>ML058438.1:1174117-2374117 GCA_003013855.2 Liriodendron chinense | reverse complement strand
CATCAAATTTGGTATCAGAGAATAGGCTTGCATGGCTTTTGTCTAGATCGAGTTATCAAAAATTAGGGTTTTGATTTTTAGGTGTAATTTAGGAAAGTCCAGATTTATAAAGTTTTCAATTTTAGAAACTTTCCAATTTTAGAAAGTTTCCTAATTTGGAAAATTTTCAGATTTGAGTCGTTTTCCGTTTTATTTTATTTGAGTCAGTTCATATTAGTTTCGCATTCATCGCATCTATCTTGTGAGTCAATACACCTAGTTGTCCAGTTGGGTAGAGTTTTGGTTCAAGTCTTGTTTGTATGCCCACTAGGAGAGGTAGAGGTTTTGGACTCCAACCTACCATGAGTAACGAGCAGTTATCTGAGCAACTTGCTCAATTGATACAAAAGATAACCGCCCTAGAGGCAAGTCACAAGCGTGATTTTGCCCGCCTTGAGGACCAGATCACCACTACCAGGACCAAGGTTGAGCAATTAGAGGCGTCCCAAAGGGAAAACCCCGCTGTTGGGGATGATGCGCACTCCCAAGTGGGAGGAATCATAGAGGAACGCGCTGCCACACGTGGAGGTGGTGAAGATGGAGATCGTGGTAACGGTCGTGGTGTTGTGCGAGAGGCACGAGCCACATATGATCATCAAGACTGCTATGATCCAGATGAGCGTGCGATGAAGAGTGTTAGAGTCGAGGCTTCGAGTTTTGATGGGCGCTTGGACCCCAAGGCATTCCTTGACTAGGTTGCTGATATGGACGACTACTTTGAGTGGTATGGCATGTCAGAAAACCGTCAAATACGGTTTGCTAAGATAAAGCTTGTGGGTCAAGTCAAGCTCTTTTGGACCAACACCGAGCGTAGGATAGAAAGAGTTGGTAGAGCCCCTATCACACATTGGTATGAGATGAAAGAGAAGTTGAAGGAGAAGTACCTTCCCCTCTCATATCGTCAGAAGCTCCTTGACCAATGGCAATCCTTGCGCCAAGGGTCGATGTCTGCCGCTGATTACATCGCTGAAGAATATGTGATGCGATGTGATATCCAAGAAGACCCTCTAGTAACGCTCTCGCGTTTTAAGACGGGCCTTCGTGCGGATCTTCAGCGCGAGCTTATGACTCGGCACTTAACGGACTTGGATGAAGCATATCAAGTCGTGCAGGAATTAGAGCAACATCTAAAGACTCCTGTAGTCCGTCGTTTCGAGTCCCGAGACTCTAGTGCTAGATCTAGTTCCCAGGGGACTAGACCTAATGTTGGTAATCAACCTAGGGCACAGGCGACCATTCCGCCTAGACTTAGAGAGGACAAGGGCAAAGGGGTTCTTGGTGCCGGTCCTAGCAACACGAGCCAAGTGAGGTGTTATGAGTGTGGCAATCTGGGCCACATGGCTAATCAGTGTCCTACGAAGAACCGTGGGAAAGCCTTAGTTATAGGCGAGTCCCACGAGGGTGGAGATGACCAGGGTGATTATGAAGTTGAAGAGTATCACCCTGAAGGAGGACTTACTGATGATGAAGAGTTAGATGGAGAAGCAACGCTTGCAGTAGTCAGGCGTGTGCTAGCTCAGTCTAGAAGTAGTGCTGACTGGCGTCGGAGCACTATCTTCTACACTATTGCCAAGTGTGGTGAAAAGAATTGTAAGGTGATAGTGGACTGTGGAAATTGTCAGAATGTGATTTCCACTAACACCTTAGAGCACTTGAAATTGAAACCCACACCTCATCCAGACCCATATAAAGTTTCGTGGGTTGACAAGACATCCCTACCTGTCACCCATCAATGTCTAGTCCCCATCGAGTTTGGGTCATACAAGGAGTCCCTGTGGTGTGATGTTTTACCTATGGATGTGGGACATGTTATCCTAGGTAGACCGTGGCCATTCGATAATGATGTCACGATCTTTGGCCGTTCCAATGCGTGTACCTTCATGCATAACGATAAAAAGATTAAACTTAACCCTATGCCACCTGAGAGCACACTAGGGAAGAAAAATGGTGAGAAGGCAAGTGAGCCTAAAGAAGTGGGGAAATCCAAGCCTAAGTCTCTACATATAATAAATGCAAGAGAGTTTGAAAAAGAGACTAAGGAGGATTCTATGGTGTATGCCCTTGTGGCCAGAGAGATTACACCTGAGGTTCCATTAGAGTTACCCCGTGAGGTGACTTCGGTCCTGAAGGAATACAGTGATGTATTTCCTGAAGACTTACCGAATGAGTTGCCACCTATGAGGGACATACAGCATGCATTGATCTTGTCCCAGGGTCTACTCTACCAAACCTTCCTCACTATAGGATGAACCCTACAGAACATGCAGAATTAAAGAGGCAAGTTGCTGAGCTTCTGCAAAAGGGTTTCATCCAAGAGAGTATGAGCCCGTGTGCCGTGCCTGCATTGTTGACGCCAAAGAAAGATGGCACGTGGCGCATGTGTGTGGACAGCCGTGCCATAAACAAAATTACTGTCAAGTACAGGTTCCCCATACTTAGACTTGATGACATGCTTGACATGATGGCCAGGTCCACTATATTCTCTAAGATAGACCTCAAGAGTGGATATCACCAAATCCGTATACGCCCAGGGGATGAATGGAAAACTGCGTTTAAAACAAAAGATGGGTTGTATGAGTGGTTGGTCATGCCCTTCGGTTTGACTAATGCACCCAGTACGTTCATGCGGGTGATGACACAAGCTTTGAGGCCGTTCATGGAAAAGTTCGTAGTGGTGTACTTTGACGACATCCTTATTTACAGTATCACTAAGGAATCACACCTTGAACATTTAAAGAAGGTTTGTAGCGTCCTTAGGAAAGAAAAGTTGTACGCTAATCTTAAGAAATGCGCATTCATGTCTAGCCAAGTTGTGTTCTTAGGATTCATAGTGTCATCTGAAGGGATGCGTGCAGACCCTGAAAAGGTCAGGGCCATAGTTGAGTGGACAGAACTGAGGAACATTCATGAGGTGCGAAGCTTTCACGACCTAGCAACTTTCTATCGTCGGTTCATTGGGAGTTTTAGCACGATCATGGCTCCCATTACAGAATGCATGAAAAAGGGAGAATTCGTGTGGTCTAAAGCCGTAGTCAAAGCTTTTAAGGAGATTAAGGGCAAAATGGTAGAAGCTCCTGTCATGCGTCTACCTGACTTTTCTAAAGTTTTTGAAGTAGCGTGTGATGCGTCTGGTGTCGGTATAGGTGGAGTGTTGAGTCAAGAAGGACACCCGGTGGCCTATTTCAGTTAGAAGCTGAATAAGGCAAAACAAAAATACTCCACGTACGACAAAGAATTTTATGCGGTAGTGCAATCCCTGAGACATTGGCCACACTATCTCCTACCGTAGGAATTCGTCTTGTTTTCTGACCACGAGGCTTTGAGATATTTGCATTCTCAGAAGAAACTCAACCCAAGGCATGCCAAGTGGGTAGCGTTTCTTCAGGAATATTCATTTGTTTTGAAACATAAGGCCGGGGTTGAAAACAAACCAGTGGATGCCCTTAATAGAAGAGTGGCGTTGCTCAACTCCTTGAGTGTAGAGGTAGTCGGATTTGAGCAACTGAAAGATGAATACCCCACATGTCCTGATTTTGGGGGTACGTATGCGTCGCTCTCTAGTGACCAGCGTATTATGGGCGAATATGTTCTTAAAGATGGCTTCCTTTTCAAGGGAGACAGCCTTTGCATTCCCCATATGTCCCTTCGTGAATTCCTCATCTGGGAACTTCATTCAGGGGGGATAGTTGGCCATTTTGGTCGTGATAAGACCATTGCCCTTGTGGAAGATCGTTTCTATTGGCCAAGTCTCAAGCGAGACGTAGCCAAGGTTTTAGGGCAGTGTCGTACATGTCAACTGGCAAAGCAGAGAAAACAAAATACCGGGCTGTACACGCCATTGCCAGTGCCACATGCTCTGTGGCAGGACATTAGCATGGACTTCGTGCTTGGGCTTCCCAAGACAATCAAAAAGCACGATTCCATTTTTGTCGTGGTGGATCGTTTCTATAAAATGGCGCATTTCCTCCCATGTTCGAAAACGTCAGATGCGTCTCATGTTGCTCGTATCTTTTTTGATGGTGTGGTGCGTCTCCATGGGTTACCTAAAACCATAGTGTCTGATCGTGATGTTCGATTTACTAGCTATTTTTGGAAGACACTGTGGCACATTATGGGAACTCGTTTGCAATTCTCTACTGCTTACCACCCACAAACAGACGGTCAAACTGAAGTGGTAAACCGTAGTCTTGGAAATCTTCTACGTTGTCTAGTGGGTGATCATGTTAAGACTTGGGACCTAATTTTACCAACTGCTGAATTTGCTTATAATAGGTCAGTAAATCGATCTACAGGGATGAGTCCATTTGAAGTTGTTAGTGGGTATAAACCTAGAATGCCAATAGATCTCCTACCCATGCCTGTCACCCAAAGGTCTTCTGAATCAGCCGATGCATTTGCACGACATATCCAAGAATTGCATACGCATATTAGACAGCGGATAAGTAAGAGTAATGATAATTATAAAATTTCAGCTGATTCTCATCGTAGACTGCAAGATTTTCAAGAAGGAGACTATAATGGTGAGGGTAAGGCCAGAGCGGTTCTCACAGGGTTCCGCTAAGAAATTACAAGCACGTAGTACTGGACCATTCAAGATAGTGCAGAAAATTGGGTCCAATGTGTATCGGATTGACCTTCCATCTGAAATGGGCATTAACCCGACTTTCAATGTAGAAGATCTAGTCCGTTCCCTTGACCCTACCATTGACCCATCATTTCATTCATGGCCCTACTCTGATTTTTCTTCACAACCCCTTCCACCCCTCCCTCCACCTATTGTCCATAAAGAAGAAATTGAAGAGATCTTGGATGATGAGATAGTATCTACAAGAGATGGAGGATTCCAGAGGTATCTTGTCAAATGGAGGAACAAACCACCTTCTGAAGCTACATGGTTAACTGAAGCGGAAGTGTAGCGTGTTGATCCAGATTTACTAGAGCGCCACAAGAGTTTTAACTCGTCGGAGTCGAGTTTTTCTCACCCGAGGGGAGTTGATGAGGACAAAAGACCATTTCAAGTGTACCAACGAAGAAAGCGTCACCCACAAGCACCGTCCTTGTGGATAGGCGACTATTGAGGAGCTGAAGACCCTCCACACGTGATCAAACACATAGAAGACCCCATCCAGGGAGGACACGTGTGTAGGAAGAAGGAAGAAAAGGACTGAAGAGCTGAAGACTTCGGGCGCCTGTCGGGCGCCCGACCACTGTCTTCGGGCGCCCGAACTTGGCCTCTCGAGCGCCCGAAACTCTCTGGACGTTTTTGGATGTCTTCGGGCGCCCGACCGAGCGCCCGTACTTTTGTGCAGTTTTGCTTATTTACGCGTTTTTTGCTTAGTTTAGGGGTAATTTAGTACTTTTACTTGTTTTATTTGTTTATTTAAGTGGGCTAGGCCCTAAACACGAAAATTAGCTTTTGATATTGATTAATGAAAGCCTCTTTGAGCTTCCTCCTGCCTCCTCTCTCTCTCTCATGGTGATTCTTCTCTTCTCTTGATCTTCTTCTTCTGATTTCTTCTTGAGCCCCTCCAACTTCTTCCAGGTATTTAATCTTCTGTTATTATCATTCTAAACTTCTGCTTTGATTATTCCCTACGATCTAAACCTTGAGAATCGATCCAAACCCTAAATCCCCAAATTCTCAAATCCCTAATCCGAGAAACCTCCTGGTTCTTCGGACTAGTGATCAACATTGATCGATTGGGTATAACCATGCAAGATTGGGAGGTTCCATCCCTCGCCGCATCCAACCTATGCATTATTTGAATCCCATACTCCATGATTGTGATGATGGCCCATTCCATTGTATGTTTTCCTTATGTTTTTCTTAGTTTATGATGATTTATGCTAGATTTCATTATTATTATTGCTTTTACTTCCGCTGAATAATTGTGTTCATGAGCATGCATCATATTTAGGGCTGTCCTGCATCACTGAGTATTTAGTACATGTCATGGTTTGAACATTTATAACACCTATCTCAATATGCTTGGTTACACATTTGTATATAACCTCTTGATTTTCACAACAAAGCTCATAAGAAGCCTGGCATCAACTTCCAACTCAAACAAAGGAGTCTGAATTCACATCAACTCACATTCTACAGAGAGATATATGTATAAATGTGAAGTAGCAAGGACAATCTAAGGCTCTGTGGAAAGAAATCTTTTCTAGTTAGTTGAATCAGATGGGGGTTGGCTCTTGAGCTTGTCATGCATAGTGGGAGGTTGGATTTTTGAAAGAGAGTAGTAAGGTGGGCAGAGTGTTTGAGATTTGTAGCTCTTTGGGAGCCATCTTTGCTAAAGGTATTTGCCATGTTATTGGTAAGGGGGGTAAAGTGGGAATTTGGAGGGATTCTTGGATTCAGGTTGTTCTGCTTACCAATTCATTTCATTTCTTTATTCATTTTTTTCTTGTAAGAAGCAAAAGTGAAAGACTGCTATGAAGTGTTGGGGTATTTGTAGAGTGAAATCTTGGGAAGGATGAAGCTAGTGCCTGTGAGAATCTCATGAGTATGCTTAGGGCTTGTTTGGTTGCAGAATCTAGATTCTAGAGAAAATCCAAATTCCAGTGTTGGAATCCAAAACTGCAGAAACTGAATTGGAAACTCAGATTCCATCCAGAACTTGCTGTTTGGTTGAAAAATTTGTAATCCAGATTCTAGTTTGGTTGAAAACTGTGTAATCCAACCATTGCTTGTGGCATGGCCCACTTGGACTTCGGATCTACTTGAGAACTTGACCCCTGGCCTATAGTAGCCCTGCAAGACAGATGGCCAGGTTGGATGGCAAATAAACATTATAGTGGGCCCTAGGAAGTTTTTAATGGTGGACGTACAATCGACAATGTTTTATGTGGTGTGGTCCACTTGAGATTTAGATTTGCCTATTTTTGGTCTAATGCCCTTAATTGAGCTCTCAAAACGGATGGATTGTGTGGATATAAAACACATACATCATAGATGTACAATGCGTACATCAAGGTGGTCAATATTGAATGACGCTCACTTCCGCCTCTTTTCCCTTCAATAGAAATGGTCCCACACACCGTTTTCATTAATCCCGATTCCAGCCAATTTAGGTTTCCAGATGGAATCCTGTTTGGCTGTAATTTGCCGTCGAACACAAAGGTTAAAATTGAATTTTGCTGGAATCCAGATTTTAAGCTGGAAACAGGTTTCCAGATGCCAACCAAACAAGCCCTTAATGATGTGTTCATAGATTCCAACAAAAAAAGACATGAATTACGGGCGGTATTTCCGTAATTCTTTAAATTCAGTTTCAGGGGTGTCGGCTAGGGTTGCCTCTTGTATTAGGGATTGGGATCCCTGAGTATGTCTTTTTTTTAGGTACTTGGTGGGGTTTGGTTGTATAGCTTCTTTTCTTTCTAGCTTCTTAGGTTTCTTCTTTCTTCTTTTTTTCTGTTTTTTTTTATTCTCTGGCATTCGGCCTCTATGTGCTTGGTTCTTTCATGAAAAATTGAATTAGAGGTGACACGGATTGCATCTTAATTGTCACAAGGCAAAAGGGACAAGAGTGTTAGGAATATGAATGTATATGTAAATGTGACGTAGGACAATGAGCCTATCAATATGATGCGGAATGAAACTAAAGCGGAGATGTATAATAATGAATAATTAAATTAAATTTACTCAAATCTCATCTGCGGAAATCTAAATAAGCAATAAACCATGCACCACGGCCATAAACTACAAGCAAATAGTAAAGGAACTATAAAATGTCAAAGGACAAGACCTATGGAAGGTAGAACTTCCATGTCCAAGCATATGGTTAATCCTAAAATCCAAAGGATGGGGCTTTAGGGTTAGGGTTAGGGTTTGGATGATTTGGGAATTGGGGATTTAAGGCTATTGGAAGGCTGAAATTCAGACTTGGATGAAATGGGATGTCCAGATTTGAAAGTGGCGTGAGATTATGCTAGGTTTGAATAATTCGGATGGAGAATAGCTGGGGTTTTGGAGAAAAACAAATTTTAAGGTATCGTGGCCTTATGCCGAACGAAAAATGGTTCATGGATTGAGGGTTTTGGGTTCGGATTCAAGAAAAAATCAAAAGATCTATCAATCGGATGAAAGCAATCAATCAAAATACCTTGATTTGTAGAGAAGAAGAAGAGAAGAAAGATAGAAGAGGGATAGGCAGCATCACACCAAAAGGGGCTCCAATCACTGGGGGTTCAAGCTCATCTCAAGCAAGAAAGAGTTTTTCTCTTAAAATTCATAAACATATCATAATGAAAAATAGGTTTCTAACAAAGCTTATATAATCAATGTCTAGAAAAAGTGCACTAAAGTACCTAAACAAAAGAAAAATAACAAAGCAACATTCAAAATAAAACAGTGTACTAAAGTGCCTAAACAAAAGAAAATAAGAAAACGACGCTCAAAATAAAATAGTCCGCTCCTCTCTCATGCTCCTCAAATGTCATTGAACCACAACGATATGGGCGCCGAGATGGGCGCGACACATCTCCTACACTGGTATACTCGGGAAAAGGAATGCGATGGTCTGGCGTCCCCATCAAAATGTGTCCGCATGTGTATTTTATTGCTGTATTCTTGTTGAGCACTGTGCTTTCCTCATGTTAATGTGTATGTGTTATTGAAGATGGACTAACACAAATCTTGCATTTCTCTAAATAGTCCTCTCTCTCTCTCTCTCTCTCTCTCTCTCTCCCTCTTCTACTCTTTTTATTCTTTCTACTTGGTATCATAGAAGGATTCTTGCACTGATTGAAGATCTTTTTGGTGGGGCTCACTACTGAGATCATTGTCTGTACAGGTGATGTTACTAGTGTACGGTTGGATGGCCCCATGGTGATAAAAAAAAGTACGGGACCTGGAAGAGCATGATTTTAAAAGATTTATGGTGATTTTTATGAGATTTTTTGTTCAGTTTTTTACGGAGTTTCGGTCAAAATAGAAAAAGTCAGGAAAAATCGCTAATTCCCATCTTTCTTGTACTGTTTTTTTCATAGGGGTTTGGTGCAGTTTGGAGTTTTCCATCTATTAGAACAAGTATCATATTGATCGAATGAGATTTGAGGAAGTTATGATGTGTTTTGTGAGGAAAAAAAGGGCCATACAACCCTTTTTTTGGGCATTTTCTTGTTGTTTCTGTGCGATTTCCTCAAATGGTGGCTTAGAGGTGTGTCAAGATAGTTGTGGCATTTGTATATATGTAGTTGTGGTCAACCTTGAGTGGTTCGAAGTTGTTTGGAGTGGTTAGTAATAATGTGTGTAACTGAGAGTGTGCTTAGGTGGTCTCTAGTAGCTTGGAGTGATTTTTTAACAAAATGGAAGGTACATCTTCACATTCAAGTGACAATTTCGTCAGTTATACCCAGGGGAGTAAGTGTATCGGGAATAAGTGATAATCTAGGTTGGCAATTGCCAATGTTGAATTTAATGGTACAAATTATTTATCGTGATCCCAGTAGCCTTTTTTTTTTGTTTTTTTTTTTTTTTTTGAGAGTGAGATATAGCTTGTATATTTATTGGTGGTCGGAAGAAATTGAGATACAAATGTGATTATTCCCACACCTGAGGAAGTCCAATCCTTATGTGCATTGGGAAGCTGATAATATGATGATTATAGGATGGTTGTCACGCTAAATGAAGGCTGAACTAAATGATAATTTTGGGTACTGTAAAACTGCTAAAAAGATGTGGGATTTTATTGTGGCAACTTATTCTTACAAGAAAAATGTAGCTCGGGGTCTTCAGTTAACCTGAGAGATCGCTAAATTTCGTCGGGGGTAGATGTCTTTGGGAGATTATTATACAACGGTTAAGAGGTTTGTGGCTGAAGTTAGTCATCCTAGACCAGTCCGTTCATGATAAGCTCAAGAGCTACGAGTTGAGATTGAGAAACAACAAATTTTTTATCTTCCTGCAGGACATAATTTAGAATATGAAGCCATTTGAGCACAAATTCTCATTTAGGAACCTCTACCTTCACTTAGGACCATCATTTCAGCAAGTCGCTGAAAAGTTGTGATGGATACTACCCTCAGTTCTCGTGATCAATCTGCCTTGCTTAGTTCAACTATTGGCAGTCGCTGTTGACATAATAGAGTGGATAGTGCTAAAGGATGCTCGGATTGAGGTGATACTTTTGGATCCGGTGGTTGTGGTTCGGGGTAGAGTGATTCTGGTCATAGTGGAAGCCATGGTGACTTTAGTGGTAGCTACGAGTTATGGATCGTGGTTGTATTTATCTTGAAAGGGGCCGGAGCAGAGCAAATTATCAGGTGATGAGTGTAAAAGGTTAGTTTGTACTCATTGTGGACATTCTGGGCATGCTAGCGGATACATGTTGGGATCTAGTGGGTTAACAATTGAGGAAGGCACTTGTGGCTATAGCTGACTCATTTGGCAGTGTTTGTGATGAATCCCAGAGTTTGAGATCTCCAAATAGTCAGTTGTTTGTTGATAAAATTGTTGACTAGCTTCATTGTCTGGATCTTTTTTTAGGAGCCTCTTCCTCATCTCAACAATGTCATTTTACTCCATTAGGTAATACCAGCTTCCAAGCATTTAGTTTCTATTTGTCAGTCTGATGTAGGACGTGCGTGACATAACCTAGGATGAATGAGGTGAGATCAAGTTCCGCATTAATTCAGATAATCATCACGCAAACTCAAGCACATCCATGTGGATGATAAAAAAAATAATTCAAATTCAATTATGAAATGGCCGAGGCTAATCGCATGTGTAGTGCTTTAAGTTATAAAGAAAACACAAAAATGACCCCTTGGAAGTAAGGACTTCCAATCTAGCATAGGTAATATACCACATCCACATGAAGAAATAAGGGTACCAATAAAATTCAGATAGAAGGAATTAGGGATTTAGGGATGATGAAGGTGGTTGATGGGGGTGGTCGATGAGGGTGGTTTGATGGGGGCGAAAAAAAATTAGAAAGAGAATGTGGGATGAGAGAGTTTTGGTTTAGAGGAGTCGTGGATGAAGGAAGAGGAAGGGAAGATGAATTCCTTGAAGGAAGAATGAAAAGAAGGTCTGGAGGAACTCACCATCAAACTTTGATATACCCTTCCACAATTTGATTGAAGGGGAGGGTTTCTACTCAAACCCTAAAGGAGGAGATTCCACTCTCTCACAAGAAGAAGAAAACTTTTTTTTTCTTTCAAAAATGGGCTTGGGTTGGACGTTCCCTCCCTTGTGCTTTTATAACTTGAATTTTCAATGTTTACAAGAATGCCACTACTCAAAAGTCTGGTAACCTACATCCAAATAAACAAACTACCAGTCAAATAACTAATTTAAACTGTCCAATAAATATAAAAAAATAACAAAAACATAAATATAAAAAAATCAGGGTCCAGTGGGCCTAGATCTAGAAGATCTCATGGCCCGATCACTAAGATCCAACGGTTGGATTGACTCGAAACTGAAAACCTATGGCTAAAAACTCCTAACAAGCAACCCACATGCATTGTCCCATTGTGGGGTTTTCCTGATGTACGTCCAATGCATGTGGGGTCTTCAAATCATCTCGGTAGGCTCCACCTGGAAGTCTCCATTCATCCAAAGAGAAAGCTGCGAGGAAGATGATGGTCATCTCCATCTCTGGTAAACTCGTGTGAATGCTCTGATGTCCCCATCAACTCTTCCTGACTAGGAAGAATTCGCCACTAGCGAAATAAAACTGTGGTAGCGCTCGAGGAGATCGGGGTCTATGCACTGAAATTCTGCATCGGTGATCCAAGTACTGTCTGAAGCCGGCCTAATCTTCTACTTCACGAGGTATTTCTGATATCCTCTATGGCAAGTAGAAACCGGTTGGTGGTCCAGAACATCATCGATCTCTTCTTTTCGTCCGGGTAAAGATGGAAGAGAAGGCAATGGGAGGGAAATTGGGTTTGGCAAAGGCCATAGGCTGGTGTCGGGATCAGGAACATCAACATCTATGGCAGGGAAAGGTCTGCAAGAGGGCTAGATGATAAAGATGTAGGTCCAACACAAGGCATAAGGTCCTCCACGTTGAATGTGGCACTAATGCCCATGTCAGATGGAAGATCCACCACATACGCATTAGGGCCCACCCTTGTCAAAACTTTATATAGACCTCTACTATGAGTATGTAATTTTCGTACGGTTCCCTGTGGGAACCGTTCGGGCCTAATGTGGACCATGACATAATCGCCCGCTTGAAATTCCTTAAACCTACGATATGAATTTGTAGAGAGTTTATAATGTTGATTGCTTACGTTGATACGCCTTTTGATCTCATGATGCAATTCACGAATATGCCGTGCAAATGCTTCTGCGGACTCAGATGGCCTATGCGAAACGGACACGAATAAAACTATAGGACGCTCCGGTGAAGCAATGGACTCAAAATAGACAACTCTATTATCTAGAACTTGGAAGATTATAACAAAAGAACACTTCTTGCGGGTGACATAATTTCTCATTCTTTAGTATCGCACAAACTTGCTCTAACTGATAGAGGTATTGCTCATTGTAAGTGTTATAAACAAAGATAATGTTCAGGTATCCCAATACCCGAGAACACACACTTTTGATGACAATTCTTGAGCAGATTTTGGCATTGGCCATTATGTCCAACATGTCATCAAGATGCGAGATAGGGGCTCTGGCCATCACATCCATCATGTTGTGAATACGCCGTAAGGTGAACTGACACTTGACTGAGACTTTGTGGACGGCCATAATGTGCCCACACGTGCCCCATGTGCCATCGTTCTTGGAAGTGAAAAGGGCGGGTACGACACACGGAAAAAACTCCAACTCAAACTCTCCTGAGTGAACTCTTCTCTAAGAAGCTTATCAAATTGCCCCTGCATTTCTACATGCTCCGTGGGGTTCACTTGGTAGAGGTGAAAGCTTGATAAAGTCGATCCAGGGATAAGATAGCGTGTTGAATGTCCTGCTTGGGTGGAAGTTCATCCCATAAGTCATCTGGTGGGATATCACAAGTCCTTTCCAAATCTACATCACTAGTCATGTGGGTGTCCAACATCGTATCCACACTAGTCTCTTTTTTAAATTCATTCACGTTCACTATGGTAAGAGACTTAGATTGGGACTCCCCATCATTCAGGTCACACATGACGCTTGGGAGTGGTGCAGCCTCAATTTCTTCAACCTTTTCATCACTAGCACCCACTCCTTCATGGCCATCAATGGTGAGTGATGCCTCGATTTCTTCTTCGTCATCACTATCAATTTCAGGCACGTACTCTACCACCTTATAAACGACTCGTTTAGGCCCTTTCAACTTGCCATTCACCAAGACATTGTCTCACTCCTACGAAAATATAATTGGAGGTAAATACCCTTCAAGTTGCTCAGAAGTCGAGGTTTCCTTAGTGACGGATTGGACCACTTTAAAAGGAGGTGGACATTTAAGTTCTCTTTTTGGATGGGAAGGTGGGATGACTCTTTCCTAAGCTAAGGGCTTCTGACGGTAAGAGATGGGAAGACACCTTTCTATTAAACGCTCTTTCATCTCGTTCCACTGTGAGATCGAAGCTCCATTTTTTCGCTCAATTCTTCGCTCCAATTTCAACTTGGCTTGGCCCACCAATTTCAACTTGGTGAACCTCACTCGACGGTTGTTTGACATATCATACCAGTCAAAAAATATTCCAAGTCTTCAAGCCAATCAAGGAATGTTTGTGAGTCCATGTGATCACTAAAATATGCCAAATCGTCGGAGTTCAACTTTCCATTGGGTCTTGAGGGCCACAGGACAACACTTGACGACCTTGAGTATCTTCAGCGCCTATACTCCATTCATTACGAGGAGACTTGACAACTAAACTCTAGGTGCAATGATAATAAAAATAAAGATAAGGCTCACTTAGACGTAATAATATGGATCCTAGATTCTATGTGAACTATATGATGAATGCAATGCAAAATTCAGATTTGACGCCTCCTAAATGCGACTTAAAAAAAAATTCAGATTTGATGACACTCAATGCGATACTAATCTAGGCATGCAATGGGATGCTTGTAGACTAAATGCACCTAATAACTCTAGACTCGAATGAGGAACACTAACCTATGCTAGGCCTAGGCTCTGATACCAAATTTGATGTAGGACGTGTGTGACAGACTAGGATGAATGAGGTGAGATCAATTTCCACATTAATTTAGATAATCATCACGCAAACTCAAGCACATCCACATGGAAGATAAAAAAATTCAGATTCAATTATGAAATGGCCTAGGCTAATCGTATGTGTGGTGCATAAAGTTATAAAGAAATCACAAAAATGACCCCTTGGAAGTAAGAACTTCCAATCTAGCATAGGTAATATACCACATCCACATGATGAAATAAGGGTACCAATAAAATTCAGATATGGAGAATTAAGGATTTAGGGTTGATGAAGGTGGTTGATGGGGGTGGTTTGATGGGGGCAAAAAAAATTAGAAAGAGAATGTGGGATGAGAGTGTTTTGGTTTAGATGAGTCGTGGATGAAGGAAGAGGAAGGAAAGATGAATACCTTGAAGAAAGAATGAAAAGAAGATCTGGAGGAACTCACCACCAAGCTTTGATATTCCCTTCCACACTTTGATTGGTAGGGAGGGTTTCCACACAAACCCTAAAGGAGACATTCCACTCTCTCATAAGAAGAAGAAGAAAACCTTTTTTTTCCTCTCAAAATTGGGCTCGGACTGGACGTTCCCCCCTTATGCTTTTATAACTTGAATTTTCAATATTTACAAGAATATCACTACTCAAAAGTCTGGTGGCGCACATCCAAATAAGCAAACTACCAGTCAAATAACTAATCTAAACCATCCAATAAATATAAAAAAATAACAAAACTTAAATATAAAAAAAATCAGGGTTTAGCGGGCCTAGATCTGGAAGATCTGATGGCCCGACCACTAAGATCTAATAGTTGGATCGAATTGAAACTGAAAGCCTATGGCTAAAAACTCCTAACAAGCAACCCACAGGCATCATCCCAGTGTGGGGTCTTCCTGATGCACGGCCAATGCATGTGGGGTCTTCAAATTGTCCTGGCGGGCCCCACCTAGAAGTCTCAATCCATCCAAAGGGAAAACAACGAGGAAGAAAATGGTTGTCTCTGTCTCTAGTAAACTCGTGTGAATCCTCTGATGTCTCCATCACAGTCGGTCCTGGATCATCGATTCCGGAGTTCAAATCATATGACCAATATGACATTACTGTTTCATTCGTCATTATTTGAATATGATTGTCATGTAATAATTGTGGATGGCTCTTATACTCACATTAAAGGGATTTGGAATCATTCATGCCTCACCATCCTTTCACTTGTCTTCTGTTTTCCATGTCTCCAAAATATCTCACAATGTATTATCTGTTAGTCATCTTACTAGGTCTTTTAACTATAGTGTAACTTTGCTTCTCACTGTGTCTTTCAGGACCTGATGTCTCGACAAAGGACTTTGGTTGGCCATAAGTAGGACAAACTAAATCTTTTTCGACTTTCGGATGATGTTGAATTAGCTCTCCAGACCTTGAGTTCATCTTAGTCAATTACCGATTGGCTTTTATATTGTCATCGTGGTTTTGGCCAATGTTGATTAGTCTCAAAATGTTACTCCCTTTTGTTTAGAAGTGTGAACAAATTATTTTGTGAGACATGTCAATTAGCTAAATATTGTTGATCATCCTAATGCAAAGTATGATGTCCCTTTCTTTCTTTTACATTGTGATGTTTGGGGCCCTTCTTTAGTGCCTTCTGTGTTGGATAACTTTCCGAGATGACTGTACTCAACTTACTTGGGTCTATCTTGTGAAATCCGAAGATGAAGTTTCTCCATCGTTTGATTATTTCATAAATCATAAGATGGTTACCTACCAATTCATGCCTACAATAAAAACTTGCATTTTGATAATGGTGGTGAATACATCTCAAGGGCCTTTCAAAACGACTTGTTTGAAAATGGTATAAAATCTTCAATAAATAAATAATAAAATAAAATAAAAAATCTTATATCACATTCCCTACAAGGAGTAGGGTCATGAAATCCCATTTCTTGAAGAAGAGAATGAAGCCATCTAATCTCACAAATAGGATGACCCATATAATGATATCCCATTGCAATGAAGATGCATTTCATCATCGTCTGCTTCTTACTCTTCCAAGACACTCGATTGCTCCCAATGAACATATGACAACCACTTTCATAATTCAGGTCATAAGAAGAACCAGCCCAATCGACATCTCAGTGTCTGTGAGATTCAGGTGACCATGATTATAATATAGTAAACCCCTTCCTCGAGCTGCCTTCAAATAGCAAAGAATTTGACAAACAACTTGAAGATGGTGAGAATGTGGAGTGTGCTTGAATTGACTGGTCACACTGACATCACAAGCAATGCGATGTCAGGATGAGTTATAATCAAGTAAATGAGCTTCTTCACTGGGTGATGATCCATGCCCAGATCAAGGACTTCTGATTCCTTAATCATGATTCATTAAAGTAGGAGTATCTGTAGGTTGAGCACCCAACATGCCAATATTCGTAAGAAGGTCGAGAAAATATTTCCATAGAGAAATAAAGATCCCTCTGGTCCACCCATGACCTCAATTCAAGGAAGTATTTCAAAGGTCCTAATTCCTTAATATCAGAAGCACTGCCAAATATGATTTACCATCTATCTGGAGATCATTGTTGCCTATGAGAACGATATCATTGACATAGATTTCCAGGATGGTCATGAACCACCATTGCGCCTTACAAACATGGAATGATTAGACCATCTCCTTAGAAACACATCTAAGAAATATAAGTAATGAACTTCTTAAACCACATTCTAGGCGATCACTCAGATTGCTTTCTTTACACACCTACCCTTTCTCTTTATGTGGATGAGTCCAGGAGGCAAAGGCGAAGAATTCTTTTTGTATCTCTCCGCAAAGAAACACATTCTTCACATCAAGCAAATGAAAAGGTCAATTATGAAATGCAGCTATGGAAAGGACCCATATGAAAATTTGACTTTGCTACCACAACAAATGTTTCCTGATAGTCCACTCCATGTCGTTGAGTGAACTCATGTGACATGAGACAGGCTCTGTATTTGGTAATCGAGCCATTAGGCCTATGTTTGATGGTTGTACACCCATTTGCAGCCCATAACATGCTTTCCTTCTCACAACTCTACCAAGTCCCAGGTCCCATATTTTTCTAGAGTTGTCATATCTTCCATCATAGTTGCTTTCTTGTGAGGGTTAGCTAGAGCATCTTCAATTTTCGGAGTAGAAAAAAAGTTATGGAGGAAAGATATGCCGGAAAGGAAGGAGATATTGAGTGATAGGACGCAAAATTACTAGTCTTTGACTCTTTGTATGGGCTTCCAATCAGCTGATTAGTCTAAAAATCTTCACACCTTCAGCTCCTTCTTTCTTTGTTATAAGGGCTATAAAAGACACTCCCAGTTCTTCTGACAGCCTTCCCTGATCACCAAATTCCCTCACAAATGCCATTAGATCCTCCATTTCCTCCCAAAGCACTTGGAAGAAGGGCAAAGGGTATCCATCCAGACCCGATGCTTTGTTCCTCCCCAAGGATTCCAAATGAAGCAGCCAGGTGGACAAACTCAAATGAAGTGGAAGCTAGAGCTGCTCAAGAAGGTTTACAAATTTTTATGGCTTCATATTCGTCCATAAGACCTAGTGGTGAAATGGGACCCTGAGAACAGATTCAAGCGGGAATCCTAGAATGCTTCAAAACCTTGGCATTTATCTTTCGGCATCGACAATATACAAGATTAGCCTTCTATTGTAAACATCACATTCTAGCATGTAGGTAGACAAGCTAATGAGACAGCTAACAGCTCCTGCCAAAAATGATGTTTTGAAATCCGCTCTTTGCGATATGAGGATTCCTTTCAAGTATAAAAAGGTCTTAAAAGAGACTTGATGTCTCTTGCTACCTCTCTGAGGTGAGTGTGAAATGTAGAGAACCATGCTTCTCTCTTCTTTCCTGGAGGCGGTTTTACATTCACAAGGAAAATATTTTCCTGAAGAGTTTGCGCCATTTCAAAGAAGATGGAGACAATCTCTTCCATATATTCAAGAATCTGCGTTGAATTCCTGATAGTGGTCCACAGGATTATGTCAATGATCTTATCCGATCAAAATTGTAATGCTTACATTTTGAGGACTCTGCTTTTTAGGCTGACATGATAGCACCAAACTGGAATTGAGATACTTCTGTTGTGATTTGGGGTAGAAATTTGGGAAAAGGAAAGCCCGCTCCATATATGGGTTCTATTTTCCTCACTGATTTCTTTGGAATTCCCATCAACTGCAATTTGTTCATACATCCAAAACACAGTAAACATTTTTTTTCACTAACTGGAGTGGAAGATTGAGTTTGCCTTGCTGCGATCATGAAGTCATTTAATGCCATGTTTTCACTAACGAGTTTGTTCTTCCCTCGGTTATTCTTTTGATCTCCTGTCTCCTTGCATACTGAGCTACTTTAACCAAAGTTGATAAAATTCAAATTCACATCAGCAGTTGTCTTAATGGCAATTTTTCTACGTACACTTTAAATAGCTGTTTGAATTTTGATTATTGAGATGCTATTTGGTAGGTGCAAATCAAGGTATGTAAATCGGTTATGTAATGGCTATTACTGCCGTTATGTAATGGTAACGGTGGGCACCATTATGCATTACGGGTCTGTAACGGCTGTTACAGAAAAATGGCCTACAATGCCCGGGGCCAATTTAGTTTTTTGTTTTCAAATAAAAATGGCCACAATGGTCTTTACAGCTTGTATTGTAACCTTAATGGCCACCATTACCATTATTGAATACCTTGGTGCAGATTGTATGTTGTAGCTGTAAACATTTCTCGGATCAACTTGATTACATGTTCCCATCCTATGTGAAGATCTCAAATCCAATATATATGAGGTCTCACACATACAACTAGTTGAACAATAAGGGTATTGTCCAACTGTATCTCGCCTGCTAGCCCAGCTGGAAGACGCCTAGGCGTTTCAACAGCAGGTCTCAGGTTCGCGTGCTAAGGAGACACACTAACCCCACTGGTGAGTGGCTGCATCGTGTGACTAACTGTGTGGGTGTGTTGCATGACTAACAAAAAAAAAAAAAAAGGTATTGTCCAACTAATGCATAGTGTCAGTGTGTCAAGTATGTACCACATCCAACCCATCCAAAAGGTTGGTTAGCATGAAGAACACCAGATCCAAAAATCAAGGTGTTCCATTTTTTACATGGACCCACCAATTTGAACCACAATATGTGGGGCCCACCTGATGGTGGATAGGCCTGATTTTGGATGTAAGTGATGTTGATGGTGGGACCAACCTTTTGGATGGTTGGGTTTCGTACAAAGATAAGATGTTGGCAAATAATGTGCTAGTTGGATGATAACCTTATCATCCAACCAGTTGTGTTTGAGAATGAGACCTCATACTCACATTCGCACACATCCCATTGGAGGGGTAAGTTGCAGTCTCTCCCAATGTTTTCTGTTCTTTTCTTTTCTTTCTTTTGTAAGGACATCACTGGGTTCAGAAGCCCATATCAGCCAGAATAAGAAAAATAAACTGCACTGCTTTTTTGGGCTCTTGACATATAAATTCCTGCCTTTTGGCATGTACCTGCACACGCCTTTACTTTTAAGTATTCCTCAATAAACCCCTATCTTGTCATATATTGGTAAAAAAATCCCTACTGTCAATGAGGCATTAGCACAATTATCAGATTTAAAAAAAAATTCAATAGTTCCCTTGCATTTACTTATGGGTCATTACACCTTTTATCACAACCGTTACCAACTGTCAGTGGACATCATTACACCTGTTACCTGCTCCCTTTGCTAGTGCCACACGCATCGAAAGCCGTACACATGCACAACACATGTAAATATGAAATACATGTATGAGATCTGATCCGTTATGCTTTTTGTCCTTTCCGTCAAGCTAGCATGACAGATATACTACCAAGGGGTTATTTCGAAAGTACTTTTTTCTTCTTATATATGATGTAGGGAGGACTTGGTAAGGTCATCATCATCTCCCTTGAAGATAAATAGGAAATAATTTCTAAGAAATTCGAAATAATAATATTGAATGATAAAAACGGGATTACAATGCTTTAAATAAGAGACTAAACCTTAGGACGAAGTTTCAAAGTCCAACTATAACTCCTACTCCAACTAAAACACCTATAAAACATGACTTACTATAAACATGAACGTCTCCTATTCCTATTAAACTTTATAATTTTAAGCAAAAAAAAAAAAGAAAGAAAGTTTCCTATTCGGCCCAACCACGTTGTTCTACTAATTTTTCTAAGCTCTTTTTGTATTGGGCACAACTCTTAAATCTCAAGGGATCAAAAGTTATAATAAAAACAAAACTTACTTTAAATAGTAAAAATGAAATAAAAGTAGGCTAATGATCGTCGATCTGGTGGAATCTCGCAAATCCGGCATGGGCAACCCGGCGTCGTTGGGTTGGCTGGCTTAACTAGCTCGAGTTACCCCACTCATCCCGGATTGCAAGATATAACTGTTTTACAGTCCGGATCACTTTCGTCTCCAATCAGGCTTCCTCTGGTCCATTTTGGCTATGAAATTGTCTGCGGCCTGCTCTACATCAATATACTTAAAGAGATTTTATATGCTAAAATAGTATCTGTATATTTCTCGTACAATGTGTTTATAACCATTCTGCTGCATCTGAACATACATCCTGGCACTCGTTTTAATCCTCATGTCGTTATCTAGTCTCCGAAGCTTTCTTTTTTGGTTTTTGGTCATTGCTTGTTTACATAATTTCACGTCTCTATAGAGGATTCTATCTTTTTTTATTTGGTTCAGATGAATATTGTATCAGTTCTTTGATCATGTTCAAGTACTAACCGAGCGGCAGTTTGCTCTTAGCTGGTCTTCTGTCATTTTCTTATCGTCATTACTGCCTGTCATATTTGGATTCTAATGGCATCTCTCTCCCTTCATTTCCTTTTCTGCCGTCCTTCAATCGTTGGTTTTGGAGTCCGTCCTTTTTCTGATATCCCATGTATTTGCAAAGATTGTTTAGTTTCAAAAAATGCACGACTTGACTCGGAACATAATCGAGTCGACCCAGCTTGGTTTGTTGTCCAGTAGTCGAATCCGAACTCCAAACTTATTGAGAATTGCCCAACTTGGTCTGTTTTATGATAAAATCAGTGCTCTTTTCTGAGATTCTGAACATTACTTAGCTCTTTCCTGAGTCAACTCAGAGTGTGGTACTCTTAGAAGTGATCACCTACAGGTAAGGTACCACTGCTCAGTGGTACTGCACCATCTTTCCTGCCAACATGCCATGTGGAAATCAGTACCATGAAAACGATAGGGCCCCACAATGAATGTCACCCCCTTCGATAAGCAGGCTGATCCAGTCACTAAGTGAGTGGGACGTGTTTGTCAATGGTTTCCAATGTTGTGGCCCACCAGATGAGTGGGCTGACCTGATTTTGTGGCGGGTGATCTGCATTCTGGGACCTACTGGTTCTGTGGTACTGATGTCCTACACAATGGCATGTTGGCAGGAAAGGCGGTACGGTACTGCAAGTTGTGGTACCTTGCCTGTAGGTGACCAGTTCTCGTACTATGCATGCCTGCATGTTGTAAATTGAATTTCAAAGAATCCATCATTGATGTCTCTAAGTTTATTTTGTGTTTGCATATGCATGTCGGAGCCTAGGGTCCTCTATTGGCGTAGATGGGATGATAGTTTAAAACTCGAAAAACTCGACTTGACTCGGCTGAGTTGACTCAAACAGATTCCATCAAAACTTGAGAAAAAACTTGATTTTTGGTCACTTCTTGATTAAATAATTATATATATATAAAAAAAAAAACCTTGATGCAACTCAGTAAAACTCGATGAAATCTGACTCGATTTGCCAAGACTGGAAAATATTTACATCTGAGTTACCCGAGTCGAGTTGTCAAGTTCTTAGACTATAGTTGGTACGGCCCATTCCCCCTACCAAAATGTGAATCAGAGCCATTAATATCTTGTTCTCATTTTGTGGCATTCTTTGCAAATTGCATTTCAAGGATGCGCCAAACGACCCACTTCCCAAAATGTTAATGTGGAGCTAGATGAATGGCACATTACGCATTCTGTTGTACATCCAAACAACCCCAAAAATCAATTTGAACAGTAAGAGCATGATAAATGTGCCATGCAACCTTTCTCTTTGCTAACATGCTTTTTGCCTACATGTGTTTTTGGTGCAATCGTACCCAGGGACCAGGGTGAGTTACTGAGTTAGGCCAGGAAGAACAAGAACAACTAAGGCAGAGAATACCCAAGTTTTATCAGAAATAGTTCAAAAACCCGAAAGCTCGACTAGACTCAATGGCCAGCTAGGTCAGCTCAACTTGTAGACTCGACCCACTTGACTCGGTCAGGTCAGCTCAACTTGTAGACTCGGCCCACTTGACTTGGTCTTCAATAATTGAATTAAAATTATTCGTTGTAATAAATATTAAAAATAATTAAAATGAACAAATACACAACTCATTGGTGGCCGGTTAAAGATACTAGATTTCATAGTTACAGTTGTGAGCTCAAAACGCATCGCCCCTAGCATTCTTAAAAAAAGAAAAAAAAGAAAAAGGAAAAAGAAAAAGAAAAAAAAAACTCCCAAAAGAAAAGGTTCACCAGGTAAGTCACTCAGCTCAAGTCACTGCAAGTCTCACTGAGTGAAACGAGTCAATGAGCCAACTCAGGAAGCTCGAAGGGGCCCATCTTGATGTTTGTGTTATATCCCCTCTATCCATCCATTTTGCCAGTTCATTTTTGGATATGAGACCAAACATGAGAGAGATCGAAAACTTGAGTGGGATTGTGGGGGCATAGAAGTTTTGAATTAGGCTGATATTTGTGTTTTCCCACATCCAGCAAGGAATCACCTTATGAACAGATTGAATGGCACATAAACATCATGGTGGGCCCCAAGAAGGGTTCCATGGTGGGTATTTCCATCCCCATTAGTATGGGCCCACTTGAGTTTTGGATCTTCATCATATTTGGGTTTGAGACCTAAAATAAGCCGGCGAAATAGAGGAACATAGTGGATATAACACAAATGTCACGAAGGGCCCCACAGACAGGCAAGTCGTGTCTGCTCACTCTCGAACTGAATCATACGAGTGCGTCGCCTAGTGACTTGGCTCGAAAATCTCACTAAGCTGAATAGACTCAGCCGAGTTCTGAGTCGAGTCACCGAGTTTCAGAACTAAGGCATCAGGTGCGAAAGACAAAAAGAAAAACAAGTGCATTATCTTGAAAGCTGATGAAACCGTTTTGGCTCATGCCCTGTCATTTTTAAAATCAGGTGTCATATTCCCTTTTCTTCTGGGTGTGTGGGGACCAAACAGAGCTGGTGCTGTTTTTTTCATGCATGAAAACAGAATCTAGCTGTGTTTGTATTGAGTTGTTAAAATCATCCCAAGCCACTGGTAGAGACATGTCATTGAAAGATGATTCCTCACATCCTTGTCATGAAAAGGATCTCCTCTGTACATTTTTAGTATTTTGATCAGCTGTGGTCCTTGTTTCTTTCTATTTCAGCCATTGATTTCCTTCCTAATCATGTTGGAATGTGAAGTTTGTAAACATGCTCGCACAGAGCCCATGTATTAGCATTTGTGGCACATGTGCAAGATTCGGGTCATTCACCAAGTGGTCCCACCATTTATGCGCGGTGGCGTGTGTTTTGTCGATTCGCATGAATGGAGCCCATGTAATGACGGTACTGGCTTGTTTCGAGCCGCGGATCATGGACGGTGGGGCCCGCCTGATGTGGGTGGGTGGGTGGGTGGCATGGCCCTAGTGGTACTATTTATCGGTGTCCACCGTGGAGATTTTTAGATGTGGTGGTAATCTAATGTAAGCAACCTTTTTTTTATTATTTATTTATTATTATTTATGATACATCCAATCACATGTAAAAATAATTGCAAAGGTGTGGTCACAGGGATTTGTCATTTGATAGTGCCACAAAGTAGTCATGATGTAGTCAATATCAACATGACAAGCTTATATGGTGTGGCATCTTTTGAGGGCTTGTTTGGATGTTTAATTTGGAAAGATTGGAATCCGAAAATTGCGGCGTAAAAAATCTCATGTGCATGAGGCCCGTTAAAGGCGGATTTTTAAATTTCTCTTCTTTTCATCTCCCACCAGGAGAATTCCACACCTGACCTGTTCAATAATCGGGTCTAGATTTCTGTACCGGACCCATCCGGGTCGGCTCTGAGTTGGGTCCACGTTGGTTCTTGGTAATTTCTTGGGAGACTTTCATATTTTGATGATTTTCTTATGATGTTATTGGGAAATTCTCCACGAAAATAAAATATTAAAAAATAAAAATATTTATTAATAAATAAATTTAAAAAATATATTTTTAATTATAAAATTGAGATATTTGTCACAATGGTCCAAATAAGCTGGGTCTAGGTCAGGTCTGTTTTAAAGCCTAGATCATGACTCATGAGGATTCAGACCAGACCCGTTTATTAACAGGCCGGGTTTTGAATGTAAAGTTTCTGTAAAGCATCTAACGACATGTTTTCTTTAAGTAGGTTTGTATACTTTAGTACCTTTGCAAAAGGAACTTTTACAGGCTGGTTTTAGATTGGGTCGGGTCTTCGTTAAATCTATGTTTGGACAATTTGAATTTGACCCGTTTAAAAGTTCGGTCAGTGGGCCTGATTGGGTGACCCGATTGGCTTATCAAGAAAAAACGAAAAAACTGCGTAGGGATGCGGTGGGCATGCCTACCCCTAAAATGGGTGGTTTGAATTTACTTGCATGAGATCCACTCCGTCTATCAGGTCCACCACCCCATTTTTTACCATGACCCTGAAAACCTGGTCTACCCAATACCCCGGTGGGCCACACCATATAGAAAAGTGTAAAATCAGGTGTAAAATCATGCGAATCAGCTCACTAGGTTTATGGAATGGTGTAATTTTTTGGGAGTCCCTTTGTCCTGCAGATGGGCGTCGTATGAATGGATTCGATGGAACATAAACGCCATGGTGGACCCTGCACACAACTAACGGTGTGCGTTACCATCCTGACGGCTCCGTGTGGTATGGCCTACATGAGTTTGGAGATTCTACTATGAACATAAGGCGATGCACCTGATGGACGGAGCGGATCTCATGCACATTCCCCTATGTGACACTCAATTGGCGGAAGGCACGCCCCTGTGCCTATGTGAGTCAATAAGACCCAGACCCGACTCAGTAGGTCCAATTTCAGAGGGTCGGGTGGACCCGACCAGTTTGCAAGCCTAGAAAGGGGGGGCTAACCAATCTGATTGTATTGAAGGGGTCATTGTCAGTCTTTCATGTAAAAAAGGAGAGAAAATCCTTAAACATTGGAGTAAATTCCAAGGAAGAGAATCCCTTTAACCATGCATGAAAATTATTCCTAAAGATATGATCAGATACTGCAGTTGTATCATAAGCTATGCTACATCCTTTTCCTTAGCCACCAACGTATCATATGTAGAATATCCAACCGGTTCAAAATGTGGGCTGATTTGTGAATATTGCTTCATATGGAAACCAGCCAGATCCACCCATTGGGTGGGTCACACCAGTACAATGGGTCATACCGTTGATCTTGTTGTTGTGTCCGAGTCGATAAGTGGGTCTGCCTGGTTTTCATACCAAGCAATCATCATGGTGTGGCCCACATTTTTCATGGATTGGATATTCTACATGTGATACGTCGTCGGAAAAAAAACATTGATTTTCCTTATGACCATAAAGTATTTAGACATGTTTGGGGTCCTTTTCGAAGGGTCCAACATCCATCACAGGGGAATAGTGTAGTTGGGCCCACCATGTCTCTACCTTGACAACTTCCGTCCCATCTTGGCTGGTATGATTTAAAATTCATAGTTAATTTAATTAATTTAAAACTAGGTGAAGCGACTCAAAACTTTGCTGAGTCGACTCGGTAAGATTTCCACGGAGCCATTTGAAAACTAGCTGGCGAAGTGAACTGGTGATCCGACTTGAAATTTGGCTGAGTTGACACGATTTGGTAAAATTTCGAGATGCGATAATGGGAAACTAGTTCGCAAAGGTTGACTCGAAAAGACTTGTTGAGTTGGCTTGCTTAATCAACTTACTCAATGACCCAAAAACTTCACCGAGTCAACTCGACTCAATAAGATTTTGAGCCGCCTCAATAGTAAACTAGTTCTTGATAGTGACTTCATTGAGTCGGAAGGATTTGGTAAGACGCCCTAACTACGTAGTCCATCCGATGTGACCTGGTGTGACTTGAACTGATTTTAGAGTCATGGGCATTTGCTTTAATGATGAATTCGAAGCGAGGGTTCTAATCCATAATTTAATGATAGACATATTGTGTTTCAACACTTAAGTCATGCATATTGTGTTTTAAAACTAGGTGAAGCAACTCAAAACTTTATTGAGTCGACTCGGTAAGATTTCCACCGAGCCATTTGAAAACTAGCTGGCGAAGTGAACCGGTGATCCGACTTGAAATTTGGCTGAGTTGACTCGATTTGGTAAGATTTCGAGATGCGATAATGGGAAACTAGTTTGCAAAGGTTGACTAGGAAAGACTTGTTCAGTTGGCTTGCTTAATCAACTTACTCAATGATCCAAAAACTTGGCCAAGTCAACTCGACTCAATAAGATTTCGAGCCGCCTCAATAGTAAACTTGTTCTTGATAGTGACTTTATTGACATGGTGTGACATGAACTGATTTTAGAGTCATAGGCATTTGTTTTAATGATGAAGTTCAAAATGAGGATTCTAATCTATAATTCAATGATAGACATGTTGTGTTCCAACACGTAAGTCACGAGTTTAAATGCCCATGTCAGGTGTGAGTGAGTGAGCAAGCAAGCTATGTGTTAAAATTAGAAAGAAAAAAAAAAAAAAGAAGAAGTTTGGAAACCATGCTTAGATGACTCAGCGAGTCAGCCCCACTCAGTTTAGTCTAGAATCAGGTGGGCCACGTGATCAAGAGATGGTGGTAAACTCAATGATTGTTATAGTGCTCCTAGTTGCATTGGAACACTTAGTCCAATCCATTGATCTAGAATGGTCATTAGCTGGGCTACCGTTCAAACATCAAACTTATTTGACAAATATCAACCATTTGATTAGTGGCCTTTAATATGGATGGTCAAGATTTTATAGACAAAAATAGGTCTAATCAGAAATTTAATCCATCTATATTTTGGGGTTCATCATGGATTGCTTATGATTCTGAAGAATCACTTTTGTTAGGTAACCATAACCATGCCATCCATGCTTAGAAAAACGATGGCTATAGAAAAAAAAAAAAAGGCCAAATCAAGGATGGATTGGATCATTTGATCAGTTGAATTTTTGCGCAGGAGCTCATAAAATGTGTTCTGGAATTAAATGGACGGTTCAGATCGGTGATTGGACTGTCCAAGTAAACTGATGCAACTAGGAGCACGATTCAATATCTAGCCGAGTCGAGTTTACTCGGTCGAGTTTCAAGTTGAGTCACCGAGTTTTTGAACTACGGTCGCCATTTCCCTCTTTGTGCAACTACTGTAGTGAGTAGGAACTCTATCCTCATGTGGCCCACCTGGTGACTAGATCTGTTCACCAGTAGGCCTTACTTTGGATGGCCTCTGGAGAAAATCCCAAAGATCAGATGATGAGAACTACTGTCACATCGCTTGCAAACGGACGATCAAGATTGAGAAATGGATGGCTTACATCTGACAAGTGAAATTCCGTCGATTGGACGGTCAGATTGTCCAATCAGATTGACACATGCAAAATGGAAGTTCCAAGGCCAGCGGTTTAATTTAATAAATCAGTCGATTGGATGGTTAGGATTGTCCAAAAGGTGCGGTTTTGGACAGTGGATCATCCTCAGTGGGGCCTTCCAGCAGTCCCAAATTTGCCATGGTGGGCCCTACATACTTCTACATCTTGAGGATTACTACAATTTTGGGTAGTCCTGCAGACTACTAAACTGGTCTTAACAGAAGTCACAGAACTGAATCTTTGCTAGTAGCAACGGTCATCAAAGTTACACGTGGCATTAGGAGGAGACATCCTTTTCAAAAGGGAGAAAATGGGATGGACACTAGCCTGGAATGCCTTCTGGAAGGATTCTACCCCTAAAACAGGTTTATGACAGGTAGGGCCTACATTTCACTAATCTAGATTATTTCATCTTCTGTGTCCCACGGTTGAATCTTCTAGATGGGACAATCTTAGCCGTTTGATTTGTAGCTTACAGATAGACGGTTGAGATGAGAAATAAAAAGGTCCATATTCAGTTGAAAAAAGTCATATTATTAGCTCTCTGATCTTTCAATCTGGGACGAGGACTCCCATCTATGGTGGGACTCAAAATATTAAAGGTCTGGATTTACCGAATCATGGGCCCCACTTACTGAATCATGGATTCCTCTTTAGAAATATGCCCATCGTTCATTAGGAAGTACTATTCCGCACGTGTCAAGTGTCGCAGGTGATAGAGACCGTTGATTCCTTGGGCCACCACGCGTATGGACCAGAGTGAAAATTTTGTAGTGAATGGATGATGCTTTCCATCCGATCTCGTGAGATTTCACCATTGAATGTGGGCGGTTGATTTTTTTCGGGTCAATGATGCCACATCTATCCATTTGTTGGCCACCGATATGATTGCTACCGAACTCCAATTGCACGATCTGGTCCGTCCATATGATGGCCTATGGAATCAACAATCTTGATCCATACTTTTTATAGTCACTTGGCAACAATGTGGACCGAAAGCATTGAGGTTGTTGCTATTCAATCAAACATGAGGCTACAGGTGTTAACAAACGACTTGTACTCGGTTAAATGTAATTAGGATAGCGTGGGCATGCTAGAGTAGCGCACTCGACTCAAATCAAACTGAGCATTTGTGATCTCAGATGCTAAATTAATAGTAGGATCAAATCTGTAAAGGTCGACTTGATTGTCCAACAACCAATGTTGTAACTATAGGTGGGCAACTATTCGATCCGAGTTGAACATGGACCAGATCATATCATTTGGTTATTTGAGTGGGTATGTTCGAATAATGTTCAAACAAACAATCGAATATGGTAGCTTTGTTCAAACTCAATTTGGTATGGCCTAGCTATTGAACAAATGGATTTCGGAGTTTGAACAATTTTACTTTTTTTCACTTGAAAATATTTTTTCTACTACTGAATAGTGAATACTAACTTGTTCACAAATTAAATATCATAAATGAAAAATCACAAGGTTTAAAGTTTTTAACTAAATAAAAAATCATAACATAGAAAGTTAACATCCTCATTGTTTCTTGTGGTGTGGTCAACTCGAGGTTTCGATCCACTTCATTTTTTGGATAACGCCATAAATAGTCTTTAAAAAATGGACGAACAACTTTTATAAGCAAATATATCACTATGGGCCACACAGAGCACTGACAGGACCGTCTGTCTCTAGATAGGTCTTGGTGGGGATAGACTGGTAGTACCCAATCCGAGGACTCCAATTGGCTGGTGATGTGAACACCAACCAACAAGTTGGCATCAAAGCTCTTTGGGTCCCACCATGAATTTGTTTTATCCACTCCATCCATCCATTTGCACAACTCATTTTGAGGCATTAAACAAAAAAATAAGGCAAATACAAAGCTTAAGTGGACCACACTACAATAAACAATGAGAAGAATAATGTCCACCATTGAAACCTTCCTAGGGCCCACAGTCATGTTTATTTGTCATCCAACCTCTCTCTCTCTCTCTCTCTCTCTCTCTCTCTCTCTCTCTCTCTCTCTCTCTGTTATATACATATAATTGAGTCGAATGAACGAGTCAAGTCGAGTCGATTAATATTCGAGTCGAGTTTGAGTTCGAGTCAAGTTGAACACGGTTGTGATTGAAACCGACTCGAACTTTTTCCTAAACAGACCCCGTGTGTTCAAACATGAAAACTTTATGTTCGAACAGAGTTTTACTGAGTCGATCTGAGTCAATCCGAACAATCAAACTCGATTTGTGTCCAATTCTAGTTGTAGCGATCAAGTGATTTAGAAAGAAATGGCCAGTCATTCTAAATGGATTCTTTTTATCTTAGCTAATGACTTTTCTTTGAGCGGTGATCACGACCCTTGGTTTCTCAATAATGTATTAATGAAAGAAAAGAATTAAAAACTAAAGGTGCAATCGCCAATTTTATTGATTTTTCATGAAGCTCTGTACAATTATTGAGGAAATAAAAATAAACAGGAAAATAAATAAAAGATAAATTCCTATGATCACTTATATGGACAAACAAACAAGGTAGATGGTCAGCAGGATATAATCGGAGATAGATTGTGATATTTATACTACTCCAAAGTGTACTACAATGATTGCACTGGACAATAACGACCTAAGTTATCATAAATGGGTGTTATACAACAATGATGTTGGACAATAGTGATCTAAGCTATCCTAAACTTCAAACGTACTGTAGTTGAACTGGACAGTAGTGGAGAAACTAAAAGTTATGACTAAGATTAGCAATGTTGTGTTGTTTAGAGATATTGTGTTTTGGTGAGGGTCTGGAGCTTTTCATTGGGTGTTCATTAATTCCGGAGGGTGATCATTTGTATCAAGATCTCCTTACTAGCCTGGCTACAAAGATTCTCACAGGTTACATGACTAATCCATATTATAGTTCAAATTCCTTATTGTGTTATTTAATTTCTTTTCATTTTGGAAAGAATTGGCATATGGAACCATCTTTGTCGTTCTGAAAGCACCAATCATCTTTGGGGAGGTTCTCTATTTTAGTAAGATTGCATGACATGGCATTGCTAAGTATATCCGAATTGCAATAGAGTTCCTATTTCGGCCGGTATTTATAAGTTTGTCGAGGACGCTGCTTCATCGCAGTAATGTCTTATTTGCAGACGTGTATACAGGCCTTGTGCAATTATATTTTTAGCAGGTAGTGTGTTACTAAAAGATATAGGGTGAAAGAGCAAAATTTTGTTTCGTTGTTAGTATGTAATGCCAACATGTGTCAGCGTTTCATTGGTCTACGTCAACGTCTCAGTACATTGTTAACAGGGGCTGTGTTTGGATGCTCAATCCGGTTGCATTTCAATTTATTCCTTTCAGTTGTGGTAATAGGCCGGGCTTTGAGCGACCCTCGCATTTAAAATCATGATGCCCGGACCCGCCTGTTTACTAAAAGAACGGATCACCCACAGGGAAGGTACCGCAACTTGCAGGTACCATACCATCTTTCCCGCCACCATCCATCTTGTTAAGGACATCCGTGCCATTAAAACGGTAGGTCCCACCATGAAGATCATCTGGCATGAAAATCATTCTGTTCAGGCCATTGGATTGGCCACGCCGTTGTATCAACAGGCAACGGACGGTTTTGATTCAACATACATATTTGGCCTACCTAGCGAGCGGAACAGCCTGAATTTCAACAATTGTGATATTTATAGTGAGATCTATCCATTTCATGGTAGTGATTTCCTGAAAATGTGGCATGTTGGTAGGAATGATGACATGGCACCATGAGTTGTGGTGCAGTTGCCTATAGGTGATCAGTTCTAGGATAGTAACCGGGCCATCTGGCCCACCAAAGTCACCAACGGTCCTATTCGTGGTCTCAGACATGTTTTTAAAACTCGTTCCAGTCGGGTGTGACTTGGATGAGTTGACTCGAACTCAGTAGACACTGATCTGGTTGTACACAATGAATCGGCGTGCTGAGGGGTGACTCGGTCCGACTCATCCTAGACGAATGTGACTCCGGTGATACACTCAAGTCTGGCTGAGTCAGACCTGTCCCAGTCGTTTGGGAATCCGGATGGCGCCTCTCCTAAATCTCTCCCCTTTAGACCTCTTCTTTGATCTCCTCAGGTGGAAATTCTGTGGGGCCACCACGATGTTCATGCGATGTCCGCTTCATCGATTAGTTTTGCAAGCTCTTGTCAAGGGCATGAGCCAAAAATGACATAGACTCAAAACTCAAATGTGCAGCATCTAAGGAAAGTGGGGACAAAAATCCACTGTTGAAACCTTTCTAGGGCCCACCGTGATGTTTACATACAATCTAAACAGTTTGTAAGGTTATTCCCACTAAGATGAAGGGCAAAAAAAAAAAAAAAAAGCTTTATAAAAAGCTCTTGTAGGCCAAGAAGGCATCAATGACACATGTTAAATACCACTATTTCATGTGTACGGACAAAGATTGCGACTGAATTACCAACATAAAGGAATTTAATTGGGCAAAGTGTCGCTATCAGAAATGGGACCCAACTAAGCATGCACTTAACCAAACAATTTTCAAACATGCTTTTCGTGTACTCCATTTGTCTCGTTATAATATATTACCTAATCAAATTCCATTTTGATGATTCAGTCACCAACTAATATGCTTCTCTAAAGTTTTGGATTCATCTTATTTTTGAGATTACATCCTAACATGAGCTGCTGCAATGAATAAATAAAATGAACAATGATCTAAAAATGTGAGAAAGGGGTGACTCGTTAACTGAGTTGACCTGGGTATTTACAAAGAGTGACCTGTCCTGACTTAACTGAGTTGACCCGGGTATTTACAAAGAGTGACTTGTCCTGACTCATGCCAGTTGATCGACCCCATGGCCCACCGAGTCAGTCCGAGTCACCGAGTCTCTAAAACATGGTCTGAATAGAAAACTCAGCAATCTCTAGGACCAAGCCCCCCACATGGCCCACATGCTCTGAATACAGAACGGGATCATACACCAATGTAAGGTTGTACCATACATTCCTCAATATAAGAATACAAAGTACAAAACAGAGACAAGTTGGGTGGATGGGAACAAAACAATAATCCCCAAAGGGGTAGAATGGGGTTGTGAGATCAAGAGACAAGGGTGGGCCCCACCTCTGCCAACTGCTCTGGATGCTTTCAAATGCATCTGATTTTAGATGCGTTGGCAAAGCATCTCATGTGGGGAGGGTGGCCCACCTATCCCTGTCCATTCAAATCCACCAAACTATCGGTAAAAAAAAAAAAAAAAAAAACCTAATGATTCCTCACTCATTTTTAGCCGTCCAGTAGTGCACGTTTCATGGGAAAAAAGCATTTGTCAGATCTTCTTTGACTGCTTTTTGGTTCCTTGACCTTCACACGTGTGTACGGTCTTTAGGCCACCTTTCCACACGTGGGGACTCTATGGCAGCACGTGTGCCAACCTGAAAATTTGTGTGGCACATCTGAGCCGTTCATATGGTGGCCCCGGCAAGTATTTTAAACCTTCCATTTTTCATTTAGGGGTGGCCCACCATATAATGGTGTGTGGTTTGCAGCGAGTCCTTCGTTTTAAGTATTATGATAACTATCAAGGTATAGTGGCACGTGAGTAAATCAGGGCCATTCATCTGGTGATCCGTTCCATCAACATGCCATTGCCCAAAAATCAGGCGAGTCTCACCATTGGACGCGCCAGATTTAGAGGCTAGAGCATTAGAGAGGGGTCCATCTGATGAACGGCGTTGATCTTATAACACGTGTGTCATGGTGGCACGTGTGCTCAATAAGGTTGAGAATGGTCCTTGCGGCACACATGTGCATGCACATCAGAGCTTGATCTGGGCCATTGATCAAGTGTCCCACATCAGAGCGTGAATAATGGACCATTAAATATCAGCTTATCAACAGCTCAGATGAATGACACGTGTCCCCCCTGATATGATCAGCTTAATTTGTTTTGGATAAGACCCACTCGATGAACGATCTGGATCTGGAACATACATGAGAGAAATGGATGGTTAAAAAATTGATGAACAGTTTATATTCAACGTACATGTGGGATCCACCTAATGAATGGACCAGCCAGACCGATTAAAGATTCCCAGTGCCCCCATCTAATGGGTGGCTTGGATCTTACACACGTGTTGCATGTCGGGAACGGTGGATTTCCTTCAAAATGCCCTCCGTCTTCATCCTCTCATCAGATTGAAAATTTATTCTTAAAATACCCCCCCTCATTGAAGAGAGAGAATGGGAGCGGATTAGGTGTGACCTGTGGAGCCAATAAAGATGTTCGTGACAAATCCACTCCGTCCATCTGTTTTAAAATACCACAATAGGACGGGATCCTAAACATCAGGCAGATCCAAAACTCAGGTGGGCCATACCCACCAAAAATCATGGATTGAACGGTCTTGGGGGTGAAAAAAGTCTTGTATCAGGATTATATTTGTGCCTACAGTTTATCTGAGTGGTAATTACCCTACGAACGGTTTGGATGGCATATAAGTATCATGGTCAGCTCCAGGAAGGTTTCAACGGTGGACCTTTCCTTTCCGACTTTTTCGTAAGCTATGGCCCACCTGAGTTTTGGATCCGCCTGATTTTTAGGATCCTATCCTATTGTGGTCTTTTAAAACAGATGGACGGAGTGGATTAATCAAGAACATCTCTGCGGGCCCCACACAGTCCCGGGTCACATGCAATCTGCTCTAGAGAAGGGATTTTCTTTCTATAAACGGGAGTTATTTTATACTCTGGCTTTTATAATGCTTGATACGCATTAACTTAAAAATCGAACACGTATCATATATTAACTTAAGTAGATTTTTACCAAATGCCACCCATTTTTTACTAATGAGATGGAGCCATGCAAAAGAACTTTCTTTTGACGTAACCATTTTGATTTTGAAAAGTTCCTCTATTTTACCACTTGTTGTGGAATCTAAGCAACATGGCCTATTTCTTAAAATGACAAAATGCTCCTAAAGAAATGGTAGCCATAGATGCGATCTGAACCATTGAAAAGTATGGAAAGTGATCTCAATCTTTTTAAAATAGTTAGTAGTAATTTGGACCATTTAATATGTGATTAGCAATTTGGACCGTTCAAAAGTAAGTGGATAGCTATTTAAACGGTTCAAAAGTATGCAGGCAGTAATCTTGACCTTTCTAAGATGGTAGACAATGATCTAAGCTGTTCATGAGTAGGTGGACGACGGTATTGCATGCTCCAAGATGATGGACAGTGATCTGGACCGTTTATTTCATCAATACATGCAAAGGCGTGGCCACTGCTTAGGAGGTGTTTTTATTATTTTATAAAATAGGCGGTTAAAGGTGACTTGGATTTGATTGGAAGTGGTAAAACAAAAGAACCCATATAAATGTGGGAGAGTGGATTATCGTGGGCCCCCACCTTGATGTATATATTATGTATCCATGCCGTCCATATATTTTTCTAGATCATTTTAGGACACTATCCAAAAAATGAAACATATCCAATTATCAGGTGGACCATACTATAAGAAACAGTGGTGATTGACTGTCCTACCATTAAAAACTTCTTAGGGAGCACCTTAATGTTTTCGTAGTGTTTATTCACCATCCAATCTGTTGATAAGGTCACATAAGCCTAGATGAAGAAAAATAAACAAATATCTGTTTGATTGAAAACTTTTGTAGACCATTAATGGTCAATTAACACTGTTTCCTATGGTATGGTCCACCTGATAATTGGATCTGCTTCATTTTTCGGATAATGGCATAAAATGATCCAGAAAAACGGATGAACGGTGTGGATACATAATATATACATCAAGATGGGCTCCATGGGAAGGGTCGCACAATCTTAGGTGAGGCCACGTCCCACCTAACCCGCTCTCATCAAAGGAACTTTCTTTTGATGTAACCATTTAGATTTTGAAAGGTCCTTTATTTTATCACTTTTTGTGGAATCTAAGCAACATAGCGCACATTGTCTAAAATGACAAAATGCTCCCCAAGAAATGGTAGCCATGGATATGATCTGAACCATTGAAAAGTATGGACATGATCTGAACCATTGAAAAGTATGGACAGTGATACGAACCATTTTAAAATAATCAGTAGTAATTTGGACCATTCAATGTGGAATTGCAATTTGGACCGTTCAAAATAGGGGAATAGCTGTTTAGACTATTCAAAAGTATGTGGACAGTGATCTCAACCTTTCTAAGATAGTGGACAATGATCTAAGCTGTTCAGGAGTAGGTAGACAGCAGTATTGCACTCTTCAAGATGATGGACAGCGATCCGGATTGTTTATTTCATCAATATATGCAAGGACATGACCACTGCTGAAGTGGTATTTTTATCATTTTATAAAATAAGCTGTTAAAGGTCACTTGAATTTGATGGAAAGTGAAAGAAAACTTTCCCAAGTGGCTGTCTTTTGCACATAAAAATGGGTAGCATTTCATAACAACCTTCAACTAAATCAAATAAATTGTAAAAACCAACCTTAAGTTATAGAATAGAAGAGGTTGGTTGAACCACGCCAACCACTTATTCATGGACACTTGTTTGTTCAAATTATGCCATTAAATACTTTTTATTATTAACCCCTTGATAAAGTCCACTACTTAATAACATTAGGGTTAGGATACACATAAATAGGTACAACTAATTTGAATAGTCTAATTTAAATTACTTGCATGACATATGTATAAAATAAGTAATTTCTAAGTGCGTACTCAAAAAAATTTCTTCAATTTTAGAAATTTCCGGCCAACCAAATCTAGAGATTCCATTCCTCTTAATTTAAAATCAATGTCTTTGGTAGGCTTTTCTTAATTTTCATGTATGTTTCCACGCAATGAAGAAGAAGACCATGGTTACACATTCAAAGCAATTCATTTATGAAAATTTTAAATTTAATGTATTTTTTAGTGTTTTCCTTTTAATTTTATCCTGAGTTATTTGATACTCCAATAAATTATGATACTTGATACACATGCATTTAGGAGTTGTTCACGTGGCATATGCTTAGCTTAAATTAAACTAACTAAATTGCAAAATCCACTCACACTTTCTCCAAGTCCAAACTAAAGGCTTCTTTGGGTAAGAGAACGATCCTACAAAATGGGACCAAGTCTAATTCCAATTTTGGTGTGAATTGACCATGTTAAAGAAGCACCTCCACATAAAAGAAATTAGTGGTATTTCAAGTTTTGTTTAGTTTTCAAAACTCACGTAATCCCATTTATTCATAGAAAAGCACCACTTTAAATCAGCCAATTCAACATGGAGAACATGAGACTTAACAAAAGTAGGATTCTGCTTAATCTTGATTTAGGGGGTGTTTGGATCTTAAGTTACCTTGGATAAGCTACTCATGCCACAAGTAACTTATCTTGGTTTCTACTTATTCAACTGATAAGTATGCTTGGTAACCAACATACTTATCAACCAAAAAGTAGAAAATCATGTTTGGTTTCCAATATCATAAGTAATTATCCTTCAAGTTTGTTTGGTACCCCTCACATCCACTATCCATCATGTGGAGCTAGCCAACCTTTGATGTAGGCCATTCATTGTGTGGGCCACACCTTTGATGTATGTTGTCCATCATATGGGCCCCACCTTGGATATGGGCCATTCATCAACCTTTAATGTGCACTGTTGTCGCAAGGATTTGGACAACGGATCTGGATGGCTAAGATTAGTCACATGACCTTCAACCTGCAAGTGTGAGTTTCTCTCAGCCATCGAATCTATAAAAGGAGGATGAATTGGGGGGCTCTCCGATGCCTAAGATTTAGGAACAAGGAGAATCAGGGTTTGAAGGCTAGGAAGTTTCGTACCTTTGAGGTAAGGATCCAATTCTTATTTATAGGACTTAAGGGTAGATTGGAGAGTTAGATCCTTCTAGGATACATCGGTAGAGTTCCTATTTTAGTAAGATTGACTCTCTCTAACCGTGTTAGGAAGATCCTATTAGTAATAACAGGAGAACCCGAAATATTCAGATCGGATATCCAACATCCCGGTGGATACTTTTGGACCACCTTTAGGTGGTTGGTATCATGGACCGCCCTTAGGTGGTCATCCGTTCTCATCGGAGAGCCTAATGCCTAAGCTCTTCCACTTGGGTCTGTTTCGAACTATAGACCTTAGGCGAGGTGAGGTCTTTGATAGTGTTTGTCTCCTGAGCAGAGTATTGTCAACAGGTCTTTAGCCATTAGCCATAGCCGATGACCAAGACTTACCATGCTAGTAGCAATTTGTCGAAGTTAGTATACACTGTCGTCATATGTCCTTGGTTGGTCCTGTGCCGATGACTACTATGTTAGCCTTTTGGAATGGGCTTCCTCACATCTGTGGGCCGTGGGCTAGCTTGAATTATTCCCATACACATGCGTCATTCATTGTGTAAGGCCCAACTTTGATGTTGGTCATATATCAAGTGGGGCTCACCATCAACGTTATTGTCCATCATGTGAGGTCCACCTTCAATATCCACCGACAATCATGTGGAGCCCACCTTTGATGTGGACCATCCATCATGTGGGCTCCACCTCTAATGTGGGCCATCCATCATGCAGGGCTTGCCTTGGCTCTAGACCGTCCATCATATGGGGCCACCTTTAATGTGGACTGTCCATCATGTGGGCCCCACCTTAATGTGGATAATCCATCATGTGGGGCCCACCAATATTAATTGCCCACCATGTGGAGCCAACCTTTGATGGGGATTGTCCATCATGTGGGTCCCACCTTCAATATGGGTTGCCCATCATGCAGGGCTCGCCTTAGATGTGGGTCATTAACCATTAGGGTCTGACCTTTGATGTGGACCATTCATCATATGAGGCCACTTCAATATGGATCATTCATCATGTGGGGCCTAGCTTCAATGTCCATTGTCCGTCAAGTGGAGCCCACCTTTGATGTGGACCATCTATTATGTAGGCCCTGCCTTTGAAGTGGGGTCGTTCATCATACCAACCAGCTTTGAATGTAGATTTTTTTTATCATTAGAGTCTTACCTTTGATGTGGACCATTCATATGTTGGCCCACATTAATATGGGGTCATATGTGATCATGTGGGGCCCACCTTTTATGTGAACCATCCATCGTGTGAGCCTCACCTTCACTGCGAACAGTCCACCATGTGGGGCCTTCTTTGATATGGACGGAGAGAAAGAGAGCCTCCTTTTTTTGAAAGGTATAGTTTTATTAAGAAATAAAAAGAAAACAATGGAACAGAAAATAGAAAGAATATGAAAACAGCAAGCAAAAAACAGAAAATGAAAAAAAAAAAAAAAAGAGGATAAAAACTTAAATACAACTTAGGAGAATCCTAAACTAAATTATAACGACAACCATCCACAAAACCCAAAAAAATCACTACCCAATCCCTCAGAAACTTGATAACCCTGAGGAAGACCTCTGATTCCTAATTCCTTTTATTATGAAAACAACTTTCATTCTTTTTCAAGCCCAAATGGACCAAAGCACCGCAAGCACTGCAAGCACAAATATACCAACACCCCAATCAATAGCTCAAGTGGGGGTGGCTAACATTGTGGAGTGACTAAGAGAGGGTGGGTGTGCTAATAGTGGGGTGTGTGTACTAACCCAAAAAATAAAATAAAAAAAACCAGTTGAATAACTGTCCACCATCTTAATAATCTTACTCTGGAATTCAAATGTATAATTTTCTAATTCATGATACATATAAATGAGGACACACAACTTCAGCTAGTTAGCTTGAATTATTGATATGTCACATGTTCAATATCTCTCAATAATTTCCATGTACCTGCACATCATCCATCAATTTCGGCCAGAGTATCAAAAGTTTTTTCATCTTTACAAAAGTTACTACCCTTTAAAAGATATACCCCTTCATTTCTAAAATGCCTCCACCCAATGAAATATATTTTTTCCCCAAAATGCCCCTATCATGAGAGAGAGAGAGGCTGTGTGTGTCAGCTTTTGCTTTTAAAAGCTGCCCCTTTAGATTTGTTAATTGAATTTGAAGGTCTGCTGAGCGTCCATGCCGTGTGTGAGTGTGCTGATGCCGTTCGTGCGAATCGAAAAAAAGCAAAGAGAAAAATATCTCATACTCTGCCAGAGTAACTTAGATGATACACATGCACTTAAAAATTGCATAAGAAAAATAAAAATAGTGAAATCAAACCGTTAAGATTAGTACATATTTTAATTGTATCATGAACAAAAAATTAAGCTTATTTTATTATCTGATTTTGGGAATTTATTTGACAGTTAAAAATGAATATCCAACGGGTGGTTTTCCACAAACAAGCGTCGATGAATCGGAGAGTGGAATTCTTCAACCAATCTGATTTTAGGGTTGTGACTTGGCAATACTGGGATTCACAATCTAATTGGTTTTTTAGTTATTATATGCCACATGTACAATTTCTCAGAGCCTGTGTATCAAACCTCATACGTAGTCTGAGTATCATATAACTCCTCAAAAGCTAAACCAAATACTTGAATTTGATATTTCCACCCCCAAAAGTTGATAGTCATTCCCACTCACAAGGGCAATTTCCTCATCTTTATGAAACCAAAAACGGAAAGCGAGTCGGGTCGAAGACCGGACCCGGAAGGGGCACGGATTGCATCCTACTGCTGCCCGAACGGACCAGGTCCTGGCAGGGCTCTATGTAGCCCACTGTGATGTATATGTTTTATCTATGCTGTTTATCCATTTTAACATATCATTTTTAAGTCAAGAGCCCAAAAAGGAAGCTGATCAAAGGCTCAAGTGGGCCACACCACAGGCAGAAGTGGTGGTAATGTCTCCACTGTCGAAACTTTTCTAGGGTCCACCGTGATGATTATTTCCCGAGTCCGGTTCGTCTGCTTGCTTTCAACAGAATTTTTCTATTTATCGACTACCTAATTGGTCCAGCTCAACAATGATGTTGTCAGCACTCCTGCATTTAATGCAGTCAGTGCTGACATGTGATGAACATCCTGTTAAAGCCTAGCAGACTATCTGAATTCTTATTTCCCATCCAATATGTTTGTAAATTCATACAGACTTGGATGAAGGGAAAACATAGGTACCAGCTTGATAAAAAACTCCCGCAGCCCTAAAAAAGTTTCAACGATATGTATTTAATCCCTTTCTAGTGATGTGACTCACTTGAGCCTTAGAACTGCCTCCTTTATTAGTCTCATGCCTTAAGATGATCTATTAAAATGGATGAATGGCGTGGATAAAAAACATACATCACGTGGGCCCCACATAGCCCGGTTAAGACCAAGTCCAGTAGGAAGACTTGAGGATGTCTTCAATCTTGAACACAAGGGGGTGTCGGGCACATTACGAGCTTGGCTCATGCACTTGAAAATATTTGAAATCGATTTTTGAAATTTGGACATTACTAGATTGAAAAGTAGGTTTTTTGGTCGCGTGAAACTCCTTGGATAATACTGTGAAACTCTCTGGAGAAACGTGGCCATTGTCAGTTGCCCAACGACTCATGAACGGTATAGGTTGATTGCATGATTTTGTGTAGGATTAATTTCTAATTATAGTTTTATGATATTTAAAGGGGTATAATGCATGATTAAGGTAGAATATAAGGAGTTCTAGACGTGTTCTAAGGGTTGAGAGAATTTTAAGGTAAGAGAAAAAAACTTGTGAAACTTAGATTTCTTTGTGGGGCTTTGGATCTGGGGTAAGGCTTTCTAGTGTAATCTATTCTAATTTTTAATTTACGGCGGATTCGCTTTATACCGTAGTTTTTACTCATGAGTAATTTTTCTGCATTAAATTTGAATTTTTTTTTTTTACATACTCATTGTGTGATTTTCATCCATTTGATTTGCAATTTCGCTGCTGATAGCCAAGCCCACCATCATCTAATGTTATTAAGCTGGCTGCACTAGGTCTACTCGTGGGCCCCTCAGGAAATCACAATCACTATCAATCCATGCCCATCAATCATCGGGCCAAGAACACAATCCCGGGTCCAACAAACGGGCCTGAGACCCGGTGGGGTGGAGCTAGCAATTTCAAGGGTAGAAAATATCAATCCCCTTAAAATAGCACCCAACAGAGATCTCATGTAGGCAACATCACACCGTTGTCTCGCAATTCTCGAGATTCCCAACGTCTGTCTCTCCCCATTCAAATGACAAGAGCTCGTACTCTGCTGGAGTATCATAGTTCGTACTCCTGCACTCAGAATTCGTAAGATTGGTACACAAATATCTAAAATTAAGTATAAAAAAAGCGTGCCCCACTTTAGATTGGTCACATCCCAACCATTTGAATGGAAGGCTCTTCCAAGTAGCCATTCATAAATGGAAATCACTAGAGAATCATTTTGATTTTGTGGTTTTTGGCCTATCTTAAGTGGGGCCCACTATTTGGACGGTTAATATGAGTTATTTATATGATTTCTGTACAATTTTGAGGTGCGTGTGTACGATTTCTGATAGTCTGTCCCCTTCTAGAGTACTTAAATAGATGGAATTTGTGACTTTAATGAATGGCCGAATTCAGGGAATGTTGGATTCCCTCTTTCATCCTGTGAGGAATATTATCCCATACTCTGCAGTCTATGGAATAATATACACATGCATGCATCTGCAGTGCATGTGAAGTGAAAATACCCAATCTGAGCCGTTCAAATTGTGGGACTTGTGGGGAATATGAATAATCCGCATCGAAGAATGATCCAAAAATGGATTCAAGAATAAAATATCCATTGATCCGATGGCTATGATCGGCCAATCAATGTTGTTTAGGATTACATCCAATTGACAGTTGGGACGAGTTTTTTTAATGGTCTGGATTGAGGTACATGACACTGGGTGTGTGCATTCATATGATGTACTATATTCTGGAATTGTACGGTATAAAATGCTTCTTAATATTCATCCCCCCTCTCCAAGAAAATTCCTTCGTCTGTATGCCAGTGGGAAACGTGTGATGGGCCCACCAATGAATTTTGTACAGTGGATGATGTGTGATGGGCCCACCAAGGAACTCTCTCTATCTAGGACAGATTTTAAAGAGAAAACTTTGATACTCTGGCAGAGTGTAATGCTCCATACGCATGTATACATAAATTGCACGGGTGAGATTCAAGCAAGTCAAGTAAAAATGTTCAAATCCTGGACCCCACCATTGATTGGTCATTAACCAAAGATTGCACTGAAATTGTTATCCTGATGGACGATTGGTGGACATCTGTTGGAGGGCTAGAGAGAAATGTAGAAAACAGGCCAAATTCAGCACTACTTTCCCCCAATCAGGGGTCTTAATTATCCAATCAATCTGATCTTGAGCTAATGACCCACATAACAGTGGGCCCCACAATTTGAACGGTTTAGTCTGAGTTACATTAATGCCACTTGTTCAATTGCTCTATCCCTGTGCATCAACCATTAAATTCAGCCAGAGTATCAAACACCACCATTTAAAATCCATTTTACATTTTTTTTTTCTTATAGATGTCTCAATGTATTTAGGTGGACCACTGAGTTACTGTCCAACTAGAGTAGTAGTGCCAACATGTTATGTGTGGACCAAATCCAACCCATCCAAAAGCTGGTCCCATCATAGAAATCACATTGCACTAAAATCAAGCTAATCCACTCATCATGTGGTCCACACTTGTGACAATAATCGAAAACCACCGTTCTTGATCAAAAGTTTTCATGGGCCCAACTAATTAGTAGATTGGCCTTATTTTTGTGCCAGCCGATCTCCGTGGTGGGGCCTACCTTTTGGACGGGTTGGATGTCGTATAAACATGATACAGTTGGCAGTATTGCAACGGTGGAACTGAATCTTTTGTCCAACTAATTGCATTTGAGCACCCTTCTTATATATAATTTTCATGTTTCTCTTTATTCTATAATCCTATATTGCAAAAAATCCACACCGTTCATTTTCCATGCAAATTATGATTGGCCCAAGGATTTTTCCTCTTTCGTTCTGACTTTTTTTTTTTGTTATTTTCAAAATTTAAGAAAATTTTCAAAATTATTTATACCTTTCATGAAATATTATTGGGTAATGATCTCAGTGCTCTCAATGTGCTGTAAATTCTAGCACTCCTAGTTGTATTGGGACATTCGTATAATGCAATTGACTGATCTGGGCCGTTCATTAGGTCCATCACACATTTCGTTTGCCACCATGTAAAAATCCCATTGAGGGAACGATTTTAACCATCTGATCGATCACCTATAAAATGGACGGCCAAGATCATCTAAGAAAAGATATTCCTAATAAAAAATTGGGCCATCCATTTGTTGGGTCCGATCATGGATTGCTTATGGTTCTAAAGAATCACTTTCATCAGAGAATCTTAACAATCCTGTCCATCGATCAGAAAAATGGACTGCTATAAAAGAGAATGCCAACTTATGGATGGACCAAGCCAGTCCGTCCAGTACCAATTTTGTGTTGTAGCCCATGGAATGTTTTCTGAAGCCAATAGACGGTCCGGATCGCTCGATTGGATGGTCCACTTGTAGGAGCACTGGATCATCTTTCACTTTTATTTTAGTTTTAATTAATAATTTTTTAATCTTGTCTTACTGTTAATAAATCATATAGTAGAAAATAGTCATACACCCTTTTCTCAAGCAAACGTATGAGTGGCCCACCAAGGAATTCTCTTTGATTTCTCTATCACTTTTGCAATTCTAAGAAATGGGTTGTTTTTCTCTTGAAAACTACTTTTTAACATACATTCTTCATTTTTTTTTCTCTCGTTTTTCTACTGTACTGCAATCAGTGGCAGGCATGGGCGTACTACTCCTACTTTACTACCAAAACCTGTGTTTTTCTCTTTGTGTCTGACAGCAGACATGACTGATTGGATTTCTCTAAATGGAGAGAGAGAGAGAGAGAGAGAGGATGGATGTCCTTAAAACAAGCAAAACCCATCAAGGGTTTGATCTGTAGACTTCATTAAACCACTCCCACAAGCTCCTCAAATTCCCACAAGCTGATTCTGGCATTTGGGTGTTTGGGTTTCGGCCCTGTAATTCAATGGGAGGAAAGGGGAGGAAAGGAGGTGCTTTGTGTTTGGTGGTTTTGTTGGTGTTTTGGAATACTTCATTTGGATTACTTTCTCCCAAAGGTGTCAATTATGAAGGTGATTTCAGTGTTTTTCTTCAATATCTTCAAATGGGTATTTTCCTTTTTTCTGTTTTTTATTGTCTAGAAATTGAAAAGAAAATGAAAAATGGTTCTTAAATTTTTGTTTTTTTCTTGTTTTAGTTCAAGCTCTGATTGGTATAAAGACATCACTAATCGATCCTCATAATGTTCTTGAGAACTGGGATAAGGACTCCGTCGATCCGTGTAGCTGGACTATGGTCACTTGCTCACCCGAAAATCTAGTCACTGGATTGTAAGTTTTTGCCTTTTCTGATTTATAATGGAAGAAGAAGAAGTGGATTCCTTTCATTCATTGATTGTGCAGTAACTCAAAGATGATAACTACATAAGTATGTGAGGTTTGCTCGAACACATCCCATCGTATTGCAATAAGATAGGTTGAAACTCTAGCTTTTTTATTCTGGATTTTTTTTTTCAATGTCCCAAGCCTTTTGTTTGATAGGGCTCCCCTTGGATGGTGAAATCTTTAAAAAAAGCTGTCGAATTGAATATTTCGATCGTTTGATTATACAAAAGTTATGGCGGCAATTCATGTTCAAAGCAAAAGAGCCAAATAGTCAAAGAGTTGAAATAATTCAGTTGAGAGCTTTATTTGTTGACTTTCCACCATACAAAGTGAGACTCATCATATAAATGGCTTGGATCATTGAAAGATGACCCAGATTCAAAAGCTAATGTCCTGAGGTATCATATTGCAGTATGTTGGGATGTATTCGAGCAAACCTCTATATATGTATGTATTAATATAGACAAAAATTTGTATTTGTATTTGTATTTTTTTTTTTTGGGGGGGGGGGGGGGGGGGGGGGGTAAGGAAATTTATATGTGAAGTTAAGAGCAAGATCTGATGAAAATCTTGTAAATATAGATGTATTTGATATTCCTGTTGGAGAATATGATAGTATGCAATAAACCAAAGAGGAGAATTAGATATATGGGTATGAATGCTACCAAATCCTTGACTTTGGCCATACCTTGATAGGTATGGTGAAAATATCAGTAGTATGTAGATAGATGTTGTTGCAGATATTGAAGTTTGTTTGAATGGTGTTGTTGCAGAGGAGCTCCGAGTCAGGATTTATCTGGGACTCTTTCTCCGAGTATAGGGAACTTGACAAATCTCCAGACTGTGTAAGTAGAATGGAAAAGATAACATGATTTTTGTGGTTTTTAATCATGTTTTTTGGGGTGCGTTTTTAATGGGGGATGATTAACAGGCTTTTACAGAACAACAACATATCGGGACCGATTCCGCCAGAGATTGGGAGGCTCTCAAAGCTTCAAACGCTAGATCTTTCTATCAACTCATTTAGTGGTGAAGTGCCCAGTTCTGTCGGCTACCTGCAAAACCTCATATACCTGTAAGTAGAAGTAATGGAAAGAAGCTGAAGTGTTTCTGAAGTTTGAAAAATTTCTAGTTCTTGGTCTGGATCCGAAGAAGAAATCCATTTCATACACATACATATGTATATATGTACATATATATGGAGGAATCAAATATCGCTGTGATTTTTGAAATTAAAATAATTCAGTTTACACTTTTATATTTATTTTTATTTACAATAAATATTTTTGAATATTTTATTTTCGGCGATCTTTTCCTGATAATATTGCAAGGAAATTGTCAAAATCTGAAGTCTCCCAAGAAATTCAGGGGCTGGGAATTTGTTGAGAACCAGATTTGTCACTGCGATTAGCAAAGTACTCGCAGGTTTTCATTTCCAACGAGTGGGCCCATGGTTCAGTAATCCATACCATTTGTCGGTTGAGTCCCACCGAGCATGGTGAATGTCTTGAAAACCCTCAGATTGGAAGAGCAGTAATTTCAGTTGAATGTGGACTGTCACTTTATTCCTCTTCTTGACCGTCTATCTGTAGGCCACAAATATATTAAAGGTTAAGATTGTACCACAAAGGAGACATTTTTTTAGGCATACTTCATCCACTCTCAGACTGAACAGACCAATGATACGGATTACCAAAACACAGGGCCCCACTTGTTGGAACATAAAACCTGTGTATGGTGCAAAGAGTGCGGGCCACACATCATTTAATTCCTCCACTTGTGTATTTATTTATTTATATTGAAATATTGAATTGGTGGGCTGAATCTGATAATGGGTATTTGAATTTGGGTCAGGAGGCTTAACAATAACAGTCTTTCAGGAGCATTCCCTTTGTCTTTGGCTAACATCACCCAGCTTGCTTTCCTGTAAGTCTCTTCAACTTCCATTGTATAATTTGTATACTTCTTTATCTATTGGAAATTTGCAGCTAAAGGAGGTTTCTTTGGTTTGTATGCTACAGGGACTTGTCTTATAATAATTTGAGTGGTCCTGTTCCCCGATTTCCCTTTAGAACATTCAAGTAAAGACTCTTAGTCTTGTTTTTTAGTTTCACTTCTAAGGTTGTGTTTGGATGCACAAGTGAATTGAATTGAGTTTGGGTGGACTGGTGTATTTTTTAGTGATGTTTCCTATCATTTTGTAATGAGGAAGAAGCCCAAAAATCGCAATTGCATTTCTTTCGGGTCCAACTCGAAATTAATGTAATCCAATATGAATATTAAGGAAACTACAGTTTGGTAATTTCCACTTTGTTATACTAATGATTAAAATTTTGATTCGATATTGCATCCAAACACGACATAAATACTTTAGCAGAAAGATGAAACATTTAGCTGATTCCCTTTCTTTTTTGGTTGAAGCATTGTAGGAAATCCTCTGATATGTGCAACTGGAAAGGAGAAAGATTGCTTTGGAAAGGCACCAATACCGCTTTCATTCAACTTGAACAATTCACAGAGTACTTATTCTTAATTCTACATCCCACGAGTTTGACATTTTGTTTTTCTCAATTGTCCTTTTTTGCTTAAATCCTTCGGTTTTATAATGGATGAATCCCTTTTTTCTTGTTACTTGTATTTTCATCACTAGATTTAGCTATTCAAGGCAGGTTTGGACTTTCCATTCTAAAAATGCTGTTTCATGTATTCTGTTTATAAGTTCTTGTTCTCTATATTTTATTTTTCTTTTTGCAATTATTTTGTCCGTCATCTTCTAATCCTCAAAGGTTAGTGTCAACTTCTTTAATCTTCCCTAATTTCTCTAAATTGGTCGTGCATGAGGCTGCCTTTTGGATGCATTATTGAATTGAATTACAGTTATTAGTTCAGTAAAGTGGAAATGACTAAATTGTAATGGCCTCCTCAATATTCATATCATGGTTTTAAGAATTGGAAAATTCCAATATGAATAGGTGAGTCAAACAAGTTAATCCGAGTCGCCGAGTCTAACACCATGATTCTTCTCCTCTGTGAACTAAACTGTTGCATTTCAATTCATTTGTGTATCCAAACAGCCCTTGATGAAACTTTGGAACAAAAAAAATTCATTTCCATGGATATCTACACTTCCCTGTTTGAGAAAAAAATGTAGGTATGAAAATCTATTTCCATTTCCAAGGTTTTACTAAAAAAAACGTCGATGTCAATATCTTTCAAAAGACCTGTTAAATGTAGATTCCTTAGGTTATTAGTGACAGCTCTGGTGGTTTGACCATTGACCCTTTTTAGGGAATGTTTGGATATCACTAATTCCATGGAAACGGAAAAGGTTTTTCATTGATGTGACCATTTTTAGAAGTTGGGATAGGAAGCTAAAGGGAGGATTCCACAAGCAATCATTGCAGTTTTCCATAGTTTGGATTCTCTGACACATGAATTAAGTGATGTTGCTTTATCGAAATAACTAAAAATGAAATCCATGTTTTTGTGCTCATGGAAACCATAATTGCCTAATTGTTATCTTTTGTTTTTTTTTTTTTTTTTTTTCCCCCTTATGGATGCATGTATCCAAACATGGCCTTAATGGAAAACTTCACTCCAAACCATACTATTGGGTTCCTCAGATTTCCATTTCCGAATATTCCATAAGGGTTTTCCAATATTGTATTATTATCAATATGGTGATGTTTCAGTTGGTCATTTCTGTTTTTCAATTCTTACTTTTCCCATTTTTGACATGGTATCTTTCCTTGGTTTGATCCTGACCTCTCTATCTCTCTATGTTCTTAAAGGCACTCCATCTTCGGGAAGATCCAAAAGTCACAAAATGGCCGTTGCTCTTGGGACGAGTCTTGGATGCATTTGTCTACTCATTCTTGGGTTTGGGCTTCTTCTCTGGTGGAAGCAACGATATAACCAACAAATCTTCTTTGACGTAAATGGTTAGTAAAAAAAGAAAAAAGAAGAAGGAAAGAGATACATCGATGAGGATAAAAAGGAATCCTTTGGCGATTTCTTGTATAAATGAATTGAATTGTGAAGTTTCTGTTTAATGAAGTGGAAATGATGAAAAGTAATAGCATACCTCTAATTGCAGTTATGTTTATTTCAAGCCCTTTGAAAATAACATATTTCGAATCCAACTTGAAATAACATGATTGCAATTTCGAGCACAGGCTTCGAATATGGATGCTAAGGAAAGAAATTACAAATTGGGTATTTTCTCTTTATTTAGACCTTGAATTGGAGTTTGATAGTGCATTCAAATGCACCCGAAATAATGATTTTCTGACTCAATGACTCCGACTGACTCATCCAGTCCTGAGTCGAGTCAGGGGGGACTCGTCTGAGTGAGGCCAACTCAGGGATATTGGGGGGGAGTGACTTGTGTTACTGAATCAGATCAGAGTCCGAGCCTACTCAGATGAGTTGTATCAGACTCAAACCGAGTCAACAATTCATGCCCAAAATGAATTAAAATCATTTCCATTTGAACCAGCATTTTGTGCAGTTGGAAGCACGGGAAATCCAGATTGTTTTTCTAGTTGGCCACATTGTGATGGACTGATATCACCTCCATCAAAATCTCCCATTCATCCATCATTCTCTTCCTTGTTCCATGTGGTCCACTTGTTATATATCAGTTTTACCATCCATTTTCTGACCAACAGCTGGATGGCTAATACTGTCCAGTGAGAGAGTTCTTTTGCAGGCTCACCCATCCATGGTGGCGCCCAGAAGATGAATACTCTGGATCACTGAAAGTTGGGTCCCACTTGTAAAGTAACCTTACATAGAACAACAAAGAATAATACAAACAGAATAAACATATAACTACTGGTCTACCATAACTAATATTTCTATACAAAACAATTCACTTCTACAGCTGATTTTGCTTGAACTAATCCATTCTTGAATGTTTCAGACCACCATCGTGAGGAAGTTTGCCTTGGAAACTTGAAGAGGTTCCCATTCAGGGAGCTTCAGATTGCAACAGATAACTTCAGCAACAAGAACATGATCGGCAAAGGTGGGTTTGGAAATGTCTATAAAGGTTATCTCCAAGACGGAACTGTCGTGGCAGTAAAAAGGCTCAAAGACGGCAGTGCAGCAGGTGGGGACATCCAGTTTCAGACCGAAGTAGAGATGATCAGCTTAGCAGTGCACAGGAACCTTCTCAGGCTTTGCGGGTTTTGCTTGACGGCAACAGAAAGGCTTCTGGTTTACCCATATATGTCCAACGGCAGCGTTGCTTCCCGGCTCAAAGGTAATGAAAAATGTTGAAATGTTGAAGCTTCAGATGGATAGAATAGAAATAGGCTGGTAAAGTTTTCCTTCATCCATTGCAGAAATGAGTTAGAGTTCCCTGAGTCTGTAGAAGTGGGGTCCACAGTATTCACAACATCGCTTCGATGGGCCCACCGGCGATGGGCAATTCTGCAAAATCAATCAGACTGGAAGATGATAGCAATCTGACCTTTTTTGTAACTGTTTTCGTAGGCATGTTGGTGGCATAGTTTGAAAACCCGAAAGCCCGACTTGATGTTCAGCTGGGTTGGGTTGACTCGATCCGACTCGACTCAATATTTAACTAAATATTAGGAAGAGAAATGATCCATTGGGCTCAATGTATGAAACCTTTCAATGCACCTAACTGCATTTGGACTAGTTGGCATCCACATCACCTATCTGCATCAGTCCGTTGGGTTTAGTCCAATCTTCATCCTCTGCAAAAATCATGGCTATCTTTGTTCATAAACATCCATTACTGAGCCTATCTTCTGCAAACAGTCTGGTCCATTCATTTCTGCATCCCATTGACGTTCACAGTTTAGATCATCAGAAGAGTGTAATTTTCTCAAGGCAGCCAATGAAGAGTTGACTAGATCAAATGGATGGTCCAGATAGGTGATGTTGGTGCCAATGAGTCTCTCCAAGTTGAGTCAGCCCAATTTTGAGTCGAGTCAGCAAGTTTTCGAAGTATGTTTGGTGGCTTTTTTTTTTTGTTGTTGAAGTTTTTATTTCAAGCTGAATATTTGGATTAGGATGTCAACCTCATTTCAGAGCTGAATTTTTTGATCAGAACGTCAACCTCATTTCAGATACACACCGTCCATATGTTTTTTCTTTCGCGTAGGAAAACCAGCATTGGATTGGAGTACCAGGAAGAGAATTGCATTGGGAGCTGCAAGGGGTCTCTTGTATCTTCACGAGCAATGCGACCCGAAGATAATTCACAGGGACGTAAAAGCAGCCAATATATTGCTCGATGACTACTGTGAAGCTGTAGTGGGAGATTTTGGGTTGGCGAAGCTTTTGGATCATAGAGACTCACATGTTACAACTGCCGTGCGGGGCACTGTCGGGCATATAGCTCCTGAGTACCTCTCAACTGGGCAGTCGTCGGAGAAAACGGATGTGTTTGGGTTCGGAATCCTCCTCCTTGAATTGATCACTGGTCAGAGGGCTCTAGAATTCGGAAAGGCAGTGAACCAGAAGGGAGCCATGCTTGACTGGGTAAGCATACTTTCATAATTTCTTGTTGAATTTAGTTCCCTCCGCATCCATTGAGGTCTGTAATATGACACACACACATCACTGTAATTACTACAATGAAAATGTTTTGAACTGAATCATTTTTGGGCAACCATGATTTGTCTATGGCATCTACTCTGACCATCACATGTGATGCCCCTTGCTGATAATCTATATGGGCTGATTTCATAGTCGACCCAACCCAATTGGCTGATTTCATAGTCGACCAAAATGTTACAATTTGTCTCTCAATAGAAGTTTTTTTTTTCCTGATCCATTTCGATGGCCCGCTTTCACACCATAGGTGAAGAAAATTCACCAAGAAAAGAAGCTTGACATGCTTGTTGACAAGGACTTGAAAGACAACTACGACCGGATCGAGCTCGAAGAAATGGTTCAAGTGGCTCTCTTATGCACTCAATACCTTCCGGGCCACAGGCCTAAGATGTCCGAAGTGGTTCGAATGCTTGAAGGAGATGGGCTTGCAGAGAGATGGGAAGCATCGCAGAGAGCTGAAGCGCACAAGTGTAGAGCCCATGAATTCTCCTCTTCCGAGCGGTACTCCGATCTCACCGACGACTCTTCATTACTAGTGCAAGCAATGGAGCTCTCTGGCCCGAGGTGAATTTTGATAAAAAAAAAAAAATGAAAAGAAAAAAAAAGAAAAAAGAAGTGACCGCAGCGTAATCCCTGATGTGGTCAAGTCGTTTGAAAGAACCCATGAGAGTTGTGTATAGTAGTATATTAGTGGTCTTCAAGGTTGTGTATACAAAAGCTAATTCGAGGAAGAATGTTGGAAATCGGGAGGTGCAATGAGTCATGAGCTTGTATGAATAATGTGATTTCTTTTTTTTTTTTTTTCCGTGAAAAAGAAAAAAGTGTGATAGAATATATAGTCTTTTTCATGAATTATAAATGTTCTGATTTGTAGTTTTTGATTTTTTGTGATTGAAGATTGATGGTGGCACATATGCACATGTGGGATGCTTGAACTTGGAAGGTTGCACGTTGGCGCATGGAAACATGTCATATTTGTGTACAGATAAATACAATCCTCCACCTCTCCACCAAAGACACCCAATCCATGGTCAAGTTGGTCACATATCCATGACAACAGGTCCAAATTACTACTAGTTGGACACTACTTTGCTTGACCCAAGCAGCCCGCGATTGTGAAATTTCTTGGGCATCCAATTAATCAAGGGGCATGCTCCAATGGTACTGGATATATGTAGGGCCAGTGATGTTTATACAAAATCAAGGGTGGGCGTTCCCTCCCAGCTTTCCTTCTTTATGGCCCTCCTTAATTTTGTATCGGACTGATGTTTGGATCCAAGGGATTTTTTGAGGTGACACTTTTCATAGACAGGTTGGATGGTATGAGTACATCACCTGGGCCACACATCAGGTATAAAAAAAAGAGAGCTGTGAAACTTTTTTTTTTCTTCCTACCGTCGACGATGTCAAAAGCTTCGTAGCATCTTAATAGAAGCTTTAGTTAATCTAAAGCTTAGAGAAGACAATGAATTGGACTCAGATTAGGTAGTGTAGGCAAAGTTCTGTGGGTGCCACCATGATATATGTTAGGAAAAATTGGGATTTAAAAATTCAGAAAAAATTAATTTTCTCATTACTAGTTTTTTTTTTCCCACTTTGTTTCTAATGTTAGTTTAGTCCCACATTGAAAAGAAGTTAAGAGATCTAATACTTTACATTAGAAACCTTCTTATGGCACATTAATCCTTACCTAATCTCAAATTAAAACTTGCCAAAGCCCCTTTAATTTCTCTAGATACCAAATGAGAGAGAGGAGAGCTTTTCTTTTTAGCTAATACGTTACCAACCATCATTGAGTTACCCAGTTTTACAACTAAGGATGAAACACCAGCCCCATCCCTTATTCACCCTTATTCTGATGGACCACACTATTGGAAAGTGCACAGGGTGACACTTGCTCTCCAAACTGTTTCCTTTGGTGTGTCCCACTTATATCACAGATAGGTCAGATATTTAAGCCCTGGGCCTAATATCAGGTGACACATCTGGTGGTTGGGGTAGATTTCACACAAATATCACAGTGGTACCCAGTTGACTGCTAACCATCTAAGACTGCACCAAAGATCTCCTTAGGTCTGTTTGGGGATCGATGTAAGTAGGCCCCACTGTGATGTGTTTGTGAAATCCACTCTGTACATCATATGCTGAAGCGCCATTGAATCCCCCAAAAATCATAAATCCCATGAAATAGAGACAAGCTATACGGGCAAAATATGATGTCTAACCCCTTATTTTCCATACAAGAGGCCTTTATCTAGAATTTATCAACCGTGGGTGGGAGAATCCTATAATTCTCCAACCCACGAATGATTTTTATAATTTTTAGCCCGCTATAGATTTTAAAACTTCATTTAGCTAGTGGTCTCTTCAGTCTTAAATATATTCAATACCCCCTTTGCCCCCTACCAACTAAAAGGAGGTGAGGGTGTGCTTCCATAGCCTTTACAATAACATGAACGGTTTTATTTTGATAATCTTGATTTTTTGAGTCATGGGAGCAATTGATTTCACTTTTCTTCACCAAAAAGGGTGAAATCATCTGCATCTACTCTTCCTTTTAGAAAGTTCAATTACATGAGTCGCTGAATTATCATTCCTTTAAAGTTCAATTTTAAGGCCCATTTGCTTCCCCATTTACAATGATAATGTAAAGGAAATGAGCAATTATTACTCTCGACGGCCATTTGGTTTGATGAGAAATTATGGCATGTAAAGGTAATGGGCAGTTATTACTCTCTAGTCTCTACCATCTTCTGGTTTGATGAGAAATTATGGCAGTTTTGGGTTGTCATCATAATTAGCTGGGAAAGGGTGTATTTTTATTATAAAAAAAAGTGGGAGCACACCACTTGAAGCTTTGTTAATGATGGAAAAAAAAAAAAAAAAAAAATACAACCTTTGGGTGGGCACCACAAAAAGGCTGGGCCTCGCCTATCATACTATCCATCAAAGCAGACTCTACAAAATAGATATCCAGAAGCCCTCTCAACACATACACAAAATGGACCAAAGGCTCGCACATCAATGCTGACACGGCATCATGGAATCCAACCACAGCAATACCAATAGTGTTTCACTTGATCATCCCCATGATAGAATAGACCACCTACTAGAGGATCTTAACTAGCCCATACGGTAAAGAAGTTTAAGTTGCTTGACCCAGTTGTGAGGTGATGCACCTTTGTGTTGGAGCCAATTCCAGAAGATCCACAAGTGGATTAGATATAAGGAGAATTGGAAACAAGATGAAGAAAGTGATGGGACAAAATGCTTCAAATTATGAGTAGGAACACTATCACAAGTTCCATCACCTCTAACAAGAAGAACCAACATGTAATGTATTAAAGTTAAGAGTTACTTGACCTAGTTGTGGGGTGATGCACCTTTGATGCTGAGAGGTACCCAAAGGAGGAGTCGTTAATGAGAATAGAGAAAACAAGCAGAATGCACACAAATCTGGATCCATTTTCTCCACTGAGCTCTGCACCCCTCATCACCATGTAATCTAGAAACTTCTAGTCTTTATGGTCATACGCTTTTTCTAAATCAAGCTTCAAAACGACCCCCTTTGAACCTGCGCAGTGGCTACAATCTATGCATTCATAAGCCAAAAAATTTGAAAGAAGGCAAGAGAGTACTCATCAGGCCCAAGAGCTTTATCCCTTGCAAGGGTCATGACTGCTCTAATTTCTTCTTGCATGGGTCATGACGGCTCCTCTAATTTCTTCTTCTGGGACCAGCTTCTCCAGCTCCTCTTCTTTTGGAACTGAAAGAAAATCAAAGGGAAGACAATCTATATATGAATGGCTCAGATTGCCCCTCAAGAATCTGAAGTACTCAATGAAGGTTCTGCTTGCCTGAACAAAATCCAAAAGAAACGGCTAAATGCTGGATGATAATGTTTCTAGGAATGAAACAACAAACATCATAGATTCAGCTTCTACATTGATAGAATATCTTGGGACTTTAGGCTTCTTAGCAACCATTCATAAATAGGCCGGGCCATCTGACACACTTCCAAACCCAACCCCCCATAGTCCAGTCTTGGGCATGATTTTTTAGGCCATTTGTTTGGCCTGGGGTCTTAGTTTTAGACCCAATAAAAGGGTTGGCTAGGCCCAGGCTCTGGCACATTTATAACTGTCACATGTTAGCCCAATTGATAAATGAGCTTGGTCTAGGCCTGCAGCACCTGCCAAATATAAACCATGAAGTGCTAGGAAAAGGGAAGATTCAATAGCAAACACAATTGATCACATCTCCACAAACAAGCCAATCATCTTGGAAATATGAAACTTCAGGAAGTATGACTGAGCAGACAACAGTATAATCAAAACCAAGGAATTATGGGGTCCTATCATGCAGAAAACGTACAGTTCTGTACCATCCAAGATTCTGTACATGTGGGGCCCATGTTTCCCTGATCCAGCTAATGGGCTCTGTTGGGGGAGAGGGTTGACCAGTGCCCCCAAAAATCCCACAGATAGGAAGATTCTAAGCTTCTAATGCTTCAATCACTGGCCAACGAATAGAAAGTGGTTTAGTAAAATAAAACAACATTAAACATTCATGGGAAATAGGCTAGCATCGAATGGCTGGAATCTTCCAAGCTGGGAGATTTTTTGGGGCATCCCAAAGTTATGGTATCACCAATCAGATCGATAGTCTGGACAACTTGAAGATGGGTCCCACCTGTGCAGGATCCTGGGGAGCAACAAACTGTATGATTGTTGCAGCACAGGACCCTCATAAATCCTCATCAGAAGATGCTGAGTGATTTCATGAAAAACGAAAATTACAAAATGAAGGAAATTTCAGATTTTGTTCAGAAAAATGCAAATAGAGAAGCTGTTGTTATCGTATGTTCCCCATAAATATTAATGAGAAATTTTCACAAGCATTTTGCCCTCAAGAATGTCCAATGTTTTCAAAGGAAAAGGTGGAAATGATGATTCAGAAGGCAAAAAGCAACAGGTCATAACACCCGACTGGTTCTCGGTGATCAGTTCTCACATTAATTGGCGGAAAGGTTCATATCCAAGTCATTTCTATCCAACAAATCATCTTCTCCAAGCATAAGCGTCAAAAGAAATCAGCAGCTAATCAAGTTTCACCTTATTCACTGACATATCTGGCTTCATACACTGGACTCCCTGTTCAAGCATCTGAAAGGTTTATCACCTGAAGCAATAAACATGAATAAACCTAAAGTAGCGCTAGATTCCTATGATAGTTCACCAACCACAGTGCAAATGGTGGTGACTCATCCTCCTTGCATGGGGCACTCGTGACTCATGTCTACCCCAACTATCCAAATTGTGGGGTGCATTATGGACGTCTAAGATCAGCCTGATAAAGCAATCCTTACCATCCAATTGATGACTATCAAACGGATGGATAAAAGTAAAACAGTGAGTAGTCCAAATTTGAAGTGAAAATTAGATGGTTAGTGTCATCTTCCCAGTTTAAATTATGGTTTATGCCCATGCACAACTGGGTCAGCGACCTGGAGCCTCATACAGTTTCGTCTGTGGTAGAACTCTGCCATGTGTATGGTATAAGAGCCACTTAAAATAATTATCACAGGAATCTACCCCCTAAAATAATTTAGGAAATTCTTTCAGGAATTTAGCAAAAACAAGAAATCATTCTGCAGCATTGTTTCCTTGAGAAAATATCAGAAAATAAATGGTAGAAACAGACATATTTGTAAATATCTGTAAATCTTTATCCAATACCACCCAAATGCTCTAAAGCATTGCTAAGCCCCAGAATTATGCAAACTCTATTAGTTAAACTAGTCCTCCCTCTAAAAACAAAAACTCAAAAAGGAAATGGTTATTGAAAAGTAAATCCAGACAAGCTTCGATATGTATTACCTGAAGATCACCCATGCTCACTATGAAAGCGTTGGCCATTCCCTTGCACCTTCTGTTTTTTCTGATGGTGGGTCCATTTCCTAAGTATCCAAGTGTTGAATTTCAAAAGGTTTCTCTAAAGTTCCATGTTGAAATGAACAGAGTATGTCCTCGGCTCGTCGTGAATCAAATAGAAAAATTAGTTGAATTTTCAATGTAGCAATGTTAGCCAGAATCAAAGGACTTCCACTTTATCAATCAAACAAGAAGAGAAACCCCACGAGGTGGTTAGATGAAAAGTGGCAATTTGTCAGTCAAATATCTTTACAAAAGGATCAGTGGTGGTTTAAATGGCCTTGAGGATAGTCATAAAGTGTATATCTAGAGATATGAAGCTCCTCTGAAGGCGGCCACCTTAGCTTAGTTAATGAGAAGGAACAAAGTGCTCACGGTTGATATATGCAAAAGAGGATGATTCTTCCGAATGTGTCTCATGCGTTATCATGATGAAGAATCGATCAATCATCTTTTCATCCATTGCAATTTTGCAAAGAAGGTTTGGAAGGGGTTTATTGTCAAGTTTGGCACTCTATGGGCCATGCCGTGTTCAATTGACCCTCTCTTTTTGTCTTTAGCATGGCAGGGGCAAAGGTAAGATAAGGAAGAAAATATGGCGCCTGTCTTTTGGCTGAAATTTGGCTATATGGTTGGAAAGGAATAATCACAGTTTCAAGAATCGGGAGAAGCATTCGGAGGTTGGTAATATGGTAATAGAGCTGGTCATGGAATGGTTGATCAAATCAAAGGGCAATTGTGGCGGATCAGTTTTCGGAAAATTGGGCAATTTTGTAGTTTCATTTTCTCTTTCTCTTTTTCTTTTTCTTTTTCTTTTTCTTTTTCTTTTTCTTGCAATTCTTTAGGCTTTTGGCCTCTTTGCAATAAATCATCATAGTTCCAGAAGAAAAAAAAAATCAAGGGAAGCACATGATGGACAGATTGGATTACCGCACACATTACAGTGGGCCCCACACATCATGAGTGTGTATCAACCATTGTGTTCTATTATGTATAATGTCTTTTGAGCTGTAAAGACTTTACCTGTAATATGAAACATGGCTTTTTGCTAGGTTTCAGATTACAGCTAAAAGTTGTAAATTTGTTATGTGTTCATAGCCTGTAAAGTCCTTTACAGGCAAATGTGTATCCGAACAGCCCTTGTAATCCCTTTACAACTTAAGGATTTTACATGCATCCAAATGACCCCTTAGAGGATAGGATCAATTGAAAGGAACACTCTAGGAAATCTTAAGGAGCTTGGCGAAATTGACATGCCTATAGAACGTCGAGGAGAGTCTCCTTGTCCACGAGAAGGTGAGAGCATCATGGAATCCAACCACAGCAATATCAATAGTGTTCCATTTGATCGTCCCCATGGTATAATAGACTATCTACTAGAGGACTTTAACTAACTAGTAATGTATAAAATTTAAAGTTGCTTGACCCAGATTCAAGTTGATGCACCTATGTGGTGGAGACCATTCCAGAAGATCCGCGAGCAGATTAGGTGTAAGGAGAGTTAGAAGCAAGATGAAGAAATTGATGGGACAAAATATCCAGCCTTCAAATTATGACTAGGAACACTATCACAAGTTCCATCACCTCTAACAAGAAGGCCAGATGTTAATGATTGTACAGAGTTCCATCACCTCTTGAGCCAGAATGACTTGCAAGATAGTATACTATTGATCTCGAGGTGTATCTTGATGCATCATGTAATCACAAGGTCCCAAAAGGAATGGACGATGGGTGCTCGAATGCAATATGGGAAATGGTGTATAATTTATGTAACTTGCTTGTTCATCTTAACCAAACTATTCACACACTGTTGCATTGCCACCCTATATTTCTGATCATTCAATGGCAAAACAAGAAACTACAGATTAGATGAGAATCTTACCTGAGGAATGAGGCCAGGTTCTTACATGTGCATGCATGCAAGAGAGCTTCTGGGATCATACCTGAATCGAAAAGGATATTGGGATGGGCCATGTATTGTAACTATCTTATATCGAATTAACCATTCGGTTAGGACATGAGCTCGGTATGCAACAAGACAAGGTAGCTGTGCAAGCTGCAATTGTTGGGAATGGAGCCAGGCAGCGGAAGCACGTATTAGACGAACGGCAATCACACAACGGCACACAATCAAGCAAAAACAACACACACAAGAAGGCAATCCAAATTTTACATGGAAAAACCCCTCAGCAGGTAAAAAACCACAGTACAAAGTAAACAATCCACTATGATATCAGAAGTTACAAGAGATGAAAACCCAAAACCCGGATCACAAGCCCCCACAAGAGAAATCCCAAGCTTTCCCAAGAAGAAACTCTTCTTCTCAAGCTCTGTCTTTCACGTAGAACCTCTCTCAATCCCCTTCCAATCTAGAATACTCTAATTTTCATATTACACCCTTATATAACAAGGAAACCAAAATTAGAAACACCTTGCGCAAAACCGCGCAAGAAACCAACTTGAATTAGGAAACCTGCTGACCGGTCGCCGACCCTTGCTGACCGGCGCTGACCGGTCTTCAATGCCCAAAACCTGTCCAAAGAGCTCACTGTCCTTCGATCCTCCGTGTCTGACTGGTCACCATCCACAACCGGTTGGTGGCCCTTGTTGCAGAAGATTTGGGGCGTCTGATTCCAACAACAATTCCACTATAGCCGTCGCTGAAGTACTCAATGCAGCTCTGCTTGCTGTACAAAATCCAAAAGTAACTGTTAAACGTTAGATGATAATGTCTCTAGGAATGAAACAACATATATCATAGATTCAGCTTCTAAGAGATTGATATAACATCTGGGACTTTAGGCTTCCTAGACCAACCATTCATAGATAGGCCGGGCCATCTGTCACACTTCCATGCCCAACCTGCCATGGTCCAGTCTTGGGCCTGATTTTTAGGCCATTTGTTTGGCCTGGGGTCTTAGTTAAAGAAGCTTCGATTCTAGGACAGAGCCTGAAAAGAGAAGGAAAATCAAGGGTCCAGATTGATGGTAGACATTTCGAGCATTGTCCATCCACCATGGAGGGCACCAAACCAATGGTCCAGATCACTGAACCATGGGCTACACTTGTAGAAACTCAAGGACCAAGAATGCATCTTCCACAGTCAAATTCCATGCTAGTTCATCTTCCATACGGAAAGTTGAATAACATTTACATGTAGGTGTATAAGTTTCCATGCATGTTAATAACTTTTACATGCAGGCGAATGATATCCAAACTGGTATGAAATTTTTTTATGGAAAAAAAAAACATGAATTAGAAGTGGTCACTTCAAAATTGTGCCATGGTGCACATAAACACATCTAAACTGTCTAAATTGTAGGGCCCACTGCCTCTAAGTCACAGATCCAAAATCAGATTGTTTAGACAATCATAGCCTCTGATTCATGGAAATTGTTTGCTGCAATAAGACCATTCGATTGCTTCCCATTCTAGCCATACAGTGGATGTCCACCTATCTGAAAATTCAAATCGTCAGAAAGGCGTAGCTTTTGATTCATGATATGCATAGACTGGGGACTCAAAATTTGGACTGTTTAGTTTGAATTTATTTTCATGTGGAACCAGATTTTTATTGTGTATGTATCGTCTACCACGTTTCAGAGTATCAAAGTTAGTTATAAAGAGATACAAATTGTGGGAGACTCCCCTTCATGTTCAAATTGGCATGAAAGAATTTTTTGTAATAAAAAAAAAAGAAAAAAAAAGAAAAAAAGAAGAAGAAGAAGAAACATGAATTAGCAGGGCTATGTAAAAAATTAGTGTCGATTCAGACTCACTTGGACCTGGTCTCCTCTAAAAAGATAGAGGATTTGATGAAATTGTGATAAAATGGTGAGAAAGTATACGATCAATGTGTAAACTCCCAATGCAATATAACATGATACATATTATTTCGATAATCTTGATTTTTGAACCTTGGGAGCAAATGATTACACTTCTCTTTACCAAAAGAATGGAGAAATCTGCATCTAATTGTACTTTTTAAGTTCAATTACATGACTCACCGAATCATCATTCCTCAAAAGTTCAATTGCTTTAACATTTCGTTTTTGCTACACCCGGATCCAAAGCTCAAGTGGTAGACCAAGTGAAGATAGCCTCGTCTCAACACTAAGGTCATGGCATCGATTCCCAGAGTGGGGGTGGCTAACATTGCGGTGTGACTAACCAGATGGGTGGGTGTACTAACAGTGGGGTGTGTACTAACAAGAAAAAAGAAAAAAACATTTCCTTTTTGCTGAGTATGGTGGAAGCTGCTATCATGCTTGGGCTGGAACCAATAAATGGCAATGCCACTTTCTTAGCAGCCAAATCGTATATGCTTCTTTCAGAAGGAGAGAGCAACTCAACCATCTTTTCAGCAGAAATGATCTGCTGTTTGTGGAGATGTCTGTCTAGAATTACCTGGCTGCAATGAGACAAAGCACAAACGAATTATTCTCATGTATTAAGATGCACGCAATTGGTAAATATTATAAAACTTTGAGATCTTTTTTCTCATGTTGGTTGGGAATTGGTATCTCCTCAAGGAGAAGATACCTTGGATGATTCAGATCCAGTGATGCCATCCAAATATAGTTTCTTTATGGATGTTAATGCAAGTGGGCATGGTCGTGGAGAATGTGCAATGAAGATATGGGTGGTCCTGATCTAAATCATTGGTCCCATGGCCCATTAGGCATGCCCATGTGTTCAAGTCCACAAAAGGGGGGGTTCAGTAGTTTTCAATGGCCTTCATATAAATAGGAGTCTGCTGCAGTACCTGCTATGGTCAGTAGCACTAGATTTTTTTAAGGGATAATTAATGTCTGGGATCTAATAGAGTGGTATACTCAATGAGGAAAGGTACTTTAGGTAACAGATCTCTTGGAAGTGGGAAAGAACCCTACCAATCAGTTCCTTTAAATTTGTGGGGTGTATCTTATTTTTCTTTGTACAAATCCATTCCAATCAAATCAGAGCAGTTCGTCTGTGGCTTGTTTAAGGCTTATGATTGATAGCTAACAATGGGGGTGGGGGGTTGACATTATGGAGGAAGTGGATCTTGAGGAGCTTGGACAAATTGACACGCCTACACAACGTCAAGGAAAGTCTCCTTGTGCACGAGAAGGTGAGAGCATCATCTTGGAAATACAAAACTTCAAGAAGTATGACCGTGAAGACAGTAATATAATTAGAATAAAGGAATTATGGGGCCCTATCATGCAGAAAGCATACAGTTTTGTACTATCCAAGATTCTGTACATGTGGGGCTCATGTTTCCATGATCCAGCTAATCGGCTGCGTTGGGGGAGGGAGTTGACCAGTGCCCCCAAAAAAATCCCACAGATAGGAAGATTCTAAGCTTCAAATGCTTCGATCAATGGCCAACAAATAGAAGGTGGTTGAGTAAATAAAACAACATTAAACATTCACAGGAAATGGGCTAACATCGAATGGCTGGAATCTTCCAACCTGGGAGATTCTTGGGCATCCTAAATTCATGGTAGCGCCAATCAGAGTGATAATCTGGACAACCTGAAGATGGGTCCCACCTGTACAGGATACTGGGCAGCAACAAACTGTATGACTGTTACAGCACCAAACTCATTGTCATCCTCATCAGATGACAATGACTGATCTCATGAAAATAAAAAAAATACAAAATGATGGAAGTTTTAGATTTTGTTCTTAAGTCATTTCTATCCAACAAATCATCTTCTGCAAAGTATAAGCATCAAAAGAAATCAACAGCTAATCAAGTTTCACCTTATTCACCCACATATCTGGCTTCATACACGGGACCCCCTGTTCAAGCATCTGAAAGGAGTATCACCTGAAGCAATAAACACGAATAAACCTAATGTACGGCTAGATTCCTATGATAGTTCACCAACTACATTGCAAATGGTGGAGATAGTTCACCAACTACATTGCAAATGGTGGAGACTCATCGCTCAAAAAAAAAAATGGTGGAGACTCATCCTTCTCACATGGGGCACTCATGCACAGCTACCCCCACCATCCAAATTGTGGGGCCAATTGTGGGGCAAATTGTGGATGTCTAAAATCAGCCTGATAAAGCAATCCTAACCAGTATTTTAAATAGCTACACTATGTAGCATGTAGCTTACGCTACATAGCATAGCTTAGCCTTAACGCTACATAGCTCATGAAAAAAGCTTAAATCATGTGTAGCCTACGCGACATGATAATTGCATATGCTACACACTATGTAGCTTACATTACAAGTTATTTTTCGCTACAATAAAATTCATTATATTTTCAATGATTTGTTACATTTTCCAATTTTCAATAAAAATTAGATAATCTTTTCAATGCTTTTAATAAAATAATCTAAGTAATAATATTAAATCAATTTCGTTGTTCTTCTTTACCTTTATACTTAATCATTGTCCTTTCTTATTACTTTAGGTTGCATTTAATTGCACCAAATATCATGTAATTTTGTTAAATTTCATTATTAGTTAGTATAATTTGGTGCAGAATTTCATGAAATTAGTGCAATCTTGTGCAACCTCGAATAATAATCTAGTTGCATGTAGCTTACGCCTCACAATTCAGAGGGGTGAGTGCTACGCTATGTGCTATTCGCTAATTAAAACACTAATCCTAACCATCAAATTGATGACTATCAAATGGATTGATAAAAGAAATATTGTCAAATGGCATAAGCAATCATGTGCGATCGCTTACGCAATTGTACATTTTTTTTTTGAATTTTTTAAAAAAAAATTGAAAAAAGGAAAGTACATGATCGCATATGTGATTATGCAGTTTCATAATGGCATATGCGATCGCTTTATGCGATAGCATATCATCCATATGCGCCATCGCATATCCCATATGGATAGCATTATGCGATTATGCGATCGCTTTTAACAACATTGGATAAAAGTAAAATAGTGATGGTGCAAATTTGAAGGGAAAATTAGATGTTCAGTGTCATCTTCCCAGTTTAAATTTGGTTTATGCCCATCCACAATTGGTTCAGCAACTTGGAGAATCGGACAGTCTGGTCTGTGGTAGAACTCTATATTATTTTTTTCTAGATAAAATATTAGAAAATAGATGGTAGAAATGGACGTATTTGTATTTTTATGTATGAAAATCTTTAGTTCTGAATTTCAGAATACTCAAAACTTTTTTGTAATTAAATGACGAAGATACCCATCTCACCCAGGAAACAGGAAAGATCTAGTGACCCTTGCACCCCCTCACTAATGATGAACTTAATGTTCAATTACAAAATAAAATTCAACTTGAAAATCTATTTTACATTTCCATTAAATATCCAAACATGCAGCTCACTTATCTTGGAAGTACAAAAAATGAGCATTAACTACAGGATGTAACTGGAACATGCCAGTTAAAGACATGTAGGATTTGAGGAATTAATCAATAACTTATGGTCATTGCACTGTAAAATTTCCAGGTGTAGTGATGAAGTAGCCTAAAAAATGTATGCACAATACTATAGAACAATATACGAATAACTTATAATGTGTACTTAGATTTAAGAAGCAGAACTTGATCGCCAAGCATGAGTTTCCATTTTGTGGTGCACTGCAATAAAAAAAAAAAAAAAAAATGGTGTAGCTATGCACCAACTGAAACTTTGTGTGGAGTGAAAGAAAAAAATAGAGAAAATGTGTCTTTTTTTTTAAATGTCTGTCTGTCTTTTACTTACAATCAAAACAGTTTTACATCTAGTGAAACAAAGATTAAAAAAAAAACAAAAAACAAATAAGACACCATGGTAGGTAATCCTTACACCACAGGGGGTGTGTGTGGCTTATATCATGACGGTGAGATTTCTTAAAATTTTCACTTTTACGGATGAGCCATGTGGGAATAGTCCAAACTAACGCACGAGCTATGGGCCACGGATAGTTAAATAAAAGAAAAAAAATTAAAATTAAAATTGAAATCACCCTGACTGTCTGAATAAAGTGGATGGGTCAGATCGGCTGAGAGTGGCCTCACCGTTGATTTGGCAGGGCCATGCCCCATGCGCAAAAGGACCATGGATTTCCGTGATCTACTAAGGTACTGAGTAAACTCTGCAAGGTGAACCGTGATTTGTGTATTTCATCTGCTTTGTTCATCCATTTTAACGGATAAATTTATAGCTTGAGACGAAAAATTAAGCATATAAAAATCTTACGTGGACCACACCATAGGAAACAATGTGAATTCAACCTGTACAGTTGAAAAGTTCTTCGGGCCGTGGAAGTTTTGGATCAAGCTGATATTTGTTTTTCCCTTCATCAATGCCTTTGTGATCTCGTGAGCAGGTTGGATGACAAATAAATATCACTGGAGGCCCTAGAGAGGTTTCAACGATGGAAATCATTATACCAATATTTCTTGTGGTATGGTCCACCTCAGCTTTGGATATGCTTCAATATTGGTTTCAACACCTTAAATGATCTGGAAATCTGGATGGACGGTATAAATAAACTACATACATTTACATTTACAGTAGGCCCAACTGAGTTTACTAATTACGAAGCAATCCGATTTTGGTGCAGAGTGGCATTTTGGTCCGAAAAAAAGGCCAACAATGCCCAGGGGACTAGATAAAGAAAGGGCTCGGACAAGCGGCCAACTTCACAAATGACATCATAAATCAGGGTTTTTTCAACTATTATCTTCCTTAGCGTGGGGTGCTTATTCAGTTCGTTTGGAGCCAAAACCGAGTTCGATTAGTCAGTGACTGTGGGTACCACATTGATCTCTGTGTTGCATATCCATGCCGTCCATCCGTTTTTAAAGATCATTACGTAGACCTAAAATTGAAGTAGATCTAAATCTCAAGTGGACCACACAAGTGGAAACAGTAAGGATTGAATGCCTATGACTAAAAACTTCCTAGGGCCCACCGTAAAGTTTATTTGCCATCAACCCTGTTGATAAGGTCAAAATGACCTGGAGGAATGGTAATAAAAAAAATATCCTATGTATCTAAAACTTTTATGGCCCACAAGATGTTTTCAATGGTCAATATCCACTTTTTTTTTTTGTGTTGTGAGCCACCTGATATCTATATCTACTTCGTTTTTGGGCCCATGTGCTTTATCTGTTTTTAGTGTCAGATTGCGTCTTGCATCTCTACCGAGCTGTGGAGGGCCCACCATCATTTATCTGCTTGTCCACGCTATCCATACATTTCATAAGATCATTTTAAGGTATGACTCTAAAAATGAGGTAGATCCAATGCTCAAATGGGCTACACTGAATTGTGAGCTGAACCTGTGGTGACGTCATCCCTATAGTAGCGCATTACTGTAGTGATGACGTCACCAGGTTCAACTCATTATTTGGTGCGGCCCACTTGAGCGTTGTATTTGCCTCGGTTTTGGGCCCATATCCTAACATGATCTTATAAAATGGACGGACAAAGTGGATAAACCGAACTAACCAGCCAAACTGAACTGAACTAACCGGTTCCAGTCCAGTTTACTGGTTCCACCGGTTTCGTGTGCAACCCTACCTAAATATCGAAGTTACTTGAATTTCTAAAAAATGGCCTAAAATGATTGACAGATTGAATCTCTACTTAACCTTCCCCAACCTAAAAAAAAAAAAGAACATTAAACATTCAAAGGAAACGGCACTATTGCAGCACATGAATCTATAAATACTCATCTCAGTTAAAAACAAAAATTAGAAAATGATGGTAGTTTTAAATTTCGCTTTATATAGTCATTTCTATCCAACAAGTGCAAGTGTAAAAATAAAAAAAAAGATATCAGCACCTAATAGAGTTTCAACAGCTTACAATCAAAACAACCAAAACAGTTGTAAGCCTCGAATACAATAAGCATAACAAATCAGAGACCATGTTAAATAATACGTGCACCGACTCTGTGAATGGTCCTAACGGTAGCAATTGTTTTCACGAACCCTTACTCATGAAATGCCTTGATTATCTTTGGAGCAATCTCCTACCCATTCTATTTATCATTTGTCAGAGCAATGACAGTTGAACCCTAACCACTCACGGCAAATACATGAGCACCCACATTCATAGTAGCCTTATTTACTCTTCCGGAATGTAACTCTACTCTTTTAACCTGTTGGCAGATAACAAAGACCCTAAAATCCTCACATACCCTTCAGTCACAGAGGGTACCATTCTGAGCATTTGAAACTCCGTATCCCGCACCCTTACGAGAAACTTGATGATGAAAAAGATGTCAAAATGATGAGTAACTCTAACTTCACGGATTCAAAAGTAACATTGTTAAGGACGAACACAAAACCGCCCAGTAGGGACAGTAAAACATGGTAATAATAACAGATACAGAACATTTCCACTGCTTTAACACCGGACTCCATTAGAAAGAGAGACAGAGAGACAAAGCGAAATAAGAGGGATACGAATTTCAAGGAATGTGTACAGGAGTCGGTGAGATTTCTTTTATGAAAACACCCCTTGAAATGGATTTGTTGTACGAGTGTTAATGGGTTGGGCTTGGGCTTGAAAATAGAATTTTACACAGGGCTGGCCCGACTCGAAACACAATGGATCGAAAACTCAAGTGGGCCACACAACAACAAAAGGTGGGGATTGAATGAACACCACGTTTGTAAGGTGATGCCTACGTGGACGAGGAGAAATTATTAAATATCAGATTGATCCAAAACTTCCATGACCCCAAAGAAGATCTCAGTGGTGTTTGTTCAATCCTCGCTATATGTTGTTGTGTGGTTCACTTGAGTTTTCGATCCATCGTGTTTAGGCTATAAAATGAGATCACGAAACAGATTGATGGAGGAGGTATAACACAAGCATCACAGTGGCCCCACAGTGCTTGGGGTCATAAACAACTGGTGTACATCCTATCAACTTGTTATGCTCATGCGAGATCTTCGTTGTTAATCTGATGGCCCCACCATCTGTTTCGGTAGCCCAAAGGACCGGATGTCACTGAATCCATGACTGTATTCATCCTATCTCAACAGAACAAGTTTGTCAATGGGTCGGGCCTTGCGTAAAAAGTCGAATCTCATTGAGCTTGGCGTCAAACCAGTAGAAAAGTTCGGCATCCGTTATTGTGACTACGTTGTACCGTACATTTTAAGCGGTTTCGTGTTCGTCATTAACAATGTTGCCCTTGAATTCGTGACAACAGAGTTCCCCATCATTTCGGACATCTTTTTCATGATCATAACTCTGGATTTCAAGTTTCTTATAAGGGCGCAGGATACGAAGTTTCAAATGCTTAGAATGGTGAATTCTATGACTGAGGGGATGTGAGTATTTTAAGGTCTTTGTTATCTGCCAACAGATTAGATGAGTAAGTAGAGTTACATTCCCGGCTTTGGAAGAGTGAAGAAGGCTCCTATAGATGCAGGTGCTCATGGATTTCTGGTGAGAGGTAAGTGTCCAGCCGTCATTGCCCTGATGGATAAGGAAGAGAATGAGTGTGAGATTGCCACAAAGGTAAAGCCATTTCATGAAGAAGGGTTTGTGAAAACAATAGCTATCGTTGGGACCATTGAAAGGGTTGGTACGTGTATTATTTACCATGATCTCTGATTTGTTTTGTATGCGGTGTTTGAGGCTAACAACTGTTTTGATTGTTTTAATAGTAAGCTGCTGAAACTCTGTTAGCTGCTGATTTCTTCTTTTTCTTTTTCTTTTTTTCTTTTTTTTCTTTTCTTAACTTGTTGGATAGAAATGACTCTACAGAATGAAATTTGAAAGTGCGATCATTTTCTAATTTTTTATATTAATGAGACAAGGTTATAGTATCTTGTGCTACAATAGTCCCATTTCTTATGAATGTTTAATGTTGTGTTTTTTTTTTTTTTGTTGGGAACGTTACATAGAGATCCAATTCATTCATCATTTTGGCCCAATGTAGTTGTGGATTTTTCAGAAATTCTACTTTGATTTTCAAATAGGCATGCACATTGAACCCAGTTAATTTGGTTGGCTTGAGTCCGTTCCAAAAATTAAAGAACCAGTTAATTCGTTTTTGTTCTTGGTTTGGGGTTCTATAGAACCGAACTAAACCGTGGAACCAGACTAGATAACAGAACCAACCATGTAACCAAACCCTAGGTGTTCATCCCTCACTGTTTCATGTGAGTAGTCCACTTAAAATTTGGATTTATCTATTTTTTTATGTGCCCCACCTAAGCATTGCTTGACAATGAGGATGGATAGTGTAGATCTAACAAACACATCAAGGTATGCAGCGGGCACGAGGTATGGATGGAAATTCAGAAATACCAGTTTTGACCAGGGAACGCAGGACCACCGCGATATTTCTGTACAATCTGAACCATCCAGTTTGTGGACCTCACTGGGTTGCTCGAACGCCCTACACAGCACTAGCATATATTAAAAAAAAACAACAAATAAATAAATAAAATAAAATAAAATGAATAGCAGAAGCAGCAGCTTCTGCCCAACGTGCAGCATACGTGCTGTTGCTACATTTAGCGGGACAACAGGTGGGGCCATAGGGGGACCCCACGGCGATGTGTCTTCCTCAAATCCACACCGTCCATCCACTTTTCCAGATGATTTTAGACTGTTAGTACGTGGGCCCAGAGACTGGGGCAGATCCCAAGTTCAGGTGGACCACACACGAGGGTGTGATGTCCACCATCAAAACCTTGTTGGGCCCATTTAAGGTAAAAGAGAAGAAAAAAAAAAAATGCTGCCAAACTGAAAATCCAAGCTGCCAAACGACCACTTATGTAATGGCTATAGACGATTCTTACTAGTGTTTCACAAAGAAGAGGAAAACTTTGATAATCTGGTGGAACGTTATGGATGACAAAAAGGGGCTGAGCAATTGTAATTGTGGCATATAAGCAAATTCAAATTAAACGGTCCAAATCATAGGTACCAGTTTAGATGTATCATAAACAATATATATATATATATATATATATATATATATATATATATATATATATATATATATATATATATATATATATATATATATATATATCCTAACTGATTGGAGGTGTTTATTTGACGGCTAAAAAGAATAATACCCAATGGTCCTGTTTCAGCAAATGTCCAGGAATAGAGGAATAGAGGTTAAGATTGTTTTCACCAATCTGACTTTGGGATTGTGGCTTGTTTTTTATTTTTATTTTTTTAAAGGCAATAAGAATATATATTAAAAAAGGACAGAGATAACGCAGCAAGCTACAAGCCAAATGAAAGCCTAGAAAGCAAAGAAAAATCTTTCAACCCATCTATACAAGAGGCCCAGAGCACTCAAAGACAAATACTTTCACTCAATAACATCCCAACAGAGTAAAACAGACCCTTATCCTAAGGTAATTTGGTACAATATTTAAATTAAAATGAAGATTTTGTAGAAATTTGAAGAGATTGAAAATATCTAACAACTAATAGCACTATAGAAGATTAATTAGGCTCTTTAGCCCAATAACATGATTAGAATAGTCAGAAAGATAAAAAAAAAAAGAAGGGGAAAACTAATGTTTGTTTTTAACATTAAATATTTTTCCTAAGGTAGGATTGCATCTTCTCCTTTCAGTTGCATGCATTAGAAAATAGAGCTAACAAAGAATTAACTGAATGTGTATGCTGAAAGTTGTGGGAAGGTAGACAGTGAAATTGGGATTAACTATTTTCGATTGGGTATCATATCAACAGTATCCTAGAAGCACCATTAATAGGTGCTGGTCCAATTCATGGGAAAGGTTGAAATTCAGCAGGTCATACCTCAATAGGTGCTGCAATTTTGCAAATCATCCACTGTACATATAGCATGCACGTGCGCCAATCTGAACCATTCAAATCATGGGCCCTAATGTGGATGGAACATAGCCCAAAAATCTAACTAATCAGATGAACTAAAGTTGCGCAAAGCGTGAATAAAAGCGGCAACAAATTCAGGGGCAGGATTAGGGAGGCATCTGTTTCAAAATTTTAGCTAGTGGGAGCAAGGGTTCAACTAAGAGACGAAACCTAATGCCAATTGTATAAAGTAAATAGATGGTTGAAAAGTAACTGGTCAGCAGTCTAAATTCAATGGGTGAAATCAGCAGGTTAAGAAAGTCTAATCAGTGCCACTTTCAGGCTGTGCTCCGTCCGTAATGGGTTTCGCTATTTTGGATGGTCCGATTGGTGTGCATGTCTGCCATACATTGTCTCCAAAAACTAGTGGGTTTCACTATTTTCGATGGTCTGATTAGTGTGCATGTGTGCCATACATGGTATCCAAAAACAGTTCAGTAATAACTGTTACATAATAGTAATGGTGGGTACCATCACGCATTACGGGATGTAATGGCCGATACAGTCCTGAAATGACCATTACAGGGCCGTTAAAAAATTGGCCCGAAAGCCCATTATGGACCATATCATAACGGTAACGACGGTCGCCGACTCGCCATTACGGACACCATTACCATTATTGAATACCTTGGTGCCATATGTACAGTAGATGATTTGGGCTAAGAGAACCTGATAGATGGTATGGTCAACAATGTAAAAGTATATTCCCACGATTCTCTTGCTTGCTCTATGCTCAACTACTGAATCCAAAATATAGAGAGACAAGAGGAGTTATACACCCCCTGAGGTTCTTATTTCTCATGATAACCCTGTATGCAGAGGCTAGGGAAAGTGCTTCTTTAGTACTTGAGACATGATCCTCATCTAAGCTGAGCTCCGTTTTCAAATCATCAGGTAATGCCTGTGTGCCAATACTGTCAGATCAGAGATTGATTTAAGGTATTAAACAAGAACAAGAAATGAAAGATTCACCTGATAGGTGTGCAAGGAGACACCTTACCATTACTTCATTTACAAGCTTTTCCAGCTGAATTTATTGTGTCTAAGTATGAGGAATAAATCAACTGTCCAACCCCAAATGATCTGCTACAAGTTTTATGACTGAACAGTCCGTTCCTTGAACCTTTTACCAACATTATCACAAATATTTAGTGATGAACTCTGCAAAGAGAAGCACCGACATCATCACACAATATACAACTTGTCTGCTAAGCCGACGTGCACACTGCCATTCATGGCATATAGGACAGTCAACCTGTCTGGCCCCGGAATCAGCGTGGCCGAACTGATTAGGAGGGTCACATATGTGAAACAATGCAAAGTTTTAAAAGAAATTTCTATGAGCTCATATAAGTGTACACATGCATCGGCTTAGCAAAACTCCTACCAACAAAAGTAATGTCCTTAAAATGCTACACAATTGCAATAATAACCTACAAACATGGGAGAAATATGGAGAAGGTGCACCTGTTTTTCTAGTTCATTTTAGGGCATGAGCCAAAAAAATAAAAAAATGCAGTAGGCCGACTTTAATTTCAGATCCACTTCACTTTTTTTTTTTTGTTCCTGTTTTAAAATGAGCTTAAAATGAGCATGGATCGAACGATGTGGATATAAAATGCAGCATCATGGTTGGCACCACATTGTTGGGTGGTGTTGGGCGAGAGCAGTTTGGGTGGTGACCCATCGCCAACCATGGGCCCACTGTGATATATGTGTTTTATATGTGATCTGTCCATTTTGCTAGCTTATTTTAGGATATGAGCACAAACAGTACACTATGAGGCACAAAGCCTGATCTGGTCATCCACCAATCATGGACGGTCATGCCCTAGTGCAAAAAAAAATTGGTTTGGACTGGGCCAAACCCAACCCAGCCACCCAATAGGATCCATTTTATAGTAACATTTGATTTTTTTTATGCTTAAGTTTGGAAAATTCACTGGGTCTTATAACATCAATGAAAACATGCTACACAAAGCAAGCTATCACATTGAAGTTTCTAAAGAACTAAAACATGTTGAAAAGAAATTTTTATGGCTATGTTTAGTGGCTGCCTAAATATGAATTGATCTCATTTTAATTAACAATATATATAGGAAAAGGTACTATGCACTCAACCTCATGGGAACTTCCAAAGAACGTCTAGAGAGTGTATATAAAAGAATGGAGGTTAAGAGGAGATGCGATGATGACAAATGGTATGCAAGAGGACTAGACTATCATGAATTTCTCATGTGACAGGATTCGGAGTTCTAGGCAAGTCGCATAGCATATATTCAATGACAATCTAGAGAAGCAAGGGGGTTGAGAAGGGAAGTGATGATGTAATTGATGAAGTATGAATGCGAATGATGCTTAGCATAATCTTTAAATTGCATTTGAAATGGCTAAGAGGTTTGGGTGCACCGTGGCTTGGAAGTGTTGACCCAAGTGAGCTAGATGGCTAAGAGGGGCCTTGGATGAGGCTAAATGGGCTAACAAGGATGAAGCTGTAAAAGTTCAAGCTCACCTTTTACTCTCACTTTCCTTCCCACCCTCTCACTTTCACTCTCACTCTCCTTCTTCTCTTTGTTGGTGTCTTGAAATGAAGATAGGAGTGGGTATTTATAGCTCCCTTCTTGGTTTTCTTGTAATTAGAGGGGTTACGGAGGGTAAAAATGTGGTGTTGACTTGCAATTGGTTGAGAGAAATGGGATGCCACATGTCACACTCTTATAAGCTTTGGGAGCGGTAGGGTTTGTAATTAAGAAGAAATTCAAGGGTATTTTGTGGGAAAAGTTAACTTTTGGATGTGTTTTCCCTTGGATAAACCTCCCCTTATGCACCTCTTGAGTTTGGCTTGGCTAATAGCTTAAGCAATGACTAAAGCTTGAGTAGTGGCTTGAGTATGACTAAAGCTTATGAATGGCTTAAGTAATGGCTAAGGTTGGAGTAGTGGCTTGGTTTAGGCATTGGCTTATGGTTTGGATAATGGCTTGAGAATGGCTTATGGTTAAGGTAATGGCCCTTAGGGAATCTATGCTTCATTAAGTTGCTAGCATGGGTGGGGTGTCTATAGGTACATAATTCAAACCATCCTTTAAGCAGGCCAAGGTCCAAAAAATCAAATTGATAAGACGATCCTAACCATATGATCCATGGTCTTCAAATAGAAGGCTGACAACCTGTTTCCTCTCCCATGTATGAACCATTCAACAGTTTGAGAACCGACTTCAACTATTCTTTGATGTGTATGAGGTACCCACAATTGGATTTCAAAATGGGAGCAGCTAAGTTGGCCCCATATGCCATAACACATGCAACCGATGCCATATGATTATTTGTATTCATAACACATACCTGCTGATATAAATGTTCTCTTCACTTACCATTTGTAGACTACTGATAAAAGGGAAACCTAGAATATGAGAGATTTAGGGCATCCACCATTTATGGTGGTCCATTAGATATGTGGTCCAGATTACCAAATCATGGTCAAGAAAAATTATGTAGGAAATCATCTGATGATGATCAAACAGACGTTCAAGCTCAACCGCCACACCTAGTGTCTAGTGGGAGAAACAGTGGAAAAATTAAGTAATGCCAACCAGTCTGATCATTATCAGACATTTATTTTTAATTATTTGATTAAAAATAATTAAAAATTTTTTCCTCACAAACTAACGTTTCACTTCTCAGGTGGGCCGCAATATATAAAGTTGACTAACAGTTTTAAAACATTATTTTCTAGCCATCCACCCAATCTGATTGGACATTGTAGGGCCCACCATGATGTATGTTTTTTAAATCCACACCGTCCATCCATTTTTCCAGCTCATTTTAACACATGATCCCAAAATTGAAGCATATCCAAAGCTTGATTGGACCACACCACAAGAAATAATGAGGATTAAATGCCTACTGTTGAAAATTTCTTAGGGGACACAGAAGTTTTGGATCTTATTTGTGTTTTCCCTTCATCCAGGTCTATCTGAACCTATGAACAGGTGGGATGGGAAATAAACATCACGGTGGGCCCTACGAAGTTTTTTAATGGTGGACATCATGATCAATGCTAGCCATCCTACAGGCTCCTCCTTTGATTGGCTATGAAGAAAAATCTGCTTTAATTGAAAAATCCTAACCGTCTAAATGATGGAACTTATCTCGCTGAATGTGGGGCATTACCAACTTTTGTGTTTTTGGTATTCTTTTGTATGCCACTGAATTAGGATTGTCCACACCATTATTTTTAGACTACGGCAATCCACAATTTTAAATACCAAAGAGAACAGTTTAGATCTAGTCCAAAACGAACGGTTTGGATCTAGTCCAGGTTAGCACGTGCACAGAAATGGCATGCAAATGCAGTACCTCCAATGCCCCGTGAGGGGGAGCAGATCTGGTGAGGCCAGGGCAACAGCTTAGTGGGTGAGGTCCTGACGGTGGGACCCACCTTGATGGATGTATGTGTTGTATATCTATGCAGTCCATCAGTTTTTTCAGCTCCTTTTATGTTATGAGACTAAAATGTTGTAGATACAAATCTCAGATGACCCACACCACACCACAGGAATTTGGGCTGTAAATGTTCCTGGTTCGAGCTGGGATAATCTGGGGTGGGCTCATCTGTCCATGGCCCAGGCCTGAGTACGGCAACAGCAATAAGGGATTAATTTTTAGGCCCAGGCGAGCTCCGGTTTAGTATTCAGCCCAACTCCAGCTTGAAGTGGGCTGGGGCCACAAGCCAAGGGCCAGCCCAACCAATTGAGAGCCAAGTGAGTGAGTATATATAATGGTGACACTACTTCAGGTATGGGCCGGATCCCAGGCGACACAGAACTCTGTGAGGCCCAGATATAGGCATGGTACTAGCATGAATGGCCCAGCCCTAGGCAAAAAAATTGGACAGGATTGGGCCAGTCCCAATCTAGAACCCAATAGGGCCCATGTTACTTTCATCCATACCATTGATCTAATTATGTATTAGAAATCTTGATCTCTAATATATAATCAATGTTATTAGGAAATCATTATGTATTAAAGATAAACATCTCTAATATGTATTTATGTTAACTAAAATGAGATAAACTCACTCTTATACATCTAATGAAATATGTTTTTTTTTTTTAATTTTTTTTATGGAATAATATTTATTTGTTTTAGAAACTTTTCCATTATAGTTTGTTCCTTTCAATGGCGATACTAGTTTTCAGGATCTAACGAATCTTCAAACTTAAAATCTAAAAATCAAATGTTTAAACTTTTTATTATTATTTTATTCTTATTATTATATTTTTTTTTAAATTTTTATACAGAAGTAGAATCTTGAGAAATCTCCTTCCATTCCAACCTCAACAATATTAATCGGCGACAAATAGCAGGTCTCAGATGGAAAACACTAACCCACTAGTGGGTGGGTGCACCGTGTGACTAACCATGTGGGTGTGTTGCACAGCCAAAAGTGTTCGCGTTGCTTTGCATGACTAACCAAAAAAAAAAAAAAAAAGAGAGTATTAATCTCTAAACAACTGTCTAAAATCTTATTCATTAAGTTTAAAATTGAATTGTTAAATCTTTAAACAATTTTACTAGCAAATCTACTCCATTTGTTTTTCAAACCACAATCCAGCCATCCAATCCTTTCTCATATTCACTTTCTCGGTAGACCGAACTCATTATCTACCCTTTTTGGTAATATTACCCAGCATTATGGCCGTTGCAACTACGATGCGTTGGATGTGATGCATCTTCAAATACTGCTGACGGAGGATAATGTTTCTGCGAATGCCCATATAACTTAACTATACTGGTACCCTTGTACTAACGGGATTTCCTGTGAAAGCCTTAACATATTATGTTTTTGGGAAATTTACTTCATCCATCCATTTTTTTTAATCACATTTCAGGATAATGGATTAAAAATAATCTGAATCCAAGACTCATATGGGCCAAAAATGTAAGTATTGAATGTACATAGTTGAAATATCTATGGGTAGAGCTGCACACAAGCTGAGCTAGCTCGAAAAGCTCGCTCGGCTTGGCTTGTTTAAGCTCGGCTTGGCTTGGCTCGTAGGCTAGTTTGACCAAGCTCAAGCTCGATTTTTGGAGCTTGTTTTCAAACAAGCCAAGCTCGAGCACGAATGAGCTCGGCTCGGCTTGGCTCGAAGCTTGTAGCTCGAAAAAAGCTTGATCGACTCGAGCTCAGCTCGGCTTGAGCTCGTTTATATATATATATATATATATATATATATATATATATATATATATATATATATATATATATATATATATATATATATATAAGTTATTAAGTTATAAAACCTTACCCGACGCCCAACCCCACCTCATTTCCCTCTCTCTTGAAAAGACAAAACCCTACCCGCTGCGCCCGGTTGCCTTGCCCCTTCGGAGTCCGCCCCCCGCCCCCCCTCTCTCTCTCTCCCCGGCTTCCTTGCTCCACCCTCTAGCAATAGCTAGAAAACACCCCAGCCCAGTTAGTGAGCGGCCGCCGGCCAGCGAGTGACTAGACCCACGAGTCCGGACTCCCGACCCAGCACCAATAACGAACGCCCCAGCCCAGTGAGGTAGCGAGCGACCAGACCAGGTAGGCTTCTTTTTATTTTTTTTCTTATTTAGTTTTCTTCTTCTTCTTCTTCTTCTTCTTCTTCTTCTTCTTCTTTTTTTTTCTTTTTTTTTTTTTTTTTTTTTTGAAATAGAGAATGTCAGAATGCCATTGGGTTTTTTTTGGGTCGGGCCGTCGCCCGTCCGGTTAGCTGGTTAGGTTGGGTAGGGTTTGGGTTGGGTTGGGTTGGGTTGGGTTGGGACCGTCAGGTAGGGTTGGGCCGAGTGGGTTAGGCTGAGTCAGGGGGTTGAGTAGGGTTGGGCTGAGTCAGTGGGTCGAGTAGGGTTGGGTCGAGTAGGTTGGGTTGAGTCAGTGGATCGGGTAGCTGGGTAGGGTTGGGTCGAGTGGGTTGGGTTTGGTTGGGTAGCCCTCCCAACCCAGTCTGACAGTAATTTTTTTCTTTTTTCTTCTTCTTGTTCTTCATCTTCTTCTTCTGTCGAGCTCGAACCGAACCGAACCGAACTACTCGAGCTAGCCGAACCGAGCTTGTTTCGAACTAGCCGAACTGGTCGTTCGGTTCGAGCTCGTCGACAAAACTCGAGCTACGAGTTCGGTTCGGTTCGAGTTCGAGTCACCCGGTAACTAGTTCGGTTCGAGTTCGAACCATTTCGAACCGAACTCGAGCCGAGCACATGTCGAGATAGATACCCGGTGTTTTCAAAATTTAGTCTGATTATAAACACAAAAGTCTAGTAGGGTCATCTTTACTACAATACTTACCATAACTACCGTATATTTGTAGTCACACTTGGAGTCCCTCCATACTCGAATGTTTACCCTACCTGTTTCAACTAAAGAGTTTTTGTAGTGACACGGGGGTGCACCCAAAGTCGTGTCATTGAATGACACGTTCAGAATCGGTTTACTAACAATATCTTTTGAAGTCTATGCACAATAGCACACTTTCCATTCACAAAAATTACAGTCATTCAAACCATCCCTAAAGTATTAGTTCCTTCCAATATCTCAAGTTCGTTACTAGACAAATATTTACTTTTAAAAACATTAATTTTACACTTAATAATTGTATCTCATTTAAGTAAAATGCTTAATTTATAAGCGTGAATCATAAATAAAAAATGAGTCCATGGCAACTTTTAGTGTGTTTACCTTCTACACATGAAATAATTGTGATGCAACATAGAATTCCTGTGAGATGAGATTTTCATCTATCCCTAAAGGTATGTACGTGTGAACAGTTAACAAATGTGTGATAGCGGGCTTTTCATGTAATTGGAAAGCAATGCTTAATTTTTTATTTTCTTTTTTATAACAAAATTAATGTTTGGGGGACGGCTATGTATAAAGTTGATCAACGGTTTAAACACATTAATTATTCCTATTGACCGGATTCTGTGGGGCCCACACTCTGAAGTATGTGTTTTATACACACGGTACATCTGTTTTTGCAGCTCATTTTATTGATCCCAAAAAATGAAGCATATCCAAAGCTCAAGTGGATCTCACTACAGGAAATAGTGAGGATTGAATGCCTACAGTTGAAAACTTCTTGGCAGCCATAACACTTTTTGGCCAAGCTGATATTTGTGTTTTCCCTTCATCGAGCTCTGTGTGATCTTGAGAATAGGTTGGATCGAAAATAAACACAACGGACGGCCATAGAAATGTTTCAATTGTGGACATCATTATCCTATGTTTCCTGTGTGGTGGTCCACTTCAGCTTGAAAGCTACTTCGTTTTTAGGCTCATGCAGTAAAACGTGCTGGCAAAATGGATGGACTGTGTGGAAATTAAACACACACATCATGGTGGGCCCCACAGGGCTAGCTGGGTGGTGTTGGGTCACCACGACGTCCGCAACATTAGTAGTCTGCTTGAGTATGACCCTACATGCGCGTGCATGATGATCCAAGCTACATGTAGGGCACATGTATATGATGATCTGAGCCATTGAGGCTCCTCTTTTGGTTGGCTATTAAGAAAAATCTTCTTTAATTGAAAATTCCTAACCGTCTAATTGATGGAACTTCTCTCAGTTTTGTCTTTTGGTCTCCTTTTGTATGCCACCGAATTAGGATTGTCCACACCATTATTTTTAAACAGCGGCAATCCACAATTTTATAAACCAAAACCAACGGTTTAGATCTATTGGATGGTTGGCACATGCACAGAAATGACATGCAAGTGCAGTACATCCAATGCCTTCCGATCGAGGGGTAGCCGATCAGGTGATGTCCGGGTAATAGCTTAGAGGATGAGGCCCTGACCGTGGGGCCCACCTTGATGTATGTGTTGTATATCCATGCCGTCCATCCATTTTTCTATATCATTTTATGGCATGAGACCAGTAATGTTTCAGACACAAATTTCAGGTGGCCCACACCACAAGAAACAGTGGTAATGACTATTAAAAACTTGTTGTGGGTCACAAAAGCTTTGGAACTTAGATGATATCTGTGTTTTCACTTTATCCAAGTCCCTGTGACATTATCAACAGGTTGGATGGAAAATAAACATTACAGTGGGCCTGAGAAGTTTTTAATGGTGTGCATTCAATCAGCACGGTTTCCTGTGGTCTGGGCCACCCAAGACTTGGATCTGATTTATTTTTGGCCTCATGATTTAAAATGATCTGGAGAAATAGATGGATGGTGTCGATATACAATAAGGTGGGCCACACCCACAAAACTGTAACCGCAACCTCATCTAATCCGGCCATCAGGTGAGTGTCGGTTTGGCCGGTGACCCCAAACCAGCCAGCTAGCTGATGTCAAAGATCTGTGTGACCAAATGTGATTTATGTGTTTTATCCATGCCGTCAATTCATTTTTGGGTATGAGCCAAAAAAATGAAGCAGATCCAAAGCTCAAGTGGACCACAACATAGGAAACAGTGGGGATTGGATGCTCATTGAAACTTCTTGGAGGCCCATGGGAATGTTTATTTGCCATCCAACCTGTTCATAAAATTCGACTGGAGAGAGATCGAACCTAGACCCCTATGAGACAACAGACCGATGAGAAGCTGGGCTGTCAACATTTCGGGTTTGAGCCAGGCCCGTCTGTCCATGCTCCAGGCTCGACTCTTGTCCAACCCTGTGACGATAAAAAACAGAAACAAGTCCCAGGCGCTGCTTAAGCCAAGCTAACTAGACACAGCCCGAGCCCCCCTGAATAATAACGGATTCAGCCCAAGCCCAACCAATTGAGAGCCAAGTGAGTGAGTATAATGGTGACACTACGACGGGTTTGGCCCGGGTCCCAGGTGACACAGAACTCTGTGAGGCACAGATATGGGCATGCCCCTAGCATGGATGGCCCATCTCTAGCGCAAACAATTGGATAGCATTGGGCCAGCCCCAATCTAGAACCCAATACGGCCCATGTTACTTTCACTGACAGTATTGATCTAATTATGTATTAGAAATCTTGATCTCTAATATATAATCAATGTTATTAGGAAATCATTATGTATTAAAGATAAACGTCTCAAATATGTATTTACTGTTAATTAAAATGAGATAAACTCACTTTTATACATCTAATCAAGTATGGTTTTTTATTTTTATTTAGGAATAATATTGATTTGTTTTAGAAACTTTTACCTTATAGTTCGTTTCTTTCAATGACAATACTAATTTTCAGGATCTAATGAATCTTCAAACTTAAAAATCTAAAAATCAAATGTTTAAACTTAGCTGGTCTTAGGTGGAAACACGCCAACCCAAATAGTGGGTAGGTGCATCGTGTGACTAACCATGTGGGTGTGTTGCGCGGCTAACAGAGTGTACCCGTTACATGACTAACAAAAAAAAAAAAAAACAGTTTTTATGGATAAAAATTTGACCAAACCGATGTGGGATACAAGACCTCGGTAAGCTTTTGTCAAGGTCACAATCAGCCAGGTAAGTTGATCCAGCTAACTTACTCTCAGGGATCAGTCCGGATCTTTTGTCAGCTTGGATACATTGAGTCATTTCAGAAGATGGATGAAGCAATAAAGGCCGATCCTATCTCTTCTCTCGTTATAGAATGCGGAGATCATGGTCCTTAAAGATCGGAGATATCGGCTCGGTTCCGAGATATCCGTCGAGATATTGGCCAAGATATCAGCCACTGTTCTAGCCTAGGAGATCTCCTCCAACTGCTATAAGGAAGAAATACACCTTGATTACAGGTAAACTGATTCCTACTACTAAATTGTATTCCTTGAAAGATCGACTGACTTAGGCATCAGAGGATTAACGGTCGGAACCCAATCACCTCTTAGCCTTCACTTCTATTTTGTAGGGATCATTATTAAAATCCAAGCCATCCACATTGATCGCCACCCAATTTCGATCAATCTGTAGGTGGCTATACCTTCATGTTAGTTGTTATGAGTAATCAATGACAACAACAGTATTAATCTCTAAATAATTGTCCACTAGAACGCTAAGCTCTTGTTTGTCAGGCTTAAAATTAAATTGTCATCCAACACTTCACTTCGCTTTTCAACGATATTCAACCGAGCTCAACTACCCTTTCTTGGTAACATTAACTAGCATTATGGGTGTTACAACTATGAGACGCCAGATGTGATTTATCTTCAAATCCGGTTGACCAAGGTTAATGTTTCTGCGAATGTCCATGTAACTTAGCCATACTTAAGTGTACTTTATGTTTTTGGTGGATACTAACTTTAGGACGCGGATTTCCTGCTAAAGCCTTGATTTAGGTGGGGTCCACAGTGATTTTTTGGGAAATCCACTCTGTCCATTCATTTTTTTATTATCACATTTTAGGATAATGGACTAAAAATAATCTGGCTCTAAGAATCAACTGGGCCAAAAATGTGAGAATTGAATGTACACAATTGAAATATTCGTGGGGCCACATAAGTTTTAAATCAGGCTAATATTTTTGTTTTCAGTTCATCCTAGTTGGAATGACGTTATGAACGGTATTGATGGCATATAAACATCAGTGTGGACCCAGGGAGGTTTCAACTGTTAAGAATTTCCCTACCCAACTTTTCCTTTAGTGCGCTCAGTTGAAGTCTTGAATACAATTCATTTTTGGTATAATGTCCTAAAATGATCTCACAAATTGGATGGACAGAGTAGATTTCTCGAAAACATCATTGTGGGCCCCACCCAATTCCCAGCACAACTACTTCTTGCGCAAGGCTTTTGCAGGAATTCCGTGTCCCTAACTCCATCTTAGCCAATAGTAGATGTGAAACAATATTTTTAAGTATGGTACATTTGCATATAGGAAAAGTTAAGTATGATGAGTATGTTGAGTGTGTTTCACAAAACCTTAGGATATCGCCCCCAAACCACTAGAATTATTGGATATGGTAATGCAATAATCTAAAGCAAATCACCAACCACATGACATAAGAGATTTTTATGTGAAAAACTCTCATAGAGGTAAAAACCACGGGACCTCGTCCCGACAAACAATCCACTATTAAGAGAATCGTTACAACCTCGATTATAAGCACAACCCGCTTAGATCGAATTTTCTTGGTTCATGCAGGGATGGATAAACTAATAAAAGGACTAGAAACTGAGAGATTTCACCGAGCACGAGGACGTACGTTGAAGAGTCGAGACATCAATTTAATCATGAATTACCTTCGCGAGCAAAGCCTCCTCTTCCAACAAGCTTCCTCTCTCTCTTGCTCTCTTCCTCTTTCTCTCTCTTCTCTCTTTCTCTCACCTTGGATGTGTAATACTCCGAATTGAGATGCTAAATCCCGGATTAGAGACCATTTTATAACTTTTGCAAGTGTTAGAGCCCCATTAGAAAACTGCATGTTGCAGTCCACGCACACCTTCGGCCGGCCGGCCAAAAGCCTCTAGCCGCCCTGGTTGCAGAAAATTATGTCCAGAGAGTTGTTGTGTTAAAAAACACAAGCCTGACCTATCTGCCAGCCAGCCGGCCGATCGAACGACCTGGCCAGACTTTACAAAATCTTTTCAAAGATTTTGGTGATTCCAGCCACATTGTCCACCCCGCTGGACAGACATCAAAAACTCTTCTTCTCTACATTGTACACTTTGAGGAGGAAAACTCCAACAGAGTATAGTCAAGGAAGAGCTCTAACCTAAAATAATACAGTTAGAAAACTTCCCCTTTACAAAAGTTACAGTCATTCAAACCATCCTTAAATTATTAGTTCCTTCCAATATCTCAACTTTGTCATTAAACAAATATTTGTTTTTAAAAACATTAATTTTACACTTAAATTGTATCTTATAGTAATGGTAATAAGTAGAATGATTAATTTATAAGCATGAATCATAAATAAAAAATGATGAGTCCATGGCAACTTTTAGTGTGTTTACCTTATACACATGAAATAATTGTGATGCATCATAGAATTCCTGTGAGATGAGATTTTCATCTATCCCTAGAGGCATGCACGTGTGAACAGTTAACAAATGTGTGATATAGGGCTTTTCATGTGATTGGAAAGCGATGCTTAATTTTTTTTAAAAAAATTAACGTTTGGAGGACGGCTATGTATAAAGTTGATTAACGGTTTAAACACACTAATTATTCCTATTGACCGGATTCCGTGGGGCCACTGTGAAGTATGTGTTTTATCCATGCGTACCGTTGAAAACTTCTTGGCGCCAGCCACAACACTTTTCAATCAAGCTGATATTTGTGTTTTCCATTCATCCAGCTGTGTGTGATCCTAAGAATAGGTTGGATGGAAAATAAACACCAGAGACTACCCTAGAAATGTTTCAATGGTGGACACCATTATCACATGTTTACTGCGTCGTGGTCCACTTCATCTTTAAAGGCACTTCATTTTTAGGACTGGAAAAATCGATAGACTATGTGGATATAAAACACACACATCATGGTAGGCCCAACAGCGCTAGCTGGGTGTGGTTGGGTCACCACTACCTCCGCAACATTAGTAGTCTGCTCGAGTATGATCCTCCATGCGCGTGCATGATGTTCCAAACTACATGTAAGGCACATGTATAGAATGATCTTAGCCATTGAGGCTCCTCTTTTGGTTGGCTATTAAGAAAAATATTTTTTAATTGAAAATTCCTAACCGTCTAATTGATGGAACTTCTCTCACTGAATGTATATCATTATTAACTTTTGCCTTTTGGTATCCTTTTTTATGTCACCGCCCACACCATTATATTTAAACAACGGGAATCCACAATTTTATAAACCAAAACCAACGGTTTAGATCTATTGCATGATTGGCACATGCACAGAAATGACACGCAAGTGCAGTACATCCAATGCCTTCCGATCGAGGGGTAGCCGATAAGGTGATGTCCGGGTAAAAGCTTAGAGGGTGAGGCCCTGACCGTGGGACCCACCTTGATGTATGTGTTGTATATCCATGCCATCCATCCATTTTTCTATATCATTTTATGCCATGAGACCAGTAATGTTTCAGACACAAATTTCAGGTGGCCCACACCACAAGAAACAGTGGTAATGACTATTAAAAGCTTGTTGTCGGGCACAAAAGCTTTGTTCTAGTGTATAGATATCCAGTTGCTAATGCATCCTTACACTGTTGCTAATCACAGAAACAGCGCAGCAAACATGGAGAAAGAAATCCAGCTGCTAATGCATCCTTACACAGGTTATAATTTATACATATCAATGTTTTGTGCTAGTGTATAGAAACATGATTCCCACGTGGCTGCATATATATTTGGATACATGATCTAAACCATTTTAAAATCTGGCCAAGGTCCAAAAAATCAAACTGGTAAGATGATCCTAACCATATGAACGTTGGTCTTCAAATAAATGGCTGAAACCCTGTTAATTTCCTCTCCCATGTATGAACCATTCTATATTTTTGAGAACCAAAAGAATTTTCGAACTTCTCCAACAGTACATATAACTTATATGACATGATGTGTAAGAGGCACCAACAATGGGATTTCAAATTGGGAGATATATGAGCAGCCAAGTTGGCCCCATATGCCATGACACATACCAGCGATGCCATTTGACTATTCCTGTTCATTACACGTAACTGCTGCTATATGTTCTCTTTGCTGACTATTTGTAGACCACTAATCAAAAGATTAGAACCTAGAATATGAGAGATCTAGGGCATCCACCATTCGTGGTGGCCCATCAGATCAATGGTCCAGATTACCAAATCATGGTGAAGAGAAACTCATGTCATGATGCACCATGGAAATCATTTGATAACCATCTGACAGCTGTTCAAGTGCAACTGCCACACCCAATGTCTTGGGGGAGAAACAATGAAAAACTGAAATAATGCACACCCAACCAGAACAACAGTCTGATCATTATCAAACTATTAATCGTGCGATGCACGCTAACATTGATTTTGATGGATACCACAAAATCTTATATCAGAATTTCCTTCTTTAATTTACAAGAAAAGAAAGAAAATTAGAAACCAATATAACAACAGTAATCAATATCACAGTTATGCAAACACGTAAAAATTCATTTTCTCCAAAGATACAATTTTGATTACAAAAGGCAATTCTTTTGAATAACACTTCATATTTACTAAAAATGAAATAAAATCTGTATATAAATATAATTTTAGAGAAGAATAATCCCTATTTTGAGTTTAGAATCAATTATTAAAAAACTAACAAAGCAGCTGTGTATCTCTAATTTCAAAAGGTGTATCCCCTCAGAAGATTATAAGTGTCCAATCTACCTCCAACTTTTTAACAGCCAAAGAATGCTTCGAGCAGTGGCTTTAAAAAGAAATTCCACGCATATATAGTGGTAGTAATATTTTAACATAATGACACAAAATGTTTTAAATATTAAGAACAGCTATGCAAAGTACATGGGTAGAAGCTAAAAATGGATTGAAGCTACTAGTCGATTTGAAAAGTTCCGGAATAATAAGACTAATGAGAAATGAAGGGTAAGGACGGTTGAAGTTTTATGCTCATCTGAGTTAGCAATGCACGATGTTAATTAAAACAAAATATGTGAACAATATTCGTCTGCCTAATATGTACTCAAAGGGCCTGTTTGGATTTGGGCAAAAAGTGTGTAATTTAGCATTAAAGATTTGGTGTAATTGGATGGAATGACTGTTGTCATCTTAAGGATGGTGGTCATGAATAAGGTGACTTTGGAGAATAGATTAATTGACTGCACAATCAACAAATTCATTTTCTACCTAATTAATTACAAGCATATAAAAGAACCCTCAATTATTAGTTTCTTCCAATATCTCAACTTTTTTGTTAAATCATTATTATTCATAAACATTAATTTTAGTCTTAAAATATCTCTTGTAATAATAGTAAGTAAAATGATAAATTTATAAGCACAAATCATATATAAAGAATTAACTCCTGGGTAACTTTTGCTGTGACATGCTATGCATGAAATAATTGTGATGCAGCATAGAATGCGCATGTAATATAAGATTTTCATAAACTCTGGAGGCATGAACATGTATACAGGTAATTAACAAGTGTGTGATACTGACCTTAATTTTCATTTGGTTAGAAGCAATGCTTAATTTTTTTTTTTCAATAATAAACGTTTCACTTCATATATGGGCCACAGTGTATAAAGTTGGTTAATGGTTTAAAATAAATTATATTCCCGGTGACCTGACTCTGTGGGCTCCACCATAAAGTATGTGTTTTATTCACATGGTCCATTCATTTTGTCAGCTCATTTTAGGGTAGGAGCCCAAAATCGAAGCATATCCAAGCTCAAGTGGACCAAATATCAACAGCAAGTCTTAGGTTCGAGTGCCAAGGAGACACACTAACCACACTAGTGGGTGGGTGCATTGTGTGACTAACCAAGTGGGTGCGTTGCCAGCTAACAAACTGGGTGGGTGCGTTGCATGACCAACTTAAAAAAAAGAAAAAAGAAGAAAGAAATAGTGGACCAAGCCATAGGAAACAGTGAGGATTCAATGCCCACTGTTGAAAATTTCACGGGAGACTTGGATCAAGCTGATATTTGTGTTTTTCCTTCATCCAGGTTTGTGTAACCCTATGAATTGGTTAGATGGAAAATAAATATCACGGTGGGCCTTTAGAAGGTTTCATTGGTGGACTTCATTATCCCTACTGTTTCATGTGGTGTGGTCCACTTGATCTTTGGATCTGCTTCGTTTTTAGGCTCATGCGCTAAAATAAGCTGACAAAATGGATGGATGGCATGGATATAAAAGAAATACATCATGGTGGGCCACACAACCTCAAAAACCACCTAGCTATCATGGGTCACCACCCCATTTGCTTCCCCAACATTCATTCTCTAGTCGAGTTGTATGACTCTCCATGCTGCTTGTGAATTTAAAAGTAATTAGGAAAGACTATTCCCATAGACCATTTCATATGACATGGCAATTAGGAAGCTTTTGAATTTAATCGAACTTGAGTATGACTATGGCGTGCATGCCCACAGTCCTAATTGCACACGCTTAACTGAATACAGGCATTCATTAACACATGTGGCCTTGTGTTTAATTGAATTGCGCAAACACACTACACATGAAATAATGGTGATTGAATACCAATAGTAAAAAAAGTTATTAGAGGTTGATGTGACCATAAATATTACATATTTAAGCCTTATTTTGATAATCATTAGGCTAGAAATCAAGCAAAATACTTAGATTTGTAGAAATGTGTTCAATGGTTGGATTGCTCTATAACGAGCAAATTATGCTTACATATTGATTTTTTATGTTTTACAGGTTGTTGTTGGGTCACTTGTGTCTAGGAAGGTTTAGGATGGTGAGAGAAGGGTTAAAGACACTTCTTAGAAGATTGGATTGAGGTTAGATGGCTTGGATTGACGGATTGACCGTGGCAGTTGATTAAAGATGAATGGTTTATAGAGCTTTTCAATTCCAACAGGTAGCGCACACTGCACGCTGTCTACTGTGCGGCCCACTTTTGAACCACTTTTTGGATACAATTTGATAAAACTTTCATAACTTTTAAGACCATCAAATTATCTAACGAATGGCATTAGTTTTACGCCAATCGGAGTTTTGGATTGATCACAATGACCAGATGAACACAAACTATCCATTCAGCATCGACTTAGCTTTGGAATCTAGTCCAGTTGTGCACTAGTGCTCAAATGAAAAATCTAAGCCGTCCATTTAGTACATAATCAAATTTTGCTACAAAATCCAACTGGAATAAAGTCAATGAGATATGTAGATTGGTTGCTTCATCGAAAATAAGTCAAAGTGTTCTGAAAAATTTTACTTGTGTGAATCAGAAAACGGTCTAGATTGTGAGGTGTGTGCACCAAAATTTTAGAATGAATTAAGACAATCCAGACCCTCTATCATGTAGAGGGGATATCTTTCTACTAAAGTATCAATTTTGAGACACTTTTGATGTCTATACACACCGGAGTGAATAATGCAAGAACGATTGGTTTAGAAGGTGTTAAAACTGTGAATCTGGAAGGTGTCTGCTAATCTTTGTGAGGCCCACTTCAGATGTGATATTGTCAATCTAACCTATCCATTATGAGGTTCACTTGATGATGAAGCCCCATATAAATTCTCAGAACAATCCGACTGCCGGTTTAGTCACATGAAGTGTAGCAAAATCAGTACTGTTAGTTGCATATAAACTTAACTATAAATAGATGGTTGTGAAGAGTTTTAGGGTATCTTTTCAATCCGATTTTGAAGAGAACAAGATCTCATCTCTCTCATAAAACCTCTGTTTCTTTTCTATACTTAGAACTTTAAGATTTTAGAGTTTTCTACATTGAAGATTTAAAAATTTATATTGAAGTTTGCTTAGATTTACTTTAAGAACTTGTAAGTTGGTTAGTTTTAAGTTGATTTCTTTATTTTAATTATGTCTTTTCCTTCTTCTTTTGGTTTTTCTTCTTTAATTATGTTTATGTTTTAAACCGTTGGCTATAAGGAAATCATGTGTGGACTGTCGAGTTGGTGTGTGTGATGGATTTATGTGCGGAATGGTAAAAGAAATTCATTTTACATGAATTTCATGGAACTAGTTTATGATTTTTAATTCTTATGTAAACCCTTTGTATGAGTATTGTTTAATCCTAAATTTGATCTATGAAAACTTATATTGGAGATATTTTTAGCTTGTCATATTATTTGATTAGCGATCTCAATGATTTTCAATGTTTATAATCCCTAACGATTAAGAATATGAACTTAATGATGCACGATGGAGTAATACTTTATCGTACACATTAATGAAGCATGAGACACATGTGCACCTTTGATGCCTTAATACTTTGATTTCTATTAATTAAACTCACTCAAGCATTGATCCAATCCAACCTATTAATTAGTTCGATTAATCACTTCTTTTAAAATTTCTATTTTATTTTCTTGATTTAAGAGTGATTCTTAACGGCTCTATTTTTGTTCTTTGTGTATTCAACCTCAAACTCACCAAGTTTATTACCTGTGATTTTTTGCACTTAAGAGAACATTTAGCTACATAGTTGGATAACAACTAGAGGTTCTCAGAATGTTTACTATTAATGAGGTCACAAAGACCTCGACGAAGGGATCATACCAATATTAGCTTGATGGAAAAATTTTATGGCCTACATGAAGTTTTTAAATAGTTAAAACTGTTGGATGGTATGAATATAAGGCATATACATCATGGTGGGCCCATAGTCAAGGATCCACCGAAGCCGCATTGGACCTTGATGTTGTGTTCTACATAGGATGTCAATGGGCCAGGCTGGCTGGTCGGGCTTTCGAGCCTAGCCTGCTTCGAGCTGGAGCATTAGGCTAGAGGGTTGGGCTGGGCATTGAATTTCAAGCCTGTTTCAAAATGGGGCTAAGCTTGGACTAAGATACCCAAATCCCATTGGTCCATTCGATTATTTAAAAAGTGGTTAAGGGTCAATTGTTATTTCATGCAGTGCTAAGGGTTTTTGGGCTTGCGTGGTCCCCACCATAATGTTTATCCACTATAGGCCTAGGGCCTAAAAAAGGTCTCCGTTCGTATTTCAGGTGGACCACACCATTATAATCAGTGTGCAGGGCAGAAATCGCCCTCCAACCTGTTCCCTTCCAACGGCCAGCATAAATAATGGATGGACTGATGTTTGTCTCATAGCTATATTTTGGTACGGTATCTAATGGGTGGAGTGGATTTTATATAATCATCATGGTGGGCTCCGTAAATATCAAGGGTCAACTTCTTTCTCCTAACTATTTCACTTGGCGTGGCCCACCTGAATCATTGGTTATCCTGACTTTTTGTCCATGGATATAAACTAGGATTACACATCTAATGGACCGAGTGGATCTCTTCTAGGGTATTAAAAAAAAAAGAAAAAAAATAAGTGGCATTCCAAGGCAGATTAGCTACTGAACTTGACAATAGCGAGTCTTGCTGTTGAAGTGATGTCACCACGTTTTGTGGGCCCATGATGATGTATGTGTTGTATCCTCACCATCCATTCATTTGGAGACATCATTTTAGACCATGAGACAAAGAATGAGGTAGATATAAAGGTCAAGTGGATCCCACGACAGAAAACAGTGGGAACTGTGACATCCACTGTTGAAACTTCCCTAGGGCCCACCATGATATTTATTTGAGTTATAACCTGATCGAAAACTTCTGTGGCTCCAAGAAATTTTTAATGGTAAGAGTTCTTTAAAAAAATCCCTACTGTTTCCATCATGGGGCCCACTTGAGCTCTTTATCTGCCTCATGCTTTGGTTCATGGTCTAAAATGATGTTTCCTAATGAATGGACGGTGTGGATACAACACATACATCATGGTGGGGCCCACAGAACGTGCATGGTGACGTCACTGCAGTAGCAAGACTCGCTAATGTGACCGTAGCTAATCCGCGTCCCCAAGGAAAATCATCTTGAATTAGGTGCGCCCAGCCTCACCCAAGCTGGTGCGGCCCTTACAGAGCGATCATCAGTTTTGCAACTATTGCATTTGGTGTGGCATGCCTGAATCAAATATAACCTTAGATTATACATCTAATGGTCAGAGTAGATCTCACATGCACATCACCATGGGCTTATAAAAAATTTAAAGATTTGCCTTTTTCTAGGAAACTTTGAACAATTGGGAGAGGGATGGCTGCCCTTGAACTTTCATGGGTTCACCAAAATCCGGAAGGTAGGATCCACTTTGACTATTAGATGTGTATTATGGATTGTAGCCATAGATGAAAAATCAGACTAATCTATGATTCAGTGGATCACACTAAGGGAAATTAACAGTTAGGAGAGACATCTAAGCTTAATAATCATAGGGCCAACCGTTATGATTAAATAAAATACACTTCAACCATTAGATACTATACTAAACTTCGTCCAGGTGCCTAAACGTCAAGCCCATCCATTATTCAAGTGGGCCACATAAAGGGAAATAATTTGGAGGGTGAGTTTTATCATGTACAATGTTTCCAACCATGTGGTCCATGAGAAATATGGATGGGGCTGATTTTGGGCCTTGCGTCTAACATGGGGTGTCACACCTGTTGGTTGGGGTGGATTTCACATAAACACTATAGTGGGTCCCACCCGAGCCGGTAATACAACCAGTTGGACTTTCTGGTTCAAAGAAATACCCGACGATTCTCTCTTTCTTGATCATGGGGCCCACCAAATGAGTAAATTGGATACAACATGCTAGAAGTAGCAGTGGGCACACAAAAACCTACCCTTAGATTACTCCGTTTGGGCTCAGGTTGAGCTCTGCATAAATATTCCAAGCCAGGCTCGGACTGGACTATTTTTGCCTGTCACGGACCGAGCTGGGTTTTGGCTCCAGTTAAATAATACAGGGCAAGCTTGGACGGAACTTGGCCCGGCCCTAACCCGTCCTGTTGACATAAGATCCAAATTATGAAAAAAAAAAAAACATGAATTTGAGGTGGTCACTTTAACATTGTAATGCTGCATATTGACACATCTAACCATCTAAATTGCAGGGCCCACTAACTCTAACTGGAAGATACAAAATCAGATTGTTTAGACAATCATAGCCTTTGATTCATGGAAGTTTTGTTTGCTGCAAGAAGACCATTGGATTTAGTAGATGTCCACCGATCTGAAAAAATTTTGTTTGTTGCAATTCCATTAGGAATGAAACAACATACGTCATAGATTCAGCTTCCAAGAGGTTGATAGGACTTTTGGCTTCTTAGCCCAACCATTCATAGATGAGTCCGGATCGTTTGCTTGACTTCAACAGGATTTTTTTATTTGCCGACCATCGGATTGATCCAGCTCATTCCTGACATTGTCAACACAGTTGCACTTAATGCAGTCAGCTGCTGAGATGTGCTTAAGCTGGACCAATCAGGTGTCGGCAAATAGAAAAATCCTATTGAAGACGATTAGACGATCTGGATTCTTCATAGATAGGCCAGGCTGTCTATCACGCTTCCAAGCCTAATGCCATGGTCCAGTCTTGAGCTTGATTTTTAGGCCATTTGTTCAGTTATTTATTTATTTTTTAAAAACTGGATCTAAAACTATCCTATGGATCTAAAACTTTTGTGGCTCACGAGATGTTTTCAATCGTCAATCACCACCTTTTCTGTGTTGTGAGTCACCTACGATATATCTGTACTTCGTTTTTGGCCTACGTGATAAAACGAGCTGTAAAAACGGTTGGTCGGCATGGAGACAGGCTCCTTCCTCAGTATGCGTCCATACCGAGCTGCGGAGGAGCCCACCATGGTGTATCTGTTTATCCACTCGGTACATCCATTTTATAAGAACATTTTAAGGTATGATTTTATAAAGGAGGTAGATCCAATGCTCAAGTGGCCACACCATACAGCAGTTTTCTTCACTCTTCTAAAGTCGAGAATGTAACTCAACTTGTCTAACCTGTTGTCAGATAACAAGTACCCTATAATCCTCACATCCCCTTCATTCACAGAAGACACCATTCTGAGCATTTGAAACTCTATATCCCGCGCCCTCATAGGAAACTTGAAATACAGAGTCACGATTCAAAAAAAGATGTCGTAAATGATGAGCAAATCTAGCATCACGAATTCAAGAGTAACATTGTTAAGGACGAATAAAAAATCGTCCCAGAGTGACAGTGTAACATGGTCATAATAATGGATACCGAACATTTCCCCTGCTTTAATGCCGGGCTCGATGAGATTCGGCTTTTTGAGGGGTGAACCAAACATACTGTTTACCACTGCAGCAGTTGCGCTGACATCAGATGAACCAAGGCTAATACAATGAGGTAAACCCTTTTGGATGTTCATCGATATGTCGATAGTGCGGACAGTAAGCGCTTCCATCACGAGCTTCGAAACTATTGCAGCATAATTTATTTTGGGATTCATGCTCAGTTACTCTAAGCGAGAACCTTTGATGGATGATATTTCAACAGTGTCAGGATGAACGGAAGAATTAACTCGAACGGTGATGATGTCACCGATTTCATCAATCGCGTAGCCAAGCTGGTCTACACAGGGGCCAAGGTTAGATATCGTTGCATGTGCATACGATTTTACACCCTTTTATAAGGGAGATGGATCCGAAATGTGAACACATCGGATATTGAGGCTTGACCTACTTAAAGAATGATGAAAAGAGGGGGCGGAAGTGAGCAGCCATGGACCGGCGGAGTAGATTAGCCATGGGAGTAGCCAACGGAAGCAGGATAGCCATTAGAAAGAGAGAGACAGAGCGAATTAAGAGAGATGAATTTCAAGGGTGTAAAGGAGTCGATCAGATTTCTTTTACGAAAATGCCCCTTAAAACGGATTTGTTGTATGAGTGTTAATGGGCCGGGCTTGGGCCTGAAAATAGAAATTTACACCAGGCAAGGCCGGCCCGACCCAAAACACGATGGATCAAAAACTCAAGTGGGCCACACAACAACAAAAAGTGGAGATTGAACGAACACCACGTTCCAAAGGTGATTCCCACGTGGACGAGGAGAAAATATTAAATATCGACTGATCCAAAACTTCCATGACCCAAAGAAGATCTCAGTCGTGTTTGTTCAATCCCTGCTATTTATTGTTGTGTGGCCCACTTGAGTTTTCGATCCATCGTGTTTAGGGTCTAAAATGAGATAGCGAAATAGATGGACAGAGTAGGTATAACATAGACATCACAGTGGCCCCACAGTTCTTGGGGTCACAGACAAGTGGCGTATATCCTACCAACTTGTTATGCTCGTGCAAGATATTAGTGGTTAATTTGATGGGCCTACCATCTGTTTCGGTAGCCAATGGACCCGGCCTCATTGAATCCATGACCTTATTCATCCTTTCCCAACAAAATAGGGCTATAAATGGGCCGGCCCTTGCATAAAATTCTATTTTCATGCCCAAGCTCGGCCCATTGACACCCGTACAACAAAACCGTTTTAAGGGACATTCTTGTCAAAGAAATCTCATTGACTCCCACACCTCCCTTGAAATTCCACACCTCCCTTGAAATTCGTATCTCTTTTATTTTTCTCTATTTCTTTATCTCTCTTTCTAATGGCTACTTTGCTTCCCTTGATCGCTCCCATTGCTAGTCTCCTCGGATACTCCATGGATGCTCACATCCGCCCGTTCTTCCATCATTCTTCAATTAAGTCAAGCCTCACTATTTGATGCGTTCGCATTTCCGATCCATCTCCGTTATACAAGTGTGTAAAATCGTATGCACCTACAACGATAGCCAATCTTGGCCCACACGTAGACCGGCTTTGCTACGCGATTGATGAAATCGATGACATCGTCACCATTCGAGTTGATTCTTCCATTCGTACTGACACTGTTAAAATGTTATCCAACGAAGGTTCTCGCTCAAAGGAACTGAAAATGGATTTTGAAATAAATTATGCTGCAATAGCTTTGAAGCTCGTGATGGAAGTGCTTACTGTCCGTACTATCGACCTATCGGTGACCATCCAAAAGGGTTTACCTCATTGTTGGGATAGGAGGGCCGACAGCGGAAGCAAAGCCGTACACAAATAGCAAATTGAATCAAACAAGCCACACAATGCAATCACAATGCATGCAATCACTCACATATAGACAATCCAAATTTAACGTGAAAAACCCCTCACGGGTAAAAAACCACGGCACAAAGCGACATCAATCCACTATAATATTAAAAGTTACAAGAGATGAAACCTAAGACCCAAAATCCAAGCCCACAAGAGAAATTTTAAGCTTACCCAAGAAGAAACCCTCTTCTTCAAGCTCTTTCTCTCACCTAGAAGCTCTCTCAATCCCCTTTGTAACCTTAGAAACCTCTAATCCCGTATACCCCCTTAAATAGGCAGAAAAAAGAAATTTAGAAACTTCTTGCGCAAAAACCGCCCAAGGAAACAGAGTTGCAGTAGGACACTGCCGACCAGGCCGTTCGGACACCCCTATCGGCCGGTCGGCCAACCGGCCGGATAGCCCAAAAAATGTCCAGCAGCAGCGCTACCTCAATTTTCACTTTGACCGGCTGGCTGGTGGTCTCTGTGCAACTTTGATTTGAGACGTCCGTTTCCAACAAACTCCACCACTGACTCAAATCATCATGCACCACCTTGCCACTCACAATCTCCACCTCTACTTCGTCATCATTATAGTCACGTCGCTTCTCATGCCCCTATCGACTCTATCCTTGCATCTTCACACGCCTTGTTGCTCTTTCCATGTGACCCTTTTTCTCTTGCCACACTTGAGCAATCATGGATCCTGCTGTTAATCCTGCAGCTCTACCATGAATTGTGCTCCCGATCACCTTGTAAAGATTATCGTACCTCCATGCCTTAATTATTACGCGTGCTCCCGATCACCTTGTAAAGATTATCGTACCTCATGCCTTAATTATCGCGTGCTCCCTTCACCACTTTACAATACCAATCGTAGCCAATGAACTTGCACCCTTTCGCCTCGAGTGCACCAAGAGATATCACATTCCTCTTCATCTTAGGGATATGCTTCACACTTTCAAGGATCCATTCGACTCCATGGAACATCCTAATGCGCACCGAACCGATTCCCACCACATTGCGAGCGTAGCCATCGCCCACAAACACTGATCCACCATCATACTCCTTGTCTGATATGAATGAACTTCGGTCAGGACATACATGACATGATGCCCTTGAATCCCAGAGCCACTCTCCACCAAGAGGCTCTATGTCGGATATAGTTAATACATCACAGCTGTCACCACCGTCCTCTATAGCATTGGTTCCTTCCCTAGAAGAATCTCCAGATCTCTCTTGCCTTTTCCCGGGATTCGAACAATCCTTCTTCATATGACCTTCTTCCCTACAATTCTAGCATCTCACCTTGTGCCTCCACTTGTGTAGACACCCCACCTTCGGCTACACTGTTGGTAGAGATAGCTGGTTGAACGGAGGACCATACCCCCAAATCCCAAGTCCAAACTCAGCCAAACTCACCCTTGTAAGCCCCATTCCATAGCCCAGTTCAAGCCTGAACCCAGTCAACCCAGTCCTAAAAACCACCCTGAAAAACCCCCCATAAAAAAGGCCAGTCAAAAAATCCCAAAAAAAGTCAAACTCACTGGGTCAACTCGCTGAGTTAACCCGCTGAGTCAACCCGTCGAGTCAAAACACCGAGTCAACCCGTCGAGTCAACCCGTCGAGTCAAACTACCGAGTCGACCCGCTGAGTCAACTCACTGAGTCGACCAGCGAGTCCAACAGCAGCCCCGAGGGAACGGCCGTACTCGTTGGAAACCGAGGAGCGGCCGTACGGGCGGCCCATGGCAGGCCGCCCGGACAAAATTACGGGTTCTGCCACTGCCCGCTGCTATAAATACCCCTAGCCTCTTCCCATTTCAACACACAATCCATTCCAATCCAGCCCGGGTCCGTTCCAAGCCCTTCTCCGCCCCTTTAGCCCATCTTTCCACCAAGGAGAGCCCGAGTGAGGAGAGCCTAACCCTGGTCCAGCTTTGCCTGACCACTGGTCCAAGCCTCCCAAGCCATTCAAGTCCTGATCCAGCCACTCGAAGCCAACCCTTGCGACACCTCCGTCCATCCAGCTACTCTTTTTCCAGCATCATCTCATTTGCATCTAGCATAAGTGCAACATTTACTTTTCTTCCAACCCTCCTGCTTCACTACTAGCACCTTGATTACTCAAACACACATGCATATGTCTTTATATTAAGCACCTGTCAGTTCGAGCGTATGCTCTGGGCTTGCCCGTTGTTGGAACCTGCCCATCAGAAACTCTTACTGTTCAGACCTGCATTCATGCTTCACCATAAAACACCTTGATCATTCAAGCACACATGCATATGTCTTTATATTAAGCACCTGTCAGTTCGAGCGTATGCTCTGGGCTTGCCCGTTGTTGGAACCTGCCCATCAGAAACTCTTACTGTTCAGACCCGCATTCATGCATCATGTCATTCATGAGAATATACGAGGATTAAATTAGACTTTCAAGTATTCGATCGATTCTGTGAAGTAGAGACCGTACTTCGGTACGGGCAGTGTGTGGGGTGCCTAACCTCTTCCCACCCTGTAACCGTGATCCCTTACCTTGAATCTCTGGCCGCAGATCAACAGGAGTCATTTTAGAGGAAAGGATCTTCAGATCCCCTTCTCTAACGTTTCTACGGGGTCTAGCCGACTGTAGATTCGAAGTAACTGGCTAGTGGCGACTCTGGTCTTATATAAATTCACTTAAACACATCCAGCTCAATACGACAACCAAACGAAGCCCTCGAGAACGAGGCAAGCCAGTGGCACAAACGGCGATTTCGCACTCACGCACCTCTTCTTCTTCTTCTTCCAAAAGGGAAAGGGAGAACGACGTCGTGTGGGAGCGCGGAGAAATCGGCGAGGGTCCACAGAATGGCGACTCTGCTGGGGATTAGCTAGTCCCACTAGTCGTGATCCAACTTGAAAACAGAATCCTTCCCGTACTTGAAAGTCATTAATCCTCATACAATCTCATCTGCATAGCATTCTACCCAAACCCAAACACAAAAAAAATAGAAAATTCCAAAACAAAAAAAAAATAGAAAATCCCAAAACCCAAAAAGAGTAGAGTACAGTCCTCACCATTGCGCCTCCTCGGGCTCAACGTGTTCGGAGACAGCTTCCCTTCCGCAGCATAATCCGCACTCGGGCTCAGCAAGCCATGTCCGACCACGAAGAAGAAACTCATCACTTCCCTGCTCTAGAAATGACCGAAGCGCAACCTCCAGCGCAACAGCCCGTTGACAATACGCCAATCATACAAGAATTGGCACAAGGAATGAGAGCAATGCAAGAAATGCTCTTGCAATTCATGCAAGCACAAACCACCGCAGCAGCCAACAATCAGCTTGGCCCAGTTCAGCAATCTCAGCAGCCATGCCGGGTCCTCCCGGCCTCCAGTTCAAATCAAGCACAACCATTCGGAGTCTGCCCAAGACTACCGACAGCAGCCATCTCAGCCCTTCGCTGTGGGGCATCCTTCTCAATATCTTCCTGCGATGACAAGGCCATCTCAGAGCACCTCCGTTGCAGGAACATCCAGTCAGCTTCCAGTCAATCTTGCAAACAACAATCTCAGTAGATCTCAGCATGTCCCCGCCGATGGGACACCTTTTCAATTCCAGCACATCCCCGCCGATGGGATTTCAATTCAATTTCCAGCAACAGGGACAGCACTGGCGAATGCCCACAATGGGGGTCAGTGTCAAGCCCACATCAATCAGCGGACAGTGGCGAATACCCAACAAGGGGGTCACTTCCCAGCATCTCAGCCTCCTGCAAACAGGAGCACTTTTCAATTCCAGCACATCCCCGCCGATGGGATTCCAGTTAATTTCCTGCAATCTTCAATTCAGCAAAATCCAGTTAATTTTCAGCAATCTTCAATTCAGCAAAATCCAGTCAATTTCCAGCAAGTTCCAGTTCAACCTTCAGTACAGTCTCCAGTTCAGTTACCATCATTTCAAGCACAAGTTCATCAGAATCCAGTTCAGTCATCAAATCAATTTCAGTAACCCGCGGTTGCTTTTCAGCAAGCCCATAGGGTCGAAGACATCGACCACTATGCCGAAGAAGAACGTGCCTTACTCCAGGAGGCACCAGTCGCTCGAACAGATCACTCAGGACTGGACGAGTTGCGGGAGCAGTTCCAGATCTTGCAAAATCAGCTTCAGCGACAACAAGGAATCGACTTACCTTCGACCAAGTTCAGAGACTTGTGTCCTTTCCCAAATGCTCAAGTACCTCAAAACTTTGAGGTTCCGAAATTCAAGAGATACGATGGCAGCGGTTGTCCCACAGCACATCTCAAGGCCTTCTGTGGAGAGCTGAGTGCAATCGCAGGAAATGAAGGGGCCCTTATTCGCTTGTTCCAAAAATCTCTGAAGGGCGATGCCCTAGATTGGTACACTTCATTGGACTGCCACCGCATCAAGACATGGGAACAGCTTTCCCAGGCTTTCGTCGACAGATTCGCATATAATCTCAACATGGCACCCAGAAGAGCCGACCTCGCAGCACTCAGGCAAAGGAGTGATGAAACACTATCAGCTTATGTGGGACGTTGGCGAGCTATGGCAGCCAGAATGCGGACACCCATCGACGATGAAGAACAAATCTCCATGATTGTTCATTCAACATATCCAGGCATATCCGGGTATCTCATCTCGCATCTGTATGCGAATTTCTCGCAGCTAATCCGTGCTGGAGAGCAAGTTGAAGCAGGAATCCGGGCCGGGACGATCTCCCCATGGCCTCATCAAGCCACTCCAGTCAAGAGGAACAGAGTGGAAGGAAGACCTATCGGGCATGGGAATGGAAACCGCAGTGGCTCTCCTCCTCGCCCAACAGAGGTAAACAACATCAACACCGCTGCTCAAGGAAATCAACGTGCTCCCCCACAAGGACGTCAACAGTATCAGCAGAATCAAGTTCAGCATCAGCCTCAGCGATATCAGCCACAACCGAATCCTCAGCCACAGCCACCTCGACAACAGCAGCAGTTCAGGGGAAATGGCCAATACTCATACCAGAACAGGCAGAATTACAGGGAGTTCAGGAAGTTCACTCCACTCAGTCAACCACTTAGTCAAATCATGACTACGCTGGTACAAAAGCAGTTACTCACTCTGATGACACCTAGGCCTCCGCCTCATCCTCTGCCTCCAAATTACCGAGAAAATGAGTACTGTGCCTACCATCAAGGACGTGGCCACGCCACTGATCGATGCTATACTTTGAAAAATGCCATACAAGACCTGATTGATGACCGCAAGATCGTCATCTCGGTCCCTGGAACTTCTCCAGCAGCTTCCACCAACATCCTTCAGAATCCTCTGCCTCAGCATCCAACAGACCCCAGTTCGTCTCGTGGCCCTGCCGTCAATAGTATAGAAGAAGGGGACCATATCGATCGCTTCTTCTCCCCTATTCAGTCCATTCATGCCTACACCTATGAACCAACAAATCCTCCTCCAGTCTTGCAAGGGGCAAGTCCCTTTCTTCCTTCAATCTCCGAGCCAGTAGTGCTTGAAGGAGCACCTCCATACGATATACCAGTTGTTCAAGGGGCACCTTACAACCATTCAAGCTGGGAACCAGTCGTCCTGGAAGGAGCACAATCATACATTGAGCCCACATACGAACCTGTCATCTTGCAAGGGGCAACTCCAGAACAATCCAATCCGCAAGAGCCCGTTGTCTTGGAAGGATCTCTTCCAGTCAAGCCTGTCATATTGCAAGGGGCAAGTCCCGGAGGCATATCAATCACGCTACGGCAGCTCGGACGAACAGAGAAACCTCCTGCCATATCAAGAGGACCAGTATTCATTCCATGGGAGCCTCCTACCCCAGGAACAGTCAAGCCAGGACCACGACCTTATGTGGTCTATGAAGACAAGCCTCGATACTACCCCTTCAGCACAGGCAACAATGTAGTTCTTAAGGCAAAAGCTCTATACGAGGAAGATCTGGTACCCACACCAGCACCGTTGCAAGAACCAGTGATCCTAGAAGGCAAAAGGGAGGAAAACTACAAAGAGGTTCCATGGCATTATCCAGAATGTGCGGAAGTGGGAAACATGAATCCCAACGGGCGTTGCATCCGAAGAGATAATCAAAACAGAGGAGATCCCAAAGGCGTCCTCTCAGGCCTCGGCAACAAAAATGAAGCCGCATACGATGTAGCAACTCAGCTCAAGTCAATCCCTGCACAAATCTCAGTATGGGAGCTACTCTGCACATCTCGCATACACCGAGAGATGTTTGCCAAGACCTTGAATGATGCTCATGTCTCCTCCGATACGGCACCAGAGATGATTGCATTGATGATTGGACAGCTACTGGCTCCGCGCGCCATCACCTTCACCGATAATGAGTTGCCACCAGAGGGACGAGATCATGGGCGATCCCTCAACATAGCCTTACGATACAAAGACCTCTGTGTTCCGCTGGTCCTTATCGATAATGGCTCAAGCTTAAATGTCTGCCCACTCAAGACCGCGGAACGCCTGGGAATCAGTCCTTCTTCATTCCGACCCAGCACCATATGCGTCAGAGCATTTGACAACACCCGCCGATCAGTGGAAGGGGAGGTCGACATAGAGGTACAGATAGGTCCAGAAGTTTCTACCATCACATTCCAAATCCTGGATATATCAGCCTCTTTCAACATGCTGCTTGGACGACCGTGGCTGCACAAGGTTGGAGCTGTGCCATCAACCCTGCATCAACGAGTGAAGTATATCTGTGGAAATCAAGTGATCTCTATCCATGCAGAGAAGGAGCTCATCATTCCTTCCAATGCTACTGCCACTGAACCAGACATCCCGGTCATCGATATCCAGCACTCTGAAGAAGACATCCCGTTTCACAGTTTCGAATTCGAGACTGTGAACTCTATCGCCAATCCAGAACTGATAAGGGTGGACCGTGTCTTTTCACCGGCAGAGCGTCTGAGCCTCAAATACCGAATGAAGAATCACTTCAAGTCCAGAAAGGTATCGCTAGTATATAACCAACGCAAGTGGGGACTCGGATACAGGGCAACCTTCATGGACAAAAGGAGGAAGAAATTTCGGTGCTCACCCATCCAATTCGTCAAGCCAGGAGAACCTTGCAAAGATCCAGGAGGGAATCAACCGACTGCACTACACAAAGGCCTCCCGATGAGCCTAGTTTGGGCTACGTGGCCCCCCATTTGATGGGATCAGATTCTCGAACCCTCTAAGCCTCCAGAAGAAGGAGGAAATGATGAAGACGAAGAAGGAAGACAAATACAGCAGCTTCAGGACCAGGTTACCCTGACACCTGCTCCCAACCAGGGGCACAACCTGCCCACGTCAGCATCAATCAACCAGGGGCACAACCTGCCCACTTCTCGCAACCAGGGGCACAACCTGCCCACTTCAATCAGCAAGGGGCACAACTTGCCCATCTCATCACCAATTAGCAAGGGGCACGACTTGCCCATCTCTGCAAAGTCAACATCATCAATCATCAGCCAGGGGCAGAAGCAGCCCATCCATTGGACCAAGAAAGGGAAGTGGCCAGCCCTAGATTGGTCTGATGTCCAGGTTCCAAACTTGTGTCTAGCTGCGGAACCAGACGAACTGCAATGCGAGGTAAGTGATCCGGGAGGGACTGAGTACGACTCAGATCTCGAACCTGACCAACAAGAAGTCATGGTCATTGGGCCAGACCATGATTCTTCGCCCAAAACATCAACCCCCACCTCTCCAGGGGAGGAAGTGTGGGGTCCTGAATGGTCATCTGTTCCCCTCACTTTCGAATCAGCCAAAGAGCCATCTGAGGGCTCTGGCTTCAAAAAAAAAAATGCCTGTTTAGGCAGCGACCGGAACTTTGGAACAAGTTGGGATCAATCATGGTCTGCAATGCCCGCTTGTTCAAAGTCCCGCGAATTTCGAAAAGCCAAAAAAATCAAAAACTTTCAAAAGCCAAAAACATCTAGTATTTCCATTTCAGAAAAATCTCAAAAATAAAAAAATATTTCTTTCCCTGCATTCAATAGTGTGCCAAGTTCGTCTAAAGAGTCGCATGAGTTTGAAGTCGAATCATATGATTTCGACATCGAATTAGACTTCGAGCTCATGGGTCTGGACGAAGCTCGGGACGAGGAAAATGATGATCCAGCTCCCGAACTAGAGGATCTCCTCAAAAAGTTCGAATCTAAAGCCAATGTTGTAGCCGATGATTTCGAGATAGTAAACTTGGGGACGCCTGAGATCCCTAGGGAAGTACGCATTGGAAAATCGTTGCCACCTGAGATGAAACAGAAAATGATAGAGTTCTTAGCTCCAAGATTGTCCAACTTCGCGTTCTCATATGAAGACATGCCGGGGCTCGATGAAGAGCTCGTTGTACACCATCTGCCAACCAAGGCAGATATGAAGCCCGTGAAGCAAAAACTCCGAAGAATGAAGCCAGAATGGGCTCTGAAAGTCCGAGATGAAGTCATCAAGCAATACAACGCGGGATTCTTGGTAGTCTCCAACTACCTTGAATGGCTCGCCAACATCGTGCCAGTACCAAAGAAGGACGGCAAGGTTCGAATGTGCATCGACTTCCGAGATCTCAACAAAGCCAGTCCAAAAGATGACTTCCCGTTGCCACATATCGACACTCTAGTCGACAACACTGCAGGATACAAGATCTTCTCATTCATGGACGGGTTCTCAGGTTACAATCAGATCAAGATGGCCGTCGAAGATCGCGAGAAGACATCGTTCATCACTCCCTGGGGAACCTTCTGTTACAGGGTAATGCCGTTCGGTCTGAAGAACGCAGGAGCAACATATCAGCGAGCAATGACAGCACTATTCCACGACATGATGAACAAAGAGCTCGAAGTATATGTGGACGACATGATCGTCAAATCTCGCACAATTGAAGGACACTTTGAAGATCTGAAGAAGTTATTCAACAGATTAGAAAAGTACAAGCTTCGCCTCAACCCTCAGAAATGTGTCTTCGGTGCAGTGGGAGGTAAGCTCCTCGGCTTTATGGTGAGCGAAGATGGCATCAGGGTCGACGAGACCAAAACCAGAGCAATCATCGAGATGCCCCCTCCTAGAACAGAGAAAGAAATTCGTGGCTTCCTCGGCAGAATTCAATACATCAGTCGCTTCATCGCACAGCTCACACCCATCTGTGAGCCCATATTCAAGCTCCTTCGGAAGAACGTCCCAAAAGAATGGAATGACGATTGCCAAGTCGCCTTCAACCGCATCAAGAAATATCTCATGAATCCTCCAGTCCTAGTGCCTCCCACTCCTGGACGACCACTATTGTTATACATCTCGGTAGCAGCAGAAGCCATTGGCTGTGTCCTCGGCCAACACGACGAAACCGGGAAGAAAGAACAAGCAATATACTATTTGAGTCGAAAGTTCACCGACTACGAGACCAGGTATTCCCCGATCGAGAAGACTTGCCTCGCCCTAGTCTGGGCAACTCAGCGACTCCGTCAATACATGATTGCATTCCCTATTCTCCTTCTCGCTCACATGGATCCGCTCAAGTACCTGTTCGAGAAACCGGCACTCACTGGAAGGATAGCTAAATGGCAGCTACTCTTGTCTGAGTTCGACATCACCTATGTCACTCAAAAGGCAATCAAGGGACAGGCCCTCGCCGATCATCTTGCGGCTCACTCTCTCCTGGACTATCAGCCGCTCAAGACATTCTTCCCTGATGAAGATCTCTTGCTTATTGAAGGGGATGAAAAGAAGAAAAAAGATGAATGGACGTTATTCTTCGACGGCGCAGCAAATTCTAAAGGAAGTGGTATTGGAGCAATCCTCTACTCTCCAGATGATGTCCCTATTCCTATCTCGAGGCGCATCGCATTCGAGTGCACCAACAACATGGCAGAGTACGAAGCATGCATCGCTGGCTTAAGGGAAGCCATAATCTTGGGCGTCAAGAAGCTACGAGTATTTGGAGACTCACAGCTTATCATCAATCAGACCAATGGCGAATGGAAGACCAAAGACGAGAAGTTGATACCATATCATGTGTATCTTGACAATCTGATCGAAGAATTCAAGGAAATCACCTTCTCATACATGCCCAGAGCCAAGAACCAGTTCGCAGATGCTCTCGCCACGCTCGCATCAATGCTCGAGATCCCAAAAGGAGCTTCAGAATGGGAGCTCACAGTCGAAATTCAAGAAGAACCTGCTTTTTGCCTGCAAATAGAAGAAGCCGAAGCTGTCCCTGACAAACCCTGGTATGCCAACATCAAGCAATATCTCGAAACCCAGGAGTATCCAGAATCAGCAACAGCAACAGATCGCCGAACCATCCAACGTTTGGCCGGCCAGTTCACCATCAATGGCGAAGTTCTCTACAAGCGATCCTATAATCACATCCTCCTCCGATGCGTCGATGAAACAGAAGCTGCAAAGATCATGAAAGAAATACACGAAGGAATCTGTGGCCCACACATGAATGGGCACATGATGGCAAAGAAGATTCTACGACTCGGCTACTATTGGCTCACCATGGAGACAGACTGTTGCCAGCACGTCAGAAAATGCTTCAAGTGTCAGGAGCATGCAAATCAAATCCATGCCCCATCATCAGAGTTATACAATCTGACCACCCCCTGGCCCTTCTCCATGTGGGGGCTCGACATCATCGGCAAGATCAGTCCCAAAGCATCAAATGGTCACGAGTACATACTTGTGGCAGTCGACTACTTCACCAAGTGGGTAGAGGCAGCCTCCTACACCACGATTGCAGCATCTCAAGTGATCAAATTCATGAAGAACAACATCATATGCCGGTATGGAATCCCTAATGCCATCATCACAGATAATGGGACCCCGTTCGTCAACAAGAAGATGGATGACTTCCTCAGCAAGTTCAAGATCCAACGTCATCGATCAAGCCCCTACCGTCCCCAGATGAATGGTGGGGTAGAAGCCGCAAACAAGACAATCGTCAGGATACTCGAGAAGATGGTCGTGACCTATCGAGATTGGTCAGATATGCTCCCATATGTACTTTGGGCCTATCGAACGTCTGTACGGTCTGCTACGGGCGTTACTCCTTTCGAGCTTACTTATGGAATGGAAGCAGTTCTACCAGTCGAAGTGGAAATACCATCACTTCGGGTGTTATTAGAAAGCGGAATTGAAGAAGGAGAATGGCAACGGGCCAGATTCGATCAGTTGCAGCTAGCAGATGAGAAGCGCATGCGTGCACTAAGTCATTCACAATGTTATCAGAAAAGGATCGCTCGGGCTTACAACAAGAGAGTCCGGAAAAGAAGTTTCAAGGTAGGCGACATGGTCATGAAGAAGATTCTACCGTCGCACCTTCCAGATCCCAGAGGAAAGTTCAAACCCCTGTGGGACGGGCCGCTGATCGTCGGAGAAGTACTTCCCGGAGGCGCCCTCAGACTCACCAGCATGAGAGGGGTGGATCTTCCTGAGCCAACCAACGCCGACAACGTGAAGATCTTTCACGGGTAAGTCATTCTGACCTTATCAAGAGTTACTTTAATAGAGCTGAAGTCAAGAGGTCGAAGCTAAGACCTCTGAGAAATCATTCCCGTCCACCAACAAGTGTTTCAAATAAGGGGATTCAAAAAGAAAAAAAAAGAGAAAAAGAATGCAAAAGAAAAAGAAAAAGAAAAGAAAAGAAGAAAAGAGAAAGAAAAAGGGAAGCCAAAGCAAGGCACCTAAGAAAAAATCAACCCAAGAAGAAACACAGTCATCCATCCATCCATCTCAGAGGGGTCTTTAGCAAAGACCGACAGCTCCATTATCGTAACTCAGGATAAGGGCTGAAGGACTGCCATCGGCCGGCAACGACGGATTCCCGACCTCTAGCCGCCGCAGTTATCCAGAGATCCAGAAAAGAAAAAGAAAAAAAAGAAGAAAAAAAAAAGAAGAAAAAAGAAAATGTTTGCCTAAACAAAGAGGGCGGAGTGAAAACCCGAAAGGGCGCTCCGAGTAAAAACAGTGGGCATACAGCGGACTTGGTGAAAACCTGAAAGGGCGCCAAGGGTAAAAACAGCACAGCTGCCAAGGGGCAGGCAAGACCAAATACCCGGGACGTGGTGAAAACCTGAAAGGGCGCCACAGGCAAAAATGACGGGAAAAAGCCGGCTGTGGTGAAAACTCGAAAGAGCACTACAGGCAAAAATGGCTCAAAATGAAAAAAAAAAAAAAAAAGAAAAGAAAAAATAAAAGTGCAGGTACCAAGAAAGCAGACAGTCCAGATCGGTTCAAGCAGTGAAAGTGCAAGAACAAGAGGAAGTACAGTCAGGAGCGAAGAACTCTACAAACTCTGACAATCTTAGGAAGCAAGAGTTTCCGTTGCCTACATCTCTAGGGAACCAAAGGATCAAGCAAGTCAAATCTCGAGATAACGGTCAAATCATTGACCGAGCCCCAGTTCTGATTCCTATATCCCGACACAAAATCCAGACACACTCACAAGACAACTCATGGCACAGTAGATTTTCAAACAGTTTTTTCTCTTTTCAATTAAATGCATTATATTTCTCTTACACATATCATCTTTTTCAAAAATACAAAAAAAAATGTATCATCATCAATCATATATGCAAAAATCAGTGTGCAGGTGGCCAACACAATCAATCTCTACCCTCCTCCTCGGCCACATCAGGTGAGTCCTCTGACTCATAAAAAGATAGTCTCGCTCTCAACCTGCTCACTTCCATACGCAGGTAATGCGCCTCATCGCGCTCAAGGGTACGGATCGCTGTCTCCTCATCAGACAATCTCTGATCGGCAGCCAATCTCCTCGACATCATCTCGCAATGATACCGAAGTGCAGAGATCTCAGACAGCAGATGACCATGAGTGGCCAAGAGGAAGCCAGGATCGATAAACGGGCGCTCCTCAAAACGTTCATATGAACCAGATGAAGAGCCAGCATCTCCAAGAATATCCTGCTCATCCTCATCAGCAGTCTGGTGCCAACAAGGGATACGTCGATACAAAGACTGCTCAGCAACCCAATACTGATATGGGGCGGTCGCCATCGGAAAAGTCCGTAGCTCAAATCCCAACAAATCAGCTGTCAAATAACTCGCCCAAGAACAATCAATCCGGGTCCTAAAGTCAGAGGATCTGGATGGAAGTGTTCGACGCCCGATACCCGCGAAAGCGAAATGAGGAACATCCTGCTCATACCCAAACTGCCGCAGGAACCGGATGGGATGGTAAGAAAAGTAGGATCGAAAGCCTACCAACATCAGAGGATGGCGGTGTGCATCGCAAAGCACTGGAGAAAGTGAAAGCCAAGATGACTCCCAACGAACGTTCCAGTCACGAAGTTCAGCAAACATCCTGCGATACAAGGGCTCGCTCATCCTAGCCGTATGTGGAAGGAACTCGATGATATAACGCATAATGTCAGAGCTAGGGATGCCAGGAAGAGGTACAGGAACGGTCAGAGAAAGACGCTCCCATAGCCATACCTGGTCACAGAAAGTAAAAGAAGTTCAGCTAGAGCAAAATAATTCCTAGCAAAGCAAGAAGAAAAAAAGGTGCAGAAAAGATACCTGAAGGAAAGCACAACAGCCGCGAAGGACACGAGTGCGGCCTAGGGCACAGTCGGTCAGCCCATCAAATAGCTCGGCCAAGATGAGAGAAATGATCCCCTGCCGACGGACAGCTCGGCTCATCACCTCAAAAAGCAAAGGAGTCTGGGACCTGCGCCATCCCGAGAACAGCACCTCAGCAATCAAGCAAAACATCAGTGCGTTCCGAGCAAAGGTAGAACCAGCCGTACTCTGGGGACCCGAAAAAAGATCATACAGCAGGTCCAAAGAGAACACTACAGCATCCTGGCCACTAGCTGCAGGCCGAACAAGATAGGGGATCCCAAACCAGTTCTGCGGTGTAGCAGTCTTCGGCGATGTCTTCGGCGAGAAGTACTGAGTATAATCCAAGGGTAAGCCTGTCAAGCGTGCAAGCTCCTCCAAAGAAGGCCCCATCTCCATATCGTTGAACGCAAACAAGTTCAACGAGGGGACCCAGTCAATCAAGGCAGCTCCAAGCATCCTCCAATCAATATCAACCCTGGCCAGATGAATCAGACTGCCAAAGCCATAAGACTCCAAATCTCGAATCTCATAAACTGACAAGCTGTCAAGCCAAGCAAGCAGTCGTGGCGAGCAGGAAGAACGAGGAAGCAGCTGACAAGTCCTCACCGGTATCCCCCTCCAGCACAAAAGGCCCAGAAATCGAGGACAACTCATCAAGGATCGGAAGGTCAACGGGCGAAGGAGAAGGAAAAGCTGGAACCTCTGCAGACTCGACAGCCCCTGACCTGCCCTCAGTAACGGCTATGTCTGATATAGCCGCATCGCTGTCTGAAACTGTCATAATCTCAGCCGCATGAGAAGACTCGCCCACCTCGTGAACAGAGTGCGCAAAGGGCCGATGACCAAAAGAAGGACAATACTCCCAACCAAAAGAGCTATCAGTGAAGATCACACCGCACATCGTGGCATCCTGACCAATCTGACCGTCAAAGAATACATCTGAACCATCAAAAAGGGTCCCGGCAACCCCGATCGAAGAATCAACGGTCAGATCTGGACCTGCGGCCCCCTCCAACAGAAAATCATGAATCCAGTCATCATCCTGACCGATCAAAGGGATCATCGAGGCATCCACACCGTCCATCATCAGGGGGACATCATCAATGATCACATCAAGTCCACCCAAGCAAGTATACCGCACATCTCGGCCCTCATCCAGAGCATCCAAACCGTCAAAGGTACCATCTGAGCCATCCATACCATCCAGACATGAGATCAGCCCATCTATGTCCCTCATAGTCCCATCATCACCGTCCATCACATCATCCATGGGACCCACACTCAAGGGATGCATAGCCTCACCTATGTCCCATCCCATCATCTCATCCATACCATCCATTCCTCCCATAATGAGGGCCCCATTCAAATCAGAAAATCCAGCCATCCCACCATTAATGGAGCTATTCAAAGCTCCATCAACCACCATCCCAAGCCCCTCATCAATGCTTCCATCTCCACCATCCATTAAAGAAATCTCTCCATCATTAAAGCCTTCAATACTCTCTGAAGTGTGGGACCCACCATGAACAGCCCCCACAGCCCATAAATCCCCACCATCCATTGCCCAAGAAAGGACAAACCAAGATGAAGACAAGATGATGATGAAAGAGGAGACAAAGAGAAGATTCATTGTTGGAATCGAACCTGAACGTACACAGCAGGTGGGGACAGCAGCAACAGGGACCAGAGAATGTCCGAGCACGAGCCAGCCCAGGCCACTCAAGAGACGAGCTCTGGGCGGCCTGCCCTGGGCCGCCCGTACGGACGCAGATCCCCTCTCTCCGCGGGATTGGCTCCAGGGCTTTTGGTAGGTGAGGCTGACAGTCCACGTCAGCAGATGGCGCTCCGTGGGCCGCCCAAGGCTCCGGTCCACTCCAGATTTCGACTGAAGATGATCAAGATCATATGAAAGGTGCCCCACCGGTCCAATCACGAAGCAATGCGGCCAGAACATGGCTGATCAAGTCAAAGAGAAGGAAATGTGATCAAGTGGGGGCCACAAGCAATCCAAGCTGTTCAAAGACCAGATAATCATGATCTAAACCGTTGAAGGACCTACATGAACCATCAAACAACAAGATCAAAGGGGTGATCATCAAAAGAAAGGCCAGAATCCAAGATCCGATCATCAAATGGCCCGCAGGGCCAAATCAAGTAATTCAGACCACTCAAATCACAGTCAGCCCCGTCAGAAGCCAAAAAAGCAAGGTAAGTATGCCCAACCCCATCCCCAGTGGTCCGAAGACCTTAAACTACGTCGGGATCAAGATCCCGAGGGATTGTCAATAAAACCGGCATCAGTCTTCTTCAAGATCTGGTGGCTCCGGACATTTTCAGAAAACCAAAAAAAATATATATACATCACTTGTACAGTTTCTGGTCCGAAGACCTTAAACTACGTCGGGATCAAGATCCCGAGGGATTTTTAATAAAAATGGGTATCGATCTCGACCATCAAAATCAGAATCGATGACCCAGAATTTTTTCCAAAAAAAACAAAAAAATGTCTTTCCTCTTTTAAAGTTTTGGGTCCGAAGACCTTAAACTACGTCGGGATCAACGTCCCGAGAGATTTTTAATAAAAACCAACATCGATCCCAGCCTTTCAGGCCAAGATCTGATGATCTGGATCATTTCGAAAAAAACAAAAAAATGTGTTTGCCCCCCCCCCTTTTACTAAGTCTGGGTCCGAAGACCTTAAACTACGTCGGGATCGACATCCCGAGAGATTTTCAATAAAAGCCGGTGTCGGTCTTGTTTGCTCAAGATCAATGACTCCGGACATTTTCAAAAATCATAAAAATATATTACCAGCCCCGCTTTTAAAGTTTTGGTCCGAAGACCTTAAACTACGTCGGGATCGACATCCCGAGAGATTTTCAATAAAAACCAGCATCAGTCTGGATTGTCCATCCGCTGACAGCGGACATTTTTCCAAAAAAAAAAAAAAAAAACATGTTTGCCCCTCTTTTGTACAGTTTCATGGTCTGAAGACCTTAAACTACACTGGGATTAATTTCTCGGGGGACCTTTCTCACTTTCAACTAAAAACCGGCATCGGCCTCGACCGTTGGGATCATGGTTCGATAACCCGGATCATCTCAAAAATACCAAAATATTTTAAAGCTTTCCATAAAAACCAGTGTCAATCTCGATTACTCGAGTTGAAGTCTGGAACTTTTTCAAAACAAAAAAATATATACAATATAAAACAAAAAAAAATTTCACCACTAGTTTCAAACGCACCAATTTATCCCCAGCGGTCCGAAGACCTTAAACTACACTGGGATTAACTTCTCGGGGGCTATCTTTCCTAACCTGTTCCAGGCATGACTGACACTTGATCGTACGGGTGTCTGGAATCTCTTAAACAGGTAAGGGCTGTGGCGGGCAGAACTCCGCAATCCTGTTCGTGTTGAACGCACCGTGATAGACAACCTTGATTTGGAAGTCGCTGTTGAAGCTGACGGATGTTCCCTGTTCCTAGAACTCATGAAGGGGATTAAGGCTGTTGGGAGGTGAAGCTCACCCTCACGGAATTGTGAGCAACGTAAGACCCCAAACTGGATTGACTAAGGGAAATGTGAGGATGTGGCTCATCTTGTGGCCGAAGGAGCCCGTCGGACGATACGTGGTCTATGTGCATTGCACATGAGGAACAGGCAACTTTGTGGGTGTGTTGACTGAAAACCCTTAAAATCCCCTCATCCGAAGATGTAAAACTACGGCACTTAACTGTGTGAGACTCGTCTTGCTCGCTGACGTAAAATGGATCGGGTGCCTTACCAGCAGTAGGAGCTGGAAGTGGATGGAAATTCCACATCTTTTCCCTGCATTTCAGAAAAATCACAAAATACAAAAACATTGCAAAATCACCTCTTCAAAAATCACAAAAATATTTCCATCGCTTTCAAATCAAATATCTGTCAAAAATCACAAAAATATTTTCATCGCTTTCAATCAAAATATTGTCAAAAATCACAAAAATATTTCTCTTGCTTTCAAAGAAAATATCCTCAAAAATACAAAAATATTTACTGTGTTTTCAATAAACCAATCTCTACCCGCTCAGGTAAAGATTTGGATCCAAATATCTGCAAAAATCACAAAAATTAGCATCCCCAGCACTACAATTCAGGAGTCTTGAACTCCGCTCACTTCACAGTATGGGATGACGGATCCAATCGCCCGCAAATTGGAATCTTGACCAAAACGGGCAACCAAACACCATCTCAATCACATGTATGCCCAGAAGAACATCTTGAAGTCAAATGATATCCTCGTACATTCTCATTAGCAAAGAAACAGCATCTTGGGACGATGGACCTGATCGACCACGGGTCGGGATCTTGACTAACCCGCTGTCCAAACCTCCGTATCAAAAAGAAAAATCCCCAGGGAAGCACAACCCTGCAAGCAATAAGCTCAAAATTCTCTGCGTCTCCAGCAAAAGCAAAATCATCAAACTGAAAGAGAATGAGCCAAAGCCATGCATTCATCATGCATCTCCATGCATCAGCATCCATCAATCATCATGTTTACCTGCTTTCAAAATAAAAGTCGGTTAGCTAAAGACCCCACAGGCATCCCTAGTGGAGGCACATGCGAACCAGATTTTTATTTCAAAAAGACAAAAAAATATTTCTATTTGCAAATAAAAACCCCACGGAGTATCACTCCCCAGAGTGGGTATCTTTTCAAAAACCCAAAAATATTTTCTCAATAGAGCGTTCTGCCTCCAACACACCAGGAGATCTTCCATATCTCTGGGTAGGAGCCAACGCAAAAATCAAATAAGATCCAATGTCTCGCGGTTTCCCCGGAGATCATCGGATCCAATGCACTCAAAGTACGGTCGAACTGAACTCCAGTGTCAGTGCGGTCGTACCACATGCCAAGATACAAAAAGATGAAAGCCAAAAGACTCGGTCACAGAAACCATTTGAACAGGTGGAAACGATGAATTGTAACCCAAGTATCCAAATCAGCAGATTGGGTGGAAAGAATTCACCCGCACATACCTAGGCGTGGATGCCTGAAGTACCTTGACTGAGTCCAAGTCGGCGTAGTAGAATCCCGTAAGACTATCGGACGCAGGGCGTCTAACCACTTTGACAGTCAAGCGAAACAAGTACTCCTGGAGTGATCTGGGAAAACATCAAACATCACACAATCAGTCTCAGGGTCAGCATCCTCGTAAGACTAACGGACGCAGAGGCTCTGCTGTACCTTTCCAATGTTAGTACCGATCGGGAATGGAAGGGTTGCGATTGGGTACCCAAGTTGCAGCAAACTGCAGGGACAATCGCAACGTTTTCTCCAAACTCTCGCGGTATGTGCGAGTTATCAATTTCCAGACAATCAACTGACTCAGATACAAAGGACAACAAAGATTCCAGACCACAATCAAGGAAAGAATGAATTGCAAACTAAGCATCGAAACCAGCAGATCGGGTGGAAAAGCCCACCCGCACATACCTAGGCGTGGATGCCTGAAGTACCTTGACTGAGTCCAAGTCGGCGTAGTAGAATCCCGTAAGACTATCGGACGCAGGGCGTCTAACCACTTTGACAGTCAAGCGAAACAAGTACTCCTGGAGTGATCTGGGAAAACATCAAACATGCAATCAATCACAGGGTCAGTAACCTCGTAAGACTGTCGACGCAGAGGCTCTGCTGTACCTTTCCGATGTTAGTACCGATCGGGAATGGAAGGGTTGCGATTGGGTACCCAGGTTGCAGCAAACTGCAGGGACAATCGCAACGTTTTCTCCAAACTCTCGCGGTATGTGCGAGTGAGCGATCTCCAAACGATCAACTGGCACAGCAAGCAAAGATTTCAGACCATGATCTATGAATGACCGGGTCAGAAGTGGGGTGTCCACTCGCTTTGGCATTCGGTTGCATGCAACCTCTGCCAAAGAGGGGCATCTGTAGACACCCCACCTTCGGCTACACTGTTGGTAGAGATAGCTGGTTGAACGGAGGACCATACCCCCAAATCCCAAGTCCAAACTCAGCCAAACTCACCCTTGTAAGCCCCATTCCATAGCCCAGTTCAAGCCTGAACCCAGTCAACCCAGTCCTAAAAACCACCTTGAAAAACCCCCCATAAAAAAGGCCAGTCAAAAAATCCCAAAAAAAGTCAAACTCACTGGGTCAACTCGCTGAGTTAACCCGCTGAGTCAACCCGTCGAGTCAACCCGTCGAGTCAAAACACCGAGTCAACCCGTCGAGTCAACCCGTCGAGTCAAACTACCGAGTCGACCCGCTGAGTCAACTCACTGAGTCGACCAGCGAGTCCAACAGCAGCCCCGAGGGAACGGCCGTACTCGCTGGAAACCGAGGAGCGGCCGTACGGGCGGCCCATGGCAGGCCGCCCGGACAAAATTACGGGTTCTGCCACTGCCCGCTGCTATAAATACCCCTAGCCTCTTCCCATTTCAACACACAATCCATTCCAATCCAGCCCGGGTCCGTTCCAAGCCCTTCTCCGCCCCTTTAGCCCATCTTTCCACCAAGGAGAGCCCGAGTGAGGAGAGCCTAACCCTGGTCCAGCTTTGCCTGACCACTGGTCCAAGCCTCCCAAGCCATTCAAGTCCTGATCCAGCCACTCGAAGCCAACCCTTGCGACACCTCCGTCCATCCAGCTACTCTTTTTCCAGCATCATCTCATTTGCATCTAGCATAAGTGCAACATTTACTTTTCTTCCAACCCCCCTGCTTCACTACTAGCACCTTGATTACTCAAACACACATGCATATGTCTTTATATTAAGCACCTGTCAGTTCGAGCGTATGCTCTGGGCTTGCCCGTTGTTGGAACCTGCCCATCAGAAACTCTTACTGTTCAGACCTGCATTCATGCTTCACCATAAAACACCTTGATCATTCAAGCACACATGCATATGTCTTTATATTAAGCACCTGTCAGTTCGAGCGTATGCTCTGGGCTTGCCCGTTGTTGGAACCTGCCCATCAGAAACTCTTACTGTTCAGACCCGCATTCATGCATCATGTCATTCATGAGAATATACGAGGATTAAATTAGACTTTCAAGTATTCAATCGATTCTGTGAAGTAGAGACCGTACTTCGGTACGGGCAGTGTGTGGGGTGCCTAACCTCTTCCCACCCTGTAACCGTGATCCCTTACCTTGAATCTCTGGCCGCAGATCAACAGGAGTCATTTTAGAGGAAAGGATCTTCAGATCCCCTTCTCTAACGTTTCTACGGGGTCCAGCCGACTGTAGATTCGAAGTAACTGGCTAGTGGCGACTCTGGTCTTATATAAATTCACTTAAACACATCCAGCTCAATACGACAACCAAACGAAGCCCTCGAGAACGAGGCAAGCCAGTGGCACAAACGGCGATTTCGCACTCACGCACCTCTTCTTCTTCTTCTTCCAAAAGGGAAAGGGAGAACGACGTCGTGTGGGAGCGCGGAGAAATCGGCGAGGGTCCACAACTTGCCTTTTGATTTAGATCTCGATGAAGGAGATCCTCCACCCCGCTCAGAATTTCTCTCCCTCATAACCAGTGCCTCATCAGTAGAGGGACCTACGCCGCCGCTTTTCCTTCTCATCGCCTTCCCTTGAAGGGCTGAGATAACGGTTTCTACGCCAATAGTCTCCCTACTTGCGCACAAAGAGTCCTTGAGCGACTTATATGATTCTGGAAGAGAATTCAACAGGATAAACGCTTGATCCTCGTCCTTAATCGGCTTATCTACATCTATCAACTTGCAAATAAGCCTATTGAAATTGCTGATGTGGCTCTCAACGTTTGCCCCCTCCGTCATCCTCAAATTGTACAACTGAAGTTTCAAGTATATGCAATTTTCAAGAGATTTCTTCACATAGATATTTTCCAACTTCACCTATGTTGCAGCCCCAGTCTTCTCTTTCATGACGTTATACAGGACCTCATCTGTCAGGCACAACTAGATTGAGACATTGGCATTTTCATCGATCTTCTTCTACTCTCATTCTTTTATATCTTCTGACCACTCTCCAAGGAGCGCATCTTGCAATCCTTGCTGAACTAGAATGCCTTTCATCTTCACCTTCCAAAGTTCAAAATTATTTTTTCCTGAATACTTTTCTATGTCGAACCTCATGCTTGATGCCATACTCTTGTCTCAGATTCGAATTTCTGCTACACCCTAACGATTCCTTTGATACCAGTTGTTGGGATAGGAGGGCCGACGACGGAAGCAAAGCCGTACACAATCAGCAAATTGAATCAAACAAGCCACACAATGCAATCACAATGCATGCATGCATGCACCCACACATAGACAATCCGGATTTAATGTGGAAAAACCCCTCACGGGTAAAAAACCACAGCACAAAGCGACACCAATCCACTATAATATAAGAAGTTACAAGAGATGAAACCCAAGACCCAAAATAAAAGCCCACAAGAGAAATTCCAAGCTTACCCAAGAAGAAACCCTCTTCTTCAAGCTCTTTCTCTCACCTAGAAGCTCCCTCAATCCCCTTTGCAACCTTAGAAACCTCTAATCCCGTATACCCCCTTAAATAGGCAGGAAAAAGGGATTTAGAAACCTCTTGCGCAAAAACCGCGCAAGGAAACAGAGTTGCGGTAGGACACTGCCGACTGGTCGGACACCTACCGGCCGGATAGCCCGAAAAAGGTCCAGCAGCAGCACTGCCTCAATTTTCACTGTGACCGGCTAGCCGGTGGTCTTTGTGCAACTTTGATTTGAGACGTCCGTTTCCAACACTCATTGTATTGGCCTTGGTTCCAGTGATGCCAGTGCAGCTGCCGTAGCCTTTGCAGTTAAAGATATATTTGGTTCACCTATCAAAAATCGAATGTCATTGAGCTCGACGTTAAAGCAATGGAAAAGTTCAGCATCCGTTATTGTGACCACGTTGGACCGTCTCTCTTGGGCGGTTTTGTGTTCGTTTTTAACCATGTTACTCTTGAATTCGTGACGTTAGAGTTCCCCATCATTTCTGAAATCTTTTTCATAATCTTGTCTCTGGATTTCAAGTTTCCCATGAGGATGCGGGATACGAGTTTCAAATGCTTAGAATGGTGGTCTCTATGATGTAAGGGGATGTGTGGATTCTAGGGTCTTTGTTATCTGACAATAGGTTAGAAGAGTGGGGTTGCATTCTCGGCTTTGGAAGAGTGAAGAAGGCTGCTATGGATACAGGGAATCATGGATTTGCCGTGACCGGTAAGGTCCGACCATCGTTTGCCCTGACGGATGATCAAGAGAGTGGGTGGCAGATTGTTACAAAGGTAGTGAAGGCGTTTCATGAGAAAGGGTTCCTGAAAACAATAGCCACCGTTGGGACCATTGAAAGAGTTGATGCGTGTATTATTTAAAATGCAACTGTTTTGATTGTAAGAGGTTGAAACCTATTAGGTGCTGATTTCTTTGTTTTTTTTTTTTTCTTCTTCTTTTTTCTTTTTACATTTATACTAATTTTTCTTTTTAATAAGATATGGATTTATAGATTCCTGTGCTGCAATAGTCACAATAGTCTTATTTCCTTTAAATGTTTGATGTTGTTGTTTTGTTTTTTTGTTGGTAAGGCTACGTAGAGATCCAACCCGTTCATTTTTTGGGGCCAATGTAGTTGTGGATTTTTCAAAAATTTAAGTAACCTTGATTTCCAAGTAGGGGTGCACATGTAACTGGTGGAATCCGAACCTGCTAGCTCGGTTCGGTTTGGGCTGGTTCTGAAAATCAAAGAACCAGTTAGTTGGGTTCTATTCTTGATTTGAGGTTTTATAGATCCGAACCGGACCATTGAACCAAACTACATAACAGAAACCGTGGAACCGAACCCTTGGTGTTCAGCCCCCACTGTTTCATGTGAGTAGTCTACTTAAAATTTGGATCTATCTATTTTTTTGTGGCCCACTTAAACATTGCTTGACAATGAGGATGGATGGTGTAGATCTAACAAAAACATCAAGGTATGCCATGGCGGGCATGAGGTATAGATGGGAATTCACAAATACTAGTTTTGATCAGGAGACACGGGACCACTGTAATGATTCTGTACAATCTGAACCATCTAGTTTGTGGACCTCACTGGTTGCTCAAACACCCTACACAGCACTAACATATATTAAAAAGAACAACAAATAAGTAAAATAAAATAAAATGAATAGCAGAAGCAGCAGCTTCTGCCTAACGTGCAGCATACACACGGGAAGCAGCAGCGTGCTGTTGCTGGCTGCTGCATTAGCCCGGGACAGCAGCCGGGCCATAATAGGAACCCACCACGATGTGTCTTCCTCAAATCCACACCGTCCATCCACTTTTCCATATCAATTTAGGCTGTTAGTACGTGGCCCAGAAACTAGGGCAAATCCCAAGTTCAGGTGGACTACACATGAGGGTGTGATGTCCCCGTCAAAACCTTGCTGGGCAACATTTAAAGTAAAAGGAAAAAGAAAAAAAAAAAAACTAGCAAAGGAAACTTTGCAATTGGATTGAAAATCCTGGATTCCAATTCCTAACTGCTTAAAGTCCATTGTGCCAAACAAAAAATCCAAGCTGCCAAACGACCATTTATGTATTTATGTAATGTCTAGAGCCGTTTCTTACTTGTGTTTCACAAAGAAGAGGAAAACTTTGATAATCTGGTGGAGTGTTATGGATGACAAAAAGGTGTTGATGAGCAATTCTATCTGTGTCATATAAGCAAATTCAAATTAAACGGCCAAATCATAGGTACTAGTTTAGATGTATCATAAAAAAAAAAAATACAATATTTTATTTTAATTATATTACTATCTGATTGGAGGTGTCTATTTGATGGTTAAAACGAATAATACCCAACGGTCCTGTTTCAGCAAATGTTCAGGAATAGAAGTAAAGATTGTTTTCACCAATCTGACTTTGGGACTGTGGCTTGGTTTTTATTTTTATTTTTTGAAGGCAATAAAAATATATATTAAAAAAGCACAGAGATAATGCAGCAAGCTACAAGCTAAATGAAAGCAAAAGCAACCTAAGAAAGCAAAGAACAATCTTTCAACCCATCTATACAAGAGGCCCATTAAAAAAAAAAAACTACTATAGATGAGCACTCAAAGACAAATACTTTCACTCAATAACATCCAAACAGAGTAAAACAGACCCTTATCCTTAGGTAATTTGGTACAATATTTAAATTAAAATGAAGATTTTGTAGAAGTTTGAAGAGATTGGAAATATCTAACAACTAACAGCACTATAGAAGATTAATTAGGCTCTTTAGCCCAATAACATGATTAGAATAGTCAGAAAGAAAAAAAGAAAGGGGAAACTAATGTTTGTTTTTAACATTAAATATTTTTCCTAAGGTAGGATTGCATCTTCTCCTTTCAGTCGCATGCATTAGAAAATGGAGCTAACAAAGAATTAACTGAATTTGTATCCCAATAACATGATTAGAATAGTCAGAAACAAAACAAAAAAGAAAAAAGAAAAAAGAAAAAAAAGGGGGAAACTAATGTTTGTTTTTAACATTAAATATTTTTCCTAAGGTAGGATTGCATCTTCTCCTTTCAATTGCATGCATTAGAAAATAGAGCTAACAAAGAATTAACTGAATGTGTATGCTGAAAGTTGTTGGAAGGTAGACAGTGAACTTGGGGGTAACTATTTTGGATTGGGTATCATATCAACAGTATCCTAGAAGCACCATTAATAGGTGCTGGTCCAATTCATGGGAAATGTTGAAATTCAGCAGGTCATACCTCAATAGGTGCTGCAATTTTGCAACTCATCCACTGTGCATATGGCATGCATGTGCGCCAATCTGGACCATTCAAATCACGGGCTCTAATGTGGATGGAACGTAGCCCAAAAATCTAACTGATCAGATGAACAAAAGTTGCGCAGAGTGTGAAGAAAAGTGGCAACAAATTCAGGGGCAGGATTAGGGAAGCGTCTGGTTAAAAATTTTAGCAAGTGGGCGCAAGGGTGAAACTCTGAGTACAGTTGGAAGCATAGGCACCACCTGGTTAGAGGATCGTTCAACTAAGAGACGAACCTAATGCCTATTGTATAAAGTAAATGGATGGTTGAAAAGGAACTGGTCAGCAGTCTAAATTCAATGGGTGAAATCAGCAGGTTAAGATAGTCTAATCAGTGCCACTTTCAGGCTGTGCTCCGTCTGCAATGGGTTTCGCTATTTTGGATGGTCTGATTAGTGTCCATATGTGCCATACATGGTATCCAAAAACGGTTCATTAATAACTGTTATATAATGGTAATGGTGGGTACCATGATGCATTACGGGGATGTAATGGCCGATAAAGCCCTGAAATGGTTCATTACAGGGCCATTAAAAAATTGGCGCAAAAACCCATTACGGCCCATATCTGATGTAGAACGGGTCGCTGATTATTTCATAGCCCAGATGGATCAAAAGAAGACCGGTCGGAGTCAAAAGTGATCCGGACCGTCAGGGCCTTAAACCGGCCGTATCTCGCAATCCGGAATGAGTTTCGAGACATATAATATATTAATTTGGGGTAGCTCGAGCTACTTTGGCCAACCAACCCGCTACGTCGGGTTGCCCATGCCGAAATCGCGAGATTCGACTGAATCGACTATCATTAGGCTAGTTTATTTTCAATTTTACTATTTATAATAAGTTTTAATTCGATCATAACTTTGCATCTATAAGGCTTTAGAGTTAGTGCCCAACATGAAAAGGACTTAGAATATTTAGTAGAACAACGTGGTTGAGGCTATTTGATAACTTTTTATTTTTGGCCGAAAACCAAGAGTTCTAGTAGAATTGAACGACTTCTATAAATAATAAGTTTACTATTTATAGTTCTAATAGAACCATCACTAATATTTAGTGATGAACTCTGCAAAGAGAAGCACTAGCATCATCACGCAATCTACAACTTGTCTGCTAAGCAGATGTGAGCACTGCCATTCATGGCATATAGGACAGTCAACCTGTCTCGCCCTGAAATCAGGGTAGCCGAACTGATTAGGAGGGTCGTATGTGAAACAATGCAAAGTTTTAAAAGAAATTTCAGATGAACTTCACTTTTTTTTTTTTTTGTTCGTATTTTAAAATGAGCTTAAAATGATCATGGATGAACAGTGTGGATATAAAATGCAGCATCATGGTTGGCACCACATTGTTGGGTGGGGTTGGGCGAAAGCAGTTTGGGTGGTGACCCATCGCCAACCATGGGCCCACCGTGATACATGTGTTTTATATCCACGTCATTTGTTCATTTTACTAGCTTATTTTAGGATATGAGCACAAACAGTTCACTATGATGCACAAAGCCTGATCTGGGCATGCGCCAAGCGTGAACTGTCATCCCATTTTCCAATTGTGGATGAAGACTACATAAAGCAAGCTGTCACAACGAAGTTTCTAAAGAACTAAAACATGTTGAAAAGAAATTTTTAACGCTATGTTTAGTGGACACCTAAAAATGAATTGATCCCATTTTAATTAACAATATATATGGGAAAAGGTACTATGTGCTTCCCATGAGGTCGAGCTGTGTGGGCCCCACTGTGATTTATGATGGGCATCCACACCATGCATCTGGAGGGTTCCCTATTGGTTATGGGATATCCAAAAAATCAGCTGTATCCGGAACTTAGGTATGTAAAATCATGCTTACAACATCTAAAATCACCTGTTGGGGCCCACCTGAGTTTTGGACACAGTTGAAACATGGTGTAACCTTTTGTTTAAGTGGGACACACAAAATGAATGGGCTGGATTTCTCAACCACGTCTCAGTCGTTCCTATAAACGATCATAAAGGAGGTTTGCCAAGTGACTTGATGTGGCCCCAGATTAGATTAGACTAGACTATATGCCTCTGTCAGATATGAGGCTAGTGAAATCCCACCACAACAGGGATGTCACTGCTGATAGGGGTAGTACCCAATCCGCATCCAACACGAGGCCTGCTTTTTATGTACACTGGTCTGATTTTTTCATTAGGTTATCTCCATGGAAGTGGCCATTTTATACATGCCACTCAGATGTTCGATACACGTGCCAGGTTGGCATGTGGTGTGTAATTTTGGGCTAAGTCATGTTCGTGATGGTTCTCCCCTGATGAATGCCCTGGATCTCACTCACATGTTCTACATTCCACATCTGCTCCTTAGAAATACAGCTTTAAGTCAGTCGTGATCGTGGCGGTGGTAACAGCTTTTTTTTAGCAATGGTTATGACCATGATGATTGAAAATGCCATTCTTGACATTTGAGAATGGGATGTAAGCTAAATGGTGAACAAGGTATTAAAAATGCTTATGTAACAGCCATCACAGTAGATAATGTAGCAGTTGAATGGTTGGGTGTTCCTCCGTTCATTAGACCAAATCAAGAGCGCAGAAAACATGGAGAAAGAAATCCATTTGCTAATGCATCCTTACACAGTTCTGCATATCAATGTTTTGTGCTACTGGATTCCTGGAGTTCCTTTGCTTGTTATATAGATACATGAGTCTCACATAATTGCATATTTAGGCATTGTGAGCGTTGGAAATTGGTGCCCACACTTTAATGCGTTTTGGTTTGTGTGGTTATTGGGCTGATTTGGACATAATAGGATTGGAGTCTCGCAACTAGCCTCTTATCTCAAAATCTGCCATCAGCTAAAACCTGCAGAATTGAAAAGCTAAAGAATCCAGAGACTCTCTTACTTTTACTGGACTCCTGATCTGTGACCTATGATTCCAAATGAGGGACCTCAGTTACAAAGAGGGAAGGTGTTAGGCATCCTCTCTGTCCGTACAGGTGTATGGTCTCTACTTTGTGTAGTAAACTATTTTTATGAGATAATATGCAAAGTATGAAAGAAGGACTAGGCAAACTTAAATTTATGATATGACATGGTCCAAAATTCTGACAAGTCACAAAGCATACGTCCAGAGAATGTCTAGAAAAAAATGGAGGTTAAGAGGAGATGCGATGATGACAAATGGTATGCAAGATGACTAGACTACCATGAGTTTCTGATATGACAGGATCCAAAGTTCTGACAGGTTATAGAGCATATATTCAATGGCAATCTAGAGAAGCAGGGGGTTTGAGAAGGGAAGTAATGATGCGAATGATGCTTAGCACAATCTTTAGAATACACTTAAAATGGCTAGGAGGTTTGGGTGCACCATGGCTTGAAATCGTTGACTTAAGTGAGCTAGATGGCTAAGAAGGGGCTTGGAGGAGGCTAAAGGGGCTAACAAGGATGAAGCTATAAAAGCTCAAGCTCACCTTTTACTCTCACTTTCCTTCCCACTCTCTCACTTTCACTCTCACTCTCATTCTCATTCTCCCCCTCTTTGTCGGTGTCTTGAAATGAAGAGAGGAGTGGGTATTTATAGCCTCCTTCTTGGTTTTCTTGTAATTAGAGGGGTTGCGGAGGGTAAAAATGTGATGTTGACTTGTGATTGGTTGAGAGAAATGGGGTGCCATATGTCATACTCTCATAAGCCTTGAGAGTGGTAGGGATTGTAATTAAGAAGAAATTCAAGGGTATTTTGTGGGGAAAGTTGACTTTAGGATATGTTCTCCCTTAAATAAACCTCCCCTTGATGCACTTCTTGAGTTTGGCTTAGCTAATGGCTTAAAAAATGACTAAAGCTTGGGTAGTGGCTTGGGTATGGCTTTAGTAATGGCTAAGGCTTGGGTAATGGCTTAGTTTAGGTAGTGGCTTATGGTTAAGGTAATAGCTGTTAGGGAATCCATGCTTCATTAAGTTGCTAGCCTAGGTGGGATGTCTACAAGTACATGATCCAAACCATCATTCAAGCAGGCCAAGGTCCAAAAAATCAAATCGATGAGATGATCCTAACCATATGATCAATGGTTTTCAAATAGAAGGCTGCGGGCAACCTGTTTCCTCTCCTATGTATGAACCATTCAGCAGTTTGAGAACCGACTTCAACTATACTTTGATGTGTATGCGGTACCAACAATGGGATTTCAAAATGGGAGCAGCTAAGTTGGCCCTATATGCCATAACATATACAAGCGATGCTATATGATTATTTGTATTCATAAAACATACCTGCTGCTATATGTTCTCTTCACTGACCATTTGTAGACTACTGATCAAAGGCTTAAAACCTAGAAATTGAGAGATTTAGGGCATCCGCCATTTATGGTGGCCCATTAGATAAGTGGTTCAGATTACCAAATCATGGTCAAGAAAATTCATGTACTGATGCACCATGGAAATCATCTGATGATGATCTGACAGCCGTTCAAGCTCAACCACCACACCTAGTATCTTGTGGGAGAAACAGTCTGATCATTATCAGACATTTATTTTTAATTATTTGATTAAAAATAATTAAATCTTTTTTCCTCACAAAGTAACGTTTCACTCCTCAGGTGGGCCGCAATGTATAAAGTTGATTAACAGTTTAAAACATTATTTTCTAGCCATCCACCCAATATTCTGATTGGACTCTGTAGGGCCCACCATGATGTATGTTTATTAAATCCACACTGTCGATCCATTTTTCCAGCTCATTTTAACATACGAGCCCAAAATCAAAGCATATCCAAAGCTTAAGTGGACCACACCACAAGAAACAATGAGGATTAAATACCTAATGTTGAAATTTTCTTGGGGGACATACAAGTTTTGGATCTTATTTGTGTTTTCCCTTCATCCAGGTCTATCTGAACCTATGAACAGGTTGGATGGGAAATAAACATCACGGTGGGCCCTACGAAGTTTTTCAACGGTGGACATCATGATCCAAGCTAGCCATCCTACAGGCTCCTCCTTTGATTGGCTACGAAGAAAAATCTGCTTTAATTGAAAAATCCTAACTGTCTAAATGATGATACTTATCGCACTGAATGCGGGGCATTACTAACTTTGGTGTTTTTGGTATCCTTTTGTATGCCACTGAATTAGGATTGTCCACACCATTATTTGTAGACTACGGCAATCCACAATTTTAAATACCAAAAAGAGAACAGTTTAGATCTAGTCCAAAACGAACGGTTTAGATCTAGTCCAGGTTAGCACGTCCACAGAAATGACATGCAAGTGCAGTACCTCCAATGCCTTGGGAGGGGGGGGCAGATCTGGTGAGGCCGGGGCAACAGCTTACTGGGCGAGGTCCTGACTGTGGGGCCCACCTTGATGTATGTGTTGTATATCTATATAGTCCATCAGTTTTTTCAGCTCCATTTATGGCATGAGACTGAAATGTTGTAGATACAAATCTCAGATGGCCCACACCACACCACAGGAATTTGGGCTGTAAATGTTCCTGGTTCGAGCTGGGATAATCTGGGGTGGGCTCACCTGTCCATGGCCTTGGCCTGAGTACGGCCACAGGAATAAGGGATTAATTTTTAGGCCCAGGCGAGCTCCAGTTTAGTATTCAGCCCAAGTCCAGCTTGAAGTGGGCTGGGGCCACAAGCCAAGGGACCAGCCCAACCAATTGAGAGCCAAGTGAGTGAGTATAATGGTGACAGTACAACGAATTTGGGCCGGGTCCCAGGCGACACAGAACTCTGTGAGGCCCAGATATAGGCATGGCCCTAGCATGAATGGCCCAGCACTAGGCAAAAAAATTGGACGGGATTGGGCCAGTCCCAATCTTGAACCCAATAGGGCCCATGTTACTTTCATCCATACCATTGATCTAATTATGTATTAGAAATATCTTGATCTGTAATATATAATCAATGTTATTAGGAAATCATTATGTATTAAAGATAAACATCTCTAATGTGTATTTACTGTTAACTAAAATGAGATAAACTCACTTTTAAACATCTGATCAACTATTTTTTTTTTTTTTGAAATAATTTTTTTTTTTATAGAAATTTTACTCTATATTTTGCTTCAGGATCTAATGAAATCAAATGTTTAAACTTTTTTAATTCATTGTTTACTTTTTTTTTTTTTTTAAAATTTCTATACAAATTTATGATCTTAATTAATCTCCATCCATTCCAACTTAAACCGTATTAATGGTGACAAGTTCCTTCGTTAGAATGCTAAACCTTTAATCCAAATTTGACTTGAACTTGAAATTTAATTATCCAATAAACATTATTCCATACATTCTTCAAAACCTAATACCAGCCAGATCGTGCTAATATCTTTAAGCAATCGTACCCGCAATTTCATTCCAGCTACCTAATTCTATATTTGATTCTCAATTGTACTCAACTGAAATCAATTACCCTTTATTTGTACCATCAACAAGCATTATGAGCACTTCAACTATGATCCATTGGATGTGATGTATCTTCAATTCTGGTTGAATAAGGATGATGTTTTTGCAAATGACAATGTAACTTAGCCATACTCGCACCTTTTGCTTTAAGTGTGAATTATGTTGTTCATAAGGGTCTGTCGATACCAACTCCATCCTAGCCATGGCAGATGTGAAACAGTAGTTTTAAAGTCTTGTACATTCAGATGCACAAACGGTAAGGTAGGTAATATGGTAGTAACAATTAAGGATGACAAGTATAATGAAGGAACAACTCTCATATAAAACAATGCATCAGTAACCTTCCCACTTGAAAAAAATTACAGACATTCAAACCATCCCTAAGTTATTAGTTCCTTCCAATATCTCAACTTTTTATTAAACAAATATATATTTTTAAAAACATTAATTTATACTTAAAATATATCTTATAGTACTAATGGTAATAAATAAAATGCTAAATTTATAAGCACGAATCATAAATAAAAATTGAGTTCAAGCTTTTTGTGTGTTACCTTCTATACATGAAATAATTGTGATACAACATAGAAAGATAGAAAGATACAGTGAGATGAGATTTTGATCTATCCCTGAAGGCATGCATGTTTGATTAGTTAACAAATGTGTGATACCGAGCTTTTCATGTGATTGGAAAGAAATGCTTAAATTTTTTCATAAAAAATTAACGGTGGGGGACGGCAATGTATAAAGTTGAACGGTTTAAACAGATTAATTATTCCTATTGACTGGATTCTGTAGGGCCCACTGTGAATTATGTGTTTTATCCATGCCGTCCATCTGTTTTCACAGCTCATTTAACCATATGATCCCAAAACTGAAGCATATCCAAAGCTCAAGTGGACGTCACGACAAGAAAGAGTTAGGATTGAATGCCTACCGTTCAAAACTTCTTGGCAGCAGCAACACTTCCTCTTCATCTGTTATACTAAGAATAGGTTGGATGGAAAATAAATATCACCAAGGGCCCTAGAAATGTTTCATTGGTGGACATCATTATCCCCATGTTTCCTGTGGCGGGTCCACTTCAGGTTTGAAGTTCACGAGCTGACAAAATGGAGGGACTGCATGAATGTAAAACACACACATCATGGTGGGTCCACAGTCGTAGCTTCGGTGGTGAGATGCTGGCTCACCACCCAATCCACAACATTAGTAGTCTGTTCGAGTATGACCCTTCATTGCTCCTGTATGATTATCCGTGCTACATTTATGGCACATGTATAGGATGATGTGAGCCCTAGAGGTTCCTTCTTATTGGGGCTCAGGTACTTGCCTTGTTGGTAGACTCTTTGAAGTTTCAACAAGGAGTCTCAGTCTTGAAATCCATTAGTGATGAAAATCCATACTGCTAACAACACCGGTGGTTGATGTTAACATTTTTGTTTTGGTATGTTTTTGTATGCCACTGAATTAAGATTGTTCAAACCATTATTTTTAAACGATGGCAATCCACAATTTTACATACCAAAACCAACAGTTTACATTTCCATTGGATAATCAAACATGCAGCTCACTTATCTTAGAAGTACAAAAAGTGCATTAATTACGGGATGTAAGTGGAACATGTCTATTAAAGATATGGAGGATCTTAAGAATCAATCAATTACTTATGGTCATTGCACTCTAAAAATTTCCATGCCAAGAGTAACACATAGGGGGGGTCTTTCTACAAAAAAAAAAAAGAACTACACACACGTGTAGAAATGCTCACATGCACACCTTTGCACACATGTCATGGGTACAAAATCAAAATGGTCCACGTGATGTAACAACCCATGAAACCCCCAAGGCCCAAATTTTAGCCCAATCCAAAACGTTGTTAGGCCATGGCAAAGGGAGAGGCAAATCAAGGAAGGATCAGACTAAAATTTGGGCTCTGGGTGTTTCAGGAGGTGCCACATCATTTTGACTATTCATATTTGTGCCCATGACACATGTGCAAAGGTGAGCAGTACCAGTTCAGCGATGGATTTTCAAGACCAAAAATCAGAAAACAACTATTTAATTTCAACATAGGAAAAAAGAAGAAGGAATTTCCATGGTGTGAGTAACACACACGTAGAGAGGGTTCGGAAGTGTAAGTGTGCACGTGCGCACATGTCTGTATGTATTTGCATGTGTGTCAATCTCCATCCCTCCCTCCCTCCCTCCCAATCTCTCTATTATGTAGCATAACCCATATGTTAAAATCAGAAATCAGAAAAGTGTAGCATGCTAAAATTCATATGTTTCGATTTACAGTGGTAAACTATGCTTTATCCAATGCCACCCCAATGCTCTATTATGCATGCTCGTTATTTAAACTAGTCCTCCCTTTGAAAACAAAGACTCAAACAAGAAACAGTAGTTATTGAAAAGTAAAGCCAATCAAGATTATCAATATGTATTATTACCAGAAGATAACCCATGCTCACTTCGAAAGAGTTGGCCATTCCCTTGCACCTTCCAGTTTTATGATGGTGGGCCATTTTCCAAGTATCAGGTTCCATCTAAGTGTTAGAATTTCAACAGATTTCACTAAAGTTGGGTGTTGAAATGAACAAAGTATGTCATCATGATTCAAATAGAAAAATTAGTTGATTTTCAATGTAGCAATCTACCCATAATCAAAGGACTTACATTTTATCAATCGAACAAGGAGAGAAACTTGATGATTGGTAACTATAGTTCTCAGGTGAAGTCATTAAGCAGTCTAAAAAATGCATATCCAATATTATAGAATAGAATTTTACCTGATTGCCAATCACAAGTTTCCATTGTGTGGTGCACTACAATCATATTGAAAAAAATGGTGCAGTTGTCCACCACATGGACCTTTCGTTGCATGGACCAACTGTGGATGGACCATCTTTGATTCACAAGAAAAATAAAGATAATCAGATATTACTAACCAATATCACACTTCTGCAAAAACCTCGAAAATCAATTTCTACAACCAGTAACATATCAAAGATGTCATAAACGAAATGGCATCTATATGCTGATATAGTTTCAGCTTATAAGAATCCCTGTTTTATGTTTACAATTATTCGTCGAAATAGCTGCGAGTCTCTAATATTATGAGGAAAATAGAGATAAAAGAGAGATGAAATAAAACCCTAAGAAATAACCCTTGCACCGTTCGGATCAAGTTTCTTAACTGTTGTCGATGCTTTCAGTTTTCCTTCTTTCTCAAATGCCTCAACCATCCGTGCCCCAATCTCCTTCCCCTTGTCTTCGTTGTCGGTCACCGCGATTACCGTCGGACCCTTTCCACTTATAGTGAATCCAAATGCGCCTGCGTCCAAAGCGGCCCTCTCCACGCCAGCTATTCCTGGAATCAAGCTCGATTCCACTAACTGTTTTGAGGACAGGCTATACCCTAGTTTCTGCACGTTGCCTTGAAGCACATCTGCCGTCAGATTGGCAGTTTGGCTGTAATGCGCAGGGTCCAACTCGAGCTCCTTGGGCAGCGGAGCCCACATCTTCTTGGTGGATCCCTCCAATTTTGGGGTGGTGAGGACGAAGAACAGCTCAGCATCTGTTGGGAACGGTAGCTTCAATATGTTGACCGGATCATAGCTTTTGATCAGTACGAACCCGCCCATAATTGCTGGGGCGATATGGTCAAGAGGCAAGCCATTTTCCTTCGACTCCGAATTGAGAACAGCAACTACAAGATCCTTTTCTAGCAGTGGTGCGCCGAATACTTCATTGACAGCGAATGCAGCCGCAGCTGCACTGGCAGCACTCGAACCAAGTCCAATCTCGAGCGGCACGCCTTTCTCAAGGGACATTGAGAGGCCAACCGAGCGGATGCAAAGCATGCGCATCACCTCAATTGCAGCTCTCCCGGCACAGTTAAACTCGGGATTCAAGCTGAGCTTCTTGGAGTCGTCACCGCTGATGGAGGAGATGGAAATTGAGCCAGGATGGACGGTTGGATCGATGAGAAGAGTGACCTTGTCTCCAATGCCATCAACGGCGCAGCCGAGGAAATCAAAGCCAGGGCCGAGATTTGCAATTGTGGCGGGTGCAAAGGTATTAATAGAGGAGTAGATAGGAGAAGGATTAGAGTCAGTCTTGTGAGATGGGGTATTGTTGCATCGGATGGTTAGAGAGCGAGTGTGGAGAAGATTTAATCGCTGGATTGAGGATTTGAGGGATGGATGGTGTTGCAGAGGCGATTGCTTGAAGAGAGTAGCCATGGAGTTTTCTAAGGAGAAGGGGGATATATATGGACGTGTGTTGGTGGGTAGGTGAGTATTGAGGGTTTCTCAAGGGTGAGGGATGGCGAAGGTGGGAGGAGAGAGGTGGGAGAGGATGGCTTTCTTACAAACGGAGAGAGTTTTCATTTCTTCTTATTTATGCAGGGAAAGCCAACAGTAGTTGAATACGGGCGCGGATTCAACAACGTGGGACATTACCGAGTTCGGCAGCGACAGTGAGCCCACCTTGATTTATTTTTTATATATCCATGCCGTCCATTTGTTTCCCCCCTCATTTTAGGCCATTATAGATCGTTGGCCAAAAAAAAATAAAGCAGATATAAATCTCAGGTTGATCACAACACAGAAACAGTGTTGAATGACCATTGAAAACTTCTTATGGGCCACAAAAGTTTTGGATCTAGGTGAAATTTATGTTTTCCCTTTATCAAGTTCTGTTTGACCTTATCAAAAGGTTGGATAGCATATAAACATTATGGTGGGCTCTAGGAAGCTTTTAATGGTAAACATTCAATAACCACTGTTTCCTGTGGTGCAGTCTACCGGAGATTTAGATCTTCTTTGGGGCTACTTCCTAAAATAATCTTTAAAAAAGGATGGACGGCCTAGATGTTTAACATATTCTTCATCCAGGTGGGACCCACGGTCACGAGCTGAACAAACTCGGTCTGGTCTTGACCGGACTGAATCGGTGACCGTTTCAAACAGGGATTTTTACCTGCAATAGCCTGAGGGGTGGCTTTTTTAGTAGAAGCTCAATTTCTCTTCTGGCTTATCTTTTATGGCCTTTGGATGAGAAATTGAAAATTTCATAGTTGAAAATGCCACTCTGACCACCATGTGTTTAGGAGGAATCCATAGTACCTAAGGGGAATCAATTGAAGGAGCATTTTCGACTATAAAATTTCAATTTCTTGTCAAAAGGTCAAAAAGGATGAACTAGATGAGAAATTGAACTTTTAGCAAAAGTAACCCATACCTTAGGGCTGTTGCAGTAGCCCTTAGGTGTGGCTATTTTTAGTAAAAGTTCAATTTCTATTTGGCTTATCTTTTTTAGCCTAGGGGGAATCCTTAGTGCCCAGGGGGAAGTCGGTCAAAGGAGCGTTTTCGCCCGTAAAATTTCAATTTCTCATCAGAAGGTCAAAAGGATGAAATTAGACTTTTAGTAAAAATAGCCACACCTCATGACTATTGCAGTAAAAGAGAAGAATATGTTAAACATATTCGCAGAGGAGTTATATGATACTCAGGCTCGTATGATGCCTGATACGCAAGCACTCAGAAATTACACACGTTGCATACATGAATTCAAATAAAAATGATTATATTGTGAATCCCTTAATTTCCAATTCACAATCCAAAATCAGATTCGCATAAGATTCTTTACTCTGATTCTTGTTTACTTGTTTCTGAAATAGGATCGTTGGATTTTGTCATTTTTAACTGTAAATAAATGTCCACCGATCTTATATTCAGGGAATCAGAAAATCTTATTTTTGTTTTCATGATACATCTACACCATTTACTATAATTTGGATGGTTTAATTTCACTAGTACTTATATTCCATATATGCAATTTCTGATTAATTTTTGAGTACTCGCGTATTATCCATTACAGTCCGCCAGAGCATAAGGTTTTTCTCTCAACTCTGAAAGAGTTCGTTTTTGTCTGTCGCGATGACAGCGTGTGCTACAGTTCACAGCGGTTGTCTAAGTCAACTCTTATAAGTTCGTTTTTGTCCATTCCATTCCAATTCGTATTATTTTAGTCTGTCAACTGGTATAATTCAATGGATCCTATCTAATGCGTACAGCCCATTTGCCTGGGATGACCTCAATCTCTACCATCGTATGTGTAAGGTGATTAAGATCATCATGTTAGAGGTCCTTGATATATATTGACATGCCATTTTCTAGTAGTTTGAGCTTTTTGACAAAGTGGTTGTTTGCCATGGTATCAGAGAGGAAGATCCAATGTGTTAAATCTTGGAAGTAATCCTATAACATCAAGACAATCTAGTCATCGTATGGACCACACAATCTAGTCATCGTATGGACCACACGCCTAAAATTTTGAGAAGATCATACACCAAGGGGGCCCACTAGATGAAAGAGAGTGGACGGTTAAGGGAATTATAAAATGCCTAAGGGAACGTCATTGATAATAACTCTCTCTCGTCATTCCACATCTCTAATTGTGAAAAACTAGAAGGGCATCTTGGGATCTACACCTTACAACCACCATTAGGTTTTTTGAAAATGGTGAAGAACGGACAAGATCATTTTATAGTCCTGGGCCGAGAGATTGTACGGTATTCAGTGGCGTTAGTGCTTTCATTTTGTATGGGGCCGAATTTTGCGGCAATCACAACTGTAGGTATTATCAGATCATGGGTCCCACTTGTGCATACCGTACAATTTCTCTCGCTATTGGGATTTTGCTTTTCGGGCCACCACAAACACACGACAGAATTTAAAACGAGTTAACCAAACAGCACATTCATGGAGAACATGATCAGTCTGATCCGTTGAATTTCTAATATATTTTCTAGAGATCTGATCTGTTTTCGTTAGATTCTTCATGGAGACAATATACGCTATTGGGCCGCTCATCATGGAGACAATATGCTTTAGGCATAATTCTTCAGTTGTTTCATAAGGTGTGGCCCGCCCACCCGAGTTCCAAATGCGATTGATTTTTGGCACATCCCCTAACCTAGAGGGGACCTACCAAATGCACAACGTGTGGGTGTCTGCACATCATGTGGGGCCCCACAGAGCTTGACCTCATCAGAAGCTCTCACAGAGTCGACCTCATAGTATGCTTGTGCGTGTTGTCTAATCCTTTTTAGTTGATCTGCAGGGTAGGTGGGGTGTGGTGGGTCAAGGGTCAACCCAAGCCTCATCTGAACTCAGGAGGACCCAACCCACAACCCAATCAAACCCGAAACGAACCCAACCCAACCCAACCGCTACTAAATACACATGATTTCTCCCAACCAACCCAACCAGCTAGATCCAAATTTGCTCAACCCAAGCCCAACCTGAATTCAAATCGGGTTGGCATTTTTCAACCCAAACCAAAACCTGAGGGCGTTGATAACCTGACACAACCCAACAGGAACTCAAACCCAAACCCAAGTTGCAGTCTTTTTAGCCAATGATGCATCCCATGTGTACTCTTCCTCTTTTTTGAATATGCATCAACTTTCATTGCTGGTAAAATAAGAGAAAAGAGTGGTCAAACAGAGAAAAATGAATGCTAAAACATCCAAGTTGCAGACCATTTATCTTTAAGAATATATTGCAATGTACCGCAATTTACGGACACCAAATGCTTGATGACTAACCATTTAGTAAATTGTCCCCACAATGCACCGGTCCACCGTTGGTGGGTCACTATGTGATTTAAAAAAAAAAAAAAAAAAAACTCATGTGTTCTGCATCTCAAACTTCCCAAATTTAGCTTGGACAAAAGCTGAGGTGATGCAAGTAGATCTCAATTCTCAGGTGTGTACCCCACTTGATCACAACCGTGGGTCCCATATGGTTACACGTGAGCGAGACACGGGGTACTTCACATAAAAAAAAAATGTATTTATTTTATTTTAGTTTTATGTATTAGAATAAACATAAAAGTCTAAACAACCCTCACTAAAGAGATAATCGACTAATACTTAATTAAGTAAGAAAATTTTAGTCTTTTCCTTTTATTAGAGTTTTAATTTTTGTATATTATAAATAAGTCCGGCCCATACGAGATAGGTAATTTTTCAACTCCTTGATTGTAAATCAACCATATAATAGACTATTAGATAGCGCTTTCATTCTAATTGATTTATGTAATAGTCTAGTATATTGCGCCTGTGGGAGAGGTTGGTAGCTAGCATCAAATTGTCTATTATATTGTGCTTGTGGGACAGGCTGGTAGCTAGCGTCTCATGCCATTACTTCCAACATGAATCCGAGTACCCTTAATAGAGTGTAATGATGGAAAAGAATTCATATAGCCAACCCTAACTAGATAGGATAAGGTTTAGATGATGATTAGATGGATGAACCTTAGAGCTTGAATATATATATAAAAAAAAAAAACTTGCAGAGTTTGATCACCCAATCTGGTTCATAGATCTGTTCATCTTCTAGATCTAGTTGAGCTAAATTCAAGCATATGTGGGTATCTTGGAGGTGAATGGTAGCCGGAGGGAATCCCATACCCGGGGACTAAATGTCATGGCATTAAAAAATTAGTTACATGGCGGCCGTCGCAGTAACAATGGGGGTATGGGGTTATAATGGCTGTTACAAAGTAGTAACAGTAACAGTGGGTATTTGACGCAAGAGGGACGTGGTGAAGTGGATCAGTACTATCTTCTTCATGGGATAACTACCTCGAATCTATAAGGTTTCTGGGACTCCCCAATCAGACTTCATTGAATCCATGAGAGAAAATTGGTAAAAATCATAATTTTATTGAATAATAACGAGAGATTACATTAAAAATTAATGAATTTAATAACCTTATATAACCATAAAAAATCCTAATTCGTACTTACTAAAAATAATAAGTTTTTCGAAATAGAAAATTATTAAAATTAATAAACTCCTAATTAAAGAATACTACTAAATAAATAGAGTCATTCTAAAACTAATTATTCAACAATAGTAGAAACTTCTAAATAAACAAAACATCAAAAATAAGGAAAGATTACAAAAATCAAAATTACTATAAATAACATTTTTTTCCTAAAATCTTTTTTTTTTTTTTTTTTGCTATAACCACACATTTTGTGGCGAAACGAACGGACACTACGCACTTTTGTGGGTCAGTTCACCACAAAACCTAATTTCAGTAGGAATCCAATGTTGTGCATCCCGTAACTCCTCTCGGATCAAAGTTACCTTCTTTTGGTTCATTCATGTGAAGAATGTGCTTGAATCCCATCCTATATCAAAGGGTCCTTGTTCTACATCAAAACCCTCCATTTCAAAATAACTTGTCCTCGAGTTATGCGTTGAACTTGGGCCACGATGCACACTAAACTTCAAACGCCTTCACTTTCCTCTTGAATGTATGTTGAAGAAGTGTCATTGATGTCATCACAGAATCAAACACAATAGTCTTGAACTCTGGCAATCCTGACACTATATCTTTGCCAATATACAAGGGATCCACATTCGATGCTTGCTCGACTAAGGCCTCGACTATTCTTGTCTTAATTTCATCGCCTTCAATCGCTAGTGGTATGAAAATTTCAGTAGTAGAATTATTTGAACTTGAATCATTATTTAGATTGACAGCCTTCTCATCGATTTGTGGCAGTATCAAATTTTCAGTAGAGATTTGATTGACCATATGTTCATTCTCCTCTCCTCTACCTCTTTAGAATTGTGAACAACCTCTAAGATGGTGATGGACTGTATTTCAAAGACCTCGTATGAACTTACATTACCCCTATCCAAAACCAACACATCATCATCATTTTTATTGGCCAAATCAAACACAATAGTCTTGAACTCTGGCAATCCTGACACTATATCTTTGCCAATATACAAGGGATCCACATTCAATGCTTGCTCGACTAAGGCCTTGACTATTCTTGTCTTAATTTCATCGCCTTCAATTACTAGTGGTATGGAAATTTCAGTAGTAGAACTATATGAACTTGGATCATTATTTAAATTGACGGCCTTCTCATCGATTTGTGGCAGTATCAAATTTTCAGTAGAGATTTGATTGACCATACGTTCATTCTCCTCTATGACTGAGGTATTGACCTCCTCTACCTCTTTAGAATTGTGAACAACCTTTGAGATGGTGATGGACTGTATTTTAAAGACCTCGTATGAACTTACATTACCCCTATCCAAAACCAACACATCATCATCATTTTTATTGGCTAAATCATGGACAATTATGAAAGAATGCCCCTCCAGTTTAAAAGTTTCGGGTAAGATTTTCGTTTCCGTAGAAACCACATGAACCTAACGTGGAATCCGAAGTCTTGTCACAACTCTGTCTCAGAATAACAGGATTCCGGTCGCAAGTTGTGGGATTGTTGGGACAACACTTGTTCATAATCTCTGGGAAGTAATCAAGATCGAAGAAGTTGTCTCACCCATGGCCATGATCAAATGGGCAACTTATTCTAATAGGTATAGGTGAGCTGCAACTGCTCCCACCATGCAGAGGCATCCGACTTCAACTTGTACGTAATTCACTTAATTTGTTTATCTTCCGGAACATCCATATAATCAAAATAACGTTCAATTTTCGTTAGCCAATCGAGGAAATTCTCTATAGACAGTAAGCCATTAAAATTAGGAAGTTCAATTTTACCTCAAAAATCTCTTTCAGCACGATTTTTACAATCGTTTCCACGCACAAGTCGTCGTACAATAATGTCTTTGACCTCCTCATTATTGGGTTTTAAATCGACTAGGGTAGCCCTACGATTGGCAGCCAAGGGCCCTCTATGGAATATGAGGTTGTTCTATACAACGATCACTGGTGGCTGCTCGTCGCCTTGTGCTTGGGGCGGATTTAACGATACTGCGTTGCAATTAAGGGTTACATGTATACCTTATAGGAGCAACCAATTATCCTGTTGCATAGCATCGAAAGCCGCCATCTGGATATAATCCTTTGGAGCATCGTCCGTAGGATGAAAATCCGACCCTTCGTTAGATGTCATCGTCCCGAGAAATAATCCTTGCTCTAATACCACTTAATGCAGGGGAGACGTGGTGAGGTCGATCACCATCTTCCTCATAGGATAACTATCTTGAATTCATAAGGCTTTAGAGACTCATCAGCTAGACTTCATTAAATCAATGAGGAAAATTTCGAATCCATGAGAGAAAATTGGTAAAAATCAAACTTTTATTGAATAATATTTAACGAATATATGAAAAATGAATTTAACAACTTTATATAATCATAAACAAATTCTAATTCATACTTACTAAAAATAATAAGTTTCTCAAAATAAAAAAGTTACTAAAATTAGTAACTCCTAATTAAATAATACTACTAAATAGAGTCATTTTAAAACTCATTACTCAACAAAAGTAAAAACTTTTAAATAAATAAAACTTTAAAAATAAGGAAAGATTACAAAAATTGAAATTACTAAAAATAGTAAATTATTTTCCTAAAATCCTATTTTTTTTGTACTAATTGCACATTTTGTGGCGAAACGGACAGACACCACATACTTTTGTGGGTCAGTTCACCAAAAAACATAATTTCAGTAGGAATTTATATATTGTGCATCCCATAACTCTTCTCGGATCAAAAGTTATGATTGATTTACGGTCCACCTTCTTTTGGTCCATCTATGTGAAGAATGTGCTTGAACCTCGGCCTTCATCATGGGGTCCTTGTTCTACATAAGTATTGTTACATGAAATGGGAATGTGGTAGCTGTTACAAAGTTATAGCAGCTGCTAGGGGCATGTAATGCACCATTTTGATATGAATAGTAATATATCTTTGGACCATCTCACCATATGGGTTGCAGTTGGTGGAGAGACATTTAATACTTAACAGAGATGGAAACAAAACCAATGATTTCTTTCACTGTGCTGTTTAGCTAGATTACCTAACAGGTAAATAAGAAATTATAATTTAAACATGTAATTGTAGAGAGCATATTACTTGCAGCCCGACCTCACTCAAGATGGTGCGGCCCTTATTTAAACATGAAGGTTTTGTGCATGTTAGGTACCCCTCTCAAGTGTTGTCTGTGGTGTGGACCACCTAATTCATGGATTGACCTAATTTTTAAGCCCGTGGGCCACCATGGAATGGTGCATTTGACTGATGGAGTAGATGTTGGAAACATATCATGGTGTGGCCCACACAGCTCGACCTCATGGGAAGTTCCCATGAGGTTGACCTCATAGTGTGTGTGTGTACACACACACACCCCTTAGGGCACCGAGCCCAAAAGTAAAGTAGATACATTTCTTAGGTCAACTATATGATAGCAAACAATGGGCCACAAAAGTTTTGGATCAAGCTGATATTTGTTTTTTCTCCTTTATTCAGGTTTATGCAACCTTATCAACATGTGGATGGCAAATAAACATCATGAAAAGATTGCAATAGGCCTTAGAAAGTTTGTAATGGTAGGGCATTCAATCACTAGTGTCTCCCAAAATATGCTCCACCTGAGACTTGGATCTTCCATTTCAGGCTCATGCCCTAAAATGATATGGAAAAGCCGGACGGACAGTGTGGATATAAAATAATTAAATAAATCAAGGTGGTCCTCATGGTAAGGGACTCACCTTCTTGGTTGAGGATGGGGCTGCACCTAAATTGTAGCCAAGTTGGCACCATATGTCGTCACAATTACCCTTGTTCGGAAGCCTCCAAATTTAAAACGAAAGACGAGCTTAGCTCATTTCCCGTGTATCATATGCAGGCAATCCGCGTCCTAGTAACGTGGGGGTGACTATTTGCTGACGTGGAAGGATAACTTCATGAGAATGAGATCCACTCCATGCATTAGATGCCCCACCCTGTCTCTTCGCAGGGGCCCAAAAATCAGGATGACTCAAAAGTCAAGTGGGAACATCATTGGAAAGAGTTGAGATGGAAAATCCCACCATTAAAATCCTCCAAATTGTATGTGGGGCCACCCAATCAACTCACCTAACGTGCCAAACCAGGATAAATGGATGCTCCAAACATTCCAAGACTCATGTGGGCCACACCATGTGAATTCAGAGTTTTTTAGGCATGATTTTATACTGTTCTCAATGGTGTGGCCCACTGTAGTCTTGGATTGGAGTGAATTTTATGATCCATGGTGAAAATGTGCTGACACATCTGATGGACAGGGTGGATCTGATGCACATTCTCCCCAACCAGTGACATGTACACTGTCCATCAGTTTGGCCAGCTCATGTGGGCCAATCTGCATGAAACATGGGAACAAATGCCCACCATATTGTAAGGCAATCCTGATGTTTATACATGCTCCAAAACTTTTCTGGCTTACTTGAAGGTTTCAAAGGTGTGCATTTAATCCCCATTGTTTCCTTGTAGCGTGGTCCACTTGAGTTTTCGATCAACTTCAATTTTGAACTCATGTTGTAGGCCTTAAAGCTAACGAAACTGATGGACGTTGCGGTGGGGCCCACAAAGCTTACACCTACTCCCTGCAGGGAAAGTACCGTCCTGCCCTACCAGACTTATTCTTCCACAGAATATCTTATTCTTAGTTTTATCAGGTGGGCCACAGTTTGGTACTCTAGCTAGAATATATATATGTTGATCCTTCCAAGTCCCATGGTAGATGGCGACGCCTCGAAACTATCTATATAAAAGTCGAAGACCCTGATCATGTGGGGCCCACCTTTTGTTGTCAATCCCTCTTAAGATTTATTTTAATCCATTGATATTAACCATTCCATCTCCATGGCCCACATATGCTATGGATGCCTTTATCTGTACAGTATCCACCATACTCTAATACATCCCAACGTGTGATCCAAACCGTTTATTTGACAAGGCTTCCTCTAGATGAGGGATGCCCCATAAATCTCTAAGATTGAATATGCAACCCTTTTAATGATACAAAGGTTATGGTCATCGTTCATGTTCGAACCCCAGTACCTTAGTCGCGAAACAGTTCGATTTTGGGCCTGACCCCTTCATCCGGGCCTGATGAAGGGTCTGAATGGCTTGGGTTGCAGTATTTGCCTATGTGTAAGGTGATCAGGACCATCCACCTAATAGGCCCCATGTTAGATGGGCCACGGTCACAGATTGCACCATTAGGACAATTCTGGCTACCCAACTCTTGGATTCTCGCCCACTAAAAGAAGCAGATCATTTGGGAACCCTTGGATTATCCTCGTTAATAGCCACATGTACCGCCGAGATGGAGCATATTCCTTCTTTAACAAATCAAAGAGGCTGGTGGTCAGGTGGGCTCTACAGTGAATAGTCCATGTCCCCATCATCAAGACAAGCCGATCATCATGTGGACCACACGTGTATGGGAAACATGGAGATGGTCATTTTCCTAAAACCGTCGAGAAGAATCACAAAAGGGCCCCCACTAGATGAACTAGATTCAACGGTTATCAGAATTACAAAATGAGTGTGGAGTCCTGTAAAGAAGTAATTTAATGGCTGACATTCAACTTCACTAATCGACTGTCATGATCGTCCTTTCACCCCAACTTTCGGACCATAGGCAATCAGAAATAGTACAAAGAATATTGATGATTCTGATCATTGGACAACCTTTAAATTTGGGCCTAATGGGCCGTTGCTGATAATAAAAAAGCAAACTGCTTTTGGTCATTCACATATGTAATTATGATAAACTAGAAAGGGCATTTTCGGATGCTCACAAAACGCTTTACAACCGCTAAAGGCTGTTTGGAAATGGTGAAGAAGGGACAAGAGCACCTCCTCCCTTTCCAAGAATTTAAAACCAAGTAACCAAACACCCATCTGTTGGATTTTTATATATTTTCTAGAGATATGATCTGTTCTCTTTCTCTGTATTCTTCACATGAGAGACTATGCAACAGTGGACCGCTCATCTTGGATGCTGCTCCCATAAGTACATGGATGAGAAATTCCTTACCATGTGAATGGTGGCCCATTAAGTGGGTAACCATTGGTTTCAATTCTTGTAACTGGGTACTGGCCATGCATGCCATAGACATCTCATGAGACAGATTGGGGTGGAACTGCGAGACACCTTCCTTTCTCTCTTCTAGATATCCATATATGATAGAGAACTAATCATCGGAATATCCCATGATCACTATCTGACTTTGGCTGATTTCAAATGCCCATATCTCAATAGGGCCGGACTCCTGCGTTAGATTTGCAACATTTAAGAAATATCTTCAAACATGCATGGCGTAGTTGTGGAGTAGTACTTAGATGCAACCATAGTTCTAAGTAGTTTTTCAATAAATAAAAATTTAATTTCAAGATTGTTGGTTTTAAGGGTTTGGAAAAATTATTTGAAGTATATAAAATTAAAATAAGAAAAAAAGAAAACTTATTAGATTGTAGATGTTGAAAGGCATGATTTAGATTCACTTGGCTTGAAATCAAATTTTCCTCCCTAGACTGCATCATAAGGGCAACAAGATTCTCTAGGCAATCAATAACTCTTCGATTGTAGTGTGGTTTTTCTTGTTCTTTATTATATAAAAATCAAATGAAGATAATTATACTTACAAACGTTGAGTGGACACCCTTAAGGCTGTTGTGACAACCATTTGTAAAGAGTTGTAATTATTAAATTTAAACCCAACTAGTGTGAATCATTAGCTCAAATTGGCACAACTTTTCAAAACATAAAGTGAAGGGGTGTAGCCCTTTAAGCTTGCAAGTAGAGCTGGACACGAACCAAGAGCTTTTCAAATATATATATATATATATATATATATATATATATATATATATATATATATATATATATATATATATATATACAGAGAGAGAGAGGGGGGGGGGGGGGGGGGGGGGGGAATGCTCACCTGTGTTGAGTGTGGAGACAAAACTCAATTGAGCCTAGTCAGGCGCACGGACGGTCTGTGGACCGGGCGCCCGAAATTCATGTCTTCTGTTATTTTCACGCTGGACGTTTTTTTGCATTGGCCGGGCGCCCGACCGGCCGCGGGCTTAAAACGCGGGTTTCCTATTTTATGTTCTAATTGCGGGGTTTACTATAAAAAGGGGTGTAAACCGGGATTAGGATGAGGGATTAGGGCTTCTATACGTCCAAGGTGAGAAAGAGGAGAGAAGATTAGCAAAAGGGCCATCTCTGTGCATGGGAGCATAGGAGAAGGTAAGTGCATTGCTTGTAACTTCGTTTTTTCTTCATAGTGAAGTTTGCACCCGTGGTTTTTTACCCTTGTTGGGGTTTTTCCACGTAAATCTCTATCTTGTGGATTGTTGGTTTGTGTGATTCTTTTCTAGTTATTATTTTTTTTCCTGTTTGTCGTTTGTGGGTGAGACCGGAGATTGGATCTCAGTTCACCAGCTTTGTTGGCGTGCTGCGCAACAACTGGTATCAGAGCTATTGGTTTAGTTCAACTGGGAGCGATGACGGAAGATGGAAAAACTAGAATTGAGAAGTTTGATGGTTCAAACTTTGCCTTCTGGAAGATGCAGATGGAGGATTATCTGTATCAGAAGGACCTTTACATTCTCTGGAAGGAAAAGAGAAGAAACCAGAGAAGATGACAGATGATGAATGGGCTTTAATGGATCAGAAGGCTTTAGGAACGATCCGACTCTCTTTGTCTAAGAGCGTCGCCTTCAACATATCCAAAGTAAAGACCACAAAAGAATTAATGCAGGCTTTAGCTACGATGTATGAGAAACCCTCGGCGTCCAACAAGGTTCATCTCATGAAATGGCTTTTCAACATGAAGATACTAGATGGTGGGGGCGTGGCTGAACATCTAAACGAGTTCAATACAGTCACAAGCCAATTGAAATCCGTTGGCATCACTTTTGATGATGAGGTCAAGGCATTATTGATCTTGTCCAGTTTGCCAGACAGTTGGGATGGTTTTGTGATTGCCGTGAGCAATTCTTCAGTATCTACAAAATTGAAATTCGATGATGTGGCCGGTCTAATTCTAAGCGAAGAATTTAGAAGGAAGGCATCAGGAACTTCAGGGAATTCAGGAAATGCTCTAAACGTTGAAGGAAGATGAAGATCTTCAAACAAAGGTAGCAATAAACACGGTCGTTCTAAGTCGAGGAATAAGTCCAAGGGACCGAAAGACAAGGACGGGTGTTGGCATTGCGGGAAGAAGGGGCACATGAAGCATGATTGTAGGGCGCTTAAGAAACAAGAAGGAAGCTCTCAAGGTGGGAAGGATTCAGTGAATCTATCTGAGGAGAGCGACACAGAGGCGTTGATCTTGTCTCTTGATGTGCGTAATGAGTCTTGGGTTATAGACTCAAGTGCTTCGTTTCATGTCACTTCATCAAAAGAAGTTCTTCGTGATTATGCGTCAGGTAACTTTGGAAGAGTCTACCTGGATGATGATGAGCCATGCAGTATTGTTGGCAAAGGAGACGTTCACCTAAGTCAGAAAGACGGAACGGTCTTGAAGCTGAAGGATGTCAGACATATACCGAGTTTGAGACGGAATTTGATCTCGGTGGGGCAGTTGACCGATACCGGATATATGACGACATTCACGAGTGATGCATGGAAGGTCACAAAAGGTGCCTTGGTAATATCTCGAGGCAAAAAGGAAGGTACCTTGTAAGTGACTTCTAGGATCGTATAGTTCACTCGCAGTTGCATCAACTGGAATGAATGGGCAGTTATGGCATCAAAGGTTGGGACATATGAGTGATAAGGGGATAAAAGTGCTATTGTCAAATGGAAAGCTACCAGGGTTGAAGGCAATCGATTTGGAATTCTGCGAGGACTGCGTGTATGGCAAGCAGAAGAAAGTTAGCTTCAAGAAGACAGGACGCGCTCCAAAGACGCATCTATTGGAGCTTGTACACACTGATGTGTGGAGACCGGCATAGGTATCATCTCTTGGTGGCTCACGTTACTTTATTTCTTTTATTAATGATGCTAGTAGAAAACTGTGGGTCTACTTCTTAAAACACAAATCAGATGTATTCGATGTATTTAAGAAGTGAAAGTTATGGTAGAAAATGAGACCGGTAAAACTATGAAGTGTCTCAAATCGGATAATGGGGGAGAATACTATGACAAGAGATTTGAGGAGTATTGTGCAATAAATGGAATCAAACATCAGAAAACGATTCCAGGGACACCGCAGCAGAACGGTGTGGCCTGAGCGCATTAACAGTATCATCCTTGAGCGCGCTAGAAGCAATGAGACTACATGCAGGGTTGCCGAAGACCTTTTAGGTAGATGCTGTGAATACTGCCGTATATCTCATCAATAAAAGTCCCTCAGCACCATTAGATGGTGGGCTACCAAAAGAAACGTGAACTGGAAAAGAAGTGAACCTTGCGCATCTCAAAGTGTTTGGTTGCACTTCTTATGTTCAGATTGATACAGAGCACAGAAACAAGCTGGATGCGAAGTCCAGGAGGTGCACGTTTATAGGCTACGGGCAGAATAATTTTGACTACCGGTTTTGAGATGCAGAGAACCGAAAAATTATCAGAAGCAAGGACGTAGTCTTCAATGAAAAGGTGATGCATAAGGACAGTGTGCAGCAAAAGCAGAACAAGGCCGATGAGAAGGAATTCGTAGAGTTGGAAGAGTTACCGGACACGGGTGTTACAGTGCCACAAGATGAGCATGCACAGGAGCATGATGAGGCAGAGCCGCAGACACCGGTTGTGAGGAGGTCTACTCATGAGAGGAGACCCAAGGTCCGATATTCACCCTCGTTACATTATCTACTGCTGACAGATAATGGTGAGCCAGAGTGTTTTGAAGAGGCGTTACGGTCAGATATGCGGGTTAAGTGGGAGTAAGCCATGGAAGATGAGATGGACTCTCTTGAGTCTAATCGTACATGGGAGCTAGTCACTCTACCCAATGGCAAGAAAGCTCTTCATAACAAGTGGGTTTACAGACTGAAGGAGGAGCACGATGGTTCGAAACGGTACAAGGCTAGACTGGTTGTGAAAGGGTTCCAACAAAAGGCAGGTATCGATTTCACAGAGATATTTTCACCTGTGGTGAAGATGTCTACGATTCGCATGGTCTTGAGTATAGTGGCTACAGAGGACTTACATCTAAAGCAACTAAATGTTAAGATAGCCTTTCTTCATGGAGACCTTGAAGAAGAAATATATATACATCAACCGATAGGATACGTGGCACCAGGAAAGGAGAACAAGGTGTGTAGACTGAAGAAGAGTCTATATGGTCTGCAGTAGGCCCCGAGACAGTGGTACAAGAAGTTCGACAGTTTCATGTCGGGAAACGGATACAGGAGATGTCATGCAGACCACTTTTGTTACTTGAAGAAGTTTGATACGTCGTACATCATCCTTCTTCTGTATGTTGATGATATGTTTGTGGCCGGATCAAGCATGAAGGACATCTCAGATCTCAAAAAACAATTGTCTAGAGAGTTTGCCATAAAGGATTTAGGAGCTGCAAAACAAATCCTAGGCATGAGGATAAATCGTGACAAGAAAAACAAGAAGCTGGTTTTGTCACAGGCAGAGTACATAGCTAAGGTACTTGATCGATTCAGCATGGGAGGCGCTAAGCCGGTTAGCACTCCATTAGCCAACCACTTCAAGCTTTCTAAGGAGCAAGGAGCTAAGACGCAAGAGGAACGGGACTACATGGCTAAAGTCCCTTATGCGTCAGCCATAGGAGCCTCATGTATGTTATGGTTAGCATGAGGCCAGACATTGCTCAAGCAGTGAGAGTTGTTAGCAGGTACATGAACAACCTCGGGAAGGAACATTGGGAAGCTGTAAAGTGGATCCTCAGATACCTGGTAGGTACTGTAGATGTAGGGCTGTGTTATGGAGAATCGAAAATCAAGCTACAAGGCTACATCGACTCAGATTTGGCAGGGGATATCGACAGCAGAAGGAGCACTACAGGGTATGTCTTTACCCTGGGTAGTGCTGCAGTCAGTTGGATCTCTCAGTTACAGAAGATAGTATCCATTAGTACAACGGAAGCAGAATATGTTGCAGCTACAGAAGCGTGCAAGGAAATGGTGTGGATGCAAGGTTTTATGGAAGAGTTGGGGAAGAAGCAAGCAGATTGCAAGCTGTACAGTGATAGTTAGAGTGCAATACACTTGGCTAAGAATTCAGCCTTCCATTCAAGGACCAAGCATATTGACATCAGATATCACTTCATACGTTCGTTACTGGAAGATGGATCGATTGCTTTGGAGAAGATTCATACAAGTGAGAATCCTGCAGATATGTTGACCAAGGCGGTCACACGGGAGAAGCTGAAGCTCTGTTCAGCTTTGGTTGGTCTTCAGGCTTGAAGACTGGGAGGTGGTGCACTCCGAATGTAGAAGACGAAGGATCAGGTGGTGATTGTCTCCAAGTGGGAGATTGTTGAGTGTAGAGACAAAACTCAACTAAGCCTGGTCGGGCGCCCGGACAGTCTATGGACCGGGCGCCCGAAATTCAGGCCGTTTTGCTGTTCAGTCGCTGGACTGTTTTGAGAGTAGCCGGGCGCCCGACGGTCAAAGTGACCGGGCGCCCAACCGGATGCGGGCTTAAGATGCGGGTTTCCTATTTTATGTTCTAATTGCGGGGTTTACTATAAAAAGGGGTGTAAACCGGTATTAGGATGAGGGATTAGGGCTTCTATATGTCAAAGGTGAGAAAAATGAGAAAAGATTAGCAAAAGGGCCATCTCTGTGCATGGGAGCATAGGAGAAGGTAAGTGCATTGCTTGTAACTTCGTTTTTTCTTCATAGTAAAGTTTGCACCCGTGGTTTTTTACCCTTGTTGGGGTCTTTCCACGTAAATCTCTGTCTTGTAGATTGTTGGTTTGTGTGATTCTTTTCTAGTTATTATTTTCTTCTTGTTTATCGTTTGTGGGTGAGACCGGAGATTGGATCTGGGTTCACCGGCGTTGTTAGCGTGCTGCGCAGTAACCTGCGAACCATCTCTCACGAGAACTTGTGAGAACTTTTTGAGGACTCATCATATATGAAGTGTCCCCAAAATCTGAGTTGTCCACGTGATGCAGGACCCAAAAAAACCCCCGAGTCCTAACTTTGGATGACAAATAAACATGACTGTGGGCCCTAGGAAGGTTTTAATGGTGGACATCATTCTCCTCATTGTTTCCTATGGTGTTGTCCACTTGAGCTTTGTATCTGCCTCATTTTTTGTTTAATGCCTTAAAATGAGCTGTACAAATGGATGGACAGTGTGATAAAACAAATACATCATGGTGGGGCCCATAGAACTTTGACACTAGCTTGTTGGTGAGTGTTCACGTCACTAGCCATGAGCTAACCCACGTTCGCATCACAAGCCATGCGCAATTCCTGTGCTGGAAATCTAGGTGGGGCCCACTGTGATGTTTGTGAGGAATCCACACCGTCCATCCATTTTGTGAGATCATTTTAGAATGTAAGACAAAAAATTGATCTGGATCCAAGACTCAAGTGGGCCGCACTAAAGGAAAATGTGGTAGGAAATTCCTACCGTTGAAATCTCCCTGGAGTCCATAGTGATGTTTAATGCCATCATAATGCCATTCCTGTGGTGTGGTTCACGGAGATTTAGTTGTGGCTCATCCTTGTGATTTGTTGTTTGTGATATGTAATTTGTGAAATGGGGAACTTTAAACCTTGTGATTTGTCATTTACGATATGTAATTTGTGAACAAATCGGTATTTACTATTAAGTAGCAGAAAAAATATTTTCTAGGGAAAAAAGTGAAATTGTTTGAACTTGTTCGAACTCGTAAAAATTGTTCGAAATCCATATGTTCGAACATGTTTGAACATGATTGGGCCATACCAAATTGAGTTCGAACAGAGCCACGATGTTCGAATGTTTGTTCGAACATTGTTCGAACACACACACTCAAGCAGTTGAATGATCCGATCTAGTCCATGTTCGACTCGGATCAGATCGTTGCCACCTCTACTTGTAAGATAGACCCTTTTCTTTTAATAAAGGAAGGATGTGACCCTTGGTGCTACAATCCGAAGATTGCACACCCAAGTGCAGGTAGCGAAGTAGTAAAATACTTGGTAAGACCGAGGTCGATCCACAGGGATTGGGGTTAAGAACACTTAGAGGAATTAGTTTAGGTGAGTGAGATGAAATCTGGTTTATCCACGAGAGTGGAGCAAGTTGTGTGTGGTGAAAGACAAAAATAGAAAAGGGGCTAAGGCATCAGGGATCCACCTTTGATTCATTCACAAGATTCGATTCGTTGGTCCAACTATAACTCAACTGGAATTGAATAAAGATTCATTCCAACCGGAAGATAAAACAGTTAAACTATTTGCATATTTCATAAAAGATGGTGATCTGAACCGATTGATTTGACCATGAAGCACTCGTTAGTTGATCGTAGGGAATTCCAAGCATCCACTGTGCCCGGAGTCGACAATGGATCAAGGAATTGTACAGATCAACAACTTTGCCAACAAGTCAACCGATAAGATCACAATTCATACGATCAAATGCATACTTACAAGATAGGAGGCTTTGATTGACCGATCCAACCGTTAAGATCTCGTCTATCGATCGCAGGGAATCCAAAGCATCCAATGTGCCCGGAGTCTACAATGGATCAAGGGATTTTACAGATCGATGACTTTACCTGCACTAGCTCAATGACCGTAGGGAATCCAAAGCATCCAACGTGCCCGGAGTCGACGATGGATCAAGGGACTTTATTGATCATGAACTAGCTAATTGGTATGCAAGGGATCCCAAGCATCTAACGTGTCCAGAGTCGACGATGGATCAAGGGGCTTGCACAATAATAGCGTCCGCCGAGGTGGATAACCAAACCGATCAACCAAGAAGAACTCCAACATTTACACCACACAATGTTGAACCAAAAGAACCAAGGCTTGCAAATTTCTTTAAAGGCTTCACCCCTAGCCTTAGCTAGAGGTTTAGCCAACCATGCTACAATGGAAGACTAAATTCTCTACAAAAGAGAAAACTACACTACACTACAAAAGAAAGAAAGAAAGAAAACTAAAGAGAAGAGAGGAGTTGTAGAGAATGGGATGATTAGAATGAGAGGGAGAGGAGCTTCTTTTATAGCCTTATGAGGAGCTCCCAAGCCTAGGTGGCACACCAAAAGTTTCTTTTGGTTTGGCAATGGAGTTAGGCTTGGAGTGCCCAAAGCAAACTTTGCTTTTAGGTTTGGGCTTAGAGTTAGGCTTGGATGGACATGTGGCAAGAAAAGTACTCCAATCCTAGGTGTCACTCCAAGCCTAAAGCAAACTTTTCTTTTATGTTTGGGCTTGGAGTGAGGCTTGGATGATGAGGTGGCATCCCAAGCCTTACACATGTGTGGGGAGAGAGGGAGAGAGAGAGAGAGAGCTCCTCTCTTGCTTGCAAATGTGTGGGGGGAGAAGAGCTGCTGATGATGGACGTGGGGGCCTTGGACGGCTGGTAATGGATGCTGATGGACTGCACGTGTGGACTGGAAGACGTCCATCTTTGTTGGACGGTGGAGATCATGCTGGAATCTGAGATGGCCGTTGAATGCTTGTTGGCTCCACACATGTACAAGATGAGAGGGTGGATTGAAGATGGGTTGAAATGGGGTCCACTTGCAGCGGCTTGTGGAGCTTGATGGAGCTGATGACGTCCACCTTACTGGCCTGGATGGAAACTCCTTTGGAGTAGCTGGACGGCTAGGATCTAATCTCCAGCTGGTAGTTACTAATGTATGGTGATGTTGGACGCCTAGATTTGCTTAATGTTTGCAGATGGACAGTTGGAGTTCTACTGGACGGACGTCCACTGCTGCTGGACGTTGAAGGTGCTGCACGTGCGACAGGCTGCTGAAGGATGGTGCTGGAGATCTCCAGCTACTGGACGTCAACTGAAGATAGAAGCAGCTGTTGCTGCTTGTGGTGCTGAAGATGGACAGTCCAGATGTTGTGGACGTTGGAGATGGACGGTCCTGCAATGGTGGTTGGATTGCAAGTGTGGCTGAGATGCTGATCGTTTGAGTCTTCTTGCACGTGCTGGAGCTATCTGGATGGTCCAATTGCTGGACGGTCTTGATCTCTGTTGATTGGACCAGCAGCTGGATGGTGGTTGAAGCTTGAGGGTGTTGGACGCTAGAGCTTGGTGTGTTTGATCGTCCACCAGCTGGAGCAATGGACGGCTAGGATGGAGAGTGGATGAGGAGTAGATGTGGACGGCTGGATTCCAGCTGAGATGAACAACTGCTGCAGAAGGTGGGTCGTTCATTTGCTGATCTGCACGTGTGGCTGAAATGGAAGGTCAGCTGGAGGTGCATCTCTGTTGCACGTGTGAGATTCTCCAGCTGCTGCCTTGGAGAGTGAACGGCCCACTTGATGATGGCGAGGATGAAGTGGATGGTGGTTGAGTTCGGGACTTGACTTCCAGCTGGTTGGATAGACGGAGGGGATTGAAAGTGGGGTCCACCATAGTTGAGTGCTGGCCGTTGGATGAAGATGAGGCTGGTAGATGTGATGGTGGAATGGATGGATGGATGGTTGATGAAGGAAGGCCAGGAGTGGACGGTCCACTGGATGATGCAATCTGGATGGACGACTGCTGCTGGAGGTTGCAGGACAGACATCCATGCTGGATGTTTGGAGGATGGACGGCTGGTGATGGAGTTGCTGCAGAAGGATGCTAGATGAAGGAGATGATTTCCACTGCTGCAGCTGCTTGGACGGCTGGGATGAGAGTGCTGCAGGTGGATGCTGGATGAAGTAGCTTGGACGGCCTTGCTGCAGCTGGACAGCTAGCTGGTAGGTGATGGATTGGATGGTGAGCACGTGTGGGCCCAACTTTGCTGGACGGCTGAGCTGGTTCCGCTGCATGTGCAAGGTGGGGACTGATGGAGTTGATGACGTCCATCTCTGCACGTGTGAAGATGACCCACCTAATGGACGGCTGGATGGTGATGAAGCTTGGCTGGACTTTGGCTACACACGTCTAATGGATGGACGGTTGCTAGCTATTGGTGGCCCACTTGCTGGACTTGGTGAAGATGAAGTGGACGGTGGATGTGTCCTTGGCTGCACACGTTTGAATAGTGGTCATCCACCTTTTCTCTTGGCATGGTTGGTCCCATATGTGGATGTCTCACCACGTGTTTCAGATGTGTACGTGGGCACTCAATCACGACCATAAAAACATGGACAACTTGGATCCAAACGAGTGGCCGCTATGTAGTACTCTTTTTTAGCCATCCACCATAGAAAATGGTCCCGCAGACTTTGATCTTTCTGGCTTGATTTTCGTCAGGATTACCACCCACTTGACATTGATCACTTTTAGGCTTTAAAACGTCCAGATTGGCCCAGTTCTTGCCCAACCTCTCCTGATCACCTGAACATTGAAAAATCACCTAATGAGGGATAATTAACCGGAAAAACAATGATAATGCCCTTAACAACCAGGGTTAATTATACAATATTAGGTACTTATCACTTGGAAACTGTGCAAATAGAAACACTCCCGCACACACAAATATATTTTAAAAACCATTTAAAATACAACATCAAACTAACAACATCAAGAGCTTCGGTTAATCTTAACCCTAGAGAAAAAATGAATTAACCAAGGCTTGCCAAGGAGGGAATAAGTCATAAAAACACATACAGGTGTGCATGCGGGGAAAAAGGTACTATGAGGTTGACCTCATTGAACTTCCCATAAGGTCAAGCTCTATAGGCCCCACCATGCTATGTGATGGACATCCATCTCATCAATTAGATGCACCCTTCCATGGTGAGCCATGGGCTAAAAATAAGGTCAGTCCATGACTTATGTGGACCACACCACACACAACAATGGGGGCTCGAGCGCGGTGCACTCTTTGGATATCGCCTACGCGTTCACGAAGTTCCTTCAGCTCGGCCTCCAACGGATTTATATTATCGTCCATTTGGTCACGAGCCGACCTTTTCTCTTCGAGTTTGTGGCGTAAATCACTCGCGGGCAATTCTGTTGCCAACTGAGTTTTCACTCTTGTCGCTCAGCTGGCAACTTTGTCCCCTTCAGCACGTCTTTAATTCGGGGTCGGAAGAGAGTGTTGTGGTGGGGGAGCTTGATACAATTGTCAAGGCTCACCGTCATCCCTATAGACTAGGGATGGTTGGCCTAGATCGGCAAAGCCTTGATATCATCAAGTTGTTGGTTGAAGTGTTAGAACCGTTCATCTACGCCTCAGAACCATTCATCTACGCCTCATAGCCGTTCAGCGACACCTCCCACTTGTTCTTTGAGAGCGGACAGCCTAGTCTTGCGGTTGCGAGACCTCTATCGTCCGTTCTGCTGAACAAGGTGTGGCGATGAACTTCTAGTTTGAAGGGCGGGCGTTTCAGGAATGAACCCTCGTCATTAGATCGCAAAGCTTCGAATGGCCCGGCGATGGCGGGTGCTTTCCCTTTGTATTTCTTTTTTCCAGTCATCTGAAGTCTTTTAGATGGAGTACATTTTCTAATGCTTTTAAGTGAGAACACAGCTTTGCAGTCAAATTCCCACGGACGACACCAATTGTTGTTGCTGGATTTTAACAACGAGAGAGACGAGACCAATTGCTGACCTCGAAGATGTAGAGGGACTCTGATTTGCTTATTGGAGATCTGCAAGGACAAACAATGGCTAAGACGGGGGGTCGGGGACCGGCCGGTAGTCCTTCGATGCCTAAGTCGGTCAAAGCTTTTAGAATCAATAATCTCCTCTTTTCTTTTACGAGTAAGAGTCTTTTCTATGTTTTTGTGTGTGTACCTTGGTAATGGGGAGAACCCTTCTTCTTATAGACTTAGGTTACGATGTTACATTCCTATTACGAAATGTAATCTCTGCGGAGATCTCGGGCTTCCGAGATCTTCAGGCTGTTCCGTAGCTACCGGAGACGTTTTTGTATCAGTTGATGACTCTCCAGATCTTTCTCCTACTATCTTGGCAGAAGCCTAAGATTATGGAATTTGCAATGATAAGGCTGAGGTCATCTCGTGGACGAGGTCGTCTCCTTGACGAGGTCAGGGAGTTTGTCTTCAGGTCAGGTCGGATAATCTCGACCTGTGTCCAGGTCATTTTTATATTCGACCTGAGGGTCAGCTTGTAACTTACCCATGACAAGAGTTATGAGAGAGCGTAACTTACCCATAATAAGAGTTATGGAGAGAGAGAGAGAGAGAGAGAGAGAGAGAGAGAGAGAGAGAGAACATGATCTCTCTTCTTTCACCGGGGGTATGGGGGAGAGGAAGAGACGGCGTGGGGAGAGAGAGAAAACGGTTGTTAGGCTTTGCATTTCTCATGTGCTGGCTCTCTCGCACGCTCCCACCCAACTGGACGAATTGGAGTGAGACACGTCAAGGTCCTTTGCTTGGGTCGCGGATTGCCTGCGAAAGCCTTTCATAAGCATCTCCTCGGAATCTATGTGGGGCCCACCGTGATGTTTGTGAGAAATCTATGTCATCCAATTGTTTTGTGAGATCATTTTAGATGTTGCGACAAAAAATGAATGGGATCCAAGACTCAAGCGGGCTGAAAACGTGATGATTGAACATCCACAGTCGAAATATTCATTGGGCCATGGAAGTTTCGAATCAGGATAATATTTGTGTTTTTAGTTCATCTCGGTAGGAATGACATTGTGAACGATATGGATGGCATATAAACATCACTGTGGATCCCATAGAGGTTTCAACCGTAGGAATTTTCCTACCCACCTTTTTCTTTAGTGCAGCCCACTTGAGTCTTGGATCCCGTTCATTTTTTGTGTCAACGCCTAAAATGATCTCACAAAACGTTTGGACGGTGTAGATTTCTCACAAACATCATGGTGAGCCCCACATAGATTCTGAGCGCAGGAGATGCCTTTGTAGGCAATCCGCGTCCCTTGGCTTGATATGAGGTCTCACCTAAGTCGCTGCCCCTTAGAGACGGGGTTGACTGGTGAACCCAACACCAGCGAGCTGGTTGATGTCAAAACTCTATAGGTTCCACCATGATGTATATGTTTTATCCATGCCGCCCATTCATTTGGCCAGCTCATTTTAGGGAATGAGCCCAAAAATGAAGCAGATCCAAAGCTCAAGTGAACAACAACACAGGAAATAGTGAGGATTGGACACTTACTCATGAAAACTTCTTGGTGGCCTATGGAATGTTTATTTGCCTCGCAACCTTCATAAAGCTAGGGAACCCTAGTGAAGGGAAAACACAAGTATCAGCTGGATCCAAAACTTTTGTGGCCCCTGAAAGGTTTCAACGGTAAGCATTTAATGCAATGTTTATTTGCGATCCAACCTATTCGTAAATTCACATAACTTTGGATGGGAAGCAGATTGCGTCCGACCAGATCCGTGTGGGAGCCCACTGCTATGTATTTGTTGGATTGCAAATAAGCATTCAATGCAATGCTTTTTTGCTATCCCACCTATTCATTAATTCACATAGCTCTGGATTGGATGCAGATTGAGTCCCACCAAATCTGTATAGGAGCCCACCACAATGTATGACCCAAAATTGAGGCAGATCCAACGTTTTAGTGGACCACACCGGAGATGAATCTTGCATTTAATGCAATTGGAATTTAATGCTTTTTGCATTTAATGTGCATTAATGTAACCAAGGCTTAGTCATTGGTGTGGTCCACTGAAGCTTTGGATCTGCTTCATTTTTGGTCCGGTATCTTGACATGATCTTAGAAAAGGAATGGACAGTGTGGATAAACAGATACATCATGGTACGCTCACACACAGATCTGGTCGGATGCTTAAAGGTCGACCAGAGGTCGGACACAATCAGCGTCCCTCTGGATGAAGTGAAAACACAAGTATTAGGTAAGTATTTAATCCCACTGTAGCAATGTTATTTGCCATCCAACCTGTTCATAAATTCACATAACTCTGGACGAAGGGAAAACAATAGTATTATCTTGATCCAAAATTTGGGTGGCCCAGTTGAGCTTTGGATCTGCCTCATTTTTAAGTTCATGCCTAAAATGAACCGGCAAAATGGATGGTGGGCCCATAAAGCTTTGACACCAGCTAGCTTGCTCGGTGTTAGGGTCACCAGCCAAACTGCGTCTGGAGAGAGGTCGTACCTAGTCAGATGGGAAGTTGGGCTGTCAACGTCTGTCCATTCCTCAGGCCTGAGTCTGGCCCAACCTTGCGAGCCCTATCTATGATGACTATACATGGCCTAAGCCAATTCAGAGCCCGGTTCCCCAAGTGTGCCAAATCACGCATGATATTGACAAAAATACCCTCGAGACCTTACTCAATCAGGACTGTATTGGGCTCGGGCCAAGTTGAAAGACTTTTATACACAGCCTGACCTCAAACTGACTAATAAGCAATTAATTTTTAGTCCTAGGCCAGCTCTGGCCCGAGGGCTTACTATTCAGTCCAAGCCCAGCCTGAAGTGGCTGAGAGTGAAAGCCCAATGGCCATCCCAGCCCATTCAGAGCCTTATAGTGAAGTGAGTGCATATTATGGTGACACTAGGTTGGGTTTGAGTGGGATCCAGGACACTATAAGGCACAAGTCTGGTGATGTAGAATAAGAACCCACTGATGAATGGCGTGGATCAAACGTCTTTCTATCAAACATGGACCGAAAAAAGATTAAGGAAAAGTCAGAAAAAAAAAAAAATCAACACTTTCATACAGGATGGACTAAAAGAAGGCAGGTCGTAAATCGGCCATAACTTTTGATTCAGGAGGAGTTATGGGACTCACAGCATATGGATTCATATTGGAATTTCTTTTCAGGGTAACCGACCCACCAATATAGGCCGTGTCCATCCGTTTTGTCAGAAAATGCATAGTAACAACAAAAAAATAGAATTTCATAAAAAAAAAAAAACTACTATTTTAAGTAATTTCAATTTTTAATGTGTTTCCTCTCTTTTTTTTTTAGAGTTTTTTTTTAGTAGTAGTCTTTAATTAGAATTTTACTATTTTTAATAACTTTCTAGTTTGAAAAACTTCCTATTTTTAATAGTACGAATTTGGGTTTGTTTGGGGATATATAAGGTTGTTAAATTCATTTTAAATGTAATAGTTCATTATTATTCAATTAATTATTTTATATTTTCTGGGAATTATTTCTTTTTATCTTCTCGTGGATTCGAGAATACCTTGTGGATTCAAGGCATCTATCCGGTGGGGAAGATCATGATCGACCTTACCATGTCTTCCCTGCATCATTTGGGCATGGGCCTAACATGGATGGCAGCCCTAGCACACAAAAAAATGGTTAGGAACGGCTATTCCCAACTCCAACCACCTGATAGGGCCCATCTTAATGGAGAATTCCTCTAAGTCTAAGGAAGAAATACATCAAACAATCAAACATTTGATTTTTGGATGTTTAAGTTTGGAAAATTTATTAGGTCATATAACATTAATGAAAACGTGTTTTATAAAGGAAGTTATCATATAGAAGTTTCTAAAACAACTAAATAATAATGAAAAAAAATTTGAAGGCCATGTTGGACTCCTAAAAATGAATTGATCTCATTTTAATTAACAATAAATATATATAAGTGGTGTTAATCTCTAATACATAATGAATTCATATTAATAGTCATATTAGAAACCAAGATATCATATAAATAATTACATTTAACTAAAATGAGATCGACTCATTTTTAAGCAGTCTCCCAATTTTATAATTTTCAAAGCAATGACCCAAAATGTTTTAAATGTTAACTACAGCTATGCAAAGTCCCATTAGATCAATGCTCATGGGTAGAAGCTCAAAGTGGATCCAGACACAACTTTTTCCCAATCCAAGCAGCCCCAAATTGTGCAATTTCTTGGGCATCCAGTCGAAAGGGGCATGCTCCAGTGATGTTTACACAAAATCCAATAAAATGCATTGCCTCAAAACTCCCCCAGCGTAAAAATTAGCCTAATCCAAAACTCATATGGGCCATAGAACAGGGAACATTTTAAGAGGGCATTCCCACTGATGATGAGAGTGGGGCCTCAACATTTTGTTTTATGTAAATTCAAGGCTACTCAAACCCTTCATCTAGTCCAGATGCACAGTCAGGCTAAACTTCAGCTTGTCATGTGGCTTCAAAGGTCGGTTATCCTATTGGGAGAAAGATCACTTCTCGACTATACACACAGCAATATCGAAATCAAATGAGAGAAAAAAAAAATACAAAACAAAACAAAATGAAGATGCAAACCATAACAGACATATTTATGTGGTTTCTTTTCAATATGTTCAACGATTCACATCGATCCACTATGATCAAAGGCCAAAAAAAGGAAGAAGTGGCTCTCAATACAATGCAATCTCTCTCTCTCTCTCTCTCTCACACACACACACACACACACACACACACACACGACAGGCTATGTATACTATCGATCTAGACTAATTAGGATTTACATAAAACACCGTGTGAAAATATGAAATTGCCCTTCGATGAGCAGTACATTTCTTATGATCAGGCTCCATAGAGTCTAACAATTCCCTCTCAGTCTGTTTATGTGAACTAAGGGCCAACTAACAAATTGTTTTACAAAAGTTGTTGGAAAACTAAGGTTTTAAAGTTTATTGCGCAAATTGGGTATCATACATATCTCAGCTCTAACTTGAGAGGGAGGGTTGAAGAATATGAATAGGACTCTACTCTATAATTCCTTATTAGTCTTACTCTTTCTCTAGGACTCTCTCTTTCTTATAGCTTGTAACAATGGTATTGGATACAACTACTTCTCCCTCCTCTCAAATCCCTTACATATATTAAAGGGAATAATGAGAAGTTTGGAATTCATACTTTTCCTGTTTTTTCACACAAATGACTTTCACTTTATCAATCAAACAAGAAAGGAAAATCTATAATTGGTAATTTTTCATGCTAGAACAATCCATGTTATAGTTGTATGAAATATTACTATGGAATAACTTGCAATTTGTACTTATATTTAAGAAGTAGAACTTAACCTGATATTGAAAAACACGGTGCACCTGTCCACCAATTGGACCTTTCATTGCATGGACCAACCACAGATGGACCATCTTTAATTCAAAAGAAAAATAAAGAAAATTATAAGCCATTTCAAGAACATTAATTGATATCATAGTTCTATCTAGATGCGTCAAAATTTAATTTCTTCAAATATACAATCTTGACATATCAAAGATGACAAAAATGAAATGGTATCTATATATAGATATAGCTTCATGCCAAAAATGAAATGGTATATGTATATGGATATAATTTCAGCCAAGAAAAATCCCTGTTTTATGTTTACAATCTATCATATATATATCCAAACAGTTGATATTCTTCAATATGATAAGGGAAGAAGAATACATATTTTATGTTTACAATCTATCATCCAAACAGCTGAACGTCTCGAATATCATAATAAAACAGAGAAAAAAGGGATGAACCAAAAAAAAAAAAAAAAACTTTAGATATCAATTATCGAAACTGTTGCGCGAAATAACCCTAGCACCAACTCGATCAAGCTTTTGAACTTTCGCGGATGCTTTCAGTTTCCCTTCTTCCCAAAATGCCTTGACCATCCGTGCCCCAATCTCTTTCCCCTTGTCTTCATCTTCCGTAACTGCGACTACCGTGGGACCCGCCCCGCTGATGGTAAATCCGAATGCGCCTGCCTCTAAAGCCGCACTCTGCACGCCAACCATCCCTGGAATCAAGCTCGATTCCACCAACCATTTTGAGGACATCCATTTCCCTAGTAGCGACACATCCCCTTGATCTACAGCAGTCATCAGCCCGGAAAGTGGTTGGTAATACATCTTGGCAGCATCCCACCCAGACTCCTTGGACAGCCGAGCCCGCATCCTCTTCGTTGGTTGCTCGAATTCTGGGATGGCGAGCACGAAGAACAGCTTAGCAGCTGACGGGAATGGTGGATTGAACACGTAAAGTGGATCATAGTTGAGACTGAACACGAAACCTCCCATGATTGCTGGGGCAATATGGTCAACAGGTAACCCACTGACCTTTAACTCCGAATCGTGTATAGCAAAGACAAGATCCTTTTTTAGTAGTGGCGCATCGAATAATTCATTGACAGCGACTATTGCCGCAGCTGCACTGGCAGCACTCGAACCGAGTCCGATGCCGAGTGGCACGGCCTTCTCAAGGGACATTGACAGACCCTACTGAGCGGATGTCGAGCATGCGCATCATGCAAGTTGCAGCGATTCCGGCACAGTTGCAGTGGGGATCGTAGCTGAGCTTGTTGGACTCAGAGCCGCTGATGGAGGAGATGGAGATGGAGCCAGGTTTGACGGCTGGGTCGATGCGAATGGTGACTGTGTCGCCGATGCCATCTACAGCGCAGCCAAGTAAATCAAAACCGGGGCCGAGATTGGCAATTGTAGCGGGGGCGAAGGACTTAATAGAGGTGTAGATCGGAGGAGGATTGGAGATCTTGTGAGATAGGGAATGGTTGCATCGGATGGTTAGCCAGCGAGTGGGGGAGAGAATTGAACGCCTGGACTGGAAGCGAGTTTGGGTGAGTATGGAATGATGTTGCAAGGGAAATTGGTTGAAGAAGGAAGCCATGAAGTTTTTTTTTTTTTTTTTTTTTTAAGAGAGAGAGAATCGAATTTTTTTTAAGAGAGAGAGAATCGGATTTTTGAAGGCTGCGGTTAGGTCAGGCCTCGACCGTGGGGTCCACTTTGATCTATGTGTTTATATCCATGGCGTTCATCCGTTTTTCCGGATCATTTTAGGAGAGAGATGAGTGGGGAGGATTTTCTCACCGTTGAGAGAGAGAGAGAGAGTTCTCATTTCTTCTTGCTTTAGGGCTGGGAAAGGCGGGAGTGGTTGAATGCAAGGTGCGGATTCAGTCCGGTCGGGGCTTAGACTGAGTTCAGTCAGGCCTCCACTGTGGGGCCCATATTGATTTATTTGTTGTACATCTATGCCGTCCATCTGTTTTTTAAGATCATTTTAGCACATTAAATAAACAATTAAGCAGATATAACTCTCCGATGGATCACAACACAGAATCAGTGGAGATTGACCATTGAATTTTTTTTACTTGTTGCAGTACATAAAAGCTTTTGATCAATTATCAATTTGTATTTTCTCTTCATACAGGTCTGTTACTTTGACCTTATCAACAGATTTGATGGCAAATAAAAATTACGGTGGGTCCTAGGAGGTTTTTAATGGTAGGCATTCAACCACCATTTTTTCCCTATGGTGTGGTCCACATGAGATTGGATCTGCTTCATTTTTGGGGCTATTTACTAAAATGATCCATAAAATCGGATTTAAGGCATGGATATGAAACACATATATTAGATTTGTACCCACGGTCAAGGCATACCGAACTAGGTCCGGCGCCGTCCTGACTGATTAAGCAACCATTTAAAACCAGAAGAATTATATGATACTCGGGTTTACGACACCTGATACGCAGGATCTCAGAAAATGCACAAGTGTCAATCATTAACTCAAATGAAATTTATCATATTATGAATCCCTTGTTTTCAAGTCACAATCCCAAGATCAGATTAGTTGAAGAATCATTGCTCGGATTCTTGGACAGTACTTCTTCCTGAAAATAGGACCATTGGATTTTTCCTTTTTAACTGTAAACAAATGTCCACAAATCCTATAGTCAGAGAATAAAAAAATCTTAATTTTGTTTTCATGGTACATCTATGTTGGTTACCATAATTTACACGGTTTAAATTGTCTAATTATAAGCCACATATGCAAGTTCTGAATAATTTTTAAGTGCTTGTATATCATCCATCATCGTCTACCAGAGTATCAAGGTTTTCCTTTTAACTGAAAGAGTTCGTTTTTGGTCTGTAGCGATGAAGGATTCAGACAGCTTTCCACATTTTAGTAGTTTGATGATCGGAACCGTCCATGTTGTTCAATCTTTTTAAAACGTACCCCTTTTAGAAACTAACTCTGAAACAATAATTTTGATAATCCCAAAATTAATGGATCATATTAGATTCTAAAAATGAAAGTTTAAAATCATTAATGGAGATGATTATGGTATAATAGCTTATTTGTAGTAGTAAAAAGAGTATGAACAGTTCAGATCATAGGAACATCTCACCATGTGGGTGCAAGCCAATGGCGACATACGGTTGATACTTTGCTGCGACATACGCTTGATACTTAGTCACGAAGGAGATAAAACTAATGTTTACCTTCACTTGGAAAATGTAAATGTAAGGGACCCGGCTTCACCCAAATAATGCACTACTTACTGTGGGGGCCAAATTCATTGATGGATTCCATATCCAGACCGTCCATCCGTTTTTCCATGTCGTTTTATGGCATGAACCCAAAAATAAAAACAGATTCAATTTTCTATTGGACTATAACATAGGAAACAGTAGTTATTGACAATTAAAGGGCCACAAAAGTTTTGGATCAAGCTGATATTTATTTATTTTTCCCTTCATCCAGTTTTATGCAACCTTATCAACATGTTGGATGGAAAATAAATGTTACAGTGGGCCCTAAGAAGTTTTTTTATGGTGGGGCGTTCAGTCACCACTGTTTCCTATAGTATGGTCTACCTTAGACTAGTATCTTCTTATTTTTTGAGCTCATGCCCTAAAATTATATGGAAAACCAGATAGACAGTGCGGATGTAGAATAAATGAATCAAGGTAGGCCCCATGGTAAGGACCGCACCGTCTTGGGTGAGGCCGGGGCTGCACCTAATCGGCTCTTTTAGCCAAGTCCGCACCATATAGCGTGACACGTACGCCCTTTTGGGAGCCTCTGAATTTAAAACTAAGACGATTCCTGTAGACCATTTCGCGTATACCATACGCAGACAATCCGGGTCCTAGTCCCGCATGACTATTTGCTGACGTGGAAGGATAACTTGGGGAACGGATTAGGTGAGACCCCTGACCGTGGGGCCACTGTGATGTATGTGACTGTACACCGTCCATCCATTTTGAAAGCTTATTTTAGAGCATGATCCAAAAAATGAAGCCGTTTTAAATTCACACACAGATCCATAGCTCAAGTGGCACACTGAGTGAAGATAACCTCGTTTCAACACTGAGGTATTGGCATCGAATCTTAAGTGGAGTGTGGCTGACAGTGGCTTATGTGTACTAACGTGTTAACCCACCAAAAAAACAAAAAAGAAAAAAAAAAAAAAAGTTCCAAATCCCAGGTATTGGAAACAGTGGGATTTACCATTAAAAATGTCTTGTGGGACAAGATGATATTGTGTGGTCTCTTCATCTAGGTGTGTTATATGTCAAATGGTGGAGATAAGATTTCACGCAGAAGTGCCCATTTGGCTCTCGAGATCATCTGATCGAGAGTGCCAGTTCGACTCTCGAGATCGTAAGCTCGGGAGTCGAAGAATGGATAAGTGCGGGACGTCCATTCGACTCTCGAGATCATCTGATCGAGAGTCGAATATTGGATAAGTGTGGGACACCCACTCGACTCTCGAGCTCACCTGATCAGGAGTCATAGATTGAAAAATACGGAGCAGCTATTCGCAAGTCTCGAGTCTTCATAACCGATAGTCAAATACGGAAAAGCTCGATCCGCGAGTAGATCTTCTCACAAGTCGTTGAAAGACGTTACATCTAAGTGTGTACTTGGACTCGCGACCACATTCTAACATGCGAGCAGCTTTCCTGCGGTAATATCTCTCAGCCTTCAGTACTAGCACCCGATTCCCGTCGAGCAGCTTGTCCAATCCCTCTGCGACACCAAGCAGGGCTACATCCAGTTCGGTGGTTTCCGTCTTGTCGGCGTCTCCTTCCTTTTCGGAAGCTATGACTCCAACTACGGGCGTCTCCCTCCTTTTCGGAAGCTATGACTCCAACTACGGGCGTCTCCTTCCTTTTCGGAAGCTATGACTCCAACTACGGCTTCCAGTTTATCATGACACATCAGCGCTATTACTACGCTTACTGGCAGCCCGTATAGGTCGGTTTTTGGGCTTATCTTCTCTAAATGGATCCGGATCTCAAGGGATTGCCATCAAGGGGCGTGATTGTTGAAATAAGTCATTGGGTTGGATCTGACTCTAAAGATAGGATCTTATCCCACGAAATTAGCAAGATCTCAGTATCGTATGCGACATCAGCGGGATTTCGATATCTTACGTAACAAATTGGATTGCTTCAGATCTATATAAAGGGGTGACTCCATTAAAAGCAGGTACGCACACAACATTCAATCTTGGTCCCGTTTTGCTTGGCTTCTCTTCTTACTTTGGCCTGACTTAAGCATCGGAGGGCTAACGGTTGGTCCCCAGCCACCCTTAGTTGCTATCTGTCTTGCTTCAGGTCTGGTGGTGGAAATCCCTGCTGGAGTGAAGGAGAAAAGCCGGAGGATCTCGTTACAAAATCTGACATTAACAGTTTGGCGCCGTCTGTGGGAACGACTTGATCGTCAAAATCAATCGGGCTAACCACCGATCAAAATCCTTCGGCGATGCCTCCTAAAAAGGCTGTTCATCCTTCAACTTCAAGGCAGGCACCACCCCCGCCTGATGAGACGGAATCCGTACCTGCCCTCCCACCTGCTCCGACGAATATCCCTCAAGGAGCCCCGAATATGCCATCAACAAACCCATTATTGGAAGCCTCTGGAAATCAAGATGATGTCCTGCGTTTCCTCGGAAACACTCTCCTAACTCTAAACGCCGGAGTTCAGGCGCTGTCAAATCGGCTTGATCAGCACTTCCCTGAACCGCAAAGACAACCCTCCGAAGGGTTACCACCGCAACCCATACCGGTAGCTTCCAGACATTCTATGGACGAACCACAGGTCCCACCACTTGGCGGCCATCCCCCTGTGCCGTCTCCACATTCTATACATTCCAGTTCGTCTCGACAACCTCAACCGCAAGGCTCCACCGCCGAAACATCTAGCTATACCCTACCATGGGAAGGAGATCTCAAAAGAATCCAAGATCGTTTTGATGTCATGGAACAGCGATACCAGGCAAATCGGACATCTGCCGTCATGGCGGCGATACATCAATCTGAATCTCCCTTCACCAGCGAGGTCATGGAAGCCCCGTTACCTAGAAAGTATCGAGCGCCTGTTATCGCTCCGTACACAGGCATTGGCGACCCTCTGGAACATCTGGAAACATACAGGTTCCTCATGGAGTTGGAGGGACATGGTTCAGAAATCATGTGTAGGGCTTTTCCCCTAACATTGAAGGATGCAGCTCGTACGTGGTTCCGGGGGTTAAAGCCCCGTTCCATCAGTTCCTTTTCCCAATTATCGGAGATATTCCTTTCTCAATTCATGGGAAGTATTCGCATTAAGAAGCCAGCCTCCCATCTGATGAATCTGAAACAGCAGCATGGGGAGACAATAAAGGAGTTCACAGTACAGTTCACTGCCGAAGTCGTTCAAACTGAGGGTTACACTGAAGAAAAGGGTCTTACAGCCCTCATTGCCGGAATAACGAGCGAGAAATTCAGGTTTGCCTTAGATAAAAGCCCGCCGAAAACTATGGCAGAATTTCAAGCCAAAGCTCAGAAATATATCAATGCAGAAGAAGTCGCATTGACACGCCATGGAGTACAGAGTAAGAAACGCAAGCCAAAAGGAACCTCTTCTACAGATAAGAAATACCGTCGTGACCAGCGCGATCGTTCTCCCAGGAAGCCTTACTCTGGTAAATATCATAACTACACTCCTCTTAATCAGTCTCCTGAAAAGGTTCTAATGGAGATTAAACACAAGCCATATGTGAAGTGGCCTGCAAAGATCAAATCCGATCCCGAGAAGAGGGACAAGAGCAAGTTCTGTTACTTTCACAAAGATCACGGGCATAGGACCCAGGACTGCATCTCTCTACGAGACCATATCGAAGCCCTTATTCGAAAAGGCCATCTCCAGGATTATGTTGCTCGTAAAAATCGATCACCAGAAAGGGCGAAGACCTCATCTCGCCAAAAGGAACCGCCTCATCATCAAACCGACCAAGAGGACGCTGAGCCCACGGGAGAAATTCGCACTATCGTCTGGGGACCAGCTTGCGGGGGTGACTCTCAAGCTTCAAGAAAAGCATACGCTCGAAAGGCGTCCAAAGAACCCCAGCAGATCTATTGGCTGGAACAAACGTCCAACTCATCGAAAGCGAGCCATCCTCCAATTTCTTTCACCCTCGAAGATGCAGCGGAAATTCACTTCCCTCATGAAGATTCCATCGTAGTCACATTAAAGGTATCAAATTATCTGACTCATCGAATTATGGTGGATACAGGTAGCTCAGCCGATATTCTGTATTTGGAGGCTTTCGACAAGATGGCACTTGCCAGAAGCCTCCTCAAGCCAGTATCGACCCCCCTTGTCGGCTTCGGAGGAGAGGTAGTAACACCTGAAGGAAGTATCGATCTCCCAGTCACTTTTGGAGAGAGTCCAGCGAAGACCACCGTCTTCGTAAACTTCCTCGTCGTGGATCGAAAATCAGCATATAATGCCATTTTGGGGCGGCCGTCTCTAACTAAGGTTGGAGCGGCCTTGCACCCTTCATATCTATGTGTTAAATTTCCTACCTCAAATGGCATCGGGGTCGTGCGAGGAAGTCAGCAGGAGGCGCGGTCCTGTTACCAGATAGCCTTCCAAGATCGAAAGAAGGCTCAAGCGACGCCCGTCATGGAAATAGCTCAAGGATCACCCGACGTTCCCTCAACCACCTCGTTGGATCCGAGAGAAAATGCTCTGAAGTCGGGAACTCCGGGGGAGGAAACAGTGGCGATCCACCTGACCGAAGACGACCCATCTAAGATCGTGTACATCGGGTCCTCCTTGACCAGTGTCCATCGTGAAGATTTGATCCGTTTCCTCACTGAATACAAGGATGTGTTTGCTTGGTCTCATAAAGATATGCCAGGCATCGATCCCAATGTCATCGCACATCGTCTCAACATTGACCCGAAGCATAAACCCGTACATCAGCGTCGACGTGCCTTTACTGCAGAAAGACAAATGGCAATCAAAACTGAAGTTGAGAAGCTGCTCGCGGCTAATTTCATAAAGGAAGTTGACTACCCAAAGTGGGTCGCAAACGTAGTTCTCGTCCGGAAAGCTAATGGCAAATGGAGGATGTGCGTCGACTATTCAGACTTGAACAAAGCATGTCCCAAAGATAGCTTTCCAACACCGCGGATCGACCAGTTGGTCGACTCAACAGCTGGACATGCTCTCCTCAGCTTTATGGATGCTTATTCTGGTTACAACCAGATTATGATGCATCCACCTGATAGCCAGCATACTGCCTTCATCACAGATCGAGGACTATATTGCTACCAGGTAATGCCGTTCGGTCTTAAAAATGCAGGGACCACTTATCAACGTCTTGTCAACAAAATATTCGCTGCTCAAATCGGTAGGAATATGGAAGTGTATGTTGACGATATGCTCGTGAAAAGCATCGTTGAAGATAACCACATTTCTGATCTTCGAGAAGCCTTTGATCTGATGAGGAAGTATCAAATGAAATTAAACCCAGAAAAATGCGCGTTTGGAGTGTCTGCAGGGAAATTTCTTGGGTTCATGGTTGGCCAGCGTGGAATTGAGGCGAATCCCGAAAAGATTAAAGCATTGATAGAGATGAAATCCCCCGTTACTCTGAAGGATGTCCAGCGTCTAGCTGGTCGCATCGCATCATTGAACAGGTTCATCTCGCGAGCATCTGACAAGTGTTTGCCCTTCTTCAAACTCCTTCGTGCAACGGCCAAGTCTGATTGGAAGTGGACACCTCAGTGTGAAGAAGCTTTTCAACAACTGAAGCAATACATGAGCGCTCCCCCCATTTTATCTAAACCTGTAGCACATGAGCAACTCATTCTTTATTTATCTGTGTCTTCCACGGCCGTTAGCGCCGCTTTAATAAGAGAAGATTCCGGGGTGCAAAGGCCCGTTTATTATATCAGTCGAGCAATGGTCGATGCAGAAACTAGGTATTCTGATATGGAGAAACTGGCCCTAGCCTTAGTCACGGCGGCTCGAAAACTGCGACCATACTTTCAAGCCCATGCTATTTTAGTACCAACAAATCATCCACTACGACAAGTCCTTCAAAAACCTGAGGCTTCCGGGCGCTTAACTAAATGGGCGGTCGAGATCAGTGAGCATGATATCTCATTCTGTCCTAGGACCGCAGTCAAGGGCCAGGCCGTGGCTGACTTCATCGCCGAATTTACATATTCTTCTGAAGATAATGTCATGACCAGCGACCAGCCTCCTTGGTCGCTCTTCGTGGACGGGTCGTCGCGGGCCACTGCCAGTGGAGCGGGCCTGATTTTAGTGGCTCCCGACGAGTCGCATTTTCAATATGCTCTGCGTTTCGAATCACGCGTCTCCAATAATGAAGCAGAATATGAGGCCCTAATTGTTGGCCTCGAACTGGCCATTGTCCTCGCAGTCCAGAATTTGATAATTCATAGCGACTCCCAGCTCATTGTCAATCAAGTTCTTGGTGAATTCGAAGCCAAAGAAGAAAGAATGGCCTTATACAAGTCTCGTGTCCTCATCCTGCTCGCCAAACTAAAGACTTATAAAATAATTCATATCCCTCGCGAGCAGAACCAACTTGCCGATTCCTTGGCAAAAATCGCTTCTGCACCGGAATCGGAGTTATCACATTCGATCCCCATCGAGCACCGTCAGAACTTGAGTATCGACCAAGTGACTCTCGAGCAAGTTATATCGGTACAATCGTCTCCATGCTGGATGGATCCTATCATCCTTTATCTCAGAGATGGATACCTACCAGAAGACAAGAAAGCTGCAAGACAAATTCGGCTTCGAGCTGCCAGGTACACCTTACAAGATGGAATATTGTTGCGAAAAAGCTTCTCCTTGCCTTATTTAAGGTGTCTTCATCCAGAAGAAGCACTTCGTGTTCTAGATGAAGTACACCAGGGGCATGTGGTAACCATCCCAGGGGGCGATCCCTAGCATATAAAGCGATGAGGCAAGGATATTATTGGCCTACTATGAAAGCAGACGCCATCGAATTTTCTAAAAAATGCGACAAGTGTCAACGATATCTACCTATACCTCGTGTACCGTCTGAGCGGATGACCCCAGTTGACAGCCCTTGGCCTTTTGCTCAGTGGGGGATCGATATCATTGGGCCCTTACCTATGGGAAAGGGACAGAATAGGTTCGCGATCGTGGCAGTTGATTATTTCACCAAATGGGCCAAGGCAGAATCATTAGCCAAGATTACTGAAAAACAAACTACTAAGTTTATATGGAGAAATATCATATGTCGTTTCGGACTTCCTCATACTATAATTACCGATAACGGAACGCAGTTCGACAATGCAGCCTTTGATGAATTTTGCGACAAATGGAAGATACGTAATCTTCGCACTTCTCCATATCATCCTCAGGCGAATGGGCAGGTTGAGGCAGTGAACAAGATCATAAAGCATCATTTAAAGACCAAACTAGGTGAATGTAAAGGGGTGTGGCCGGAACTTCTGCCAGAGGTATTATGGGCCTATAGAACCACGGCTTGCACATCAACAGGTGAAACTCCTTTCTCCTTAGCATTTGGTGTTGACGCAGTGGTACCAGTGGAAATTCAAGTGCCCTCATATCGGATCGAGCAGTATGATCCCGCGAGCAATCAGGAAAACCTCCGACTTCATCTCGATCTCTTGGAAGAGCGAAGAAATGCTTCCCAAGTACGAGTGGCAGCATATCAACAACGTATTGCTCGTTATCGGAATGCGAAGGTTCGGCCTAGATCCTTCCAGTTCGGAGATTTGGTCCTAAGGCAAAATCTTGGAGTTCCTGCTCGTTCATTGGATCCGAATTGGGAAGGCCCGTATCGGGTTATTAGGGTTGTGCGACCCGGTACTTATTATCTTGAAGACATGCAAGGGAAGCCTGTACGTCGCCCTTGGCACGTGGAGCATTTGCTACGATACTACCCCTAGATTCGATGTAGTTTTATTACAACGTTTTATGAATAAAGTGAAAGATATCTTTTGGCCGCTACTCCATTTATATGGACCCGAATAGCCCTGAAGAGTGCTTACACATCCTCTTGGCCAATTGCCTACCTTTGGTAGGACTGAAATTGTTACTAGTTGGCCGCTTCTCCATTTACATGGACCTGAATAGCCCCGAAGAGAATGGATACCATCTCTTGACCAACCTTCTGCCCTTGGTAAAATCAAAATCTCAATCGATAGATCAGTCTATCTCAACGCGGACACGGTCTCACGACCCCCGGATTGAGTCTAATTCATTTTTTCATGAGTTAGTTACTATTCTCACGACCCCCGGATTGAGTCTAATTCATTTTTTCATGAGTTAGTTACTCGCGATTGGTGAGAGGAGGGATCGCGCTCGCGCTCGAATATGTGGTCATACACCCTAAATGCGAGCAGCGCAGCTCGTGCTCGAATTAAAGGGTCGCATCTCTGATGAATCCATTCGAGATCAATATAAAGCAAAAAATGAAAGATAAAGAGAGAACAGCAACAAAACAGTAACACTTCCAAAAATATCTTTTCATTAATGTTTAGATGATTACAGATACATGATCGCAGGTGTAAGAGAGAAGAAAATAAAAGGAAATCAATCGCTTGGAGGAGGAGCCACGCTCTCGACTTCAGGGCCCATTTCAGGAGCCCCTCCAGCCTGCGTGACTTCAGTCACCTCGTTCTCGGCAGCAGCTTGCTCTTCTGCAGCTATGATGATCGCGACTCGACCGAATTCCCCCATATCGAAGGATGGGATCATTCGTTGCACTACTCTCAGTGCAAAGTCTCGACCAGCATCGTATGACTCATATCATTCATCGTCATACAGCTGCGAAGTCCGGAACTCGAAAACCGCCCGAGGACCTTCCTCCGAGAGCATTTTTACAAGGGCGACTCTCTCCTCATCCCAGTGGATCGAGTCATCCTTAAGCTGCGCAAGAGCGGTGCGCTCCCTGGTCAGGTTGTCGTACGCCTCCTTGAGCTGCTACCTGGCCCCCGCGAACTGCTCCTCCAACGAGATCTTGTCTTGTCGGAAGATCTCCCTCTCTCTCAGCCTTCTCCTTCAAACCAGTGAGCTTCACGTAGTCTGAGTCCAAGGCCTGATACCTGTCGGTCAGGACTTGGATCTTCTCGATGAGGATCTTTTTCTCCTCATCTCTCTTCGTGATCACCGCCTCACGAGCCTTGAGCAGTTGATCTCTTCCTTGAACTGCCTTTTCCAAGGTAGTCCTCTTTCCCTCAGCTTCCTCTATCGTGCGACGGGCGGCGACGATATCACGCCTCGTTCGCAGAATAAGATCTAAGCCCTGCAAAAGAGATGAAAAATATAAGAGTATTCTGGAACGTAATAACAGATCGAAGCAGGTCTTGACGAAGTCTTACCTGAACCATCCTCATCCCCGCTTCGAGGAGAAGGTTCTCAGGACTTGGCTCGGGAAGAGAGCCGAAGGCATGAGGCGGGACGTTCTCGAACAAAAATTTGCATACTGGATGGAGATGGCGGGGAATAGAACATGTCCCGCTTCCCGACGGTTGGGCAACGACCAACCCGGTCGTCTCGCGAGGGGGAGGCATTGACTCGCGAGCAGATCCTTGCTCGGCAGCAGGGATCAGTTCACGAGCAGGAGTCGGCTCTTGAGGCTCCATCTGCTCTCGAGCCTCTCCAGCTGGGGGGCAGCCGGACCCCACCCCATCTGGGGAATTATCAGCAATGTTAATCACTGGTGGCCCAGGTGCGACCACCAGTGAAGGAATAGTGGGCCCAGCTGGGGCCCCCGCCATGCTCGCGGGAAGGGCAGGCTGATCGCTGCCTGTGCGGATGGAAGATTGAGAAGGTTCGGCAGGGGTTCTCTTCTGCCTCTTGGAGCCTGTGCCCTTCAGTCGGGGCAGTAGGCCTCTCTTCTCTCCAGCCTTCGTCATTTCAACTTCTCTTCTGGATATGAGGCCTCTGCTGCAAGTCGCGAAGGAGACAAGCAAGCCTCGATATGCCTATCTCCGACAGGCACCTTGTACACTTTGACAATCTTCTCGTTGATCCCTCCCTTCAAATTCGGTTTTCTCAAGGCCGGGATACCTGCGAGCACAAATAGGGGTCAAACGAAGCAAAACCCTAAAAACCAATCTGGAGAAACTGCACAATGCGGGATTGTGTCTACCTTCACAGAAAAATCGGGTCACTCCTGGACCCCTGGAGGAGGCAGCCTCCCAGCTCCCGGAAGCATAGAACCACCGCTTCCTCCAGCCGGGATAGTTCGAGGAGGGCTTCCCCAACACGAAATTATCCCGGTACCAATAACACAAATAATACCAACCTTCGCTGGAGGGAGCTTTCTTCAGACGAAACATACGGAGGAACTCCTCCGCCGTGAGTTCCCCGTTGCCAGCCTGAGCCCAAAGGGCAAAGGAGCCCAAAACTACCCTCCACCCGTTCACGATGAGTTGCCCAGGGGCAATCTTTTAACACCGGAGTACATCGCGAATGAAGGGATGGTGGGGAAGGCGTACCCCCAGGATAAGCTGGTACTCATAAAATGCTACGCATCCTGGGGGGGGGAGTGTAGACACCCCACCTTCGGCTACACTGTTGGTAGAGATAGCTGGTTGAACGGAGGACCACACCCCCAAATCCCAAGTCCAAACTCAGCCAAACTCACCCTTGTAAGCCCCATTCCATAGCCCAGTTCAAGCCTGAACCCAGTCAACCCAGTCCTAAACACCACCCTGAAAAACCCCCCATAAAAAAAGGCCAGTCAAAAAATCTCAAAAAAAGTCAAACTCACTGAGTCAACTCGCTGAGTTAACCCGCTGAGTCAACCCGTCGAGTCAACCCGTCGAGTCAAAACACCGAGTCAACCCGTCGAGTCAACCCGTCGAGTCAAACCACCGAGTCGACCCGCTGAGTCAACTCACTGAGTCGACCAGCGAGTCCAACAGCAGCCCCGAGGGAGCGACCGTACTCGCTGGAAACCGAGGAGCGGCCGTACGGGCGGCCCATGGCAGGCCGTCCGAAAAAAATTACGAGAGTGCCCCTCTCTGCTGCTATAAATACCCCCCTCCCCTTCTCATTTCAACAAGCCATTCGAGTCCATTTCAGCCCGAGAGCTCTGAGTCCATCTCTCCACCCTTTAGCCCATTTTTCCACCAAGGAGAGCCCGAGTGAGGAGAGTCTAACCCTGGTCCAGCCCAGCCTGACCACTGGTCCAAGCCTCCCAAGCCATCCGAGTCTTGATCCAGCCACTCGAAGCCAACCCTTGCGACACCTCCGTCCACCCAGCTACTCATTTTCCAGCATCATCTCATTTGCATCTAGCATAAGTGCAACATTTACTTTTCTTCCAACCCCCCTGCTTCACTATAAGCACCTTGATTACTCAAACACACATGCATATGTCTTTATATTAAGCACCTGTCAGTTCGAGCGTATGCTCTGGGCTTGCCCGTTGTTGGAACCTGCACATCAGAAACTCTTACTGTTCAGACCTGCATTCATGCTTCACCATAAAACACCTTGATCATTCAAGCACACTGCATACGTCTTACATTAAGCACCTGTCAGTTCGAGCGTACGCTCTGGGCTTGCCCGTTGTTGGAACCTGCCCATCAGAAACTCTTACTGTTCAGACCCGCATTCATGCATCATGTCATCCATGAGACTATACGAGGATTAAACTAGACTTTCAAGTATTCGATCGATTCTGTGAAGTAGAGACCGTACTTCGGTACGGGCAGTGTGTGGGGTGCTTAACCTCTTCCCACCCTGTAACTGTGATCCCTTACCTCGAATCTCTGACCGCAGATCAACAGGAGTCATTTTAGAGGAAGGAATCCTCGGATTCCCTTCTCTAACGTTTCTACGGGGTCTAGCCGACTGTAGATTCGAAGTAACTGGCTAGTGGCGACTCTGGTCTTATATAAACACATTTAAACACATCCAGCTTAACACGACTACCAAATAAAGCCCTCGAGAACGAAGCAAGCCAGTGGCACAAACGGCGATTTCGCACACACTTCTTCTTCTTCTTCTTCTTCTTCCGAAAGGAAAGGGAGAACGACGTCGTGTGGGAGCGCGGAAAAATCGGCGAGGGTCCACAGAATGGCGACTCTGCTGGGGATAAGCTAGTCCCACTAGTCGTGATCCGACTTGAAAACAGAATCCTTCCCGTACTTGAAAGTCATTAATCCTCATACAATCTCATCTGCATAGCATTCTACCCAAACCCAAACAAAAAAAAAAAAGAAAATTCTAAAAAAAAAAAAAGAAAATCCCAAAACCTAAAAAGAGTATAGTCCTCACCATTGCGCCACCTCGGGCTCAACGTGTTCGAAGACAGCTTCCCTTCCGCAGCATAATCTGCACTCGGGCTCAGCAAGCCATGTCCGACCACGAAGAAGAAACTCATCACTTCCCTGCTCTTGAAATGACCGAAGCGCAACCTCCAGCGCAACAGCCCATTGATATTACGCCAATCATACAAGAATTGGCACAAGGAGTGAGAGCAATGCAAGAAATGCTCTTGCAATTCATGCAAGCACAAGCCACCGCAGCAGCCAACAATCAAGTTGGCCCAGTTCAGCAATCTCAGCAACCATGCCGGGTCCTCCCGGCCTCCAGTTCAAATCAAGCACAACCATCGGAGTCTGCCCAAGACTACCGACAGCAGCCATCTCAGCCCTTCGCTATGGGGCATCCTTCTCAATATCTTCCTGCGACGACAAGGCCATCTCAGAGCACTTCCGTTGCAGGAACATCCAGTCAGCTTCCAGTCAATCTTGCAAACAACAATCTCAGTAGATCTCAGCATGTCCCCGCCGATGGGACACCTTTTCAATTCCAGCACATCCCCGCCGATGGGATTTCAATTCAATTTCCAGCAACAGGGACAGCACTGGCGAATGCCCACAACGGGGGTCAGTGTCAAGCCCACATCAATCAGCGGACAGTAGCAAATACCCAACAAGGGGGTCACTTCCCAGCATCTCAGCCTCCTGCAAACAGGAGCACTTTTCAATTCCAGCACATCCCCGCCGATGGGATTCCAGTTAATTTCCAGCAATCTTCAATTCGGCAAAATCCAGTTAATTTTCAGCAATCTTCAATTCAGCAAAATCCAGTCAATTTCCAGCAAGTTCCAGTTCAACCTTCAGTACAATCTCCAGTTCAGTTACAATCCTTTCAAGCACAAGTTCATCAGAATCCAGTTCAGTCATCAAATCAATTTCAGCAACCCGCGGTTGCTTGTCAGCAAGCCCATAGGGTCGAAGACATCGACCACTATGCCGAAGAAGAACGTGCCTTACTCCAAGAGGCACCAGTCGCTCGAACAGATCACTCAGGACTGCACGAGTTGCGGGAGCAGTTTCAGATCTTGCAAAATCAGCTTCAGCGACAGCAAGGAATCCTTCGACCAAGTTCAGAGACTTGTGTCCTTTCCCAGATGCTCAAGTACCTCAAAACTTTGAGGTTCTGAAATTCAAGAGATACGATGGCAGCGGTTGTCCCACAGCACATCTCAAGGCTTTCTGCGGGGAGCTGAGTGCAATCGCAGGAAATGAAGGGGCCCTTATTCGTTTGTTCCAAAAATCTCTGAAGGGCGATGCCCTAGATTGGTACACCTCATTGGACTGCCACCGCATCAGGACATGGGAACAACTTTCCCAAGCTTTCGTCGACAGATTCGCGTACAATCTCAATATGGCACCCAGAAGAGCCGACCTCACGGCTCTCAGGCAAAGGAGTGATGAAACACTATCAGCTTATGTGGGACGTTGGCGAGCTATGGCAGCCAGAATGCGGACACCCATCGACGATGAAGAACAAATCTCCATGATTGTTCATTCAACATATCCAGGCATATCCGGGTATCTCATCTCGCATCCATATGCGAACTTCTCGCAGCTAATCCGTGCTGGAGAGCAAGTCGAAGCAGGAATCCGTGCCGGGACGATTTCCCCATGGCCTCATCAAGCCACTCCAGTCAAGAGGAACAGAGTGGAAGGAAGACCTATCGGGCATGAGAATGGAAACCGCAGTGGTTCTCCTCCCCGCCCAACAGAGGTAAACAACATCAATACCACTGCTCAAGGAAATCAACATGCTCCCCCACAGGGACGTCAACAGTATCAGCAGAATCAAGTTCAGCATCAGCCTCAGCGGTATCAGCCACAACCGAATCCTCAGCCACAACCACCTCGACAACAGCAGCAGTTCAGGGGAAATGGCCAATACTCATACCAGAACAGGCAGAATTACAGGGAGTTCAGGAAGTTCACTCCACTCAGTCAACCACTTAGTCAAATCATGACTACGCTGGTACAAAAGCAGTTACTCACTCTGATGACACCTAGGCCTCCGCCTCATCCTCTGCCTCCAAACTACCGAGAAAATGAGTACTGTGCCTACCATCAAGGACGTGGCCACGCCACTGATCGATGCTATACTTTGAAAAATGCTATACAAGACCTAATTGATGACCGCAAGATCGTCATCTCGGTCCCTGGAACTTCTCCAGCAGCTTCCACCAACATCCTTCAGAATCCTCTGCCTCAACATCCGACGGACCCCAGTTCGTCTCGTGGCCCTGCAGTCAATAGTATAGAAGAAGGAGACCATCTCGATCGCTTCTTCTCCCCTATCCAGTCCATTCATGCTTACACTTATGGGCCGACAAGTCCTCCTCCTATCATGCAAGGGGCAAGTCCCTTCCCTCCTTCAGTCCTCGAGCCAGTAGTACTCGAAGGAGCACTTCCATACAATGTGCCAGGGGCGCCTTACGGCCCCTCATGTTGGGAACCAGTCGTCCTAGAAGGAGCACAATCATACATCGAGCCCGCATACGAACCTGTCATCTTGCAAGGGGCAACTCAAGAACAATCCAATCCACAATGGAAGGATTATACTCATCAACAACAAGAACCTGTTGTATTGGAAGGAGCTCCTCCAGTTGAGCCGGTCATATTGCAAGGGGCAAGTCCCGGAGGCGTATCAATCACGCTACGGCAGCTCGGACGAACAGAGAAACCTCCTGCCATATCAAGAGGACCAGTATTCATTCCATGGGAGCCTCCCGCCCCAGGAACAGTCAAGTCAGGACCACGACCTTATGTGGTCTATGAAGACAAGCCTCGATATTACCCCTTCAGCACAGGCAACAATGTAGTCCTCAAGGCAAAAGCTCCATACGAGGAAGATCTGGTACCCACAACAGCACCGTTGCAAGAACCGGTGGTCCTAGAAGGCAAAAGGGAGGAAAACTACAAAGAGGTTCCATGGCATTATCCAGAGTGTGCGGAAGTGGGGAACATGAACCCCAATGGACGTTGCATCCGAAGAGATAATCAGAACAAATGAGATCCCAAAGGCGCCCTTTCAGGCCTCGGCAACAAAAATGAAGCCGCATACGATGTGGCGAATCAGCTCAAGTCAATCCCTGCACAAATCTCAGTATGGGAGTTACTCTGTACATCTCACATACACCGAGAAATGTTTGCCAAGACCTTAAACGATGCTCACGTCTCCTCCGATACGGCACCAGAAATGATAGCTTTAATGATTGGACAACTCCTGGCTCCGCGCGCCATCACCTTCACAGATAATGAGTTGCCACCAGAAGAGCGCGATCATGGGCGATCCCTCAACATAGCCTTACGATACAAAGACCTCTGTGTTCCGCTGGTCCTTATCGATAATGGCTCAAGCTTAAATGTCTACCCACTCAAGACCGCGGAACGTCTGGGAATCAGTCCTTCTTCATTCATACCCAGCACCATATGCGTCAGAGCATTCGACAACACCCGCCGATCAGTGGAAGGGGAGGTCGACATAGAGGTACAGATAGGTCCGGAAGTCTCCACCATCACATTCTAAATCTTGGATATATCAGCCTCTTTCAACATGTTGCTCGGACGACCGTGGCTGCACAAGGTTGGAGCTGTGCCATCAACCCTGCATCAACGAGTAAAGTATATCTGTGGAAATCAAGTGAGCTCTATCCATGCAGAGAAAGAGCTCATCATTCCTTCCAATGCTGCTGCCACTGAACCAGACATCCCGGTCATCGATATCCAGCACTCTGAAGAAGACATCCCGTTTCACAGTTTTGAATTCGAGACTGTGAACTCTATCGCCAATCCAGAACCGATAAGGGTAGATCGTGTCTTTTCACCGGCAGAGCGTCTGAGCCTCAAATACTGAATGAAGAATCACTTCAAATCCAGAAAGGTACCGCTGATATATAACCAACGCAAATGGGGACTCGGATACAAGGCAACCTTCATGGACAAAAGAAGGAAGAAATTTCGGTGCTCACCCATCCAGTTCGTCAAGCCAGGAGAACCTTGCAAAGATTCAGGAGGGAATCAACCGACTGCACTACACAAAGGCCTCCCGATGAGCCTAGTTTGGGCGACGTGGCCCCCCATTCGATGGGATCAGATTCTCGAACCATCTAAGCCTCCAGAGGAAGAAGAAAAGGATGAAGACGAAAAAGGAAGTCAAATACAGCAGCTTCAGGACCAGGTTACTCTGACACCTGCTCCCAACCAGGGGCACAACTTGCCCACTTCTCTCAACCAGGGGCACAACCTGCCCACTCCAATCAGCCAGGGGCACGACTTGCCCATCTCAACATCAATCAGCAAGGGGCACGACTTGCCCATCCTTGCAGAACCAACTTCATCAATCATCAGCCAAGGGCAGAAGCAGCCCATCCATTGGACCAAGAAAGGGAAGTGGCCAGCCCTAGATTGGTCTGATGTCCAGGTTCCAAACTTGTGTCTCACTGTGGAACTAGACGAACTGCAATGCGAGGTAAGTGATCCGGGAGGGACTGAGTGCGACTCAGATCTCGAACCCGACCAGCGAGAAGTCATGGTCATTGGGCCAGACCATAATTCTTCGCCCAAATCATCAACCCCCACCTCTTCAGGGGAGGAAGTGTGGGGTCCTGAATGGTCATCTGTTCCCCTAACTTTTGAATCAGCCAAAGAGCCATTTGAGGGCTCTGGCTTCAAAAAAAACGCCTGTTTAAGTAGCGACCGGAACTTTAGAACAAGTTGGGCTCAATCATGGTCTGCAATGCCCACTTGTTCAAAGTCCCGTGAATTTCGAAAATCCAAAAAAATAAAAACTTTCAAAAGCCAAAAACATCTAGTATTTCCATTTCAGAAAAATCTCAAAAACCAAAAAACATTTCTTTCCCTGCATTCAATAGTGTGCCAAGTTCGTCTAAAGAGTCGCATGAGTTTGAAGTCGAATCATATGATTTCGACATCGAATTAGACTTCGAAGCTCATGGGTCTGGACTAAAGCTCGGAATGAGGAAGATGATGATCCAGCTCCCGAACTAGAGGATCTCCTCAAAAAGTTCGAATCTACAGCCAATGTTGTAGCTGATGATTTCGAGATAGTAAACTTGGGGACGCCTGAGATCCCTAGGGAAGTACGCATTGGAAAATCGTTGCCACCTGAGATGAAACAGAAAATGATAGAGTTCCTAGCTCCAAGATTGTCCAACTTCGCGTTCTCATATGAAGACATGCCGGGGCTCGATGAAGAGCTCGTTGTACACCATCTGCCAACCAAGGCAGATATGAAGCCAGTGAAGCAGAAACTTCGAAGAATGAAGCCAGAGTGGGCCCTGAAAGTCCGAGATGAAGTCATCAAACAATACAACGCGGGATTCTTGGTAGTCTCCAATTACCCTGAATGGCTCGCCAACATCGTACCAGTACCGAAGAAGGATGGCAAGGTTCGAATGTGCATCGACTTCCGAGATCTCAACAAAGCCAGTCCAAAAGATGACTTCCCTTTGCCACATATCGACACTCTGGTCGACAACACTGCTGGATACAAGATCTTCTCATTCATGGACGGGTTCTCAGGTTACAATCAGATTAAGATGGTCCGTCGAAGATCGTGAGAAGACAGCATTTATCACTCCCTGGGGAACCTTCTGTTACAGGGTAATGCCGTTCGGTCTGAAGAACGCAGGAGCAACATATCAGCGAGCAATGACAGCACTATTCCACGACATGATGAACAAAGAGCTCGAAGTATATGTGGACGACATGATCGTCAAATCTCGCACAATTGAAGGACACTTTGAAGATCTGAAGAAATTATTCAACAGATTAGAAAAGTACAAGCTCCGTCTCAACCCTCAGAAATGTGTCTTCGGTGCAATGGGAGGTAAGCTCCTTCGGCTTTATGGTGAGCGAGGATGGCATCAGGGTCGACGAGACCAAAACCAGAGCAATCATCGAGATGCCCCCTCCTAGAACAGAGAAAGAAATTCGTGGCTTCCTCGGCAGAATTCAATACATCAGTCGCTTCATCGCACAGCTCACACCTATTTGTGAACCTATTTTCAAGCTCCTCCGGAAGAATGTTCCAAAAGAATGGAATGATGATTGCCAAGTCGCTTTCGACCGCATCAAGAGATATCTCATGAATCCTCCAGTCTTAGTGCCGCCCACTCCCGGACGACCACTATTGTTATACATCTCAGTAGCAGCAGAAGCCATCGGCTGTGTCCTCGGCCAGCACGACGAGACCGGGAAGAAGGAACAAGCAATATACTATTTGAGTCGAAAGTTCACCGACTACGAGACCAGGTATTCCCCGATCGAGAAGACTTGCCTCGCCCTAGTCTGGGCAACTCAGCGACTCCGTCAATACATGATTGCATTCCCTATTCTCCTCCTCGCTCACATGGATCCGCTCAAGTACCTGTTCGAGAAGCCGGCACTCACTGGAAGAATAGCTAAATGGCAGCTACTCTTGTCTGAGTTTGACATCACCTATGTCACTCAAAAGGCAATCAAGGGGCAGGCCCTCGCCGATCATCTTGCGGCTCACTCTCTCCTGGACTATCAGCCGCTCAAGACATTCTTTCCTGATGAAGATCTCTTGCTCATTGAAGAGGATGAAAAGAAGAAGAAAGATGAAGTGGACGTTATTCTTCGACGGCGCAGCAAATTCTAAAGGGAGTGGTATTGGAGCAATCCTCTACTCTCCAGATGATGTCCCTATTCCTATCTCGAGGCGCATCGCATTCGAGTGCACCAACAACATGGCAGAGTATGAAGCATGCATCGCTGGCTTAAGGGAAGCCATAATCTTGGGCGTCAAGAAGCTACGAGTGTTTGGAGACTCACAGCTTATCATCAATCAGACCAATGGCGAATGAAAGACCAAGGATGAGAAGTTGATACCATATCATGTGTATCTTGACAATCTGATCGAAGAATTCAAGGAAATCACCTTCTCATACATGCCCAGAGCCAAGAACCAGTTTGCAGATGCTCTCGCCACGCTCGCATCAATGCTCGAGATCCCAAAAGGAGCTTCAGAATGGGAGCTCACAGTCGAAATCCAAGAAGAACCTGCTTTTTGCCTGCAAATAGAAGAAGCCGAAGCTGTCCCTGGCAAACCCTGGTATGCCGACATCAAGCAATATCTCGAAACCCAGGAGTATCCAGAATCAGCAACAGCAACAGATCGCCGAACCATCCAGCGTTTGGCCTGGTCAGTTCACCATCAGTGGCGAAGGTTCTTTACAAGCGATCCTATAATCACATCCTCCTTCGATGCGTCGATGAAACAGAAGCTGCAAAGATCATGAAAGAAATACACGAAGGAATCTGTGGCCCTCACATGAATGGGCACATGATGGCAAAGAAGATTCTACGACTCGGCTACTATTGGCTCACCATGGAGACAGACTGTTGCCAGCACGTCAGAAAATGCTTCAAGTGTCAGGAGCATGCAAATCAAATCCATGCCCCATCATCAGAGTTATACAACCTGACCACCCCCTGGCCCTTCTCCATGTGGGGACTCGACATCATCGGCAAGATCAGTCCCAAAGCATCAAATGGTCACGAGTACATACTTGTGGCAGTCGACTACTTCACCAAGTGGGTAGAGGCAGCCTCCTACACCACGATTGCAGCATCTCAAGTGATCAAATTCATGAAGAACAACATCATATGCCGGTATGGAATCCCTAATGCTATCATCACAGATAATGGGACCCCGTTCGTCAACAAGAAGATGGATGACTTCCTCAGCAAATTTAAGATCCAACGTCATTGATCAAGCCCCTACCGTCCCCAGATAAATGGTGGGGTAGAAGCCGCAAACAAGACAATCGTCAGGATACTCGAGAAGATGGTCGTGACCTATCGAGATTGGTCAGATATGCTCCCATATGCACTTTGGGCCTATCGAACGTCTGTACGGTCTGCTACGGGCGTTACTCCTTTCGAGCTTACCTATGGAATGGAGGCAGTTCTACCAGTCGAAGTGGAAATACCATCACTACGGGTGTTATTAGAAAGCGGAATTGAAGAAGGAGAATGGCAACTGGGCCAGATTCGATCAGTTGCAGCTAGCAGATGAAAAGCGCATGCGTGCACTAAGTCATTCACAGTGTTATCAGAAAAGGATCGCTCGGGCTTACAACAAGAGAGTCCGAAAAAGAAGTTTCAAGGTAAGCGACATGGTTATGAAGAAGATTCTACCGTCGCACCTTCCGGACCCCAGAGGAAAGTTCAAACCCTCGTGGGATGGGCCACTGATCGTCAGAGAAGTACTTCCCGGAGGCGCCCTCCGACTCACCAGCATGAGAGGGGTGGATCTTCCTGAGCCAACCAACGCCGACAACATGAAGATCTTTCACGGGTAAGCCATTCTGACCTTATCAAAAGTTACTTTAATAAAGCTGAAGTCAAGAGGTTGAAGCTAAGACCTCTGAGAAATCATTTCCGTCCACCAACAAGTGTTTCAAACAAGGGGATTCAAAAAGAGAAACATACAAGAAAAAAAAAGAGAGAAAAAGAATACAAAAAAAAAGAAGAAAAGAAAAAAGGGAAGCCAAAGCAAGGCACTCAAGAAAAAAATCAATCCAAGAAACATAGTCATTCATCCATTCATCTCAGAGGGGTCTTTAGCAAAGACCGACAGCTCTATTATCGTAACTCAGGATAAGGGCTGACAGACTGCCATCGGCCGGCAACGACGGATTCCCGACCTCTAGCCGCCGCAGTTATCCAAGGATGCAGGAAAAGAAAAGAAAAAAAGAAAAAGAAAATGTGTGCCTAAACAAAGAGGGCGAAGTGAAAACCCGAAAGGGCGCTCCGAGTAAAAACAGTGGGCATACAGCGGACTTGGTGAAAACCTGAAAGGGCGCCAAGGGTAAAAACAGCATAGCTGCCAAGGGGCAGGCAAGACCAAATACCCGGGACGTGGTGAAAACCCGAAAGGGCGCCACGGGAAAAAATGACGGGAAAAGGCCGGCTGTAGTGAAAACTCGAAAGAGCGCTGCAGGCAAAAATGGCTCAAAATGAAAAGAAAAAAATAATAAAAATAAAAGTGCAGGTACCAAGAAAGCAGACGGTTCAGAGCGGTTCAAGCAGTGAAAGTGCAAGAACAAGAGGAAGTACAGTCAGGAGTGAAGAGCTCTACAAACTCTGACAATCTCAGGAAGCAAGAGTTTCCATTGCCTACATCTCTAGGGAACCAAAGGATCAAGCAAGTCAAATCTCGAGACATCGGTCAAATCATTGACCGAGCCCCAGTTCTGATTCCTATATCCCGACACAAAGTCCAGAAACACTCACAAGACAACTCATGGCACAGTAGATTTTCAAACAGTTTTCTCTTTTTTAATTAGATGCATCATATTTCTTTTACACATATCATATCATCTTTTTCAAAAAATACAAAAAATCTTTCATCATCATCAATCATATATGCAAAAAAGAATGTGCAGGTGGCCAACACAATCAATCTCTACCCTCCTCCTCGGCCACATTAGGTGAGTCCTCTGACTCATAAAAAGATAGTCTCGCTCTCAACCTGCTCACCTCAATACGCAGGAATTGCGCCTCATTGCGCTCAAGGGTACGGATCGCTGTCTCCTCATCAGTCAACCTCTGATCGGCAGCCAATCTCCTCGACATCATCTCACAATGATACCGAAGTGCAGAGATCTCAGACAGCAGATGGCCATGAGTGGCCAAAAGGAAGCCAGGATCGATAAACGGGCGCTCCTCAAAAGGTTCATATGAACCAGATGAAGAGCCAGCATCTCCAAGGATATCTTGCTCATCCTCATCAGCAGTCTGGTGCCAGCAAGGGATACGTCGATACAATGACTGCTCAGCAACCCAATACTGATACGGAGCGGTCGCCATCGGAAAAGTCCGCAGCTCAAATCCCAACAAATCAGCTGTCAAATAACTCGCCCAGGAACAATCAATTCGGGTCCTGAAGTCAGAAGATCTAGAGGGAAGTACTCGACGCCCGATACCCGTGAAAGCGAAATGAGGAACATCCTGCTCATACCCAAACTGCCGCAGGAACCGGATGGGATGGTAAGAAAAGTAGGATCGAAACCTTACCAACATCAGAGGATGGCGGTGTGCATCGCAAAGCACTGGAGGAAGTGAAAGCCAAGATGACTCTCAACGAACGTTCTAGTCACGAAGTTCAGCGAACATCCTGCGATACAAGGGCTCACTCATCCTAGCTGTATGAGGAAGAAACTCCATGATGTGTCGCATAAGGTCTGAGCAACGAGTGTCAAGAAGAGGTATAGGAACAGTCAAAGAAAGACGCTCCCATAGCCAGACCTGATCACAAAAAGGAAAAGAAGTTCAGCTAAAGCAAAGCAATCCCCAACAAAACAAGAAGGAAAAAAGGTGTAGAAAGGATACCTGTAGAAAGGCACAGCAGCCGCGAAGGACACGAGTGCGGCCCAAGGCGCAGTCGGTCAGCCCATCCAATAGCTCGGCCAAGATGAGAGAAATGATCCCCTGCCGACGGATAGCTCGGCTCATCACCTCAAAAAGCAAAGGAGTCTGGGATCTGCGCCATCCCGAGAACAGCACCTCAGCAATCAAGCAGAACATCAGTGCATTCCGAGCAAAGGTAGAACCGGCCGTACTCTGAGGACCCGAAAAAAGATCATACAGCAGGTCCAAAGAGAACACCACAGCATCCTGGCCACCGGCTGCAGGCCGAACAAGATAGGGGATCCCGAACCAGTTTTGCGGTGTAGTAGTCTTCGGCGATGTCTTCGGCGAGAAGTACTGAGTATAATCCAAGGGTAAGCCTGTCAAGCGTGCAAGCTCCTCCAAAGAAGGCCCCATCTCCATATCGTTGAACGCGAACAAGTTCAACGAAGGGACCCAGTCAATCAAGGCAGCTCCGAGCATCCTCCAATCAATATCAACTCTGGCCATATGGATCAGACCACCGAAGCCATAAGAATCCAAATCTCGAATCTCATAAACTGACAAGCTGTCAAGCCAAGCAAGCAGTCGTGGCGAGCAGGAAGAACGAGGAAGCAGCTGACAAGTCCTCACTGGTACCCCCTCCAGCACAAAAGGCCCAGAAATCGAAGACAGCTCATCAAGGATCGGAAGGTCAACGGGCGAAGGAGAAGGAAAGGCTGGAACCTCTGCAGACTCGACAGCCCCTGACCTGCCCTCAGTGACGGCTATGTCTGATATGGTCGCATCGCTGTCTGAAACTGTCATAATCTCAGCCGCGTGAGAAGACTCGCCCACCTCATGAACAGAGTGCGCAAAAGGCCGATGATCAAGATGATATTCTCCAGCAAAAGGGCCATCGGTGAAGATCACACCGCACATCGTGACATCCTGGCTAATCTGACCGTCAAAGAATACATCTGAACCATCAAAAAGGGTCCCGGCAGCCCCGATCGAAGAATCAACGGTCAGATCTGGACCTGCGGCCCCCTCCAACAAGAAATCATGAATCCAATCATCATCCTGGCCGATCAAAGGGATCATCGAGGCATCCACACCGTCCATCATCAGGGGGACATCATCAATGATCACATCAAGTCCACCCAAAGAAGTATACCGCACATCCTGGCCCTCATCCAGAGCATCCAAACCGTCAAAGGTACCATCTGAACCATCTATCTCATCCAAGCATGAGATCAGCCCATCTATGTCCCTCATGGTCCCATCATCACCATCCATCACATCATCCATGGGGCCCACACTCAAGGGATGCATGGCTTCACCTATGTCCCATCCCATCATCCTATCTATACCATCCATTCCTCCCATAATGAGGGGCCCATTCAAATCAGAAAATCCAGTCATCCCACCATTAATGGAGCCATTCAAAGCTCCACCAACCACCATCCCTAGCCCCTCATCAATGCTTCCATTCAATGCCCCATCTCCCCCATCCATTAAAGACATCTCCCCATTATCAAAGCTCAATTGAAAATCTGAAGTGTGGGACCCACCTTGGACAGCCCCCACAGCCCCCAAATCTCCACCATCCATTGCCCAAGAAAGGACAAACCAAGAAAGAGACAAAAGGAGAAGGGAAGATGAGACAAGAAGAATATTCATGGCTGGAATCAAACTCGCCAGTGCAAAGCAGATGGAGACAGGGACAGTGGACAGAGGAGAGTGTCCGAACCAGAGCCAGCCCAGGCCGCTCAAGAGGCGAGCCTTGGGCGGCCTGCCCTGGGCCGCCCGTACGGACGCAGATCCTCTCTCTCCGCGGGATTGGCTCCAGGGTTCTTGGTAGGTGAGGCTGACAGTCCACGTCAGCAGATGGCGCTCCATGGGCAGCCCAAGGCTCCGATCCACTCCAGATTTCGACTGAGATTGATCAAGATCATATGAAAGGTGCCCCACCGGTCCAATCACGAAGCAATGCGGCCAGAACATGGCTGATCAAGTCAAAGAGAAGGAAAGGTGATCAAGTGGGGGCCACAAGCAATCCAAGCTGTTCAAAGACCAGATCATCATGATCTAAACCGTTGAAGGACCTACATGAACCATCAAACAACAAGATTAAAGGGGTGATCATCAAAAGAAGGGCCAGAATCCAAGATCTAATCATCAAGTGGGCCCACAAAGCCAAATCAAGCGATCTGAGACGTTCAAGCCGTCATCCACACCATGAGAAGCCTTCCTAGCCTCACAAATCATCAAAAGAGGTGCCCCAAAGTAAAACCAAGGTCTCAAATGGGCCCACAGGGCCGAATCTATCAATCTGAACCATTCAAGGGCTAGATCATCAGGATCCAAACCATTGGAAAGCTTACACAAGTCATGGAGCAGCAAGATCAAAGGTTCGATCATCAAAAGAAAGGCCAGAATCCAAGATCTAAACATCAAGTGGGCCCACAAGGCCTAATCAAGCAATCTGAACCATTCAAGTCATCACCCATGCAGCTAAGTAGTCTCAAATCATGAAGGAATGAGTCAAAAGTCAAAGCATCCAGACATCATCAAGGAATTTGGGAGAAATCAAAGCTTGCATATTCATCCAAAAGAGCTTGATACAAAAGGGGACAAAAACAAAAGTACAAGGCCATACAAAGCAGAGGCAGCTACAAGTCACCAACATAATCATCATCATCCCTCCTCGCGTCCCGCTCCCGACGATAAAGATCCATCAAAGGAGCAGTCACCGAACCTCCAGCATACCTGCGACGGCCACCTGGAACATAAAGCGAAGGAAGCAAAGGCCCCTGGCCAAATAGCAGATACCACTCGTCATAATCACGATTCGGGATCGTGAAACGAAAGCCGGGCTGGCCTACCAGAGCCTCAACTCTCTCATCAACTGGCATCCGAGCAGCTGGAAGAGGAGCAGAACAGGGGACCGTGCCACCCCAGTGACTTGCCGAAGCAATCTCTCCCCCAAGTACCATTGGAAGGACTCAGCGTCAGAAAGCATAATACGAAGACATGAAGCATCGTATGCCTCTACGCGCTGGGGTGTGTAGTAAAGAGGGAAACTAGCGTACGGCATCCGAGCGAACTACAGCAGAAGAGGTTACCACGATCAGTTACAAGTACAACACAAGGACAAAGACAAACAAGATACTTACGTCCTCAACGGTCAGCCCGTCTATGTCAGCACGCCAATTGTCCCCGAGAACTCGAGAGTTCCGCTGACGGTTCTGTTGGTGCCAGTACATGTGGCGATACTGAGAAGGCTCAACATCATCCCGCATCCTCGGTGCAAGATGGGGGAAATGGTCATAAAAGCAGGTCTGGACAAAAGCACATCTAATGATCAGAGAGAGAAAGAAGGCAGATGGCCCCAAGGAAGATGAAAGAAGAAATACCTCAACAACAGGCCAGAAACCTGTGAAGGACCGGCTATGTCGACAGGTCTTGTCCAGACCTTGAAAGATACGGGTCAAGATAGCCCCATTCCAGTTATAGGGATGATGAAGATCCTCGACTAAACGAAGAAATTTGGGATCAACTCTCTCATTCGCATGGCAGAAAAGAAAGGATCCGAAAGCATAAGTGATCATGGCCCGCGCTTTGTGGAGGGCCTCTCGCTCGGTGGTGGGGATGACGGAGGCAAAACTGTTGTAGAACCATCGCATCTTCACTTGATGGCCTTGGAATTCACCCTCGGGTGGGACGTCACCGACAAGCCGTAGCCAGTCGGTAGAGGTGAGAGGAGCTAGAGAGCTGACTTGAGGGACAATTGCCACATGAAACGAGAAACCTATCTGCATGTAAATATCCAAAGGGGTTATTCCCCACTCCCCACAAGGGAGCTGAAAGGTGTGGGTCTCATCCCGCCACCTCTCACAAAGGGCCGCAAGCATCATGCGGTTAGCGTCGTTATTATGGAAGCGCAGGGTAAGGAGGCCAGCAAAAGGAGTATCATCTAGTACTCGCTCAAGCAAGGGCTGTGGCTCCTTCATCCAATTGTCCCAGCGATCCCTGGTACCTCGACCCTTGATAGCAGGAAGAGGTTGATGCTCCATAGCTAGGGAACACATGTGGTCCCCTCGGCGGACAATGAAAGCAGGATCATCCTCGTCAACCACTCGGTGACCTCTGGTGCCATCCGCCATTGAATCCTACAAGCTTGGCAAGGTAAGTCCCTATCCCCTACCCATTAAAATCCAAATTATCATCCAGAAGACCCATGGAATTGGACTCATATCCAAATGCAAATCTAAAGTCCAACTCCATGTGTCACTTAGGGTGTGTGTTGTAAGGCCCACCTTAAAGAAGGTTGCATGGCATGCCTTAGGCAAGAAAAGTCTATCATCCAAGAACACATTTTGGACAACACATGCACTCAAGTGCCATGAGATCAACAAAAGATGAGAATCCTACTTCACATGAGAAGTCCCTCAAAGTCCACATGTGGCCAAGGATGGACCCACTTTTATGCCAAGGTCATGATTCTCACTTAGGATGTCTCCATCTTTTTACACATATGCATGGACAAGTGGGGAATAGAAAGGAAACGGGCCCCCAAGAGCAACCCAAATGCCTCATCTCAATGGATTGGAGAGAGCACATAGCCCACTTTGGAGAATATGAGAACCCATTCATGGGTTAACCATGAGCAACCTTATGTGCCTCATCTTGATGAAAGCTTTGACCATGAGAATACAACAAGGAGGTCTACCCACAAACATATGAATCAAAGAAGCTAAGGGTAGAAAGTTGATGCACATAGCCCACATGAAGAATCAAAGTTGAAAATGCCCATGAAAAGGCAAGTTTGGGCAACTTATGTGCACCAACTTGTTCACCAAAAAGGGAGACCATTTGAGCACAAAAGAGCATGTCTTGATGAGTCACCCAACCATCATGAAAATGGATAAGAATGGTACACATAGCCCACTTGAAGATCAAAATCCAAAATGTCCCAAGGCATGGGACAAACATGGGTAACTTATGGGTATCATTCTTTCCCACAAATGGAAAGAAAAATCACTCATACTTGAGAATGATGGTGGATGACCCACCAAGTCCCCAAAGAAAAGATCAAGGACCCATGGTTGTATGGATAGCTCACTTGAGAATCATCCATTTGAGGTTGATAACATCTAAGGGAAACTCTTGAGAACCACTTTCCTACCACAAGGAAAATCATTTGAACCTAGTAGATTGTGGGAACAACTCACTCATGGGACTTGTAGATGATCAAGTGACTCAAGTCTTCCACCCATCAAAAGAATAAGCATGAAAAAAAAAAGCCCACATGGACAAAGTGTAGTGGTGCACACATGGTCCAAAGAAATTCCAGATTTCAATGAGGACCCAAAAGTCCATCCACATATAGAAACTCCAAGGAGCCCACTACACCTTGTACAAGGATGTACATCATAATCAAGAAATGATGGAAGAGTTGGGCTACTTGTCCATATAAGGCCCAACTAGGAAATCTAGCCCACTTGAGATCCAAATGAAGAATGGGCTAGTCATCTTGAGTCCATACACATGTGAAAGAAAGATGGGGTCACCCAAAGTGAGCCCCATGAGCCCAAAACTTGAGATGGGCCCTACCATGCCCATGGGCCCAAGTCTTGGAAAGAAGATGAAAAAGAAAAGAAAGCTCCAAAGGGAAATAACAAGAGAAAGAAAGTAAGAAGGAGCCCAAAATGAAGCATTGGGCCCACCAAATACACCAAGGGCCATGACTTCACTTTGAGCCCATTTGATACACATGAAAAGAGGCCCAACTCCCATGAAAAAGATAGAGTATTTTGCCATGCACACTTGATGACATGGCAAAATCACTCTTTACATGCACATGAAGGGAGTGTGAAAAAAAATGAAAAAGTAGAGAGCTTGCAATGTCTTTCTCCAAGCACCACCTTTGAAAGACTTGAGATCTAAGAAAAGATCAAGAATGCTTGGGCCCACCTTCACACCCCTTTGAATAGCTACATGAAAAAGAAAAAGGATCATGAGAAGAGACAATGAAGAAGGAAAAGGATAAGAAAAGAGAGAAGAAGTGGTCCATACCTTTACCACTCACCAAAGAAGGACCACCTTGCTGTCCCAAGACTTCTCTGAGGCCCACCACTTGAGAAGAGCAAAGGATCACCAAAGAAGAGAGAGAAAACTTGAAAAAAGATAGAGTATAAGAGAGAGAAGAGAGAGATTGCACGTTTAAGGGGGTAAGGGTGCCCCATGTTATATAGAAAAGGGGAGGGCACCCTTTTACCCAGCCCACTGAAGAGACCAGGAGGCAGAGACCGTCCGGGCGGCCCATGGGAGGCCGTCCTAGCCCCTACCTAGGTGAAACGACCTCCCTCTCCCTCTCCTTGGGAAGAACTCCCCCTTGGGAAGGGTGGTTGCAAGTGAATCTTGTACCTTCATGTAAGAATGAAGTGATGGAAGAGAAGGGTGAGAAAAAGGAAGAAATCTCACCAAAATCTCATCTCATGAGAAATGGGTGAGAAATTGGGTTGATGATGTGGAAAAGTTCCATGGAATTTTCAAGAAAAAGAAAGAAGAATTTGACTTGGTCAAACAATGATCTCAACCATCCAAAGGCATGACCAGATGATCCGAACCATTCCAAAGAGAATTCCCGTAGTCTCCAATCTGGATTGCTGCTCTTTTGTACATAGTTTTTGGTCCGAAGACCTTAAACTACGTCGGGATCAACATCCCGAGGGATTTTAATAAAAGCCAGCATCGATCCCAGCCGTTCAGGCCAAGATCTGATGACCTGGATCATTTCGAAAAAAAAAATGTGTTTGCCCCCCTTTTGTACAAAGTCTGGGTCCGAAGACCTTAAACTACGTCGGGATCAAGATCCCGAGGGACCTTTTAATAAAAACCGGCATCAGCCTGGATTGAATCAAGATCCGCTGACACCGGACATTTTCTCAAAAAACAATATATATATATATATATATATATATATATATATATATATATATATATATATATATATATATATATACTACCAGCCCCTCTTTTAAAATTCAATGGTCCGAAGACCTTAAACTACGTCGGGATCAAGATCCCGAGGGATTGTCAATAAAACCGGCATCGGTCTTCTTCAAGATCTGGTGGCTCGGGACATTTTATATATATATATATATATATATATATATATATATATATATATATATATATATATATATATATATTTATGCATTTCCAGCACTTGCATGTACATAGTTTTTGGTCCGAAGACCTTAAACTACGTCGGGATCGACATCCCGAGAGATTTTCAATAAAAACCGGCATCAGTCTGGATTGTCCATCCGCTGACACCGGACATTTTTTCAAAAATAAAAAAACATGTTTGCCCCTCTTTTGTACAGTTTCATGGTCCGAAGACCTTAAACTACACTGGGATTAATTTCTCGGGGGACCTTTCTCGCTTTCAACTAAAAACCGGCATCGACCTCGACCGTTGGGATCATGGTTCGATAACCCGGATCATTTCAAAAATACCAAAAATATTTTAAAGCTTTCTATAAAAACCAGTATCAATCTTGATCACCCGAGTTGAAATCTGGAACCTTTTCAAAACAAAAAAAATATATATAGATACAATATAAACAAAAAAATTTCACCACTAGTTTCAAACGCACCAATTTATCCCCAGCGGTCCAAAGACCTTAAACTACACTGGGATTAACTTCTTGGGGGCTTTCTTTCCTAACCTGTTCCAGGCATGGCTGACACTTGATCGTACGGGTGTCTGGAATCTCTTAAACAGGTAAGGGCTGTGGCGGGCAGAACTCCGCAATCCTGTTCGTGTTGAACGCACCGTGATAGACAACCTTGATTTGGAAGTCGCTGTTGAAGCTGACGGATGTTCCCTGTTCCTAGAACTCATGAAGGGGATTAAGGCTGTTGGGAGGTGGAGCTCACCCTCACGGAATTGTGAGCAACGTAAGACCCCAAACTGGATTGACTAAGGGAAATGTGAGGATGTGGCTCATTTTGTGGCTGAAGGAGTCCGTCGGACGATACGTGGTCTATGTACATTGCACATGAGGAACAGGCAACTTTGTGGGTGTGTTGACTGAAAACCCTCAAAATCTCCTCATCCGAAGATGTAAAACTACGGCACTTAACTGTGTGAGACTCGTCTTGCTCGCTGACGTAAAATGGATCGGGTGCCTTACCAGCAGTAGAAGCTGGAAGTGGATGAAAATTCCACACTTTTCCCTGCATTTCAGAAAATCACAAAATACAAAAAAACATTACAAAATCACCTCTTCAAAAATCACAAAATATTTTCCTTGCTTTCAATCAAAATATGTCAAAATCACAAAAATATTTCCCTTGCTTTCAATCAAAATATTGTCAAAAAATCAAAAAAATATTTCCCTTGCTTTCAAATCAAATATTTCGAAAATCACAAAAAATATTTCCTGTGTTTTCAATAAACTGATCTCTACTCTGACCGCTCAGGTAAAGATTCGAATCCAAATATCTGTAAAAAACACAAAAATTAGCATCCCCAGCACTACAATTCAGGAGTCTTGAACTCCGCTCACTTCACAGTATGGGATGACGGATCCAATCGCCCGCAAATGGAATCTTGACCAAAACGGGCAACCAAACACCATCTCAATCACATGTATGCCCAGAAGAACATCTTGAAGTCGAATGATATCCTCGTACATTCTCATTAGCAAAGAAACAGCATCTTGGGACGATGGACCTGATCGACCACGGGTCGGGATCTTGACCAACCCGCTGTCCAAACCTCCGTATCAAAAAGAAAAATCCCCAAGGGAGTACAACCCTGCAAGCAATAAGCTCAAAGCTCTCTGCACCCACAGCAAAAGCAAAATCATCAAACGAGAAGAGAATGAGCCAAGCCATGCATTCATCATGCATCTCCATGCATCAGCATCCATCGCATCAATCATCATGTTTACCTGCTTTCAAAATAAAAGCCGGTTAGCCAAAGACCCCACAGGCATCCCTAGTGGAGGCACGTGCAAACCAGGTTTCCATTTCAAAAAGACAAAAAATATTTCTATTTGCAAATAAAAACCCCATGGAGTATCACTCCCCAGAGTGGGTGCCTTTTCAAAAATCCAAAAATGTTTTCCAGTAGAGCGTTCTGCCTCCAACACGCTGGGAGATCTTCCATATCTCTGGGTAGGAGCCGACGCAAAAATCAAATAAGATCTGATGTCTCGCGGTTTCCCCGGAGATCATCGGATCCAATGCACTCAAAGTACGGTCGAACTGAACTCCAGTGTCAGTGCGGTCGTACCCCATGCCAAGATACAAAAAGATGAAAGCCAAAAGGCTCGGTCACAGAAACCATTTGAACAGGTGGAAACGATGAATTGTAACCCAAGTATCAAAATCAGCAGATTGGGTGGAAAGAGTTCACCCGCACATACCTAGGCGTGGATGCCTGAAGTACCTTGACTGAGTCCAAGTCGGCGTAGTAGAATCCCGTAAGACTATCTGACGCAGGGCGTCTAACCACTTTGACAGTCAAGCGAAACAAGTACTCCTGGAGTGATCTGGGAAAACATCAAACATCAAACAAACAGTCTCAGGTTCAGTATCCTCGTAAGACTGTCGACGCAGAGGCTCTGCTGTACCTCTCCGATGTTAGTACCGATCAGGAATGGAAGGGTTGCGATTGGGTACCCAGGTTGCAGCAAACTGCAGGGACAATCGTAACGTTTTCTCCAAACTCTCGCGGTATGTGCAAGTTATCAACTTCCAGACAATCAACTGACTCAGATACAAAGGATAACAAAGATTCCAGACCACAATCAAGGAAAGAATGAATTGCAAACTAAGCATCGAAACCAGCAGATCGGGTGGAAAGAGCCCACCCGCACATACCTAGGCGTGGATGCCTGAAGTACCTTGACTGAGTCCAAGTCGGCGTAGTAGAATCCCGTAAGACTATCTGACGCAGGGCGTCTAACCACTTTGACAGTCAAGCGAAACAAGTACTCTTGGAGTGATCTGGGAAAACATCAAACATCACACAATCAGTCTCAGGGTCAGCATCCTCGTAAGACTGTCGACGCAGAGGCTCTGCTGTACCTTTCCGATATTAGTACCGATCGGGAATGGAAGGGTTGCGATTTGGTACCCTGGTTGCAGCGCATGCAGGGACAATCGCAACGTTTTCTCCAAACTCCCGCGGTATGTGCGAGTGATCGATTTCCAAACGATCAACTAGCACAGATGCAAAGGCAAGCAATGATTTCAGAACATGATCTATGAATGACCGGGTCAGAAGTGGGGTGTCCACTCGCTTTGGCATTCGGTTGCACGCAACCTCTGCCAAAGAGGGGCATCTGTAGACACCCCACCTTCGGCTACACTGTTGGTAGAGATAGCTGGTTGAACGGAGAATCATACCCCCAAATCCCAAGTCCAAACTCAGCCAAACTCACCCTTGTAAGCCCCATTCCATAGCCCAGTTCAAGCCTGAACCCAGTCAACCCAGTCCTAAACACCACCCTGAAAAACCCCCCATAAAAAAAGGCCAGTCAAAAAATCCCAAAAAAAGTCAAACTCACTGAGTCAACTCGCTGAGTTAACCCGCTGAATCAACCCGTCGAGTCAACCTGTCAAGTCAAAACACCGAGTCAACCCGTCGAGTCAACCCGTCGAGTCAAACCACCGAGTCGACCCGCTGAGTCAACTCACTGAGTCGACCAGCGAGTCCAACAGCAGCCCCGAGGGAGCGACCGTACTCGCTGGAAATCGAGGAGCGGCCGTACGGGCGGCCCATGGCAGGCCGCTCGAAAAAAATTACGAGAGTGCCCCTCTCTGCTGCTATAAATACCCCCCTCCCCTTCTCATTTCAACAAGCCATTCGAGTCCATTCAGCCCGAGAGCTCTGAGTCCATCTCTCCACCCTTTAACCCATTTTTCCACCAAGGAGAGCCCGAGTGAGGAGAGTCTAACCCTGGTCCAGCCCAGCCTGACCACTGGTCCAAGCCTCCCAAGCCATCCAAGTCTTGATCCAGCCACTCGAAGCCAACCCTTGCGACACCTCCGTCCACCCAGTTACTCATTTTCCAGCATCATCTCATTTGCATCTAGCATAAGTGCAACATTTACTTTTCTTCCAACCCCCCTGCTTCACTACAAGCACCTTGATTACTCAAACACACATGCATATGTCTTTATATTAAGCACCTGTCAGTTCGAGCGTATGCTCTGGGCTTGCCCGTTGTTGGAACCTGCCCATCAGAAACTCTTACTGTTCAGACCTGCATTCATGCTTCACCATAAAACACCTTGATTATTCAAGCACACTGCATACGTCTTACATTAAGCACCTGTCAGTTTGAGCGTACGCTCTGGGCTTGCCCGTTGTTGGAACCTGCCCATCAGAAACTCTTACTGTTCAGACCCGCATTCATGCATCATGTCATCCATGAGAATATACGAGGATTAAACTAGACTTTCAAGTATTCGATCGATTCTGTGAAGTAGAGACCGTACTTCGGTACGGGCAGTGTGTGGGGTGCTTAACCTCTTCCCACCCTGTAACCGTGATCCCTTACCTCGAATCTCTGACCGCAGATCAACAGGAGTCATTTTAGAGGAAGGAATCCTCGGATTCCCTTCTCTAACGTTTCTACGGGGTCTAGCCGACTGTAGATTCGAAGTAACTGGCTAGTGGCGACTCTGGTCTTATATAAACACATTTAAACACATCCAGCTTAACACGACTACCAAACAAAGCCCTCGAGAACGAGGCAAGCCAGTGGCACAAACGGCGATTTCACACTTCTTCTTCTTCTTCTTCTTCTTCCGAAAGGAAAGGGAGAACGACGTCGTGTGGGAGCGCGGAAAAATCGGCGAGGGTCCACAGGGAGTCTGGTGTTTCTCCACCTCCAGGCAAGCGGAGAGTTACTGAGTCGGGGATCAGGTATCTCTCCCGTAGCTCAGCCAGCCGGTCCTCCGATAAAACGGAAGGATATCCGGCTGCTGTGTATCTCCCTGCCGGAACCCTTGCACTGCTGGAGGCAGAGGATTCCGGAGTGGCATCACCAAGAGGGACAGTGGTCTCGTCAGAGTTCCCAGCCATGAGAAGATAAAAATAAAAGAAGGAGAAAAAAAGAAGTATACCAAAAACAGAAAAGAAAATGAACACCGGAGGAAGAAGAAGAATGGAAAGAAAAGACTGCAGGTTCCTTTCGAAAAAGCTTCTGTAGAAAATCAAAGAAATGGCGGACTCTGTATATTTATAGGCAATCATTCCGCCGTATCTGATGGCACGTGGCAGTCCCTCCTTTGACACAGCGCTGGAGCAGGCACGCCCATTAACTCCTCAAACACGTGGCGAGCGCCCCTTCATTTTCCATCAGCGAAAAGGCTGCGGAAAGCTGGCGCTCATTAATTCCAGCCCATCATGTGAGGTGCCGTTCTCGATGAAAGCAGCGGGCGGTTACATGTGATAGTGAGCTAAGTCCTTTCCTTAAGAATTCTTGGCGGCAAGGACTTGGGGGGCATCTGTTATAGGCAAAATGGTGGAGATAAGATTTCACGCAGAAGTGCCCATTTGGCTCTCGAGATCATCTGATCGAGAGTGCCAGTTCGACTCTCGAGATCGTAAGCTCGGGAGTCGAAGAATGGATAAGTGCGGGACGTCCATTCGACTCTCGAGATCATCTGATCGAGAGTCGAATATTGGATAAGTGTGGGACACCCACTCGACTCTCGAGCTCACCTGATCAGGAGTCATAGATTGAAAAATACGGAGCAGCTATTCGCAAGTCTCGAGTCTTCATAACCGATAGTCAAATACGGAAAAGCTCGATCCGCGAGCAGATCTTCTCACAAGTCGTTGAAAGACGTTACATCTAAGTGTGTACTTGGACTCGCGACCACATTCTAACATGCGAGCAGCTTTCCTGCGGTAATATCTCTCAGCCTTCAGTACTAGCACCCGATTCCCGTCGAGCAGCTTGTCCAATCCCTCTGCGACACCAAGCAGGGCTACATCCAGTTCGGTGGTTTCCGTCTTGTCGGCGTCTCCTTCCTTTTCGGAAGCTATGACTCCAACTACGGGCGTCTCCCTCCTTTTCGGAAGCTATGACTCCAACTACGGGCGTCTCCTTCCTTTTCGGAAGCTATGACTCCAACTACGGCTTCCAGTTTATCATGACACATCAGCGCTATTACTACGCTTACTGGCAGCCCGTATAGGTCGGTTTTTGGGCTTATCTTCTCTAAATGGATCCGGATCTCAAGGGATTGCCATCAAGGGGCGTGATTGTTGAAATAAGTCATTGGGTTGGATCTGACTCTAAAGATAGGATCTTATCCCACGAAATTAGCAAGATCTCAGTATCGTATGCGACATCAGCGGGATTTCGATATCTTACGTAACAAATTGGATTGCTTCAGATCTATATAAAGGGGTGACTCCATTAAAAGCAGGTACGCACACAACATTCAATCTTGGTCCCGTTTTGCTTGGCTTCTCTTCTTACTTTGGCCTGACTTAAGCATCGGAGGGCTAACGGTTGGTCCCCAGCCACCCTTAGTTGCTATCTGTCTTGCTTCAGGTCTGGTGGTGGAAATCCCTGCTGGAGTGAAGGAGAAAAGCCGGAGGATCTCGTTACAAAATCTGACATTAACAAGGTGTTTGCGAGCTTCTGAACAAGTTTGATGGAAAATAACCATTCTAGTGGAATCCATAAAGTTTTAAATGGTGGGGATTCAATCACGTCTGTTTCTTGTGGTGTGGTCCACCTAAGATTTAAGTTAGCTTCATTTTTGGTATCATGCCCTAAAATGAGCTTTCAAAATGGTTGGACAGTGTGAGTTTAAGCACATACATCATTGTTAGCATTAAAATGAGCTTTCAAAATGGTTGGACCATGTGGATTTAAGGCACATACAACACTGTGAGCCCCATAGTCAAGGTCCCACCCACCTTGGTGGATCTAGGGTCTCACCTAATCCACTTCCGATAACTTCATGAGGATGAGATCCACTCCATGCATCAAGTGCCCTGCATGCCTTTTCCTTGCGATGCAAGGGCCAAAAGTCAAGTGGGCTACATTATGGGAAAAGAAAGAGAAAGAAGATTTTTGTAGAAGAACATCAAGAGCCTTTTATCACCAAAATCTTTACATTTGGGTTCGTGAGACTCCATTTACAATGTTGATTTCTTCAATTGTCTTCTCTAAGGGTTATGTTTAAAATTTTCTACAATTTCTAGTTTGTAAGATATTCATTTCTTTCATGTTACTTGTAATTCACCTTTGGGTGACGTTGGGATATCTAAGAGAAGTCTTGATAATTGTACATCCATTATTTCTATTATAGTGGATTTGTGCCGGACTAGGTCTCATGGGTTTTCCCTTCATATAAGAGGGTGTTTCAGATAAAAAAATCTTAGTGTCTCTTTCATCCTACACTTTTTATAATTTACTTGTTTGTATTAGAAGTGATTTTCATCCACTAAATATTTTTATTGTTAATATCATTGATTTGCACATAGAAGGGAAAGTTGTGTAGTCTTCCAATGCCTTCTTCAATTTTGTGCTCATGCACTAAAACGATATAAGAAAACAAATGGATAGTGTGTATATAGAATAAATATGTACATAGGTTGGGCCCAACAGTAAAGACCACCATCATAGGTGAGGATAGGGACCGCACCTAATCGGCTTTAATTGTAGCTCAGCCGACTCCATATGATTAAGACTTGTTTGGAAGCCTCTAGTAGGGCTGAAAGTCGGGTGGGTTGGGTTGGGTTGGGCTGGGCTGGTGTTCAACCCTAATCAAACCCAAGGTTCCTATATACCTCAACCCAACCCAACCTTAGATGGAGAATTCTCAATCCAAGCCCAACCCAAGTGAGCTTGGTCGGGTTGACACATGCTAACATTTTCATTATTATATTAGTCTGTTATATTTCAATACACATCTTATTTGTTGTACCTATGGCTTTATTAAATATATATGTAGTTATTTATCATAAAGAACTTCACTTTTTCTAAACAAACAAGGTAAACTATAGGACAACTACTCCTTTAACACTCAAACATATCAAATTCAAGCATATCAAAATTTAAGCATTATCAAATATCAATAATATATTAATTTTCAAATAATATCATGTATAGGAAAGAAGACACATTAAATACAAACTAATAAGTTGACTTATTAAAGTAATATAAATTAATAAGTTTACTTAACTAAAGTATAATAAAACTATAAGTAACTTATATATAGATTAAGTTCGGGTTAGGGTGGGCAACCTGAGACCTCAACCCGAGCCTGACCGAAATTTTATTAGGTTGGTGTTTGCATAGCTTGAGCCTGAGACCGAACTCGATATTTCTTGCTCGAGCCCAACCTAAGGCTGGGTCGGTCACAAGTCGATCGGGTTGAACCTGCCTGGCTTTCAGCCATAGCCTCTAGGTTAAAACTGAGGAAATGAAATATGGTTCCCCATAGGTAGGCAATCCACTTCCTAGTCACGCATGACTATGTGGTGACATGGAAGGACAACTTCATGAGGATGAGATCCACTCTGCACATGATCAGGTGCCTCACTTTTGTCCTTGTGCAGGGTCCCAAAAATCAGGCTGATTCAAGAGTCAGGTAGGCTACATCATGGGAAAGACTTGCCATCCAATCAACTCGTCTAACATGCCAAACTAGAATAAATGGACGCTCCTAACATAAGAACATTCTTAAACTCACTGTGAGCCACACCAGGTGAATTTAGAGTTTTTAGGCATGATTTTACATTGGGAACATTTAGAGTTTTTAGGCATGATTTTACATTGTTCCCACCAAGTCTTGGATTGGATTGAATTTTATGGTCCATGGTTAAAATGTGTCTATGCATCTAATGGACGGGATCTGATATGCATTCTCCCCCACTAGTGAAATGCACACCGTCCATCAATTTCGCCAACTTATGTGGTCCAATACACACTAGACATTGGGGAACAAATGTTGGCCATGTGGGGGCCATCCTGATGTTTATACGAACTCTAAAACTGCTGAATGGAAAACGCAAATATCATCCTTGTTATGGGGGTTCTCGAACTAGGCCCTCATGCGCCCAACCAGGGAAATGTCTACAGAGCGGATAGCAGTGGCAGACCGAAGTTAGGCGGCCGAGTTGAGGTGCTGCCTGGATCCGTCAACTAAGTTGAGGAGCTTGGACTCCCAAGCCTCGAGGCCTAGCCAGACCAGGTCAACCCTCTTTAAGGGGCATTGCACGAAAATCAAAATACACATCCCGCTAAGTCCCTCCGAATGCAACATGTGACGGGTGTCAAGTGTAGAAACTTGCACCCACACCTAATAATTGTGGCAGGCCTAGCGTGTCAGGCTAAGGCCTAGCCAGACCAGGTCAACCCTATTTAAGGAGCGTTGCACGAAAATCAAAATACACATCCCGCTAAGTCCCTCTGAATGCAACACGTGACGGGTGTCAAGTGTAGAAACTTGCATCCACACCTAACAATTGTGGTAGGCCTAGCGTGTCAGGCTAAGGCTTGCCAGCACCAAGAGCCGATCCACACACTCTTGATTGAAAAGCTACAAGCTAAGGCCTACCAGCACCAGGAGCCAACCGACGCTCTCTTGATTGAAAAGCTGCGGGCTAGGGCCTGCCAGCACTAGGAGCCAACCCACGCTCTCTTGATTGAAAAGCTGTAGGCTAACATGTTTGAGTGGATTTACCAGACCTGAACATGTCAGCCACTCTCTAATTGCTGCCCAATGTACATTTACTACCCGAGATATAATTACTGGTCTAATTGTCAGCCACTCTTTAAATACCACCGCTACTCAAGGCAAAGGTACATCATTTTGCGTGACCTTTATCCAACCTTTATCTAATTACTGCCGATCTTCCAATCGACCTGACTTATGCATCAGAGGATTCCCCCTCACTTGCCCCTCTCTCTCTCTCTCCCCAAGCTGCAAGTCGTCTCCAGCCTACTCCAACCTCCTCTCTCGCCAAGCAGATTTGGGCGACAACAATCCTCATCCAAAAATTTTCTGGCTTCCCGGAAGGTTTCAACGATGTGCATTCAATTCCACGGTTTCTTGTAGTGCATGTCGGCTGCTAGATTGTTTTATCAGCCTCAATTTTAAACTCACGTTGTAACCTTAAGTTAGCGATCAGCCTCAATTTTAAACTCACGTTGTAACCTTAAGTTACTGAAACTGATGGACAGAGTGCGCAATGTCACATGAACATTAAAACTCTATGATTGACTATGCAACCCTTTGATAATACAAAGGTTGGCCACCGTTCATGTTCCAAGCCCCACACCTGAGTCACAGAACAGCCCGATTTTGGGCCTGACACTTCATCCGGGCGAGCTGAAGAGTCTGAATGGCCACACGGTGGGCTCCCTATTCAAATAAACGGTAGGCGTTTGCTGTCAACTCATTCCCTATGGTGCGTGCAGCCAACCTCAAACTTGGATCACACTGACTTTCTGGTATCAGGGGTGACTTGAGGTCTCATATTTGATGGACGGATTGGATGATATGAAGCATCACTTGGGCCCCACTTCAGTTCGCTACTACCCTAGCTTCCAGTGGTCCCGGTGCCACCTCAGATTTTGATTTTATGAGTAGATATACAACATATGCATTAAGGTGGTGGGACCCACAGTCATGGCCTGACCGAACTCAGTCTGGACGCGGATTGCCTGCGAAAGCCTTTCACAGGCATCTTCTGCGCTCGGAATCTAGGTAGGGCCCACCGTGATGTTTCTGAAAAATCTACGCAGTCCAACCGTTTTGTGAGATCATTTTAGGCATTGCAGGGATCCGAGACTCGAGTGGGCCAAATACGTGACCATTGAACTTTCATAGTTGAAATATTCGTGGGGCCACGGTATTTGTGTTTTGAGTTCATCTAGTAGGAATGACATTATGAACTGTATGGATGGCATATAAACATCAATGTGGGCCCACAGATGTTTCAATGGTGGGAATTTCCCTACCCACCTTTTGCTTTAGTGCGGCCTACTTGAGCCTTGGATCTGTTCATTTTTTGTCTCAACACTTAAAATGATCTCACAAAACGGTTTGACAGCGTGGACTTTCACAAACATCATGGTTGGCTCCACCTAGATTCCGAGCGCAGGAGATGCCTGTGTCAGGAAATCCGCGTCCGACCAGACCGACCTAAATCAGCTACAGGACGGGGATTTCCTGCTAAAGCCGAAGTTGTGCGGTGAGAACCAAGGTGGGTCTACAGTGATTTTTTTTTTTTTTTTTTTTTAATAAATCAACCCCCTCCATCCGTTTTGGGAGCTTATTTTAGGACATCAGACCAAAAATGAACGGGATCAAAGAGTCAAAAGTGGAACGAACTAAAGGAAGGGAAATTATTACCCTTGAAACCTCCCTGGTCCACAATGATGTTTATATGACATCCATAACGTTCACACCGTCACTACTACTGGGATGAACTAGAAATACAAATAGTATCCTGATTCAAAACTCCTGTGGCTCCACAAATATTTCAACTGTGGACGTTCAATCCTCACATTTTAGGCTTGGGTCGTGAATCCGGCTCATTTTTTATTTCTTGTGCTAAAATGAGCTCCCAAAACGGATGAACGGGGTCGATTTATCAAAAAAATCACTCTGGCCCCACCTTGGTTCCAGGAGCTTCGTCCGCAGGCCGCGTCCCATTTTAAATTAGAGGAGTTGCACATGTGGCATACATTAACTCAAAGAAAGCTTGTTATATTCTGAATCCTGTTGTTTCCAAGTCACAATCCCAAGATAACTGCATATCGTCCATCATGGCCTGCCAGAGTACCATAGTTTTTCTACCATACGAAAGAGTTCCTTTTTTGTCTGTCGCGGTGTAGCATCTAGCGTGTGTTGCAGTTTACAGCGGTCCACATTTTGAGTGGTTTGATGATCGGAATCCGTCCATCTTGTGCAATCTTTTTCAGACGTGTTTTAGAAACTTAGTCTGAAATAATAATTTTCATCATCCATCACTATATGTATATAAATTTAGAACAACAAAACCAAAATTTAATGGATCACATTAGACTCTAAAAATAAAAGGTTAAAATCATCAATGAAGTGTGATTGTTTGTTAATAGCTTATTTATAGTAGTAAAGAGATATGAACAGTTCATATCACAGAACCATCTCATCATGTGGGTTCCACTGGGTAGCGACACACGCTTGATACTTAGTCGCACACCAGAGGCAAAATGAACGCTTACTTTTCACTAGGGCCTGTTTGTTTCTCTAGATTACCTGTATTTAAATACTAGTAAATAATTAATTATTATTTACATAAGTAATGGTAAGGAGCGGATTAGGTGCGGCTCCGGCCTCACCCCAGACGGTGTGGCGTGGGCCTACATTAATGTATATATTATTTATTTATACTAACCATTGGGTTTTTCATATCATTTTAGGGCATGGGCCAAAAAATGAAGCAATGCAATTATTGACCGACCATATCACAGCGAACAGTGGTGGTTGACCATTATCAGCGAACAGTGGTGGTTGACCATTATCGGCCATAGAAGGTTTGGATGAAGCTGATATTTGCTTTTCTTTCTTTTGAGGTTTATGATACCTTATCACCATGTCAGATGGAAAATAAATATCATGAAAACATATGTTTGGTTGGCATCTGGAAATCCATTTTCAGCTTAAATTTGGATTCAATTTTAACTGATATGTTTGGCGACAGGTTCCAGCCAAACATAATTTTATCTAAAAGCCTAAAATGGCTATAATCGAGATTAGTGGAAATGGCCTTTCTACTAAGGGAGTAAGATGCGAAAGTGAGCGTGATGATATATCCATGCCTCCATGTATGCATTGTACATCTATGATATATGTGTTTTATATTCATATGGTCCTTCCATTTTGAGAGCTCAATTAAGGCATTAGAACAAAAATAAGGCAGATATAAATCTCAAGTGGACCACACCACAGGAAAACAGTGTTGACTGAATGTCCACCATTAAAAACTTCCTAGGGCCCACTGTAATGTTTATTTGCCATCCAATCCCGGCAATCTAGTCTTGCAAGACTACTATAGACCTGGGGGTCAAGTTCTAAGGCAGATCTGAAGCCCAAGTGGGCCATGCCGCAAGCAATGGCTGTATTACACAATTTCCAACCCAACAGAATCTGGATTACACAATTTCAACCATACAACAAGTTCCATATGTAATGTTTTGGGTTTTAGCCATGCCCCTATCGGTTTTATTGGAAAACGCTTGATAAGATTGGTAAACTGAAGTTATACGATGGGGAGTTGGTTATTGAGACCAGATAGAGCGCGGGCTTGACGCAAATTTCAAAGCGAGTATGTTCGCCTAAAGGATTCAATCCGCTGTTGGACAGGGTTTCAACGGCGTTGATGAAAGTTTTGGAGGTTCGTGGGGCCAAAGATGACGAAGGTGGTGTGTGTGTGTCTATATATATATATATATATATATATATATATATATATATATATATATATATATATATATATATATATATATATATATATATATATATACTAGGGAAATGGTACTATGAGGTCGACCTCATGGGAAGTTCCCATGAGGTCGAGCTGTGTGGGCCCCACCGTGATGTGGATCGGAAATCATCACCATGCATTTGATAGGTCCCCTTTAGGATATGGGATATCCAAAAATCAGCCGTATATGGAACTCTGGTGGGCCATACCATCAAAAACCATGTGAAGGCATGCCTAAATTATCTAAAAGCACTTGGTGGGTCCCCCCTGAGTTTTCGATGTGGCTGAAACTTGGTCCGACCCCTCATCCAAGTGACACACACACAATGGATGGGCTGGATTTGTGAACCACATCTCAGTGGGGCCAATATGCAATCATGAAGGTTTTAATGGGCAGGTAGCCCCTCTCAACTCTTGCCTGTGGTGTGGCCCACCTAAGTTATTGATTAACCTGATACTCAAGCCCGTGTCCTATCATGGAATGGTGCATCTAACTGATGGGTAGATGTTCGACACACATCACGGTGGGTCCCACACAACTCGACCTCATGGGAACTTCCCATAAGGTCGACCTCATAGTACCATTTCCCATATATATATATATATATATATATATATATATATATATATAAAGAGAGAGAGGTTCTTCTTGCTTGGGTTTCAAGGAATATGTTGTATATCTATGCGGTTCATCTGTTTTTACAACTTATTTTAACATGTCGGACAAAAAAACGAAGCAATATATACCTCAGGCAGATGACAACACAGAAACAATGGTGATTATATATTAGAGAGAAGTTCGGTTCTCTTCTTGCTTGGGTTTCAAGGGAGTCTGGTTGGAAATCGGATTGCGTGCGGAGTATCTTGTGGAGTAAACTCTGTTGGGCCCACCTAGAATGTATGTGCATTATCTACTCTGTCATATGTTTTTACAGCACATTTTAGGGGTTGAGCCCAAAATTTGAGCATATCCAAATTTCAAGTAGATCATGCCACAGGAAACAGTGGGAATAATGATTTCCACCGTTGAAACCTTCCCAGGCCCCACAGTGATGTTTATTTGTCATCCAACCTGTTCATAAGATCACATGGACATGGATGAAGCGAAAAAACAAATATCAGCTTGATCCAAAGCTTTTGTGTCCTTCGAGAATTTTTCAATGGTAGACATTCAGTTCACACTTTGCCTGTGGTGTGGTCCACTTTAGATTCTGATATGCTTCATTTTTAAGAATCATACTAAAATTATCTGTTAAGATGGATGGACGGAGTGGATAAAATACGTAAATCACAGTAGGCTCCACAGAGTTTACGTAAGCGTGCGGAGTTACTCACTACAGCAACTCCGCACCCGTCTGGTTGGCCGTGTGGCCCACTTGGATGAATATGTTGTATATCCACCCTGTTCATCCGTTTTTACCACTTATTTTAGTTCGTAGGACAAAAAATAAAGCAATATAAATCTCTGGTAGATTACAACACAAAAACAGTGGTGATTTGGCCATTGAAAACTTCTTGTGGGCCACAAAAGTTTTGGATCTAGTTGAGATTTTTTTTTTTTTCATTCATTTAGGTATGTTTGACCTTATCAACAGGTTAGATGGAACATGAACATTATGGTGGGCCCTAAAAAGTTTCAACGATGGCCCTAATTGTCTCCACTAGTTTTTGTGTGACGCGCTACTTGAGCTTTGAATCTGCCTCACATTTTTAAACGATGCCGTAGAGTGATTATCCATTGTGAATAATACATCATGGTTGGGCCTACAAAATTTGGTGATGCTGACACACCACTGAGATCGGTGGCACGCAACCGCCTTCCATTTGGTAGACTAAAAATGTGACGCTCTCATTTTAGTTAATTCTTGGAGATTAAGTATCTTATATTTAATTAGAGTCGACTAAAATGAAATTTGGCTCAGTTTTGGACAACCACTAAACAATTCCTTTAAATATTTATTACTTCAACAGTATTTATTTGTTTAGAAACTTCTAAGTAATTTTCATTGATGTGGATGATCAAAAAAATTTCCAATTTAAATATCCGAAAATCAAATGTCTGGAATTTTTCTCTTTTAATCTCGGGCTGGATTAGGTGCGCCCGGCCTCATAGTGCGGCTCTGACTGTGGGTCCCACCTTGATGTATGTATTGTATATCCACGCGTACATCCGTTTTTTCAACTTATTTTAGGATATGAGCCAATAAATGAAGCAGATCCAAATCTTAGCTGGAGCACACAATAGGAAGAAGTGGTGATTAACCATTAAAAACCTGCTGTGGGCCACAAAAGTTTTGGTTGAAGCTTTTTTATTTTTTATCTTCATCAGGTCCGTCTGACTTTACCAACAGTTGGGATGAAAAATGAACATTTTGGTGGGCCGAGGAAGTTTTTAATGGTAAGTGTTCAATTACCACTGTTTCTTATGGTGTGGTCCACCTGAAATTTGGATCTGCTTCATTTTTGGGCTCATGCCCTAAGATGACCTGAAAAAATGGATGGACCATGTGGATAAACAATAGATACATCAAGGTGAGCCCGACGATCAGGGCTGCACCTAATCCGCCCCTTTAATTCTGTGGACAGTTGATGTATTTCTTCCTTGGCCTTCAATATGTGAGCCAATGATCAAAGGGTTTTATGGAGATACAAGAAGCTCTTGAGGTATTCTCCATCCACAGCTGGACAACAGGATCAACGGCACCAATGGCCACATGGGTCTCTATTAAGTGGTCTGGTTGGGTCTGGCTGAGCCCAACCGATTTTTCACGCCAGGCCTGGCTTCCATGCTAGTTCCATGCCAATCTCAGGCCTTGGGCCTCATAGTGTCTTGTCTAGGCTGGGGCCCAGCCCAAACCCGGCCTGGCGACACCATTACACGCAATGACTTCACTGTAAGGCTCTCAATGGGCTGGGCTGGCCCATAGGCTTTGGTCTTAAGACTCTTAACCAATTCAGGACGGGCTTGGGCTGAAATATTAGCTGGGTCCTCATGACAGAATGGCCAGAGCCTAATAATTAAGCCTCATAGTGTTTCATGCATGCTGTCCCTCTATTTTCGATCATTATTTTAAGTCATGAACCAAGAAATCAGACATCCAAATCTCAGGTGGAACCGTTAAAAACTTCCTAGGGCCCATTGTAATGTTATTTATTTATTTATTTTATTCAACCTGTTGATTAGGTCACACAGACCTGGACAAGGGAAAACATAAATATCAGCTTGATCCAAAACTTTTGTGGGCCACCTGAGATTTGGATCTGCTTCATTTTAGGGCATGAGAAAATACATACATCATGGCAGGGCCCACAGAGCACCATCCAATAGTGAGTGGCTACCAGCAGTATGCAATCCTACAAAACCGTTCTGCAGGAAGTTCCTGCACTCATAAGTTAGGTGGGTTCCGCCGTGAGGTTTGTGAGAAATCCACTACATCCATCAGTTTTGCCAGATTATGTTAGGATGTGAGCCCAAAAATAGGTAGATTCAAAAATCAAGTGGGCTGAACGACAAGAAACAGTGAGGATGGTACATCCATCATTGAAACATTCATGGGGCCACAGAAGTTTTGAATCTGGAAAATATTTTTGTGTTTTCAGTTCATTCCTGTTGGAATTACCCTATGAACGATTTAGATGGCATATAAATATCACGGTGGAACCAGGGAGCTTTCAACGCAGGCATTTCCCTATCCACTTTTTCCTGTTGGCCCACTTGAGTTTTGTATCTGGCTTATTCTTGGGCTCACGTCTGAGGGCTTAGTATTCAGCCTCAAGCGGTCTGAGACCCAAAGCTCAAGGGGCCTGCCTCCTTTTGAATCCGAAACCCTTTCATCATTCACCAACAAATTAAAGGGAAGTAAGAAATACATCCATAATCTAAGAAAAAAGAGAAATAGCTCAAACATTTGATTTTTAAATCTTTTAAATCTACAAGATTCATTGTGTCTTATAATATATATATCAATGAATAATATAAAGCAAACTACCTCATCACATCTCACTTGGCCATGTATACAATTAGGAAGGTTTCAATGGGCAGACATCCATTCTCAATTGTTGTCTTTAGTGTGGCCCACCTAAGCCATGGATTGACCAGATTTGGATACATGATCCAAACCATCCTTCAAGCAGGCCGAGGTCCGAAAAATCAAACGATGAGATGATCCTAACCATATGATCAATGCTCTTCAAATAGAAGGCTGACACCCTGTTTCCTCTGCCATGTATGAACCATTCAGCAGTTTGCCAATACTTTGATGTGTATATGCAATGGGATTTCAAAATGGGAGCAGCTAAGTTGGCCCATATGCCATAACACATACAGGCGATGCTATATGATTATTTGTTTTCATAACACATACATGTGGTTGTTGGAGAAGCCTTCAAGCTCTGATGAAATAGAATCCTCCAACTGGTCGTTGGCAGTGACCGACCAGTTGGGTTATGGACCAGATTGCATGGTTGGTCTTTGGACAGTCTTTGGGCATTTTCGACTAGTCGACAATGTGCTCTGATCGGTCCACCGACTGGTCAGCAGTTGTGGCTAAACGGGTCAAATTTTGAAGTTTGCTCTCTAAAAAGTTTTTGCCATTCTCAACCGGTCGACAACGGTGGGCTCCGACTGGTCGACAGAATAGTGGTGATCTGCATGGTTACGCAAATCTCCTTAAAATGTTTCTAATTTTGGAATTTCTTTTATGAAAAAGGGTTATAATCAGGATTAGGATGTATCCTAAGGTGTCCAAGGTTTCCTAATTGTATTAGGGTGTAGGGAGAGGATTTTGAGAGAGAGAGAGAATTTGGGTTTTCTCTTGGGTTCCTTGCTTGTGGATTTTTCATCTCTGTAATCTTCTACTTTATAGTAGATTTACTTCGTGCCATGATTTTTTTACTCATTAGGGGTTTTTCCTATGTTAAAATCCAATTGTCTCTGCATGGTTGATTGTGTGTGTGATTGATTGTATTATGTTACTCGTTTGATTCCGTACTTGGTGTGTTTGATTTGCTTCTGCTGCGGGCTGGTTTTCCTAACAAGTGGTGTCAGAGTTATTGTTGGGGTGGTTTAGAATTCGGAATCTGAGATGAGCGCATGACATCGAGCATGAGATATGACATAGAGAAGTTCTCCGGTAAAAATAATTACTACGAACTATGAAAGGTGAAGATCGAAAACCCTCCTAGTTCAGCAAGGGCTTGAACATGATCTTGGAAAGCGACCTGCGACTATGAAAGAGGATGAGTGGAAAAAAGCTCAGCAAGAGAACCTCAATCCTATTAAGCCTGAAGGATGATGTCCTCTATCACGTCATGAAGGAGAAGACTACAATTGATACAATGGTTAAGCTCGAGAAAGTATATGTAAAGAAATCTCTAAAGAATTTGATGTATCTGATGATGCAGCTTTTTACCTTGAAGATGGTGGAGAGGACGGATGTGGAGGACCATATTAACACATTTAATCAACTGGTTTATAAAGTTGGTGGAGATAGATGAACTGATAAAGGATGAATATCAAGCATGCATACTGTTGAATTCTCTTTTATAATCATATGAGTCATTTAAGGACTCTTTGTGAGTGGGAGGGATACCATAACGTTAAGACCGTTATCTCAGCCCTCCAGTCGAGGGCAATGAGAAAGAAAAACGGTGATGTAGGGTTCTTGTTCTTTCTCAGAAGTACTGATTATGAGGGGAAGAAATTCTAAGCATGATGGGGGATATTCTAAATTGGGTTTTAAAGCCAAGGGCAAAGGGAAGACCAATGTGCAGTACTAGAATTATGGACAAGAATGCCACATGAAGGGGGATTGTTAGAATCACAAATCAAAGCAAAAGAAGTCTGAAAATTCTTCTAGGAAGGGTGTTAATACCGTAGAGGACAGTAGTGATGTTTATGATGTATTGACTGTATCCGGCAAGGGGTCTCTCAGTGGAGAGTGACTCTTGGATTCAGGTGTATCATGTCACATTTTTTTATACCGGACTTCATTCATGACATATAGAGCGTATGATGGTGGATCGATGGCTATGCTCACAAGGTGGTGGGTATTGGTTTGGAGCACATCAAAATGTTCAATTGGATCGAACGAGTCCTGAAAGATGTGAAGTAAGCCCTAAGATGAAGAAGAATGTGATCTCTCTTGTTGCACTCAAGGCAAAATGATTCAGGTTCATCGGCCGCGATCAATATTGTAAAATGATGAAGGGGTAACTCGTGTGAATGAAGGCACGTAAGTATGACCATCTCTACAAGTTGATCAGGAGCACATTTCATGGTGAAATTGCGGGATCGATAGCAAGATTCACGGTTGCTCATATGTGGCAAATGCTCAAGGGCTACATGAGAAGAGTGGCAAGGGAAGTGAAAGTGCGACGATAGAGTTGATGGAGGCATGAGAAGCGGTGGAGCTATGTTGAAGTTGAGATGATGAAGAAAGCAAGGAGGAATGGATTCATCGTTTGAAACCTTGGTGGAGATTGTTGGAGAAGCCTTCAAACTATGCTGAAATAGGGTCCTCCAACTGGTCGCTGGTAGTGTTCTATTGGTCGGATTATGAACTAGATTGCACAGTTAGTCTCTGGATAGTCTTCGGACGTTTTTGACTGGTCGCCAACCGGTCGGCAGTGTGCTTTGATCGGTTCACAATTGTGGCTGAACGGGTCAAATTTTGAAAATTTCTTTCTGGACAATTTTTTGCCATTCTCGACCGGTCGACAGAATGGCGGTGATTTACATGGTTACGCAAATCTACATTAGATGTTTCTAATTTCAGCATTTCTTCTATAAAAAAAGGGGTTGTAACCGAGATTAGGATGTATCCTAAAGTATCCAAAATTTCTTAATTGTATTAGGGTGTGGGGAGAGGGTTTTGAAAGAGAGAGAACTTGAGTTTTCTATTGGGTTCCTTACTTGTGGGTGTTTCATTTATATAATCTTTTGATTTATAGTAGATTCGCTTTGTGCAAATCGGATTGTCTTTGCATAGTTGATTGCGTAGGTAATTGATTGCATTGTGTTGCTCAGTTTGATTCCATACTCTATGTGTTTGATTTACTTATGTTACGGGCTGGTTTTTCCAACAACTGTTATATGTTCTCTTCATTGACCATTTGTAGACTACTGATCAAAGGATTAAAACCTAGAATTTGAGAGATTTAGGGCATCCACCATTTATGGTGGCCCATTAGATAAGTGGGTCCAGATTACCAAGTCATGGTCAAGAAAAATTCATGCCCCGATGCACCATGGAAATCATCTGATAATGATCAGACAGGCAATCATGCTCAACCGCCACACCTAGTGCCTTGTAGGAGAAATAGTGGAAAAATTAAACAATGCAAACCAGATTGATCATCATCAGACATTTATTTTTAATTATTTGATGAAAAATAAATAAATAAAGAGAATCAGAAGCTACTTCAAGAATAATAATCGATACTACAGTTTAGCAAACACGTCAAAATTTAATTTCTCCAAACATACAATCTTGATTACGAAGGCATTTCTCTTCAACCACATGAAATATTAAATAAAAAAAAAAAAAAAAAAGGTTATGCATACCGTTATAGTTTCAACGAAGAATACCTGTTTTGTGTTTACAATCCATCATCGAAACAGACAAAGCAGCTATATATAGCTCTAATATCAAAAGTGAAACAGAGATCAAATAGAAGAAAAGAAGAAAAAAAAATCTACTTGGTACAAGACTGAAGATTAGTACGTCTAAAATCTGCTCAAGCCGCACAGTCTTTGTAAGGCTGTACCCAGTTGTGATTTAGCTTTTGTAAAATATCTGTGTTAATTAATGGGTGATTCAACTCACAAGTGTACCGTAAACGGGGGTGGAGACAGGATTTTTTTTGGGGGGCCACGTGATATATTGGTTTTATCCACACCATCCATCCATTTTTCCATGTCATTTGAAGTTATGGCCCAAAAAATGACATGGATCAAAGGCTCGAGTAGACCACAAAATGGGGATTAACTCTTACCATTTACAAACTCACAAAGGCTACAGAAGTTTTGTATCACGCTGATATTTATTTTTTCCTCCAGGTCCATATGACCTTTATGAACAGGTTTAATGGTAAATAAACACCACAGTGCGCTCTAGTAAGGTTTCAATGGCAATCATCATTAGCACAGCTTCATCCTATGGTGCGGCCCGCTTGAACCTTGGATTTGCCTATTTTTTAGCTTATATCTTAAAATGACATGTAAAGATGGATGAACTGTTTAGATAAAATACACACATCACAATGTTTTTTTTTTTTTTTATTTCCCTTCATCCAGGCTTATGTGACCTTCTCAATAAATTGGATGGCAAATAAACATTAAGGTATGCCCTAAAAAGTATTTAATGGTATGGCATTCAATCACTGCTTCCTATGATATGGTCCACCTGATAATTGGATCTGCTTCATTTTTGGGATGATTCCCTAAAGTGATATGGAAAAACAGATAGACAGATACATCAAGGTGGGCCCTATGTGAAGTGCCCCCACCATCTTGGGTGAGGCCGGGGTCTCACATAATCATGCTGCACGAGGAGCCTTTGATTGAATCACAACCCATACACATTGATAACGTGTATTGGAAGATACTCTTTCATGATACCGTATTAATTAGATTGTATAATAAGAAGAGACGTTTACGAATAATAAGAAGCAAGCCTCCGACAAAGTTAACTAACATACACAAACAGCTCTATTTCATTATTTTGCATGAAAGCTACTTCCTAACAATCTTATATGAAATGGTCAACACGTAAATCTCTCCTATCTTTTGTTAATCTTTGACTTAGTAAGATTACTATTATATATTATTGTTATTATTATTACTAACAACCCCTTTTAGTTCTAATTGGGTAATCATATTATTGTTGAGGAATCATGAGCCATCTGCACCTTAGTACAAATGATACTCGTCCTGAGAGAACAGGCATGCATTAGCACGTGATACATGATACACATGCATAGGATCCAGGTGGTTTATTATGAGGGCCCCACAAATAGGTTAATTTCATAATAATGCAGGCCACGCTACTTGAATGTGGAACATTGGTCAGGTTATCTTGAGATAGTAATTAGACCAGGCTGATTTTCAGGTGATGCATGCTCATGGTGAACCCTGCCTAATGAATGGTTGGCATCTCCCACATATATGACATATGCAGGGCTTGAATGAGTGCCATGGCCTAAAACAAAGTTTGCTTATTAAATTGTTATAGAAGTTTGAGAGTTTTTTACATTGGCCCACCCATGAGATGGTCTCTCAGTTGGGTGGTGCAGATTGAACAACGTATTCACCAGTATTATAAGTTATGTGGTTGGCAGCATTTGGTACAGTACTTAGCACGATTGTGTCCAGCCAGTTTTTCTTTCTTTAGCTTTGATAGTCTGACTTCACTTTACACTGGGCAATCTAAGGCTCTTTAAGTGTTTCTATTGCTTTTAAACATCTGCATGATCAATCCATTAGGCCCATCTCACTTTTCATGGTCCACTTTGAAAAATCCACGCCCATTAGATGAGCTTTATATCCAATCAATGCCGTAGAAAAATAGATGGTTCGGATCAAGGAAGGTCCAATAACGAACATTAATAATTCATTTAATAGAATGCATTTTACATCACAACCGTTTGGATAAAATACATACATTACATAAGCCTGTCCCTAGCTACTGAACCAGTCGTAGCTAATCCGTGTCGGGGATTTTCTGCGGATGGATGTAGATTTCCTGCTAAATCTGCCACCAGTATCAGAGAGGGACATACCTGTCAGGAGCTATGTGGGCACCGTGATCTATATGTTTTATCCATGTTTGTTTATTTTGACATATCTATTTATCCTAAAAAGTAGGCAGATCAAAGGCTCAATTGGACCACACCTCACGGCTAAAAACTCTTGCATCTACGTGTCTCCAATCTTGCCCAAAAATTCAACTTACATATATCTCTAATATTTTAATTGATTTATAAATATTAAATAATTAATAATAGCTTATTTTAATTTACAAAATTATAAAACTTAACATCACTCTTTACAAGTATTACTGAATAAACTTAATGTATATCAAAATACTACTTTCAAATAAAATGACCTTGGGTACACTTCCCACTTACAAAAATTACATGCATTCAAATAATAAGTAAATTATTAGTTCCTTCCAATATCTCAACTTTTTTTATTAAACAAATATTATTTTTAAAAACATTAATTTTACACTTAATGGATCGGATGGTAATTATAATATGTAAAATGCTAAATTTATAAGTATGAATCATAAATTAAAAAAAAAATTGAGTCTAAGGGCAACTTTTATTGTGTTATATTCCATAGATGAAATAATTGTGATGCAACATAGATCATGGGTGTGAGATGAGACTGAAGGCATGCACGTGTGAACTGTTAACAAGTGTGTGATACTGAGCTTTTCATGTTGTTGGAAAGCAATGCTTAAATCTTTTCATAAAAAATTAACGTTTCACTCCTCAGGTGGGCCACAATGTATAAAGTTAATTAACAGTTTAAGCAAATTAATTTCTAGCCTTACACTCCACTGAATATTCCTGAAGACAGGATTCTGTGGGGCCACTATGAACTATGTGTTTTATCCAAGCCATCCACATGTTTTCCAGCTCATTTTAGGGCATGAGCTCAAAATTGAAGCATATCCAAAGCTCAAGTGGACCTCACCCTAGGAAATAGTGAGGATCGAATGCCTACCTTTGAAAACTTTTTGCCAGCCATTTATTTATTTTAATTACACACCCACCACAACGAATGCTCGGACCATCACCTCATGTTGAAACTCTTGAGAGTCTACCAATGAGGTACAGCAGCCGCTGCAATGGTGGACCCCAAGAATTTGTGTTTTCCTTTCATCCACGTCTGTTGACCCTATGAATAGGTTGGATGGCAAATAAACATCATGGTGGTGCTCTAAGGAAGTTTTTAATGGTGGTCCCCATTGTTTCCTGTGGTGTGGTCTACTTCAGCTTTGAAGGTGCCTCATTTTTAGACTAATGCAGTTAAACGAGCTGGCAAAATGGATGGACTGCATGGTGGAGCCCACACCACGCTAGCTAACCTTTGAAAGTTTGCTTAACCCTCCAAGCGCATGCATGATGGTCCAGCCATGTGTGGGGCACGTGTACGATGATCCAAGCCAGTCATCTTAAAAGCTCCTCCTTTGATGGGCTATTAAGAAAAATCTGCTTAAATTGAAAATTCCTAACCGTCTGATTGATGAAACTTATCTCACTGAATGTAGGTCATTGCTAACTTTTGTCTTTTGGTGTCCTTCTGTATGCCACCGAATTAGGATTGTCCCCACCATTATTTTTAGACCACGGCGATCCACAATTTTATATGACAAACAGTTTAAATCTAGTACATGGTTGTAACATGCACAGAAATGACATGCAAGTGCAGTACCTCCAATGCTTTCACAGCGGGATGGGTGAGGCCCTGACCATGTGCCCAGTACTTTGATATATGTGCTGTATATTCATGCGGTCTATCCATTTTTCCAGCTTATTTTATAGCATGAGACCAGAAATGTTGCTGACACAAGTGGCCCACACCTCAAAAAACACAGTGGTGATTGACCATTAAAAACTTTTTACCGGCCACAAAAGCTTTGGATCAAGATGATATCTGTGTTTTCCCATTATGAGGTCTCTGTGACATTATGAACAGGTTGGATGGAAAATAAACATTATAGTGAGCATTAAGAAGTTTTTAATGGGGTGCATTCAATCACCACTGTTTCCTGTGGTGCAGGCCACCTGAGATTTGGATCTGATTTAGTTTTGGGCTCATGTGCTAAAATGAAATGGAGAAACAGATGAACAGTTGAGATATACAACACATAAATCAATCTGGGCCTCACCCACCAACCTTAGACCGAACTCATCTAATCCGCGAGAAGTGAAGCGGATTGCTGAGTAAACTCTGTGGAGCCCACCGTGATTTGTATTTTATCCACTCCTTACATCTATTTAACCAGATAATTTTAGAGCTTGATTAAAAAAATGAAGCGTATCAAATGCTCAAGTGGACCACACCACAGGGACTGTGAATTGAATGTCTACCGTTGAAAAATTATTAGGGGCCACAGAAGTTTTGGATCAAACTAATATTTTTGTTTTCCCTTCGTCCATGTCTATATGATCATATGAATAGGTTGGATGACAAATGAACATCACTGTAGGCCTTGGGGAGGTTTTAATGGTGGAAATCATTCTTTCCACAGTTTCCTCTTGTATGGTCCACTTGAGCTTTAGATGTGCTTTAATTTTAGTTTCAACCCCTACAATGAGCTGGAAAATCAGATGGACAGCGTGGATAAATGACATACATTCGCCATGGGCCTAATTGAGTTTAGTTAATACGCTAGTACTAAGTAACTTGTACTTGTGATGTTTGCCATTGGATGTCTGTTTTTGGGCATGTTCGACCTGTGTCATCGACTGGTCAACCGTGCATTGAGCTATCTCGACCGGTCGACCCAATCAATCAATGGTTCTTATGATTTTGCACGTTTTGTTTCTATTTTCGATTTCATATTATATATGTGTTTAATTGGGAATAGATTTTCGGTTTCATATTGTGTGTGTGTGTGTGTGTTTAATTGAGATTAAGGTTTAACACTTGAGTTCTAAACGTGCTTGGAGAATTTTAGAAAAAGAAAAGCAAAAGTTCTTTCTGGGCGATTTTGTAAGTGTTATCCATCTCTTGAATCTTTCATTTTTCATAGTGATTCATTTTGTGCCCTAGTTTTTTTTTTTTTTTTTCCAAAGATTTTTCCACATAAATTCATTTATCTTCTCTGATTGCTTTATTTGATTCTCATCTGAGTTGCTTCTACATTCCCTAAGAGAGTATTTCATCAACTCATCATGAATCAAATGGAAAAAATGGTTGATTTTCAATGTAGCTATGTTAGCCATAATCAAATGACTTTCACTTTATCAATTAAACAAGAGAAACTCCATAATTGGTAATTTTTCGTCTAGAACAATCCATGTTATAGCTGTATAAAATGGTAGGGCAGAAGCGTTCTTATGAAGCAGCCTAAAAATATTACTATAAAATAACTTGCAATATGTACTTATATTTAAGGAGAACTCAACCTAATATTGAAAAACACGGTGCAACTGTCCATCAACTGGACCTTTCGTTGCATGGAACAACCACAGATGCACCATCTTTGATTCACAGGAAAAATAAAGAAAATCATAAGCCACTTCAAGAACAGTAATCAATATAGCTCTAAATGTGTTGAAATTTAATTTTTCAAAACAGACAATCTTTACATGTCAAAGATGCCAAAAACCAAATGTTATTTATTTAGAAATATAGTTTCAGCGAAGCAGAATCCCTATTTTATGTTTGAAGTCCATCATCTAAACAGCTACATGTCTCCATCCTTGTTTAATGTTTGAAGTCCATTTGCATGTCTCCAATATCATAAGAGAAACAAAGGTAAAAGGGATGGAAAAAAGCCCTAGAAAATTAATTATAGAAACAGTAACAAGAAATAACCCTTAAATTGATTAAGCTTATGAACATTTATCAATTCTTTCAGTCCATTACTGTGAACACTGTGGGACCCACCTGCTGATGGTAAATCCAAATGCACTTGACTCATGTATCAAGATTGATTCTGTTAAAGTCACTTGATATACATTGATACGCTATCCTCTAACGGCTCGAGCTTTAACGATGCGAAACAATGCATTAGTTAAATTTCTATTTAATTAAAGGCATCCAAATGATCTATATATTATTAGTTTCTTCCAATGTCTCAATTTTTTTATTAAACAAATATTATTCTTAAAAACATTAATTTTACACTGAAAATGTATCTTGCAGTAATAATAATAAGTAAAATACTGAATTTATAAACATAAAACATAAATAAAAAATGAGGGTCAGGATAACTTTTATTGTTACGTGCTATACATGAAGTAATTGTGATGCCACACATAATATGCGTGTGAGATGAGATTTTTTTCATCTATTCCGGAAGGCATGCACAAGGGTGCGAAAACGAGTATTTCATCTGGTGAGAAGCCATGCTTAAATCTTTTTTCCTCACAAACTAACGTTTCACTCTTCGGTGGGCCACAATGTATAAAGTTGATTAACCATTTAAAACATTATTTTCTAGTCATCCACCCAATATTTCTGCTGATTGGACTTTGTAGGGCCCACCATGATGTATGTTCATTTTTCCAGCTCATTTTAACACATGAGCACAAAATCGAAGAATATTCAAAGCTTAAGTGGACCACACCACAAGAAACAATGAGGATTAAATGCCTAATGTTGAAAATTTCTTAGGGGACACAGAAGTTTTGGATTTTATTTGTGTTTTCCCTTCATCCAAGTCTATCTGAACCTATGAACAGGTTGGGTGGGAAATAAACATCACGATGGGGCCTACGAAGTTTTTCAATGGTGGACATCATGATCCAAGCTAGCCATCCTATTGGCTCCTTTGATTGGCTACTAAGAAAAATCTACTTTAATTGAAAAATCCTAACCGTCTAAATGATGGAACTTATCTCACTGAATGTGGGGCATTATTAACTTTTGTGTTTTTGGTATCCCTTTGTATGCCGCCGAATTAGGATTGTCCACACCATTATTTTTAGACTACGGGCAATCCTCAATTTTAAATACCAAAGAGAACAGTTTAAATCTAGTCCAAAACGAACGGTTTAGATCTAGTCCAGGTTAGCACGTGCACAGAAATGACATGCAAGTGCAATACCTCCAATGCCTGGGGAAGGGGAGCAGATCTGGTGAGGCCGGGGCAACAGCTTAGTGGGTTAAGTCCTGACGGTGGGGTCCACCTTCATGAATGTGTTATATATCTATGCAGTCCATCAGTTTTTCCAGCTCGTTTTACAGCATGAGACTAAAATGCCGCAGATAGAAATCTCAGAAGGCCCACACCACAGGAAGTTGGGCTGTCAATGTTCCTGGTTCGAGCTGGGCCCTTCTGTACATGCCCCAGGCCTGAGTATGGCCCAATCCTGTGATGAGCAAAAAGAACCAAGTCTGGTTCACTACGTATGCCAAATCACGCATGACATTTTCAAAAATGCCCTTGAAACTTTACACAAGCAAGACTGGATTATGGTCAGGACACATTGAAAGACTTTTAGACACAGTATGAGGCCAAACTGACTAATCAGTGGTTAATTTTTAGGCCCAGGTAGGCTGTGGTTCTGTATTCAGCCCAAGCTCAGCTGGGACCAGAAGCCCAATGGACCAGCCCAACCAATTGAGAACCGAGTGAGTGCGTATAACAGTGACACTAAGATGGGTTTGGGCTGGGTCCCAGGCCACACAGAACTGGGTGAGGCCAGATATGGGAATGGACCTAACGCAAAAAATTGGATAAGATTGGGCCAGTCTCAATCTAGGACCCAATAGGGCACATGTTACTTTCATCCATACCATTGATTTCATTTTAGTTAGCTCTAATTATTTATTAGAAATCTTAATCCTTAATATACAATATATAATCAATGTTAATAGGAACTCGTTATGTATTAGACATCAACATCTCTTTGCCATAGTTTGTTCATGTATAAACTTTTTTAACTTTTTTCTTTATCCTTTAAATTACAAACTAATAATTAAAAAACTTTAGATACAAAAGGAGGCCTTCAAAAGTCTCCATCGATTTCAACCACATCGACAGTATGGATGGCCACAATGACTTGAATTCAATGCTAAACCCTTGATCCAAAGTTGTTATGGCTCAAAATTGAATTTGTCAATAAACACCATTTCATATATCCTTCAAAACCCAATGCTATACAAAACTTTCCCATAGTCACTTTTCAATTGTGCTCAACTGTATTTTAAAGCACTTTAAACTCTCTCAAATACTTTACCCCGCTATAATCATTAATTTTGGCCCCAGTTATGGCGCTGGTTTCGATTTCCTCATCTCAGCGCAACTATTGCAGTAGTCATTGTTGTAGATTAAGCATCTTGTTTTTTAATCTTAACCATGGTGGATGCAAAGCCTTATATGGTAGTAAAAATGAAGGATTATAAGCAAGGAAGACCTCTCTCATAAAACAATGCAGTAGTACACTTCCCACTTACAAAAATTACAGACATTCAAACCATCCCTAAATTAATAGTTCCTTCCAAATCTCAACTTTTTTATTAAACAAATATTTATTTTTAAAAACATTAATTTTACACTTACAATGTATCTTATAGTAATTGTAATAAATAAAATGCTAAATTTATAAGCATGTATCATAAATAAAATATGAGTCTAAGGGAAACTTTTAGTGTGTTACATTCTATACATGAAATAATTGTGATGAAACATAGAATGTGCCTGTGAGGTGACATTTTCATCTATTCCCAATGCATGCACGTGTGAACAGTTAACAAATGTGTGATACTCAGCTTTTCATGTGATTGGAAAGCAATGCTTAAATTTTTTCATAAAAAATTAACGTTTCACTCCTCACGTGGGCCGCAATGTATAAAGTTGATTAACGGTTTAAGCAAATTAATTGTTCCTAATGACCGGATTTTGTGGGGTCCACTGTGAAGAATGTGTTTTTTCCAGCCGTCCATCTGTTTTACCAGCTCATTTTATGGTATGATCCTAAAATGGAAGCATATCCAAATATCAAGTGGACCTCACCACAGGACATAGTTAGGATTGAACACCTCATTGAAAACTTCTTGGCAGCCACATCAATTTTGGATCAAGCTAATATATGTATTTTCCCTTCATCCAGTTCTGTGTGATCCTAGGAATAGGTTGAATGAAAAATAAATATCACGAAGGGCCTAGAAATGTTTCAGTGGGGGACATCATTATCCCGGAAGTTTCCTGTGGCGTGGTCCATGTCAGCTTTGAAGGTAGTTCATTTTTAGGCTTATGCGGTAAAACGAACTAGCGAAATAGATAGACTGAATGGATATAATACACACATCGTGGTGGGCCCCACAGTGCTAGCTAGGTGGTGTTGGGTCACCACCCAATCCACAACATTAGTAGTCTGCTCGAATATGATACTCCATGTGCGTGCATGATGATCCAAGCTACATGTGAGTTACATGTATGCAATGATCTGAGCCCTAGAGGCTCCTCCTTTGGTTGGCTATGAAGAAAATCTTCTTTAATTGAAAATTCCTAACCGTCTAATTGATGGAACTTCTCTCGCTGAATGTAAGTCATTATTGATAACGTTTGTTTTTTGGTATCTTTTTGTATGCCACCGATTGTCAACACCATTGTTTTTAAACCACGGCAATATTACACAATTTTATATAACAAAACCAACCATTTAGATCTACTCAATTATAACAAAACCAACCATTTAGATCTACTCAATGGTTAGCACATGCACAGAAATGACATGCGTAGATTTACGTGGGGCCCACCTTGATCCGGTGAGGCCTGGGTAATAGCTTAGAGGGCGAGGCCCTGACTTTGGGGCCCACCTTGATGTATGTGTTGTATATCCATGCCGTCCATCTATTTTTCTATATCATTTTATGGCATGTGACCAGTAATGTTTCAGACGCAAATTTCAGGTGGTCCACACCACAAGAAACAATTGTGCTGACCATTAAAAACTTCTTGTGGGTCACAAAAGCTTTGGCTCTTAGATGATTTCTGTGTTTTCCCTTTATCCAAGTCCCAGTGACCTTATCAACAGGTTGGATGGCAAATAAACATTGCAGTAGATCCTAGGAAGTTTTTAATGGTATGCATTCAATCAGCATAGTTTCCTGTGGTCTGGGCCACCCAAGACTTCGATCTGATTTAGTGTTGGGCTCATGCCCTAAAATGATCTGGAGAAACAGATGAACCGTGTGGATATACAATACATATATCAAGGTGGGCCTCACCACGAAACTGTTACCCCGACCTCATCTAATGCGGCCGTCAGGTGAGTGTCGGTTTGGCTGGGCTGGTGACCCCAAACCGCCAGTAGGCCCAACTGTGATTTATGTGTTTTATCCACGTGCCAATTTATTTTTCCAGCTTATTTTAGGGCATGAGCCAAAAACCAAAAAAATGAGGTAGATCCAAAGCTCAAGTGGACCACAACACAAGAACCAGTGGGGATTGAATGCTCATCAAAACTTCTTGGTGGCCGACTGGAATGTTTATTTGCCATCCAACCTGTTCATAAACTTCGCCTGGACAGAAGGATCGAACCTAGACCCCTATGAGACAACAGACCGATGAGAAGCTGGGCTGTCAACATTTCAGGTTGGAGCCAGGCGCGACTCTGGTCCAACCCTGTGACGAAAAGAAACAAGTCGGAGGCACTGCCTGACGTTCCCTAAGCCAAGCTAACTAGACACAGCCTGAGCCCACCTGATTGATAACGGATTCAGCCCAAGCCCAGTCTGATGTGGGCTAGAACCAACAGCCCATTGGGCCATCCCAGGCCATTGCGAGCCTTGCAGTGAAGTGAGTGCATATAATGGTGACACCAGCCTGGGTTTCAGGCCACACAGGAAACTATGAGGCGAGGCATGCCTGAGGCCCAGAACCGACCATGGACAACCAGGCCCTAGCAAAAAAAAAATGTTTAGGATTGGGCCCATTTTATAGTCATCAATACCGTTGATCCCGTTGTCCAACTGTGGATGGAGAATTCCTCTGAAGACAAAGGAAGAAATACATCAACAATCAAACATTTGGTTTTTAGATCTTTAAGCATGGAAGACTCATTGGGTCTTATATCATCAATGAAAATTGCAGAACTGCCACCAAAAGGATCACATATGTTATATAAAACAAGTTATCACATTGAAAATTTTAAAACAACTAAATACCAATGAAAAGAAGTAGACACTTAAAAATGAATTGATCTCATTTTAATTAACAATAAATATATATTAGAAATGTTGATCTCTAATATATATTGAGTTCGTGTTAATTGTGAATACATCCTAGAGACCAAGATATTTTACAATACCAGGGTTGTGTGTGTGTGTAGGGCTGAAAGTCAGGCGGGTTCAACCGGACTGACTCGTGACCGACCTAACATTGGGTTGGGATTGGGCAGGAAGTATTGGGATCGGGCTATGCAAACACAAAGCCGATAAAGCTTGGGTCGGGCTCGGGCTGCCCAACCCATCCCAAACCCAATTTATATATAAGTTACTTATAATTTCATTATATTTTAGTTAAGAAAAGTTATTAGTTTATATTACTTTAGTAAGTAAACTTATAATGCTTGAAATTTGAAGTGCTTAAGTGTTAAAGGAGTAGTTGTCCTGTATTTTAGCATATTTGTTTAGAAAAAGTGAAGCACTTTGTGATAAATAACTACATATATAATTAATAAAGCCATAGGTATAAAAAAAAAAAAAAAACAAAGACATGTATTGAAATATAATAGACTAACGTAATAACGAAAATATTAGCATATATCAACCCAACCAACTGGACCAACCCGTCCAAGCCCACTTGGGTTAAGCTTGGATTGAGAATTCCCAACCCAAGGTTGGGTAAGGGTTGAGGTATAGGAAACTTGGGTTAGGTTAGGGTTGAGCACTAACCCGACCTAGCTTGCCCGACTTCCAACCCTAGTTGTATATGGTGCAATTTGAGAAATCAATACACTCAACTTAGCCTTCTTCATGGCACATGAAAAATAGTCTTGGCAATTCAGATAAGATTTGTGTTGGAGAGCCTTCAAACGTGCGCGAACTGGGTGCTCAGACCGGTTAGGCGACCGGTCTGGCCGTGTGGCCCAGACGCACAAAGGCTGCTAGACAATGCTTTGAGTGCCCAGACCGGTTGGGAGACTGGTTTGCAATGGGCTCCGACCGGTCGGTGGTGAGGCAACGTCGGATATTTTTTCCTCTGGATAGTATCTGTGTAAGGCGGGACCAGTCGGCTGTGCGCGCGGGTTTCTTGCGCAGCTCGCAGTACTGCGCAAGGTATTTCTATTTCGGGTGTTTTGCCTATTTAAGGAGTTGCAATCCCGACTTAGATGGTAATCCTAAGGTGTCCAATGTTTCCTATTCGTGTTAGGAAGAGGGGAGAGGTGTGTGTGAGAGAGAACTTGGGGTTTTCTCAGTTTATTCCCTGCTTGTGGGCTGTCAATCTCTATAATCTTCTGATATTCATAATGGATCGTTTTGTGCCGTGGTTTTTTACCCGTTGAGGGGTTTTTCCACGTAAATTGGGAGTCTCTTGTGGTGAATGCTTGTGTGTGATTGATTGCATCTTGTTTACTTGTTTGATTTCGCATTGCTACACGCGTTCGGCGTTCCGCTTCTGCTGCCGGCTTTTCCAACAATTTGTACTTGCTACAAGAAAGGCTACTATATGAGTAACTGTTGCTATTCCGCAGGCATTGGTACTACAAGCAGAATCTGCCTCTGTTTCCTTCACAATCTGAAGCAGACATGCTTGAAGAGATAGAATTAGAATTAATTAAAATGAGATTGATTCAATTTTAGGCGTCTGCCAAATGTGAGAACCACAGAGTGCTTACAGTGGGCAAGCTTCGGCTAAAGCATATGAACATCATGATCATGTGCTTACTGTGTCTTCGGGATGCAGGAATGGTGGCCCATCTTTTTATGTATTGTATCTTTGTTAGAGCAGTTTTGGGGCATTTTTCCTTGGCATGACATGGGAGAGGCATTGGGAAAGAAGGAGAATTCAATGGCAGCTATCCCTTCTTGTGGGCTTGTGGTTCATTTGGAAAGAATGAAATAATAGGTGGTTGTTTTCATCCAGGTAAGGTGTTTAGGAATGCCAAACTAGATGTGGTTTCTTGGGCCTTAGGTCTCAAGCCGTTTGCTTGTTGCCACTCTTCTGAGTTTTAATTATGGTTGGTCTTTTGCTTTGTAGTATTGTGGGTGATTTTCTTACCTGGTCTCTTTCTTGCTTAATATAAAATTTTGTTTCCTTTCAAAAGAAAAAGAAGAAGAAGCTGTTTTGCTGATATTGCTAGTTTGTCAATCTTCTTTGTCACTCATAATGGAAATAATGTGGTTTCATCACATACTATATGAATTGAATTAAATCAATATGAAATTAGTACCCCATGATCATTCTATATTTTCTACATGGTTGATGGTAGCAAGAACAATTCAAACAGTCAATATAACTTCCTACTCCTCATACAACCGCTAGGGTGACAGCCAATTCTGACATGGTGGGAGATACTATTATCACTAAACCCAATGCCTAATTTGGGAGATGGGTATCTATTCCCTAAGGGCTTATTAATGGTCCAATTTACTTCCCACTTTTTAACAACCAAAGAATGCTTGGAGCAATGTTCTAGAAAAGAAGTTCCACACATATAGTGGTTATGTTTTAAAGCAATGACCCAAAATGTTTTCAATGTTAAGAGCAGCTATGCAAAGTTGCATTAGATGAGCTCATTGGTAGCTCGAAGTGTATCAAAGCTCATAGATGACTAGGGAAATTCCGGAATAATTGGAGTGTTGAGAAATGAAGGGGAAGCAAGGTTGAAGTTTCTCAGCTCATCTGAGTTGGCAATGCTAATGAAATGGAAATGCTCACGATATTAATTGGCTAGAAGTAGGTGAATGATACTGGTCTACCTAATATGGACTCAAAAGGTCCTGTTTGGATTTGGGCAAAAAGTGTGTAGTCTAGCAATCATTGGTGTGCTGTCAGGCAGCCTGGTCATAGACATTATGTTGTTGCTGACGATTTGTTCTATTCTTGTTTGTTAAACACCCTGGATCATGATATGGATAAATTGTGGCACATGCATGTAGGGAAATTAAAATTTCATAGGTAATACACATGCACATGTGAATATGAACACTTGACACTTGTGAACATTGAGATATGTGCCACATTTTTTAATATAAATATTGATGATGACAAATATGTGAGATGCTTGAACTTGGATGGTTGCAGACATGGCACTTGAAAACATGTCATGCCTAATTTGTACACATAAATAGAATCCTCACGTGTACTGAAACAAAAAAGTATTAATGACAAGTAGTTCCACCGCTCCACTAGAGACACTAGATTTATGATAAAATCAATCACATATCTATGTCAATGACATGTATTTCCACCTCTCCACCATAGGCATATAATCCATGGTTAAATTAGTCACATATCCATGACTACTTTTCCAAATGTGCATTAATTCATATGCACAAGGATATTGACAAACCCTAGACATGTATAACTGTCCATGACTAGTGGAGACCGCTTTTCCCCGGATCAAAGCAGCTTAGATTGTGCAATTCCTTGGGCATCCAGTCAAAAGGGGCATGCTCTAGTGATGTTTACACAAAATCTAACCTGTCCATAAGATGCATTGACTCAAAACTCTCGCAGCCTAAAATTTAAACTAATCCAAAACTCATATGGGACATGGCTAGGGGAACATATTAAGAAAGATTGTCCACTATTTATTAGAGTGGGGGCCCAACATGTCGTGTATGTAAAATTGAGGCCACTCAAACCCTTCATCCATCCTAGATGCACGATCGGGATAAACTTCAGCTTCTTTTGTAGCTTCAAGGGTAGGTGTTCCTTTTGGAAGAAAGATCACTTCTTAACCACGCACAATAACACCAAAATTAAAAGAAAAAATAAAACAAAAATGCAAACCACAACATAGAAATTTACGTGATTCCTTTCAATTCACACCGATCCACTATGCTTAAAGGAAAAAGAAAAAGAAAAAAAAGAAGAAGAAGTGACTCTCAATATAATGCAATCTCTCTCTCTCTCTCTCTCTCTCTGAACAGACTATGTACATTACCCCAGACGAATTAGGGTTTACATAAAACACCGTGTGAATTTATGAAATTTTCATTTGATAATGTTGCCTTGATGAACAATGCATCTCTAATAATCAGGCTCCATAGAGCCTAATTGATGGTCAAATTATAGGAACGCAGAGGAATAAAGGGTTTTTAAATCTGATATTACTTAATCAACAAGGATCCTCGTTTAGATCCGGTCATGTTCTCATTAAAACTAAGAAAAATCTAATTCAATTAGATATACCTGATGATGAGTCAGCAATCTAAAGTTGTTGTCAACCTCCCAAGCAAGGGATTCTCTCCCAAATATATCCCAAGTGGAAAAGGATAGAGAATTGTCATCAGAATCCTGGTAGGGGCCACATCTAACATTGAGCTGTCTGAGAAGTGAACCATTACATACACAAATGTGGATGTGTGGATTAAAGTGGTTTTGGAATGGCCCACCTCTCTTTCTCTCACTATCGCTAGAGCTAGCTGGAACGTCCACCAAGAACGGGGGCCGTATGAACGTCTAGGGCTCTCTCTTCCCTCTTTGAAATAGGATCTTATAAGGAAGATTTTAGGGTTAAAGGAGGAAACATGCACGCCATTTGGTGCTACACCACCCTACAAAACATATGTGTACTTTACTGTAAAGGATGTCTGTAAACCTCCAATAATTATGCACTCCAACCATTCAAATCTCTCCACTGTCATCAGTGGTTACCATTCTTGGGCAATTCCAATGCCACCTAGGGTATGGATCATCTTAGATCTCAACCATTAGATATTCATTAAGTGTAATTTAAAACAAATCAACGGTTGAAAATGAAAATTAATAGTTGTAAAACTTCGGTTAACCAATTGAAAACCTCATAGGTTCCATCTGGTCTTTTAAACACTTGATGAACTATCCAAACTATAAGATCACTACGTATTCATAGCCTAGGAAAAACATAGTGGATCCCTTGTTGGATCATTTGTACTTTGAGAATCCTGATGTAGAAGCCCACCCACTTTAAGTGGCTATGCAGAAGCCTCATAAGGAGAGTCAAAGCATAATCAATTAGGGCCTCTTTATCCGCACATTCTCAAGTCATATGATTTGACGGAATTAGCGCAACCACTAACTTATTCAAATTTGGGCATTATGGGTCTCCAATCTTGATGCTTGTAAGGTATACATGTCAATGTAAGTGACTAAGGGCCCAGCCCAAGGAACCATCCATGGTTTACTTACACACTCATTTGGAGTAGGGAAAGAGACAATCTGACACCAAGTTGGCCCTTACCATCATAGGCTTATGATGACATCGGAACCACTAAATGGTCACACTAAACTTCAAGTTGTTTTCCAGCTTTAGTTGGCCCCTATGAAATCAAGGGTGGGTGTTCTCTCCTAGCCCGTTCTCATCCCTATGGTCTACCTCGCATTTTGGATCTTAGGGGTTGTTTGAGGTGACGCATCTGAGAGATGGGTCAGATGGTATGAATTCATCATGCGGGCCCACATATGCCTAGTGCCACTGATCAGTGTGACCCGGCCCCCTAGTAGTAAAAGGGAGCTGTGAAACTTTTTCTCCTATCATCAACGATTTCATAGGCCTAGCATGGGTTGAGTCAGGGGTAAACCCAAGCCCAATCTGAACACAAAATGACCGAACCTGCAGCCCAATTTGACACGAATTCTAATCTGAGGTGTGCAACCCAATGTCTTCAATACTCGACCTAGCCCAACCCAACCCAATCCAACCCAACCCAACCCAACTCAACCAAACCTAAGCGCACCTGACCCAAATACCTGTGGTTGTTCCGGAACCAACCTAACCCTATCCAAATTTGCTCAACCCAAACCTAACCCGAATTCAATTCGGGTTGGTATTTTTCAGCCCAAACCAAAACTGGAGGACCTTGACAACCCAACCCAATCCAACCCAACCTGAACTCAGGTTGGGTCAGTTGGGTTTGGGTTGACCCGAATCCAAGCTGAAGTCCTACGTTTTAGCCAACGCTACTCATGAACTCTTCTTACTTTTTAATGCATAAATTTTCTTTGTTGATAAATTAAAAAAGAAGAAGAAGAGTGGTTAAATGGAGAGTATTCAATGCTAAAACATCCAAGTTAATTTATCGAGTCCACATGTACGCATTTATGAGATGTAGACCATCCATCTTTGGCATTATATAGGGGACAACCCATAAACTAGAAATGACTCTATTTAGATCATTCTCTCCACAAATAGAGAATCTTTGCCCATCAAATGTACTGCAATTGACAGACATTAATTGCATGCTTGATGATTAACTCAGACAATATTAACAGCACTTTGACAATATCAATTGTAAACTCCAATTGATCATAAGCATATGAGTCACTGGGGTGGTGCTATCATTTAGCAGATTGTCCCCAAAATGCACATATATCCACCATCAGCGGCTCCATACAGGATAAAAATCTTACTCATGTGTTCTTTCAGTTTTGAGTTCATGTAGAAATGAAAGGACATTTCCCTCAAATACAATCAGGTGGTGGAATGATGGCTCGCTTAGCTACATCTCAAAACTTCCCAATTTAACTTGGTCAAAAGCTGAGCTGGTGCAAGCAGATCTCAGGTCTTATGTTTATACCACATGAGTAAAACATGGGGTCTTGCCTAATGGAGCATCTATTTATTTTATTTTAGTTTCATGTCTTACATTAATAAATGTAAAACCCCAGTTTCAAAAAATAAACATAAGAGTATAAACTACCTTAAGAGCGGATTGAGTAACACTTTGTAGTAGGGCTGTCAATAGGCCGGGTAGCCCAATGGGCTTCGGGCTTGACCCGCCTTGGGCTGGGTTTGGGCTAGACTATGAGGCCCGAGGGCCAGGTTAGGGCTTAAACTTGGAGCCCATTATGAAGCGGACTGGGCTTAGACCTAGGTGTTCAAAACCCGTCAGCCCCGACCAGCCCAGAAACATTTTCCAAATCTTTCAATAAATTTTTTTTCTCCAGGGCTTTTTCATCTTTCCCTCTCTCCTTTTGATAGTCAAAACTGATGACCAGCTCAAAAGAGCTCTTGACACCACAACCGTAGAAATACGTCCCTTGAAACCACAAAAGAGCTCTCTCTTACGTATGGAGGATCTAAACGCATGTGAACATCTCTCTTTCTATCTCTCTGCATATGCATACCTTCAAGCCGCACGTGCTATGATAGCCCAACCAGAGAAAAGAAGAAGAAGAGCCTTTGGATAATGGTAACGGGGATAGCAGGTATGTAAATCAGCTTCTCATGATGATGCTCTATGGGTCCCACCATTATGTCTGGTTTTTATCCATCCTATCCATCCATTTTGGATCATTAATTGAGGGCATTACCTAAAAAATTAAGCCTATCCAAGTCTGAGGTGGACAATACAATAGAAAAACAGTAGTGATTTAACGCCTATCATTAAAAACTTCTTGGGAACCATTGTAATGTTTATTTGCCATCCAACCGGTTGAGTAGGTCATACGTACCTGCATGAAAGGAAAACAAAAATATCATCTGGACCCAAAACTTCCTAAGAAGTTTTCAATGGCAGCATTCAATCACCACTATTTCCTGCAGTGTGGTCCACTTGAGATCTGGATCTACTTCATTTTTGGGGTCATGCCCCAAGAAAAACTGGAAAAATGGATGGACGGCATGGATAAAACACATGCATCATGGTGGGGCCCACATAGCACCCTAACACCCCGTTTGGCACCTTGGATTTGGTGGTAAATGGGAGTATTTCAAATCCATATAGCTGCCTATTGCGATTGGCAGCCTTGAATTTAAGGGTAGTTGGAATCGGATGTATTTCAAATCTTTCTTTTGGTGGGTTTTGAAATCCCATCAATATGATGAGATTCGGCTAGAATTGAAAGGAAATGCCTTTTTTGCCTCCATTTTAAAGGGAGGAGAGTCACACATGTAACAAAGATGTCTCTAAACTACTAATCCATGGGACACATGTCACGCTTATGGTACCCCAAAATAATTCAATTATAGGCTGCAATGCTAAAATCATATCATTTAAATGGACAGCTAAAAGATGTCGATGAGTCGCCTATTTGTGATCCTTGAATTTGTGGCCCACCCAAGGATCAAAATTTCCTTTTTTTTCTTGTCAAAATATATTTTTTAATGGGCTTATTATAGCCATTATATCAAATACCACGTATATATACTAATTTAGAGTATGAAAGCTAATTTAGTTAACCAAATCTAAGTAATGTGAATATACCCAAAAACTCTAATACCCTCCAAATACAAGCTCCCAATTAGGAGATTTGGATTCCAGTGCATTTCAACCAAACACAAATGAGAATTTGGAATCACCTTGATTCCAATGTAATTGTTATTTGGATTCCAATGCATTCCAAATCCAAGCTCCCAAATGGGCCATAAGTAGCAATCGGAAGCCTCCACTCACAATCATTTTTTTGTCTCTATGCTGACGGTGTATTATTTTTCTTACATGCGATTAATATAACTAGAATGTGTTGCTGCGTTGGGATTCACATATTGTGATGTTATGATGATTCAAACTGTCCATGTTCTGATTGATAATCTACATTAACAATCGAGACAAAAGTGTTGCTGAATAGATGATTCTGGCAATCACGATGCGTTCACATTCCATTGAAAATATCAAGTATTAGATGTGTTTTTCAAGTGTGATAATTGCCATATAGCTCATTGGTGGCAACAGAGTCGAGAAGGATGGTTAAAATCATCAGAGTATGTCTACATGTATGTTAGTCATCTTGTACCTCAACGCAAGAAAAATATGCTTTTAGTGGAAGCGGATTCCTAGAATTTTGTAGGAATTTTCGGTGACAACAAAAGCTAGGTGGCCCATTGTGATGTTTGTGGGAAATCCACCCGGTCTATCCGATTTGCCAGAACATGTTAGGTGATGGATCAAAAAATGATGCAAACCCAAAACTCAAATGGGCCATATGAAAAAAAAAAAACACTGGTAGGTAAAATGCCCACCGTTGAAACCTTCCTTGGTCCACCTTGATGTTTTTATGTCATCCATACCGTTTATAAGGTCATTCATGACCTAAAAACAAAAAAAAAAAAAAAAAAACCGATGCAAAACTTCTGTGGCCTCAAGAATGCAGCGTTCAATCCTCTGCTGTCTAGTCCGCTGAGTTTTGGATTTGCATCTTTTTAAGCCCATGTTCAAACATGATCAGGCAATACCAATATATGGGGTAGATTCACAAACATCACAGTGGGCCCTACTTAGCTGCCATTCTCGTTCATTTTAACTTTTTAATAAAATATCAGGCAAACATTGCTGTGACAGAAAAACCCGCGAAATCTTTTTAAGTCTGGATGGGTACTTTTTAAGTCTTTGATTGTAAAAAATTTGTTAATTTTCATCCATTGTAAATTGTAATCAATCTATGATGCAAAACTTCTTGCATTAAGCTATCACTTCTTTGTTATTTATTATTTATATTCTTAGAATTTGCTTTCCTTTTCCAAAAAGACATTTCGATACTCAGTCTGGATAAATGATGAGGGTAAAGGTTATGCTAGTTCGGTTGTGCTTCTCGACTTAAAATAGGAATTTGAGTTCATCGATACAATGTTGATAATATTTCCCTAATAATCATGAATACAATGATTTGCAGCTATGATTTGCTCAACCTCATATAGCTGGGTTGCTTTTTCTTTGTCACTGTCACTCAAAATTTTGTGGTAACCACACAAAAGATGATATATGTGATTACTAAAGAAAAGGTCTTCTTGAAGGTACTCGTAGCGAATTGCAGCCAACCAACCATGCTAATTCTATCTGTAATTTAAAGGTATAAAAAGTTAGTAAAGAGTTGGTGATGAAGCCTGACTAAATGAATGCCGTTAATTTTAAAATTATAGACATTAGTGTATTTTCCACCTAAATACAGTAGAAGCATTCAATTGATCCCTAAATTATTAGTTCCTTCCAATATCTCAACTTTTTTGTTAAAAAATTATTATTCTCAAAAACATTAATTTTACACTTGAAATATCTCTTACAGTAATAATATATAACAAGTAGAATGGAGAATTTGTAATCATAAATCATGCATAAAAAATGACTCTAGGTAACTTCTATCGTGACATGCTATGCATAACATAATCGTGATGCAACGTAGAACATCCCTGTAAGATGAGGTTTTCAAACCCTGAAGTCAGGCACATGTAGGCAGACAACACTTATGTCATACGGAACTTTTCATCAGGTTGGAAGCAATGCTTAAATCTTTTTTCAAAAGCAATTACTTTTCACTCCTCCGGTGGGCCACAATGTATAAAGTTGATAAACGGTTTAAAACAATTTATTTTCTATCTATCCACGGAATATTCCTGGTGACCTAACTCTGTGGAGCCCAGCAGAGTAAAGTATGCATTTTATCCATGCTGTCCATCGGTTTTGCTAGCTCATTTTAGTACACGATCCCAAAATTTTAGCATATTCAAAGTTCAAGTGAACCACACCACAAGAAACAATGAGGATTGAATGCCTATTGTTGAAAATTTCACAGGGACATAAAAGTTTTGGATAAAGCTGATATTTGTGTTTTCCTTCCATCGAGTCTGTGTGAATCTATGAACTGGTTGAATGGAAAATAATATCAAGGTAGGCATTAAAAAGGTTTCAATGGTGGATGACATTATCCCCACTGTTTCCTGTGGTGCGGTCCCTAGAGCTTTGGATCTGCTTTGTTTTTAAGCTCATGGAAAAAACGGATGTACAGCGTGGATATAAAAGACATACATTATGGTGGGCCCACAACACCAACACCACCGAGCTATGTAGGGGTCACCACCCCCATCATGCTTATGACCCTCCATGCGATGGCATGATCATCCAAGCCACACTTGGGGCACGTGTATAATGATCCGAGCCAGTACTTATCCTACAGGCTCCTCCTTTGATTGGCTATGAAGACAAATTTGCTTTAATTGAAAAATCCTAACCGTCTAAGTGATGGAACTTCTCTCACTGAATGTGGGTCAATGCTAACTTTTTTCTTTTGGTATCCTTTTTCATGTAATCTAGTTAGTATTGTCCACACCATTTTCAGAACACAACAATCTACATTTTTAAACGGTTTAGATCTTGCAAGATTAGCACGTGCATATAAATGACATGCAAGTGCAGTACCTCCATTGCTCTCAAAGGGGAGCAGATCAGGTAATAGCTTACTGGGTGAGGCCCTAACCATGGTGCCAACCTTGATGTATGTGCCGTGTATCGACGCAGTCCACCTTGATCCAAAGCTTTGGTGGCCCACAAGAAGTTTTTAATGGTTAATCACCACTGTTTCTTGTGATGTTGGCCACCTGAGATTTGTATCTGCAACATTTCTGGTTTCATGATATAAAATGAGCTGGAAAAACAGCTGAACATTGTGGATATAAAACACAGACACCAAGGTGGGCCCCACGGTTAAGGCTTCACCCACCGTCCATTCATTTTTCCAGCTCATTTTATGGCATGAGCTTAAAAATAAGGCAGATTTAAAGCTAAAGCGGATTACACCACAGAAAAAAGTGGGGATTGAACCTCATTGTTGAAAACTTCTTAGTGGCCCATCATAATGTTTATTTGCCATCTAACCTGTTCATAAAGTCACATAAAAATCAGCTTGATCCAAAACTTCCATGGCCCCAAGAAGTTGAATTCAACAATAAGCATTCAATCTCCATTGTTTCCTGTGGGTGTGGTCCACTTGAGCTCTAGATCTACCTCCTTTTTTCGATTCATTCCTAAAGTGACCTGAAAAAATAGATGGTTGGTGTGGATAAAAACACATACGTCATGGTGGGGTCTACAGAACTTTGAAAGTAGCTGGTGTTGGGTCACCAGACAAACCAGGTTGGAGAGAGGTCAGACACCGCTAAAACAACAGCTAGATGGGAAGTTGGGCTCGGAACAAGTTGAAAAACTTTTAGACACAGTAATAGGCCTGACTAATAAGTAGGGCTGCACACAATTCAATTTATGTTCAATTTATGAAATTAAACCGGGTCATTCTCCAAAATCGAATTGAATATATATATATATATATATATATATATATATATATATATATATATATATATATATATATATATATATATGGGCCACAAAAGTTTAGGATCAAGCTGATATTTGTGTTTTCCATTCATCCAGGTCCGCGTGACGTTGTCAACAGGTTGGATAACAAATAAACATCATGATGGACCCTAAGAAATTTTTAATGGTGGGCGTTCAATGACCACTGTTTCCTATGGTGTGGTCCACTTGAGATTTGTATCTGCGTCATTTTCTATACCATTATATAAAATGATATAGAAAAATAGATGGACAGCATAGATATACAGCACATGCATCGAGGTGGGCCCATGTTCAAGGTCGTGGATTGCCTAGTGGTTAACTCAGTGTACTGAGTAACCTCTGTGGGGTCACCATGATTTAAGTATTTTATCCACTCCGTCCATCCATCTTAACAGATAATCTTAGGGCTGAAACCAATAAATTAAGCATATCAAAAGCTTAAGTGGACCACACCACAGTAAAAGTGTGAACTGAATGTCTACTGTTGAAAAATTCTCGTGGGTACAAAAGTTTTGGATCAAGCTGATATTTGTGTTTTCCCTTCATCCATGTCTATGTGATCTTATGAACAGGTTGGATGACAAATAAACATCACTCTGGGGCCTATGAAAGTTTCAATGATGGAAATCATTATTCCCACTGTTTTTTTCGTGGCACGGGCCACTTGAGCTTTGGATTTTGCTTATGTTTAGTGTACAAATTTCAATAAGATAAGTGTTCTAGTATTAAATCATATGTCCAACAGTAGTTCATCTCTTTTAACACAATGTATCAATCTAAGTCCTTTTATAGTTGATCCCAAACGTATAATCTCTTTTGGTTCCTTGGACAAAAGTCTTAGTTATGCTATTCAATTTGCTATAGGTGAGAAATCGAATTGAAAAATCAATTAATTCAATCTTATATCAATTCCAAAAAAATTTGAAGTCAATTTAATTTCACTTCCGAATTTTAAAATTAAAATCAATTCAATTTCATTTTAATTTAAAAAATTTAGAATCGATTTAATTTCAATTTCATCCAAAATCAAATTGATTAAATCGACACTGCAGCCCTACTAATAAGGGATTAATTTTTATGCCATGTAAGGCCCCGTTATGCATTTAACCCAACTTAGTGACTGAAACCAAAAGCCCAATGGATCAGCCCAACCCATTAAAAGCCTTAAAAGTGAAGTGAGCGAATATAACGATAACAACAGGTCAGGTTCCACACAAGACACATTCACACCTAAATCTGGCATGACCTAGCATGGACGGCCAGATGCAAGTGCAATTAAAAAAATAATTGAATGGCCAGACCCAAACCCAGCACCCAATAGGGGCTATGTTACGGTCATCCATAATCTCATTTATATATTAGAAATCTTGATCTCTAATATATATAATCAATATTAATACGTTACGTATTAGAGATCAACAGTTCTAATACATGTGTAGTTTTAGCTAAATCGAGATAAACTTAGTTTTAAATGTTTACTAAATTATACTTTTTTTTAACAATATTTTTTTTTTTTAGAAAGTTTTGTGTGTTTGCAGTGATATAATTTTCATTGATATCATGAGACCCAATTGATCATTCAAACTCAAGATCCAAAAATTAAATGTTCACATTTTTTTTTTAAAATTTCTTCTTTAAATGATCAATGGATGGCAGAAAGTTCAAAATTAAATAATCAATGGATGGCAGAAGGTGCTTGTGCTGAAGACTAAGCTCTCAATTCAGTGCGGTCTCGTGGCTAAATTTGAATATGCGCTGAACTTTATTACATATATTCTTCAAAACCCAATCGCATCTTTCCAATAGTCCCCATTGACAACATTGCCCTACAATCATGGACATTACAGTTACGATATTTATCTCCAGTTCTGACTAATGAAAGATGATGTTTTTGCTAATGACCAAATAATGAGTATGAGTTATCCAGCCATACTGGTCCCTTCGTGCTTGAAATGTATGTGAGGCTATCATTATAAGGTTGTTGGAGTTTATTTATGGAGTTTATCTTCAACCTATGGGTGGTGGGCCTGAAGCCACAGCTTTGAGGGGGTTGTACATGTGTTTGTGTCAATGACCATATAGGGAAGTAGAAATTGGCAGCCCTACTAGTCCCTATGTACTTCAATTGTACCTGAATCTGTCCATCATAAGGATCAGATGAACCTACATTCAGATTCACAATCAGCGGGGCTTTTCCAGAAGACCATTGATGATAGTAATATCATTGAATGTTAAATAATTGTAATTTAGCCATGATTTAGCTTTTATAAAATACATATATTAAATTATAAGTGATTCAATAATATAACCATCAATATAACTTACCTACCTAATAATTTAATTAATTAATAATAAATTATTTTAATTTACAAAATTATAAAACTTAATATAACTCTTTATAATATTGTATAATAAAATTAATATATATGAAAATCCGGATGCAGATTGTCCTACCCCTTCCGTCTCCGACTAGTAACAGGCAGGGGCTCCGAGTGGCCACTGTGATGTATGAGTGTTATCCACACCATCCATCCATTTTTCCATGGAATTTTATGGAGGAGGACAAAAAATGAGGCAGATCAAAGACACAGGTGACCACACCACAGGAAGCAGCGTTCATAATGATGCTCACAGTTGAAACTTTACTGGGGCCCACCGTGATGTTTATTTTCCATCCAATTTATTCATAAAGTTATATAGACCTGGATGAAGTGGGAAAAAATATCTTCTTGATCCAAAACTTTCGTGGCCCCAAGAAGTTTTCAAAGGTAGTAGTTAATCCAAATTTTGTGGTCCACCGTGCCTTGGATCTGTCTCATTTTTTCTACTGATCCATAAAATTCCATGGAGAAGTGGTTGGATGGTGCGGATAACACACATACATCACGTGGCCACTTGGAGCCCTGTTCGTTCTTAGCTGGAGTCCGGCGGGATAGGTCACAATCCGCGTACTAAAAATCCTACTATCACAGTAAATTATTAGTTTCTTCCAATATCTCAAATTTTTTTTATTAAAGGGATATTATTTTTAAAGATATTAATTTTACAATTAAAAAGTATCTTATAATAATCGTAATAAGTAAAATGCTTAGGCTAAATTTATAAGCATGAATCATAAATAAAAAATGAGTCTAAGAGCAACTTTTACTTGTGTTACATTCTATACATGAAATAATTGTGATGCAACATAGAACGGTGTGGGATTGAATGCCTGATCCCAAAACTGAAGGGCTTGATGCATTCTATACATTTTAGGGGACCAGTAGGGCTTGATGTTACATTCTATACATTCTATATATTTTAGGGCTTGATGCTACATTCTATACATTCTATATATTTTAGGGCTTGATGCATGATCTCAAAATTGAAGCATATGGAAAGCTTAAATGTACCTCACCACATTAAACAATGAGGATTGAATGCCTACAGTTGAAAACTGCTTGGCAGCCACAACCCTCTTTAATCAAGTAGATATTTGTTTTTTCCTTTCATCCAGTTCTGCTGAGACTATAAAGAAGTTGTTGGATGGCAAATAAACACTCGGTGGTACTTCTAATTAGACCTAGCAAAATTCGACCCTACCTGCTAACCCGACCCAACCTGACCCGGATTTTTCTAGTTTAGGGTTGGAAAATTTGACCCGAATTCAATTTTTGGGTTGACCCAACCCGACCCGAATTTTTATGGGTCGGGTTAGGGTTAAAGGTGACCCGACCCAACCTGACCCAAATCATATTGGGGTTAAGTAGACTATTATATACTAATTTTCTTATTAGTTAAATAATACACAGTTTTTTTTTCTCACACACCCAGCTGGAAACGATCTATATGTCTGTCAATTTAATAAACATTACGGTGGGCCCTCTCAGACTATTATGTACTGATTTTCTTATTAGTTAAATAATACATAGTTTTTTTCTTCTCTCACACATCTTGCGGAGAACAGTCCACATGTCTGTCAATTTAATAAACTTGATTGACGTGTCTGAAGCATCATCCCATTACTCTAACTACGTTGATGCTTAAAGAGGTATGCTTTAAATCTCTGCACTCTAGTCTATCTATTTATTTTTCTCTTTTAGTATTTGCGCGATAGAATTACTCTATAAAATATATATATATATATATATATATATATATATATATATATATATATATATATATATATATATATATATATATATATATAGAGAGAGAGAGAGAGAGAGAGAGAGAGAGAGAGGAACGTTGGTGGGCCATGAAAGAAGGAAACAGTTTCCTCCCTTGATTTGCCTCTTGCTTTCTACTACGGCCTACCAGAGTTTTAAATCAGGTTGACAGATGAGCCCTAGGAGTTTTTTGGAGTGATGCATCACATGGACGGCTAAGATTTTGGGCTCACATCACGTGCAATGAGCCATGAAAAAGTGCTCAAGAGTGTCTCTCAGGGGAAGTGCCCAGGTGAGCATTCCTCTCTCTCTCTCTCTCTCTCTCTCTCTCTCTCTCTCTCTCTCTCTCTCTATATATATATATATATATATATATATATATATATATATATATATATATATATATATATACACTATGAGGTTGACCTCATGGGAAGAGCTGTGTGGGCCCCACATGTCAGACATCAACACCGTGCATTTGATGGGTCCCATTTAGGTTATGGGATATCAAAAAAATCAGCCATATACAGAACTCAGATGGGCCATACCATCTAAAACCATATAAAGATACGCCTAAAATATCTAAAAGCACTTGGCGGGGGCCCACCTAAGTTTCGGATGTGGCTGAAACTTGGTCTAACCCCTCATCCAAGTCGGACACATACAATGGATGGGCTGGATTTGTGAACCACATCTCGGTAGGGCCAAATATACGATCATGAAGGTTTTAATGGGCGGATTATCGCTTTCATCTTTTGCATGTGGTGTGGCCCATCTAAGTCATGGATTGACTTGATTTTTAAGCCCGTGGCCCACCATGGAATGGTGCATCTGACTGATGGGGTAGATGTTTGACATACATCATGGTGGGGCCCACACAACTCAACCTCATGGAAAGTTCCCATGAGGTCGACCTCATAGTAACATTTCCCATATATATATATATATATATATATATATATATATATATATATATATATATATATATATATATATATATATATATATATATATAATGTACCTATTAAACATAGATGGTTTGGTTTTCAATTGAATGTTAGTGTCATATGCATTTAGTTTCTACAAATTAGTTAGTTGATCATTAAAATATGGGTCAACCTGACCTGACCCAGTTAAATTTGGGTTGGGTAAGGGTTAGGAAAATCTAACCCGAATTCAATTTGGGTTGGGTTAGGATTGAGGTGGAAACAACCCAACCCGACCCGACCCGACCCGACCCGACCCGACCTTGCCACCTCTCCTTCTAATGCCTTCAGAACGGGAGCGGACCAGGTGAGGACTGTATCAGAACTTAGTGGGTGAGGCCCTGACCGTGGAGCCATCTTCATGCATATGATGTATATACACACCGTCCATCCGTTTTTTCCGTTCATTTTATGGAATGAAACCAGAAATATTGCAGATACAATTATCAGGTAGCCCACACCGCAAGAAACAGTAGTGATTGAACATTACGGTGGGCCACAAAAGCTTTGGATCAAGATAATATCTGTGTTTTACCTTTATCCAGGTCCCTGTGAGCTTTTCAACAGGTTGGATGACAAATAAACATTACAGGTTGCTTTTTATTTTCTTTAATAGCTCCAATACAAATGTCATTTTCATTTTCATTATTATTATTATTATTATTATTATTATTATTATTAATTTTCCTTATATTGGAGAGCCCAGAAAGGTGGTCTCGATAAATCCACACCATCTGTCAGGTTCTAATGGTCCTATTAGGACCTCCGACCAAAGTGGAGGCAGATCTAAAGTTTAGGTGGGCCATACTGAACAGATTTTGTGATCAATTGATGATTTTGACCAAGCCGGTGGTTAGATTGTTTCCAAATCAATTTTCAACGATTAAAAGTTTTGGAAATTAATCTAGTTTACACCATAAGGTGAAATCTCAAATATTGCCATTAATATTCATTTAATACACCATTAACAATGCAATTATTATTATTATTATTATTATCATCATCATTATTTGGGTGAAAATGGTAGGACCCACTCTCAATCAGTACCATTCATGAGAGTAGTTCCACATAGAGGTGGGCAACGATCCGGGCCGAGCCGAGTTAGCCCTAGTTTGGTTTGGCTTGTTTTTGTACCACCACAGTTTGTAGATCGGTTTGGTTTGGGTTTCGGGCCGACCCATGCGGCCCGAGTTTGGTTTGCTCCAGAAAAATCTGGTTCGAGCTGGGATCGGTTTGGTCGAAAAATTCGAACTGGGCCGGGTCGAGTTCAAACAGGCAGCGGTGCTTTTTTTCCTTGTTTATTTAATTAGAAAAGAATTTAAATAGTTAGAAAAAAAGTACAAACGTATCTTACTGTATGATGTTTAACATCCTCCAAAGGAGCGCAACTTCAAAATAGACATGTAAGAGTATTTTCCAAACAAAAGTACACAAGCATAATTTTACAAGTGCAAGGAAACAGTGTGCATTCACGTATATGTATTATGAATTATCCATGTCATCATGTATATGTGTAATGTATTATCCATGTCATCATGTATATGTATTATCCATGCAGTCCATCTGTTTTACATATCATTTTAGGACATGATCCCAAAATGGAATCATATCCTAAGCTCAAGTGGATCACACCACAAGGAACAGTGTGCTTATAATCTACGAGCCAAATCAAACCGAGCTGAATCAAATCGAGCTTCGAGCCGAGCCGAGCCGAGCTGGTACTGCCCTAGTTTGAGCTTGGTTTGTTTTTTCAAACGAGCTTTACTCATACGCTTAGTTTGGTTTGAAGTTCCATTCGAACCAATCCAAGCCGAGCTTTTTCTAACCAATCTGAGCCGAGCTTTCGAGCTGGCTTGGTTTGTTCCCACCTCTAGTTCCACATCATAACTCATACATATAGTTATTAAGTAATTCAACCGATTAAATGGTCTACCTTACATAAATTAATGTATCTACATCTAGATTTTTTTTTTTTTTTTTTACATCTATTAGTAGAAAAATTGATATTCTATAGTAACACCCAAGTACTGAAAGTACGGGATGTTACAGTTTACCAGGCCTTTCTGCCAAGTATATAGAGGGGGGCTCAGATTGAGCTTTCCTCGCATGAGCCTTACTGGCATTCTGATAATCCCCACCTCTGACAGGGCTACTAAATGGTCTTGATCTCACCAGTGGGTTTAGGATCTTCCTGGCTTTAGCAGTCTTGCCGCTGAGGTAACCTTTCCCACTTTGATCATCTTACCGACAAGGGGATTTGTCACGTCTTCTAGGGGAGTAGTCTTGTCGCTCCACGTAGTTGTGAAGGTGGCCCTTCCTAATGAGAGTCTCAATCTCATCTTTGAAAACAATGTAATTTTCAGGTGTCGTGGTCGTGATCTCGGTGGAACTCACAGTATTTTCGTTTGTTTCTCTTTTTAGGATTAGTCCTCATCTTTGAGGGCCACTTCGTGTACTTCTGATCCCTGATGTGCACGAAAATTCTCTTCAGTGTGGCGTTTAAGGGAATGTACTCTGAGTAGTGGCCCTCAGGGGGGACCTTTTTTCGAGGATCAGTCTCGCTGATCCTCCTTTTTCTTTCTGTCTGAGGAATCCTCATATTTCATTTTCTTGTTGCTGGGGCCAACCTCGAACTCTCGTCGAACCTTGGCCAACTCCTCAACGTTGATGTACTTTTGAGCCTTTGCTTGGAGTTCTGTCATCGTCGTGGGAGTGGACTTGTCAAGGGCAAAGCAAAATTCCTTATTCCTGACCTTGCTCCTCGTCCGTGTAGCCTTCAGTCTGGACTGCCTCAGACGTGAAGTGAATCATGAAGTCTTTCAAAGATTCATCTGACTTCTGCTTGATAGTTGTCAGGTGCGTTGCTGGCTTCTTCATCCTTCTGATCCCAAGAAACTATGACGCGAAGAGTGTGCATAGCTGGGAGAAAGAACTGATGGATCGCAGTTTGAGATTTCTATACCACGTTTGAGCAGCATCCTTTAGTGTGTGAGAGAACGCCCAACACATAATCTCCGGGCTAGCACCCTCAAGTTCCATGTGAGACCGGAAGGTCTTAATATGGTCCATAGGGTCGCTGTTCCAGTGTAAGGAGGGATGTTGGGCACCCGAAATTTTTTTGGTTGCGGTGCCTCCATGATTTCTTCCGTGAATGGTGGCTCCGCTTGCTCCACCATCCCTTGTATGGTTAACGGTGCTTTGGATTGGTAATGTTGTTCCATGTTGGCAAACTTATCTTGAAGCTCGTTTATGTCTTCTTACCATGGCAGTGTGTGCATAGCACTGGCGCCTTAAGTGGCTTCGCCTTGACACTGACGTCTAGCATCAAGCGAATGGCGTATATCTCCTGTAAGAAGATTTTCTCCCTGTCGAACTGGGACTAGAACGGGAACGGCGAGTCAGGCCGGGACCGGGGCAGTAGGTGTAGCCTGATTCACAGCTGGGTGATTCTACCCCTACTGCTCCTGGGAGTATATAGATATTATCGGCGCATTGGATTATGGAGGACACGGAGGAGAGCTCTGATGAATTGGGCCATGTTGGCCTGAAGCGCCTATAGGCTTTCTTTGAGATACCGAATCCTGTCGCCATCGTTTCTAGCGACTGAAGGCCCTAGAGGTGGCGGAGGAAGTTGTAACGGAGCCTGTCCCTGTGGGGCTTGTTCCTCCAGAGAGTGTTCCTCCTCAATGGGAGGTGCATTCCTTGCCGGAGGTTGGTGCCTAGTGGAGGATGACACGGTATTGGCGGATGTACCATTCACCTGCTTTGTCTTGGAAGGCATTGTGGAGAAGATCTTGAGTGGCAAATGAAAGATATGGAAAACAATCTATTTATTTCCCACAGACGACGCCAATCTGTTGATGTCAAAAATTGGTTAACAGATGTTGATTGAGGATCAACGGTAGATTTGAACGGTGCTGATTCCTCCACCTGAGATCACAAATAAGCAGATAATCGTGAGGGGGTACCGGTCGTGCCAGCAGGGGACCCTCCGATGCTTAAGTCAGTGATGGAGATAATCGGACGTAAGAGCTCTTAGAGCACCAGTATATTTGTATATTGCATAATGCGTACCTAGGAGCGTATGCAGAGGTATCCTTTTATAGGTATTTGATGGAGGTGTATCCGTGAGTCTCCCACATGGACACGATGCCATGTGGCAGTAGATTTGTAGATTTGTAGATTTGTAGATTTTATCTAGGATACTCTTTTGGATTAAGAGATAGTCTTAATCGCACAGCCGTTGTATCGTATATGAGATCCCATGGATCTCGACCGTAGTTGTTGTCTTCGTATGGCATTATGGTAATGTGCTTAGGTCAAAGGACGTCTGGCATGCTCACATAGTGTCCTCAATCTAAGTTACTCGGATGGAGTGGCTTTCCTATGATGGGTGTCAATGCCATAGGCTGGGGCCTCAGCTTGATATCTGCAAGCTGAGGTCGAGGCTAAGGGCTCAGGTCCATTTCTAGTATTCAAGGAGAAGGAGGAATCCTCAGCATTTCACTCATTATATGAGGCCTTAAGACTTTTCAAGGCTTCCCGCATTGATAAGCTTTGATCCCTCCTTAACACGTGTGATGAGGTGACTTTGGTAGGCCACATGTCGACAGTTACACATCGCCCATGTCACTATCAAGTACACACTCAGAATTAACCATAACAGAAGCTACACTTCAAGAACATTTATCAATATCACAATTCCACAAACGCATTGAAGTTTCTAGGCTCATCCAACATTCGCGATACCAATTGTCACGAAGTGAATGATGTCTGTCTACCAAATATGGACTCAAAGGGCTTGATTTGGGCAAAGAGTGTGGAGTCTAGCAATCAATGATATATTGTGAAGGGTTGCTAGTCATGGAAGTTATGTTGTTGCTGACTATTTGTTTTGTCCTTGTTTATTAAACACCATGGATTATGGTATGGATAGACTGTGGCACATATGGGGAAATAAAAATTTAGTTGGTGGTACACATGCACTAGTAAATGTGCACATTTGACACACATGAACAATATTGACGCGCGCGCGCGTACACACACATATATATGCAAGATGCTTGAACTTAGATGGCTACACAGTAATATTATTACTGAAAGTATGTTATGCCTATGTACGGATAAATATGATCCGTATGGGTAAATATGATCCTCATGTGTAATCAAACTAAGTATTAAAGACAAGTAGTTCCACCTCACCACCAGAGACACCTGGTTGATGGTCAAATTAGTCACATATCCATGTCAAAACATGTATTTCTGTCAATCACATATCCATGGCTACTTGTGCAAATGTGCATTAATTCGTATGCACAAGGGTGTTGATAAATTATGAACATGTACGGTGGCCTATAACCAGTGTTCGCATTGTCGGTATCGCTACAAGTTTCGCTGGCCGGAGATAAAGATATAATATCGTTATCGTCGATAATATCGCTGATAACCGGAAATGCGGGGAAAAAGGGGGAAACATGAGGAAAACGGTAGAATTTTTCAATGAAACTCCAGGAAATGCCTAAATACACACATTTGCATATTCAGGAATAAAAAAATTATAAAAAGAATGCATTAAATAATAAGTTTTTATTTAATGGGGCCTAAAAAGCATGCGTTACGATAAAAATTCACTCCAATAGTAACTAAAATGAGTTTATATAATACAAATACAACCACCAAATAATAATTAAGTTATGTAAAATTAAATGAAAGATCATTTTAGGGCAAAAAAAAAAAAGTAAATCCAAATCTCAGATGGACCATAGAACAGGAAACGGTGGTAATTGACCATTAAAAACTTATTGCGGGCCACAAACGCTTTGGATTAGGATGATATTTGTGTGGTCTCTTCATCTATGTCTTTGTGACCTTATCAACGGTTGGATGACAAATAAACATTCGGATGGACCGTGAGATGAAAGAGTGGGGATTCAATGAGATTTAGAGCCCCATCATTTTTGGTCCACTTGATATTTGGATCCACCTCATTTTTGGCATCGTGTCCTAAAATAAGCTTGCAAAATGGATGGATGGTATGGATTTCTCAAAAACATCATTGTAGGCCCCACAGTTAGGGGTCCCACCCACCTTAGTGGATCCAGGGTCTCACCAAATCTGCTCCTAATTTGATGGACGCAGATTAGCTACTGACTGCCCACTGTTGAAACTTTCTTGGGGGCCACCATCATGTTTATTTGAGATCCAGCCTATTCATAGGTTAACACGGACATGGAAGAAGGGAAAACACAAATATCAGCTTGATAAAAAACTTATGTGGCCCCAAGAAGTTTTTAATGGCAGACGTTTGATCCCCCACTGTTTTCTGAGGTGGGGTCCACATGAGCTTTGGATCTGTCACATTCTTTGGGTCACGCCCTAAAATAATCTCTCCAATTAGACGGACAGTGTGGATATAGCACATACATCATGGTGGAGCCCACAAAACTTGGTGATGTGACTTCAGTAGCTAATTTAGCTAAACTCAAATTTTCCTTCATGTTCATGTGTTGAGATGTTGCATGGGGCCTACAGTGATATTTTTGAGAAATCCACTCCATTCATCTATTTTGTGAGCTAATCTTAGGACATAATACAAAAAATGAGGCATATCTAAAACTAAAGTGGGCAACATTACTGGAAAGAGTGGGGATTCAATGACCACCGTTGAAACATTTGTGTGGCCACAAAAGTTTTATATCAGGCTAAGTTTTATATGTTTTCACTTCGTAGTAGTGGGAATGACCTTATAAATGGTTTGGATGGCAAATAAACATCAAGGCAGAGCCCTAAGAAGGTTTCAATGGTAGGAATTTCTTTCCCCAATTTTCCCTGCTGTGTGGCCCACATGAGATTTGGATCCACCTTATTTTTGGTATTATGTCCTAAATTAATCTTGAAAATGGATGGATAGGGTGGATTTCTCAAAAACATCACTGTGGGCCCCACCTAAGCATTCCAGCGAAATGGAAGTTATTTGATACTCTAGTTGCGTATGACACTTGTACAGTTGTACCAAGCGTGATTTATGTATTTTATACTCAACCAATTACGCAACTTTGTGGGGACCATTGTGAATTATGTATTTTATCCACTCCATCTATCCATTGTAACTGATAATTTTAGGGCTTGATCCCAAAGCTGAAGCATATCCAATGCTCAAGTGGACCACACCACAAGAAACAATGTGAATTGAATGTGTACCGTTTAAAAATTCTTAGGGGCCATGGAGGTTTTGGAACCTCTGAATTTTTGTTTTACCTTCATCCATGCCTGTGTGATCTTATGAACAACTTGAATGACAAATAAACATCACTGTGGGCCCTAAAAAGGTTTCAACGGTATGAATCATTGTCCCCATTGCTTCTGTGGTGTGGTCCACTCGAGCTTTGGATCTCTCTAGTTTTTGGGATCATGACCTAAAATGATCTCGCCAAGTGGATGGACTGTGTGGATATAACCAATACTTTATTGTGGGGTCCACGGAATTTGGTAACATCCACACGCGTGCGTCGGCACACAGCACGCTAACCCGCTCCTAGTAAACAAAAAGGAAGCGGATTGCGTAGTGAGTAACTCCGCACCTAGCGTGCAGAGTAAACTCTGTGGGGCCCACCGTGATCTACATATTTTATACACTCCGTCCATCCATCTTAACAGATAATTTTAGGTATGATGCAAAAAAATGAAGCATATAAAAATCCAAAGTGGACCACACCACAGGAAAAGTGTGAACTGAATGTCTACCATTGAAAAATTCTGGGGGGACGCAGAAGCTTTGGATCAAGCTGATATTTGTGTTTTCCCTTCATCCGTGTCCATGTGATCTTATGAACAGGTTGGATGACAAATAAACATCACTGTGGGGCCTAGGAAGGTTTCAACGGTGGAAATCATTATTCCCACTGTTTCCTGTGGCATGGTCCATTTGAGATTTGGATATGCTTAAATTTTGGGCTCAACCACTAAAATGAGCTGGAAAAACATATGGACGGAATAGATAAAGCACATACATTCTAGGTGGGCCCAACATAGTTTACTCCGCACGATAAGAGCGTGCGGAGTCTCCGCACGCAATCCGATTCCAAACAAAAGGCCTCGAGAGGCCCTTTCTTGAAATGGAAGAGGGTTCCCATCTCAAAACCCTAAAATCCCCAAAAAAATCCATGCAAAATCCCTACTCTTTCGTACATTCTTCACCGAAATTAGCATTTCGTTTGAAATTTTTGATCTATTCGACGAAAAGAAATGGAAAGTAGAGATTTTCTCGGACTTACGACACATGGATCGATCGATTGGTCCACTATTACTTCCGATCAACGATCCTCTTCTATGATTGGCCCACAACTATTTCCGATTAGCGATCATCTTCTACAGAAAACAAGTACCGAAATCCAACAGTTTCCCCCCTTTTTTCCCTTTTCTTTTAGTTTTTTAGGTATTTACGAAATCCGACAGCCATTTCTCGCCGATAATTGAAATTTTTGATGAAAAATCGATAAAATCGCCTAATTATCGGCGATATCTGGAAGAGAAACGAATAACTGGGGTTTCGGTGTCGCAACTCCGGCGACACCGATAATATCGGCGATATTATCGACATTTCGTCGACAATGCAAACACTGCCTATAACTAGTCAAGATAACTTTTACTGAATCCATATGTAGCTCTAGATTGTGCAATTTCTTGGGCGTCCAATCGACAGTGGTATGCTCCACTGATGTTTACACAAAATCCAACTTGTCCATAAGATGCATTACGTCAAAACACTCTGAGCCTAAAAATTAGTGCAATCCAAAACTCATAGAGACCATAGAACATGGAACATATTAAGAGGAAATGTCCACTATTGATTAGAGTGGGGTCCCAAGGAGTTGTGTATGAAAAATCGAGGCCACTCAAACCCTGCATCCAATTTAGATGCATGGTTAGGATAAACTTCAGCTTGTTTTGCGGCTTCAAGGGTGGGGTTCCTGTTGGGAGAAAGATCCCTTCTTCACCACACAGCACAATATTGAAAAAAAAAAAAAAAAAAAAAAAAAAGAAGAAGAAGAAGAAGAAGAAGAAGAAGAAGAAGATACAAATCACAACACAAATATTTATGTGGTTCCCTTTCCATATATCCTCTAATTTACACCGATCCACAATGTTTAAAGGCATAAAAAAAAGAAGAATAAGTGACTCTCAATACAAATGCAATCTCTCTCTCTCTCAAACACACATACAACTAACTGTATATACTACCCCAAATGAATTAGGGTTTACATAAAACATATTGTGAAATTATGAAGTTGCCCTTCAACAATATTGCCTTGATGAATAATAAATCTTTGATGATAAGGCTCCATAGAGCCTAATAGTTCCGTCCCAACTTAGTTCCCTTTTTAGTCGCCACCTCGGTTTTGCATCAAACATCGATTGATCCCAAAAGTTTTTTGAGGAGACACATCTGATAGAGGGGTTGGATGGTATGAATGCATTACGTTGGCGCCACATGTCTAGTACCATCGTAAGCTTATGATGGTACCGGTACCATTGAATGGTCACACTAAACTTCAAGTTATTTTGCCGCTTAAGTGGCCCCCTATGAAATACCACCAAATACTTGTGATTGTTCTGAAACCAGCCTAACCTTATCCAATTTTTCTCAAACCATACGTCCTGAATTCAAATCGGGTTGGCATTTTTCAGCCCAAACCAAAACATGAGGAAATTGACAACCATACCCAACCCAACCTGAACTCGGGTTGGATCAATTGGGTTTGGGTTTACCCAAATCCAAGCTGCAGTCCTAGTTTTTAGCCAATGCTTCATCCTAAATACTCATGTACTCTTCTACGACTTTTTTAATGCATAAATTTTCATTGCTGATAATTTAAAAAAAAAAAAAAAAAAATGAGTGGCTAAATAAAGAGTATTCAATGCTAAAACATCCAAGTTAGTTATCAAGTGCTCAATATCTTCCAACATCTTTGGCAATATACTGCGGACAACCAACAAGGTAGAAGTAACTCCAGTTAGACATCCTTGCCACAAATGCAGCATCTTTGCCCATCAATGTGCTGCAATTTACCGACATTGACTGGTTGATGACCAACTTAGACAATGTTAATAGCACTTGGACAATATCAACTGTGCACTCCAATTGATCAGCATATGAGTTGTTGGAATGGTGCTACCATTTAGTAAATTGTCCCCAAAATGCACAGATCCACTATCATCAGCTCCATACAGGATTAAATTAATAAATAAATAAATTAAACTAATGTGGTCTTTCAATCTGGTTTCATGTAGCGAAGTCAGAAAATGGCATCTCCCTTAAATCCAATCCACTGGTGGAATACTGGCTCACTTAGCTGCATCTCGTACTTCCCAATTTAGCTTGGTCAGAAGCTGAGCTGATGCAAGCAGGTCACAGGTCTCATGTGCGTACCCCACTTGATCACAATTGTGGGTCCCTCATGGTTACACATGAGAGGTCTGCGTAATAAACGGAAAAACTCCAGTTATTTATTTTATTTTAATTTTATGCCTTAGAATAGACGGAAAAACTCCAGTTTTGAAAAATAATTGTAAAAGTTTAAATTACCCTCACCTTTGACTAACTCTAGTTTAGTCTTTTCTTTTAATTAGAGTTTTAAGTTTCCTAGTTTATAAATAAATACTAAAAATATTTTAATTTTTCTTTAATACTTAAGTTTTCTTATGAGACGGGTGAACTTTTAACTCCTTTGTGGTAAATGAACTTGTTGATTGTACTTAATAATAAACTGTTGATTCTACCTATGTAATAAACTATTAGATAGCAATTGTCCGCCAAGATCTTGTCCTTGCCGAATGGAGATCGGAGGCGAAGTTCAGTGGCAACCATGCTGAGAACATCTCCTAGGCAATCATGGAAGGCTTGTCCTTGCCAAACTCGAATTCGAGGCAAAGTTTAGTGGTCACCATGTTGACAACATCACGATCAATCATACATGGAAGGGTTTGTGGTGATCTACAGCTATGATCCACTTGATGTTATGCAGCTCCATTTCCCATTGACCACGAGCTATTTTGTCCTCACCATTTCAAATTTTGTGGTACCACGAAGAGGATGATGGTCGCGATCTGGTTAAAGGGAGGCTGCTAGGATTCGCATTGGTGGAGCTGAACTTCATCACAAGGATTGTAGCAAGTGCTGTGCATGTTTTTTTGCATTATATGTTAGAGTGGGTGATTCAATACAAATATACACATAAATTAAGTTAGATTTATATTTATCCCTAACAGTTCAGCTAATTTATAACTATTAATTAATTATTAATAAATTCTTTTAATTTACAAAATTATAAAAATTAATTTAACTCTAGACAATATTGTATGCTAAGCTTGTGTGTATGTACAATATAAACTCAGATTTTGATACGTTGGCGAAAAATTAATGTATATCAAAATCCTACTATGACACAAAATAATGCATTATCGGAATTCCCACTTACAGTAACTAGAGACATCCCAATGAACCCTGAATTATTAGTTCCTTCCAATATCTCAACCTTTTTTTATTAAAAAGATATTATTCTTAAAAACATTAAATTTACACTTAAAATGTCGTTTGCATTAATAATAATAAGTAAAATGCTAAATTTATAAACATAAATAGAAATAAAACATGAGTCTCTAGATAACTTTTATTGTGACATGCTATAGATGCACATAGAATACGCGTGTGAGAAGAGATTTTTATCTATCCCCGAAGGCATGCACAAGTGTGTGACACCAAGCTTTTCATTTGGTTGGAAGCAATGCCTGAATCTTTTTCCTTAAAACTATCGTTTCACTCCTCAGGTGTGCCATAATGTATAGAGTTAACTAACACTCTAAAACAAGCTGTATATTTTCTAGCCCTCCACCCAAAATTCCTTATGATCAGACTCTGTAGGGTCCAACATGATGTATCTGTTTTAAATCCATGCTGTCCATCCATTTTTCCAGCTCATTTTAGTGCATGAGCCCAAAATTGAAGCATATTCAAGTGGACCACACAATAGGAAACAGTGAGGATTACATGCCTACTGTTGAAAAATTCTTGGGGGACACAGAAGTTTTGGATCAAGTTGACATTTGTGTTTTCCCTTCAGCTAGGTCTATCTGAAACTATAAACAGGTTGGATGGCAAATAAGCATCATAGTGAACCTAGGAAGATTTCAATGGTGGACATCATTATCCCCACTGATTATGGTCTACTTGAGCTTTGGATCTGCTTTGTTTTTAGGCTTATACCCTAAAATGAGTAGGAAAATGGATGAACAGCATGGATTTAAGACAAATACATCATGGTCGGGCCCATAGCAACCAACACCACTTAGCTATGTTTGGCCCACCACCTAAGCAGCTTCCACAACATTCATACTCTGGTCGAATGACCCTCCATGCACAAGCATGGTAATACAATTGAGCCACACATGAGGCAAATGTGTATAATGATCCAAGCTCGTCATCCTACATGCTCCTCCTTTGATTGGCTATGAAGAAATCTGCTTTAATTGAAAAATCCTAACCGTTTAAGCAATGGAATCTCTCACTAAATGTGGCGCATTGCTAACTTTTTTATTTTTTGTATGCCACTGAGTTGGGATTTGTCCACACCATTATTTTTAGACCACGGCAATCCACAATTTTAAATATCAAAGAGAACAATTTAGATATGTTGTATTTTAAATGTTTTTAAAGTAAAAGGTGTTTCAAAATTTAATTTCCCCTTCATGTTTCTCTTTTAAAAAGTTATCTTTTAGTGTGACTCTTTAGCCCCACATCGGAAAAGAACAAAGAAAAAATCCAAGTCTATAAGAAAGGGATTTTGCATGGGGCTTGAGCCCCTTCTTAGGGGGCATGTGAATTTGGTCTGATGGTGCATGCGCGTGCACTGGCTCAAGTCGGGTCGGGTCTGAGTGTATGTGTGGACTGAGACGCGTTTGTTCAGGTGGTCACTTGTTTCTTGAATCTACGAGAAGAAATAAAACGATAAAAAGAGAAAATTAATTCTGAATAATAGTTTTTTATCGATTCAATTAATAGAAATGGAATTACAATGCATATAAATTGGAAACTAAACCCTATGTAAAGTACTAGACTCCAACTCAAACTCAAACTCCTAAAAAACACATAGTAAACTTACTATTTATAGAAGTCGTTCAATCCTACTAGAACTCTTAGTTTTCAACCAAAAATAGAAAGTTATCAAATGGGCACCATGTTGTTCTATTAAATATTCTAAGCCCTTTTCATGTTGGGCACTAACTCTAAAACCCTACAGATCCAAAGTTATGATCGAATTAAAACTTACTATAAATAGTAAAACTGAAAATAAACTAGCCTAATGATCATAGATACGGTCGAATCTCGCGATTCCGGCATGGGCAACCCGGTGTACTGGGGTTCCCCAAAATGATATATTATATGTCTAGAAACTCATTCTGAATTGCGAGATACAACCGGTTTATGGTCCTAACGGTCTAAATCACTTTCGACCCCGACCGGTCTTCTTTTAGTCCATCTGGGCCATGAAATAATTAGCGACCCGTTCTACATCATCGCTCATTTGAAACAGTACTTCAAGCACTTAATCGTGGTCTATATATAAATCCCCTACTCTCTAATCTGTTTTCATTTATGAAAACAAAGTTTTCTCTCTCTAGTTCTTCAAAGTTCGTCTTTGGTTCATTGTTGTTTTGCAAAGTGATTTTGAAAGCGAGTCAACTCACTTTGACTTTAAAGATCTGCACACTAGTTCGAGCCTGTGAACAACGAGTGCATCGTTGGGACCAAGCAATAGTCGTTGTATCCTTGAGGCCAACTGTCCAAAAAATCCTGTTGCATTTGAGACGCGGCCCAAGGAGGGCAGATTTGGTTTCAAGCTGAGTGACTCAGTTACGCATCAACTTAAAACTCATAAGTCTCTCTTACTTCTTTAATTTCATTTTTATTTTATTTCTGTTTTCGATTTTCATTGACTGTTTTTAGAAAACCATTTCCAACAATCTTGAAACCAAATTAATCTATTATTAGAAACTGTAGATATTTGTTTCATTATCTGTTCGAAAACAGAAATACGTTTCTTCTTCTTTTGACCTTTTCTATAATCAGTGTTTCATTAATTATATAACTAATTAAAAACCAAGTTGCAGCCAGAATTCCTTCGTAATCAATTACCACCATCACAGTCAACCCTATGACTGATCAAATTGTCCAAAATTGAACCGTTCGCTGGATAAAATTTTAAACATTAAAAACAGAAAATCAGTTTTGCACTATAAACTCTAAAGATCTCATATATTCTTTTAAATTCGTTTATAGTTGATCTAGCCAACGAAAATGAGTTTAGAGATGCCAATAACTGTAAACATTGTATTCTAAATATCTTGTCTAATGAACTATACAATATCTATGTTTCGTATGAATCTGCTAAGAAAATTTGAACCACACTAGAAAAGAAATGTTCTTGAAGATGCAAATTTAAAGAAACATGCTATCGCAAATTTTCTTCATTACGAAATGAAAGACGATAAACCTATCACGAACCAGATTCACAATTAGCAAAATCTGGTACATAAATTGACAATTGAATGAATGAAAATAGATGATGTATTCATGTCAATAGAACTGATTGAAAAATTACCTCCTTCCTAAAAAGAATAAAAAAAAAATGAAACACAAGAAAAATAATATTTCTTCAGAAAAATATAATCATACATATAAGGATAGAAGAAGCTAACAGAAACAGAGACTAAATTGATAATGCAAACGGGTCAGTTTCTAAGACTAACCTAGTGGAAACAGATCGAGTACAAAAGAGCAAAAGGAAAGAAAATTATTACAACTGTGGAAAGCTCGGACACCACTCTAGAGAGTGCTTATTGGAAAAGAAAATGAGTAGTCAATTCAAGAAAAAGGGGCCTTGTAAGAAGCCTGGACATTACGAAAATGAATAAAGGCTTAAGAAAAAGAATACAAAATTTCAAGTTAATCTCGTTGAAGCTAAAGAAAATCCGGACATGGTTGTTGTTGTAGTATTCAAAGCGTTCCTTATAAACAATGTGGAATGGATATTAGACATCGAGGTAACTATGCATGTATGTAAGGATCAAAACATGTTTACCTCCTATCAGGTGACAAGGGATGAAGAATAAGTGTTCATAGAAAATGCTCGATTCTCTCCAGTTGCTGAAAAAAGAAATATTCTTTTGAAACTTAAATCAGGAAAGACTTTGTTGCTAAAGAATGTGCTATATGTGCCTGATATTCATTACAATTTGATATCTGGTTCACTACTCAACAAGGCTAGAGTTAAGCTAGTAATAGATTCTAACAAGCTTATAATAACAAAAAATGGAACCTTCTTTGAAAAAAAGGTTACTGTAGTAATGGTCTGTTTGTTATAAACGTTTCATATGATAATAATAAGATGTCATTCAGTTCTGCTTATATTATTGAATCTCTTTCATCATAGTATAGTAGATTAGGTCACATAAATGTAGAATTCTTGAAAAAAAAATGAAACGAGTAGGATTGCTACCTAAAATCATAGTCGATAACTTCGAAAAATGTGAAACTTATATAAAATCTGAGTTTGCTAGAAAATCGTTTAAACCTGTTAGCAGAAGTTCTGAGTTATTAGAATTAATATATAATAACTTAGGTGATTTTAGAAATCACATGTCTAAAGGAAGCAAAAGGTATTATGTGATGTCTGTAGATGACTATAGATATACTAGAGTATACCTTTTAAGAAACAAAGATGAAGCTTTAGAATCCTTCATTAAGTATAAGGCAAAAGTTGAAAATTAACTTAGCGGGAATATTAGAAGACTTAGATCAAATAGAGGATGAGAGTATGTCTTCCCAATTTCGAAAACTTTGTAAAAAGAATGGGATAATACATGAAACTACTGCTCTTTACACACCAGAACAAAATGGAATAGTTGAACACAAAAATAAAACGTTGAAAGAAATGATGATCGTTATGTTAAATAGTTCCGGTTTGCCTCTGAATATGTAGGGAGAAGCCATATTATCTACATGTTATATTAAAAATAGGATACTCCATAAGAAGACTGGTAAAATATCATATGAATTGTGAAAAAATCATACCCTTACTTACGAACACCTTTAAGTGTGGGGGTGTTTGATTAAGGTAGGGTTACTTAAAATTAAGAAAATAAAATTAGGTCATAAAACAACTGATTGTGTGTTTATAAGATATGCATAAAATAGTATAGTATATAGGTTTCTGATCTTGAAATTCAATGATAACATTCTACATCCAAACATTATTGTAAAAGTAAGAAATGCAAAGTTTCTAGAAAATATCTTTCCTATAAAGTCTGAATCCCTAGAAATAAAAGAATTGGTGGATCAGATGTTGCTTCAATAAGTAGAAGAGTGGATGTTAGTTGTGAAGTAGAACCAGAACCTAGAAGAAGCACGAGAGCTCCTAAAGAGACTAACCTAGGAGATAATTTTTTTACCTTCTTATTGAAAGATGATCCTAAGACCTATTCAGAAGTCATTAACTCTCCTATGCATCCTTCTAGAGAGAAAGTATAAATGATGAATTAAAATCAATTATATCTAATAACACCTGGGAACTTATAGATCTTCCTCTTGAAAACTAGCCTATAGGGTATAAATGAGTGTTTAAGAAGAAGCTTAAAACATATGAATTTATAGATAAATTTAAAGTTAGATTGATCGCAATAGGCTTTAAAAAAAAGTATACGATTAATTTGATACCTACTCACCTGTAACTGGAATTACAATAATTAGAATATTAATTGCAATAGCATCCATATACAAGCTAGTAGTACATCAAATGAATGTTAAGATAGCGTTTCTAAATAGAGAGTTAGAAGAAGAAATTTACATGGAGTAACATGAGGGTTATAACTTTTGAAAAAGAAAACAAAGTATGTAAGCTAATCAAATCTTTGTACAGCTTAAAACAAGCTCTTAAACAGTGGAATGAGAAATTTGACAATGTCTTAAAGTGAAATAGATATCTTGTTAATGATGTAGATAGATGTATATATAATAAATTCTCTAGTAATGATAGTGTAATAATCTGCTTATTTATAGACGGTATGCATATCTTTGGAACTAATGTTAAGTTGATTAATTCAACTAAACAGTTCCGGTCTTCTAACTTTGGCATGAAAGACTTAGGAGAAGTAAGTATGATTTTAAGTATTCAGGTAATCATAAAAGTAAGTATGATTTTAAGTTTTCAGGTAATCATAAAAGATAATAGTATTACTCAATCTCAATCTCACTACATTGAGAAAATATTAAAAAGGTTCAATCATTTTTATTGCTTACCTGTTAGTACACCTTATAATCATACTGGGCATCTAAAATAGAATATAGGAAGTAGTTTATCTCAACTTAAGTATTCTCAAGTAATTGGTAGCCTAATGTACATGATGAACTATACCAAGCCTGATATTGCATATGCAGTAGGTATGCTAAGTACATATACACATAATCCTGGATATAATCATTGGAATACATTGAATAAAGTATTGAGATATCTAAAACTTATTGTTACATATGGCATTTACTATACGGGTTATCCTCAAGTGTTAACTAGAAGGATATAGTGACGCTGATTGAATCACGAATTCAGATGAAACAAAATCCACAAGTAAATATGTTTTAGTACAATATCTTAGAAGTTTACTAAACAGACTTGTATTGCTCGATCTACTATAAAGTTTGAGTTTGTCGTTTTAGAAAAGGTAAAATCAGAAGCTGAATGGCTTAAAATTTGTTAACAAATATACCTCTGTAGCCAAAACTTATGTCTGCTATATTTATTCGCTGTGACTATCGAGCAGCTATTGCCAGGGCCAACAGTAATATATACAATAACAAAAGTAGACACATTAAACTACGACATAATATTATGAAACATCTATTGAATGATGGAGTCATCGGTAGTTACTTCATGAGATCAGAAAAGAATCTGACAGATCCTAATGACCAAAGGATTATCTAAAGGATTGGTCATAGATACATTGAAGAGAATGAGGCTAAGCCTAACTGAATGAGCTATCAATGTCGGCAACCGAACTTATACAAGTGGAGATCCAATACGATAAGTTTCATGAGTAAACAAAAAGACACTAGGAGACTCGGAAGCACTGCAGAGAACTTTTCTCTTCCTATGGTGTAAGCAGTGCAAGTAGCAACATGAGAGACTATGAGCTTTTGAACTCTTAATGAATCCATGGTCATATCTGGTGTGTATCTAGTTGTTATATACATTTGAATGGAATTTACCTATTTAAGTGTGGAAGTGGGGTCGCTTCCTATGAGAATATATAAGTCGTTTCTCTAGAGCACTCATGAAAATTCAGGTAAAGGTGCATCGCTAAAAGGCACCAAATTGTAAAGCCAGCTATAGTTGAAAAGCTATATGAGTGGCATGTATGGTCGTTTGAGCTTTTGGTCAGTCATGGGTTTGAAGCCTTGCCTCATTAGTAGACTCTGCGGAGTTTCAACAAGGGGTTTAGGTTTTGAAATCCATGAGTGGTGAAATATCCACACCACTGACAACACCAGTGGGTGCGTTGCATGATTGACTAGGTGGGTGGGTTGCATGACTGACCAAAAAGAAAAACTAAATGGTCAGGATTTAAGACTAATGTCACCTAATTTCTAAAACTTGTTTTACTTCAAATGTCGATTAAAGTTACATAAACATCAACATTATTACACAACTTTTCCATCTTATACCAAAGTGTTTTGAATTTGAAATATTTGGGGGATTGTTGTATTTTAAGTGTTTTTAAAATAAAAGATGTTTCAAATTTTAGTTTCCCTCTATGTTTCTCCTTTAAAAAAGTTTTATCTTTTAGTGTGGCTCTTTAATTTTACATCAGAAAAGGAACAAAAAAAAATTCAAGTCTATAAGAAAGGAATTTTGCATGGGGCTTGAGCCTCTTCTTAGGGGGCATGTGAATTTGGTCTGATGGGGGGCTATGCAATAGTCAGAATCTATGCCACTAACCACGCACATGTGCGCACCAAGCTGAGCCGCGCTACCCCCGGCCATGGCTGTGGACGTGTGTGCGCGCACGCCTTATCGGGTCGGGTCGGGTTTGGGTCTATACGTGGATTGAGAGTACACTCGCTTAAATGGTTTTGCTCCACGAGTATACTCACACCGTTTGGTTTTTGCACGAATTTAAAACCAGAGACGCGTCTGTTCGGGTGGTCGCTCCTGTTAAGTTCAAACCCAACGAACCTAACCCATTTAAAACGATGCTTCAACCACCTAATCGTGGTCTATATATAGAACTACTCTCTAATTCATTTATGATTTTGAAAGCAAGTAAACTTACTTCGGGTTTAAAGATCTGCACGTTGGTTCGAACCTATGTACAACGAGTGCACCGTTGGGACCGGGCAATAGTCGTTGTATCTTGAAGGCCAATTGTCTAAGAAATCCTATTGCATTTGGGACACGGGCCAAGGAGGGCATATTTGGTTTCAAGCTAAGTGATTCAGTCACGCCTTGACTCAAAACTCATACGGCTCTCTTATTTCTTTAATTTCATTTTTATTTTATTTCTGTTTTCAATTTTCATCTACTCTTTTCAATAAACCATTTCCAACAACCTATTTTACAAATAGTTTAAATCTAGTCCAGGTTAGCTAGTGCACAGAAATGACATGCAAAGTGTAATATCTTCAATGACTTCAGAGGGGGACAAGATCTAGTGAGGCCTTGACCGTGGGGCCACCTTAATGTATGTGTTGCATATCTATGCAGTCTATCGGTTTTTCCAACTCATTTAATGGCATGAGACTGAAATGTTGTAGATACAAATCCCAGATGACCCACACCGCAGAAAGGTGGGCTGTCAATACTCCTGGTTCACGTAGGCCCGTCTGTCCATGCCCCAGGCCCAAGTATGGCCCAATCCTGTGATGAGCAAAAAGAAACAAGTTCGGATCTTTAAGTGTGCCAAATCACGCATGATATTGATGAAAATACCTTTGAAACTTTACACAAGCAAGACTGGATTTGGCTCGGGACACATCGAAAGACTTTTAGACAAAGCGTGAGCCCAGATTGACTAATAAGGGATTAATTTTTAGGCCCAGGCGAGCTCCAGTTTAGCATTCAGCCCAAGCCTGGCCTAACGTGGGCAGGGACCACAAGCCCAATGGGCCAGGCCAACCCATTGAGAGCCAAGTGAGTGCGTATAATGGTGACACCAAGCCAGGTTTGGGCTGGGTCCAGCCCACACAGGACACTACGAGGCCCAGATATGGGCATTGGACGGGCCACGTCTAGTGCAAAAAATTGATAGGATTGGGCCAGTCACAACCCGAGCACCCAATAGGCCCATGTTACAGTCATCCATACCATTGATCTTATTTCATTTAGCTCTAATTATGTATTAGAAATAATCTTAATCTCCAATATATAATCAATGTTAATAGGAACGCATTATGTATCAGAGATCAACATCTCTAATATGGATTTACTATTAACTAAAACGAGATGGAGTTACTTTTACAAATTTGCCAAATGATATCTTTTTTAATAATATTTATTTGTTTTAGAAGCTTTTTATGTGATAGTTTGTTTCTTTTGATGGTTAGCCATTGAATTTTCAATGATAAATAATTAAAAGGCTTTGCATACAAAAGGAGGCTCTTGACTAGATCAACACTATGGATGGCCACAAGTTCTTGCACTGAATACTAAGCTCTCAGTCCAAAGCCTAAAATTGAATACTAAGCCGATAAACACAATTCTATACCATCTTCAAAACCAATTCTAGCAGTAAAATAATAAGTTTAGCACACTTAAAATAACGCTAAACAAATCCTAAGATGCAATTAGAAAATAATTGGAAACGAAATCATAAAAAACGCATGAGTGTTTGTCATCCATTGATCTAAGTGTCAATCAATCAATTTAATCGGTCGTAAAGGCCAAAATCGGCCGGAGACTTAAACTAAAATTATTGAACATTTCGATCAGCTTCTGGCGGGGATTTCAATCCATTGATTCAGCTGGTCAACCGGTCAAACTATGCTGAGTTAATTTCTCTTGGGCTCCCTCCTTTAGTCCATCTGTGCCATGAAAGACTCTTCTACCAGTTCTATATCAGCCAAAGAAGTAGATTGGTGAGCAGTTGATAATAATTTTGCATGTTAAAGTAACTTTACCTTGTGATTTAGCTTTTATAAAATAGCTATGTTAATTTACGGGTGATTCAAGTTACAAGTATACTTATAAATTCAACTTTTTTATATATCCATAATACTTTAATCAATTTATAAATATTAATTAATTAATAATATTTATTTTAATTTACAAAATTATAGAACTTTTTTTAATGCTTTACGAAACAAAAGGTTGTGGTTCCAATTCAAATGAGAAAATCAGATAGCTACTATCACACTATCCAAATTGTGGGGCCCATCATGTGGTCCATGGATAATCAAGCTAGGCCCAGCTAGCTTTTGGCAGGTGCACACGAGGCTATGAAAATATAAAACGATAAAAGAAAGCCTCTATTATCAACCCTCGTCTGGTTTTCTAAGCTACCTTCATTTCCGAATGAAACTTCCACTCCATTTTCAGAAAAAGAACCATGGAATACACTTTTTCAGATCTACTGAAACCTTCATTCCATTTTCAGAAAATGGAGTACAATGGCAACCACTGCAGGAACACCATCTATTTTGAAAGCTATTTCTTCACCGTGAACATTGTAACCAATGTAAAAAGAATACGAAGAAGTGCAGCTACGGCCGCGGCGGCAGGAATCATGGGTTCATCACGGCGGGAATAGCAAGGCCATTAGGGAATCAAGGTGATGGGGCGGCTTCCTACGTAATTACAAAACTAATTAGTATAATTGTTAACAATATTATTTAATAAAATTAATGTATACCAAAATCCTACTTTTATGCTTTAATACACTTACCACTTACAAAAATTACAGGCATACAAATGATTTCTAAATTATTAGTTACTTCCAATGTCTCGGCTCTTTTATTAAACAAATATTAGTTTTTAAAACGTCAATTTTACACTGAAAATATATCTTATAGTAATTGTAATCAGTAAAATGCTAAATTTATAAGCATGAATCATAAATATAAAATGAGTCTAAGGGCAATTTATATTGTGATATATTCTATACATGAAATAATTGTGATCCAATACATAACATGTGTGTGAAATGAAACTGAAAAGGCATGCGCATGTGAAGAATTAACAAGTGTGTGAGCAATGCTTAAATCTTTTTAATAAAAAAGTAGCGTTTCACTGCTCAGGTTCGCCACAATGTAAAAAGTTGATTAACGGTTAGGGTGGTGAATGGCCCATGCTCCGGCCTGAAAATTTAGAATTTTCAATAAGGCCAACCCAACGGCCCGGTCCAAAACAGTTCAAACTCTGGGTCGAGACCTACCTCAGGCCTGGCCCATTGACAGCCCTATTAACGGTTTAAACAAATTAATTTCTAGCCGTCCACTTAATATTCCTGGTGGCCAGATTCTGTGGGGCTGACCACAGGAAATAGTGAGGATTAAAAGTGGACCGTTGAAATCTTTTTGGGAGCACAACACTTTCGGATCAAGCTGATATTTGTGTTTTTCCTTCATGCAGGTCAATGTTGGATGGCAAATAAACATCCCGGCCGGTTGGCCTTAGGAAGGTTTTCCGTGGTGTGGTCCACTTGAGCTTTGAAGGTGCTTCATTTTAGACTCATGCTTTAAAACGAGCTGGCAAAATGGATTGCATGCATATAAAACACAAACATCATGGTGGCCCCAAGTGCTAGGTAGGAGCTGTTAGATCACCACCCAATCCCCAATATTTAATAGTCAGCTCGAGTATGACCCACCATGCGCATGCATGATCCGAACCACATGTGAGGCACGTGTACGATGGTCCCACCCGTTCATCCTAGAGACTCCTCCTTTGATTCGCTATGAAGAGAAATCTGCTTTAATTGAAAAATCCTAACCGTCTAATTGATGGAACTTCTCTCACTGAATGTAGGTCAGTGCTGACTTCTGTCTTTTGGTATCCTTTTGTATGCCAATGAATTAAGATTGTCCACACCATTAATTTTTAGACCACGGTAATCTATAATTCTATATATTGAAATGAATGGTTTAGATCTAGTCCATGGTTGGCACATGCACAGAAGTGTTGCAGACGCAAATATCAGGTGGTCCACACCGCAACAAACAACAACAAACAGTGGCAATCGACCATTAAAAACTTCTCGTGGGCCACAAAAGATTTGGATCAAGATGATATCTATGTTTTCCCGTTTATCCAGGTCTCTGTATCCTTATCAAAAGGTTGGATGGCAAATAAACATTACGGTTTGTCCTATGGTGTGCATTTTGATACTTAATCCGGATAAATGACTGTAGACGGAGGATGTTATGCTTGTCGTACTCAAAATGAAGTTCAGCGGGTAAACAACACCAGAAATATTTACTATGATCAGCAAGTATGGTTCATCGATTTCGAACATGGGTGGCTAACATTGAAGTATGACTAACTGTGTGGCTTTGTACTAACAATGGGATGTGTGTAACCTTTTATATCCACTTTAGAGGCATTAGCAAATACTAGTAAAATTACGTTCATAAGTACATTTTCTACTGGCATAAATTACAAACATCTAAATAACCCCTAAATTATTAGTTGCTTTTAATATCTCAACTTTTTGTGAAACAAATATTATTCTTATAAATATTAATTTTACCCTTAAATATCTCTTGTAATAATAATAATAATAATAATAATAATAATAATAAGAAGTAAAATGGTAAATTTACAAGCATAAATCATACATGAAAAAATTTGACTCTAAAAGTAACTTTTATTGTGACATGCCATGCATAAAATAATTGTGATGCAACATAGAACATAAGATGAGATTTTCATCTAACCCTGAAGGCATATATACATGTAAACAGACAACAAGCGTGTGATACCGAGCCTTTGATCTGGTTGGAAGCAATGCTTAAATCCTTTTCCTCAAACATTAACATTTCACTTGTGATGTGGGCGACCGTGTATAAAGTTGATTAACGGTTTAAAACAAATTATTTTCTAGCCATCCACCAAATATTCATGGTGACTTGACTCTGTGTGGCCCACCATAAAGTAGTATGTGCTTTATCCATGCTGTCCACCATTTGCCAGCTCGTTTTAGGGCATGAGCCCAAAATTGAAGCATATCCAAAGCTCAAGTGGGCCACATCACAGGAGCAGTGAGGATTGAAGGCCAACAGTTGAAAATTCCATTGGGGGACACCAAAGTTTTGGATTAAGATGACATTTGTGTTTTCCCTTCATCCAGGTCTCTGTGACTCTGTGAACTTGTTGGATGGAAAATAAATATCACGGTGGGCCTTAGGACGGTTTCAATGGTGGACCTCATAATCCCCACTGTTTCCTGTGGTGTGGTACACTTGAGCTTTGGACCTGCTTCGTTTTTTAGGCTCGTGCCCTAAAAGCTGACAAGAACAGATGGATGGCGTGGATATAAAAGATATAAATCATGCTGGCCCACAGCGTCAGACAGCACTATGTTGGGCTCACCACCCCATGTGCTTACACAACAGTCATTCTCTGGTTCATCCATGCACGTGCATGATTATCTGAGCCACACGTGGGGAATGCGTATATAATGATCTGAGCCAGTTATCTTACAAGCTCCTCCTTTGATTGGCTACGAAGAGAAATTTGCTTTAATTAAAAAAACCTACCCGTCTTAAGTGATGGAACTTCTGTCACTGAATGTGCTTCAATCCTACCCGTCTAAGTGATAGAACTTCTCTCACTGAATGTGGGTCATTGCTAACTTTTGTCTTTTGGTATCTTTTGTATGCCACCGAGTTAGCATTGTACACACCACTTGCACACCACTGCAATCCACAACTGGGGAGCGGATCAGGTAAGGCCCCGGTAACAGCTTAGTGGGTGAGGCTCTGACCGTCGGGCCCAGCTTGGTGCATGTGCTGTATATCCACACCATCTATCAGTTTTTACAGATCATTTTATGGCATTAGACCAGAAATATAGTACATACAAATCTCAAGTGACCCACACCACAAGAAACAGTAGTTATTGACTATTGGAAACTTCTTGTGGGCCACAAAAGTTTTGAATCAAGCTGATACGTGTGTTTTCCCTTCTTCTGTACCTGTACCTTATCGACAGGTAGGATGGTAAATAATCATTTGGGTGGGCCCTAGGAAGTTTTTTATTGGTGGGCATTCAATCACCACTGTTTCCTGTGTGTGGGCCACCTGAATTTGGTTCTGCTTCATTTCAGTTTTGGGTCATGCCCTAAAATGATCTTGGAAAAACAGATGAACGGTGTGGATATACAATACATACATCAAGTGGGTCCCATGGTCAAGGGTCTCACTCCCCAAACTGTTACCCGGAGCTCACGCGCAGGGGGCTTTTTACTGCAATAGCCCCCAGGTGTGTCAATTTTTACAAAAAGTTCAATTTCTTGTTGAGTCACATTGTTTTAGCCTTTTCACAAGAAATCGCAAAACTTTCGGTACGAAAAACCCCTCTAACCACCACTTATCTTTTTTGACCCTCTGACCACCTACTCCTGCTCATATGTACATTCATGAAGAGGCCAAAACCCTCTTGAGCATTACAAAGGGGCTCCAAACGTGGGCCCCACCATGATACATATGTTACATCCACGCTATTGAAACCTTTCTAGGTCCCATTATGATGTTTCTTTGCCACATATATATATATATATATATATATATATATATATATATATATATATATATATATATATATATGACGAGGACCTCATGGAAACTTCCCATGAGGTTGAGCTGTGTGGGCCCCTCCGTGATGTGTGTCAGAAATCAACACCGTGTATTTGATGGGTCCCCTTTAGGTCATGGGATATCCAAAAAGTGAGCCATATATGGAACTTAGGTGGGCCATACCATCTAAAACCATGTGAAGACATGCCTAAAACATCTAAAATCACTTGGCGGGGCCCACCTGAGTTTTGGATGCTGCTAAAAGTTGGTCAGACCCCTTATCCAAGTGGGACACATACAATGGATGGGGCTGGATTTGTGAACCACGTCTCAGTGGGCCAAATAAACGATCATGAAGGTTTTAATGGGCGGATTACCCCTCTCATGTCTACAGTGTGGCCCATCTAAGTCATGGATTGACGTCATATTTAAGCCTGTGGCCCACCATGGTGCATCTAACTGATGGAGTAGATGTTGGAAACACATCATGGTGGGGCACAGCTCGACCTTATGGGAATCCATGAGGTCGACCTCATAGTACCATTTCCATATATATATATATATAGGTCGACCTCATGAGAGCTGTGTGGGCCCCACTGTGATGTGTGATGGGTATCCACACCATCAGTTAGATGCACCATTCTGTGGTGGGCCATGAGCCTAAAACGCAGGCCAATCCATGACTTGGGTGGGCCACACCATAGACAACAGTTAAGAGTATATATCCACCCATTCAAACCTTTATGATCGTTTATAGGACCGACTGAGATGTGGTCGAGAGATCCAGCCCATGCATTGTTCCGGTCTACTTAAATAAGAGGTCACACCAAGTTTCAACCGTATCCAAAACTCAGGTGGGCCCCAACAAGTGCTTTTAGATGTTATAAACATGATTTTACACGCTTTCAGTTGGTATGGCCCACGTGAGTTCTGGATACAGATGATTTCTGGTATATCCGATAATCAACAGGGGACCCACAAAATGCATGGTGTGGATGCCCATCACACATCACAATGTGGGCCCCACTGTGATGTGTGATGGGCATCCACACCATCAGTTAGATGCACCGTTCTGTGGTGGGCCGTGGGCTTAAAACGTAAGTCAATCCATGACTTGGGTGGGCCACACCATAGACAACAGTTAAGAGTATATATCCACCCATTCAAACCTTTATGATTGTTTATAGGACCGACTGAGATGTGGTTGAGAGATCCAGCCCATGCATTGTTCCTGTCCCACTTAAATAAGAGGTCACACAAAGTTTCAACCGTATCCAAAACTCAGGTGGGCCCCAACAAGTGCTTTTAGATGTTGTAAATATAAGGTATGGCCCCGTGAGTTTTGGATACAGATGATTTTTGGGATATCCGATAGTCAACAGGGAACCCACAAAATGCATGGTGTGGATGCCCACCACACATCACAGTGGGGCCTACAAAGCTCGACCTCATGGGAACATCCCATGAGGTCGACCGCATAGTACCTCTTCCCATATATATATATATATATATATATATATATATATATATATATATATATATATATATATATATAGAGGAATTGTGTGCTGTGTCACACACCACCTACCTTGGTGGTGTGTTGACTTCACCAAGTTCTGTGGGCCTCGCCGTCCATGCATTTTGGAGAGATCATTTGAAGGCATGAGCGAAAAAAAAGAGGCAGATCCAAAGCTCAAGTGGACCACACCACAAAGAGCAGTGGAGACTGATTCTCACAGTTGAAACCTTACGAAGGCCCACCATGATGTTTATTTGCCATCCAGCCTGTTCATAAGGTCAGATAGAGCTGGATGAAGGGAAAAAATAAATATCAGATTGATCCAAAACTTCGGTGACCTCAAGAAGTTTTCAATGGTAGACATTCAATCCTCACTGCTTTCTTTAGTGTGGTCTACGTGAGCCCCGAATCTATATCATTTTTTGTCCCAAATGGACGGATGGTTTGGATATAAGACATACATCATGGTGGATCCAAAATGGAAGATATGTGAGCAGCCAAAGTTGACTCCATATGCCACACATAGAAGCGACGCCATATGAGTTTATATTCATAATGCATACCTGCTGCTATATGTTCTCTTCACTGACTATTTGTAGGCCACTGATCAAAGGATTAGAACCTATAATCTAAGAGATTCAGGGCATGCACCATTCATTGTGGCCCATCAGATCAGTAGTGCAGATTACCAAATCATGGTCAAGAAAAAATCATCTCCTGATGCACCATGGAAATCATCTAATAACGATCAGACCTTCGACATGCAATGTCTTGTGAGAGAAACAATGGGAAAATGAAAAAATGCCTACCCAACCAGAACAACAGTCTAATCATTATCAAACTATTAATCATGAAATTATTTTCAACAGATTAACACAATCTTATACCAGAATTTCCTTCTTTGATTCACAAGAAAGATAAAGAGAATTAGAAACCACTTTAAGAACAGTAATCAAGATCACAGTCCCGCAAACGGCTAGAAATTCATTTTCTCCAAACAAACAATCTTGATTATAAAAGTCAATTATCTTTAATGGTATATCAAAGATCCCAAAAACAAGATGGAGTCTGTATACAGAAATAGATTCAACAAAAAAGAATCCCTATTTTGTGTTTACAATCAATTATCGAAATAGGCAAAGCAGTTGTATAGCTCCAATACCACAAGGAAACAGAAATGAAATGAAGAAGGAAAAAAAAAAATCGATTAGAGATTTATCAGACTTGTACAAGATCAAGAACAATGACATTTGAAATCCTCCGTATTTGCACAGTCTTCATAAGTCAAGATAAGGAAGCAACTCCTCAACAAGATCTGATATAGTTTCAGCAAAAAAGAATCCCTATACAGATATAGTTTCAGCAAAAAAGAATTCCTATTTTGTGTTTAGAATCAATCATCGAAATAGGCAAAGCAGTTGTATAGGTCCAATACCAGAAGGAAACAGAGATGAAATGACAAAAAAAAAACAAAAAAAAATCGGTAAGAGATTTACAAGACTCGGTACAAGATCAAGAACATTGACATTTGAAATCCACTGTAGTTGCACAGCGTTAATAAAGCAAGATAAGGAAGCAACTCCTCAACAAGCTCAGATTCCACACAACTCTGCTGAATTTCCAATCATCCATCTTAGATTTGAAAGGAACACTGAACCTATGGCATCCACAAGATGGTTATTTTTTTAGTATCCTCCGCCATGAACTTGCCCCATTTTCTTTCTTTCACAGGACTCCGAAGCAATTTCATTCTAACCAATTTATCAACATCTTGGAGTATTTTAACACCAAGACTGCCTTCAATTAGACAAGTAATTTTGTCCCATCCCACCCAATGATGCTTCAAAGAAATTCAAAATGATTTTTTGCAAATATTGTCAAGCACAATTTTCAGGGCAATATTAGCAGAGAGGTAGACCAGCATACTGCTGAGAAAATGAATAAGCAGGATTGCCTCTCCACCAAAAGAGAGAAGCTTTCCCTTCCAACCAACTACCTTTCTCAATATCCTTTCAGCATGAGCATTCAAAAATTCACAATTCCATCTTCCCGAATATAGAGAAGGCCAAGACAATGAACTGGAAACCTCGTTTTGGAGAAACATGTATAAACTTCCACCACTTTTACCTAGTTGTTGACACTTTCTTTTGAAAGCATATTGCAACTCATGTATTTATTAATGAGTAGCCCTGAGGCCCGCTCATAATCCCTAAGAAAATCTATGACTCCCATGATATAATTTTAGATCCATTGTGAAAAATAATCTTGGAAAAAATAGATGGGTAATCTGAAAACAGCCGTCAGAACTTCCTCTGTCATGATGACTAAAGCCAGAGACCAAGAGTGACCTTGAAAAAGATCTCTTATCGACTGAAAGAAGGCCAAAAGGCTCCCCATCAAGCACGACCAAGAACCAATAATTATTTATTAGCTCATCGATGAGATTCTTCCAACCCTTACAGAAACCAAATAACAAAGAACCACAGAATGAAGCCACGTTCCATCTGGTCATAAACCTTAGCCATATCAAGCTCAAGAATTTAATTAGAACCAAGGACTTTCCTATTGATTTCTTGAACCATCTCTTGGGCTAGAGCAACATTTCCCGCAATGCTTCTACCCTTAACAAAGGCTTCAAGCACATTACAAATAATCTTGGCAAAACTAGACTTAAAAATGTAAAGAAAACCACGGAGATGATTTTACACACAAAAATGTAGAGGGTAATTGGCCTAAAATCAACAAATCCAAAGGAGACTCAACTCTAAGAGTTGAAGCAATAAATAAGCTGAATAAGATTTAGGAATTTTACCTCATGAAGAAGTCCCTCACACCAAGCAGACGTCTCCTTTGACAATTAAGAATGAAGAAATGGCGTGTTAAACCATTTGGACCTGGGGCACTGTCCATGGAGATGCTACAAACTACAACTTCTATTTCTTAGTCCTTGAAAGGCTGCAAAAGCATGCGATTGTCCAATTAATTTCTTTCATGTCTGCGTTTATTTATGGCACAAGACAAAAGGTGACACGCATCTTGCTTACTGGTATGTTTCAGAAAATTTCACTCCAATGCATGTGGTTCATCTTTACTACCAAAAAACCCATGCCTAAAATAACATACTAAGTGCAGGTTTTTCTGGTCAAATTTGCCACTCTTATCTTATCGGTACCATGAAATATTTTTTTTTAATGCTAATAACAATTTTATTAGAAAAGCGCCAAAACCATACAAAGAGACAAATACCAAAAAACTCCCCAAAAATTACAGTAAAATATGAGTTACATTCTCTCCACCCTTACACAACTCTCATTCAATAACAAAGACAATCGTCTTAGCTGCCACCCAATCGCCTTCCCTTTCAAAAAAAAAAAAAAAAAAACTAGGGTTATGGCTAACATTTCGAAAGCACCTTCTATTCCTTTCCTCCCAAATCAACCACAGCCTGCCAGCAAACACAACCACCACATACCCTTCACTTCATTTCAAAGCTACCATGCCATGCCAAAAAGAACGCACCCATCGACTTCGGCATGACCCAGCATACATTGAATTTGGACATGAAACTATGCCACACCTTGGAAGCGAACTAGCAATGAAGAAAAAGATGGTTGACGGATTCAGAGTTTGATACACACAAATTATCTACCTTCATTGAGAATAGTTTTGTATTGATCAACATTTGATAGTATGAAAGGGATGCTTGTGTTTGGAGGTTGGATAGGTCAAGTCCCTTCACTGTCAAATTGTTCTATAAGGTGCATCGAATTCCTAATGCCAGGGCCTCTATTCTACTTGACTGAATCATTTTTCGGAAAAGGTTCACCTATGGTCATTGCTTTTGGTTGTTGCATGGCCAAAGAACACAGTGCTTACGGTGGACAACCTGCCGAAAAGACATGAACATCATGATCATGTGCTTACTGTGTCTTTGGGATGCCGAAACAATGGCCCGTCTTTTGTCCATTGTACCTTTGTTAGAGCAGTTTGGGGGGCCTTTTTCCTTGTTGGGGGTTGGGCAAAGAGGGAGAATTCTTGTGAGCCCATGTTCCATTTGGAAAGAACAAAATAACAGGTGTCCACATACTCGTCGTAGTCATTTGGGTAAGGTGCTTAGGAATGCAAAGCTTGATGTGGTTGCTTGGACCTCAGTGTTCAAGCCTTTTGCTTGTTGCCCCACTTCTGAGTCTTAATTATGGTTAGTCTTTTGCTTTGTATATTGTTCTTGCCTTGTCTTTTTCTTGCTTGATATAAAGTTGTTTCCTTTAAAAAAAAAAAAAAAAGTTGTTTTGCTGATACATACTAGTTTGTCAATCTTTTTTCTCCCCCATAATGGAAATAAAGTGGTTTCCTAACATACTATTTATATCTGCTCATTAGAACTAACAACCTATGCATTTTTTTATCATTTCTCATTAGACGAAACCTTAATTCAAATAGAGGGAGATTACAAATGGATAAATATTTTTATTTCAAAAAAGGATTCATCACTACATTAGCTACTTAAATGGCTAGGCCACTGACTCAAGATATGTGATTGTTCCATTTCCAAATAAAATTCTCAATTGTTCAGTTTCCATTTCCTAATGTTAGCAATGTGCAAAGATCAAATAAGATCACTTTTTCATCTTGAAACCTTTTACCGGTTTTCATCATACAGGAGTTAGAATTAATTCCTCTTAACCTACTTCCATTTAATGTTTTTCATATCGTTATCGTGTAATGTGTCGCACCCTTGGATACAGATACATATCAATTATCACACAGGATATGGTTCGTTGTATTGTATAAATTATCATTGTTGTTGGGAAACATGGAAAAACATCGAAAAACTAGTCTAATTTTTCAATGAAACTTCAGGAATTGTTAAAAAAGACACCGATGCACACTTAGAAATTAAAAAAAAAAAAATTTACACATAATAGGTTTCTTTTGTACAGGGTCCTAACATATGCGCCATTTGACTAAACTGATGCAACTATATTCAAAGTCAATTTATATAAGTTATAAATGTAAGAAGACATGTATGGAAACACAAGCATTATATTCGAAAGGAAAAGAAAAGGTAAAAAATTAGAAATATACCTGTGAATTTCAAAAAAATATATATTTTTCAACATTCTTTAATTAAATTTTTTTTTTCAAAAAAATCCAAATTGCCAAGAAAGTATAGATTATGTTATATACATATTTGATTTCGTGTTTAGGCACTAAGATTGCAACCGATTTGGAAAAAAAAATGAATTTCTTTTTATTTTTTCCCAAGTTTTCACAACTCAACCCATGTCCCCTAAATTTCAAAATTAAAGCTTCAAAATTATAATTTTTTCATGCAAAACATGAAAATTTATAGATTTTAAAGAAATTTCAAAGATTTTCTTCAAACAAACTAGTGTGGACTGGTCAAAATCACTTTACAATATACTAGGAAGAAGTTTTTTACAAAAAAAAGTAGTTCAATTTTGTCAATTTTTTTAGGATTTTTCAGATAAAACAACATCAATTTCCTTTTATCCATTAAAATATCGTACTCCATATCGATATATCACACGATACATTAAGAATTTATAGAGGGTTGTGGTTATATCACATGGTACCATGAAAAATGGATATTAAAGCTGCATTTCATATCGCCCAACAATGATAACTGATATATTGTGTGATATATCGGTGATATCTCACGATACTGAAAACATTGTCCAATTGCGATGGCTGATATATCATGGGATATATCGGTGATATTGCATGATATTGAAAACAATGGATCCATCATGTGGGACTTGCTTTTTATCTCCTTCTAACCTGCAATAAAATATCGTGAATTTACACATGGAAAGCGGTGCATCATGTGCTGCCCGTCACATGAATGGGTCCCGTTTGGACTGTGAACCCAGGTGAGGTCTGGGTTATCCTCTGGTCTGCTCTCCTTGCTTTATTATGGTCCTAATGCTAATAGGCTTGGGCTTGGGCTTGGGCTGCGCTTGGGCTTTAGGCTTGGATTTGGATTTGGGATAGGTTTTAGGGGTCATGTTGTGATTAGATCAGCTTATTAGCCCTGGGTGGGGTGACTACATAAGGTTGCACCCACCTACCTAGATTCAGGTGGCACCTAATCCGTTTCAGCGCCAGGGTGCCGGTGCTGCTTATACAGGTGGGTGTTTGATTGGCAAACCTCCCTACCTCTATCTACCAAAGTTTTAGGCCCTCTTTGGTAGACACCTAAAAAATGAGTCGATCTCATTTTAATTAACTCTAATTATGTATATCTTGATTTTTAATATGTAAAATTAACTCATTATGAATTAGATATCAAAATTTCTGATGCATATTCACTGATTAAGTGTCCACTACACAGGCCCTTAATTTTTTTTTTTTTCAACGGTACTAATTTGTTCAAGGAACTTTTATGCGACAGTTTGCTTTATGACTTTTTACTGTTAGCTAAAACAAGATCAACTCATTGGTTCCAGAGAGAGGCGCTATTTGGGGTATAGTTGGGTAGGATGGTTGGAAAGAGAGTGTGGAGGAGTAAACAGCTGGGATTGGGGTTTGAAGGATGGATGGGGTGGTGTTGCAAAGTGTAGCCACGAAGAAAGGGATGTAGAAGTAGAACTCCAGACCCTTTAACACAATTGGGACCGGACTTGGGCCAAGCAAAATCAAAATTTTGAATAGCCCCGGCTCGTCAGACCTGGCCTTAACAGTTAAAAATCCAGGCCCATACCAACTCCAAGCCCGGCAGTTGACCGCCCTCTGTTATGCATAAGGCGTACCAAATCACACATAATATTGACAAAAATACCCTTGAAACCTTACACAATTGAGGCCAAGTTGAAGGACTTCTAGACACAGCCCCAGCCCAGACCGACTAATAACAAATTAATTTGTAGGCCTGGCACAGCTCTGGCCCAAGGGCTTATTGAGACTGAAGTGGGCTGAGACCGAAAGCCCAGTCGAGAGCCTTAACACAAGGCTGGGTTTGGGCAGGTCTCAGCGCACAGAAGACACTACGAGTTCTGGCCTGATCTGGGTAGCGTTGGGGGTCACCAAGGCTTGCTTTCACCAGGCGTAGTCATGTGGGGGCATGACTATTCACTGACGTGTAAGGAGAACTTCATAAGGATGAGATCCACTCTGTCCATCAGGTGCACCACCCTGTCGTTGTGTAGGCGCCCAAAAATCAGGCCGATTCAGTACTTAGTAGGCTACATCACGGGAATGTTGAGATGGGAAGTCCCACCATTAAAATCCTCCTAATTGTATGCGGGGCCTACCGTCGTGTTTATAATTTATATGCTATCCTATCAACTCGTCTAACATGGCAAACCAGGACAAACGGATTCCCCGAAAATAAGAACATTCCAAGGCTCATGTGGGCCTTGCCACGTGAATTTACAGTTTTTAGGGATGATTTTACACCGTCCCTGTAGTGTGGCCCACATAAGTCTTGGATTGGATTGAATTTTATAACCCACGGTGAAAATGTGTTGGCACATCTGATGGACGGGGGTTGGATCTGATGCATATTCTCCCCTGCCAGTGATATGAACCCGTCCATCAGTTTCACCAGCGCATGTAGGCCAAACCACACGAAACATCAGGGAACAAATGCCCACCATGTGGGGCCATTCTGATGTTAGTACGTGCTGGAAACTGCTGAACGGGAAACAAAAATATCATCCTCATCCAAACAATTTCTAGCTTTCATGAAGGTTTCAACGGTGAGCATTCAATCCCCACTGTTCCTGTGGTATGGCCCACTTGAGTTTTGAATCAGCCTCAATTTTGAACATATGCAGTAACCTAAGCTGTGAAACTGATGAACAAGTGGATGTCACAACGCGGTGGGCCACCCAGCTTACACCTACAGGACGGTGGGCCCAACACGATGGGCCCCACAGAGCTTACACCTACAGGACAAGGATCAAGGAAAGTCATGTTCTTCCACGTCAATGATCCGAGCTCTAAGACTGAATATCTGACAGGGCTCCCCCTAGATGAGGGATGCCTGGTAAAACTCTAAGATTGAATATGCAACCCTTTGATAATAAAAAGGTTATGGACACCGTTCATGTTCAAAGCCCCACACCAGAGTTGCAAAACAGCTCAATTTTGGGCCTGACCAGATGAAGGGTCTGAATGGCCTGGGTTGCAGACACACCACACTGTGGGCCCCTATTCAAATCAACGGTGGGCATCCGCTGTCAACTCGTTCCTTATGATGCATGCAGCGCACCTGAATCTTGGATCAGGTTGAGTTCCACATATCAGGGGTAACTTCAGGTCACGTGTCTGATGGACGGATTGGATGTCATGAATACATCATGTGGGCCCTACTTCTATTTGCTACCACTCTATCCTCTAGTGGCATGGGTGCCACCAGAGAGTGCCCTTAGTGCCGTGTGTATAATTTCAGGTGGCCTGTGTATCAAGTGTCACAGGGAACCAGAGTATCAAAAAACTCCCCTCAAACAAACCCAAATAGACCTCTGTTTTGGAAGTGAACAAGGATTGCTCTCTACCCATAACAATGTAACCTTAAAAAAACAAAAAACAAAAAAAACAAAAACAAAAACAAAAACAAAAACAGAAAGAAGAAGAAGAAAGACTATGTTCCAAAAAAAAAAATCAATCTCACCTTATTTAAGAATCTTGAGAATTTCTCAACCCTCAAAATACAAATTTCTAAAAGACCCTTCTCCTCAAACCCAAATAGATTCTTTAAGAGTGGGATGGTTACAGTTGCCTAACAAATGTTGATTGGACCTATTTTTTATGAAAATTATCTGGACCAACAACCATCCAAATAAAAGACCACAGATCAAATGGTTCATATCTGTCAGATCTGGCTGATTTTTGCATTGCAGCCCATGAAATGTGAACTGAATGTAATGACCAATCTAGATCAATGGATCAGACTAAGCGTCACAATGCAACTAGGAGCACTATAACTTTACAGTGATCTGAGAGCACTGGAGCATTTCTCTTATTTATATGCTACTTACAGAGCACTATAACTGCTGCATTGCCACCTTATATTTATGATCATTCAATGGCAAAACAGGAAAGTACAGATTGGATAAGAATCTTACCTGAGGAATAAGGCCAGGTTCTTAGGTGTGCCAGCATGCAGAAGAGCTTCTGTGGTAATAGTTGAATACGAAAGGATATTGGGAAGGGATATGTATTGCAACTTTTTCTTATATCGAATTAACCATTCGGCAAGGACATGAGCTTGGTATGCAACAACACAAGATAGCCATGCAAGCTGCAAGTCCATAATAGCCGTCCCCCGAAGTACTCAATGTGGCTCTGCTTGCCTGAACAAAATCCAAAAGTAATGGCTAAATGCTGGATAATAATGTCTCTAGGAATGAAACAACAAATATCATAGCCTAAAGTCCCAAGATGTTCTATCAATCTCTTAGAAGCCCAATCTCTTAGAAGCTATAATACGCATGGGGCTTCTAAGAGATTGATGGAACATCTTGGGACTTTAGGCTTCTTAGCCCAACCATTCATAGACAGGCCAGGCCATCTGTCACGTTTCCAAGCCCAACACACCATAGTCCAGTCTTGGGCCTGATTTTTTAGGCCATTTGTTCGGCCTGGGGTCTTAGTTTCAGATCCAATAAAAGAGGTTGGCTAGGCCCAGGAGCTGGCACATTTATAACTGTCACAGGTTAGCCCAATTGATAAATGAGCTTGGTCTGGGCCCACAGCAACTGCCAAATATAAACCAAGTGTAAGGAAAAAGGAAGATTTAGTAGCAAACACATTTTGACCACAGCTCTGCAAACAAGCCAATCATCTTGGAAACACAAAAATTCAGGAAGTATGAGTGAGCAGACGACAGTATAATCAGAACAAAGGAATTATGGGTTCCTATCAGGCAGAAAACATGCAGTTTTGTACATCCAAGATTCTGTACATGTGGGGCCCATGTTTCCGTGATCCAGCTAAAGGGCTGTGTTGGGGGAGGGTGTTGACCAGTGCCCCAAAAATCCCACAGAGAGGAAGATTCTAAGCTTCTAATGCTTCAATCACTGGCCAACAAATAGAAGGTGGTTTAGTAAAATAAAACAACATTAAACATTCACGGGAAATAGTCTAACATCGAATGGCTGTAATCTTCCAATCTGGGAGATTTTTGGGGCATCCCAAAGTTATGGTCGCGCCAATCAGATTCATAATCTGAACAACCTAAAGATGGGTCCCACCTGTGCAGGATCCTGGGTAGCAACAAACTGTATGATTGTTGCAGCACAGGACCCTAAAAAATCCTCATCAGAAGACAGGTGAGTGATTTCATGAAAAATGAAAATTACTAAATGACGGAAATTTCAGAATTTGTTCTGCAAAATGCAAATAGAGAAGCTGTTGTTATCGTATGTTCCCTACAAAAATTAACTAGAAATTTTTACAAGCATTTTGCCCTTGAGAATGTCCAAAATTTTCAAAGCAAAAGGTAGAAATGAAAATTCAGAAGGCAAAAAGCAACAGGTCGTAACCCCCGACTGGTTATAGGTGATCAGTTCTCAACATTAATTGGCGGAAAGGTTCATATCCAAGTCATTTCTATTCAACAAATCATCTTCTGCAAAGCTTTAGTGTCGAAAAAATTAGCAGCTAATCAAGTTTCACCTTATTCACCGACATATCTGGCTTCATACACTGGACCCTGTTCAAGTATCTGAAAGGTGTATCACCTGAAGCAATAAACATGAATAAACCCAAAGTAGGGCTAGATTCCTATGATGGTTCTCCAACCACATTGAAAATGGTGGTGACTCATCCTCCTCGCATGGGCACTCATTCAGCTACCCCGACTATCCAAATTGTTGGGCGCATTGTGGATGTCTAAAATCAGCCTGATAAAGCAATCCTAACCATCTAATTGATGAGTATCAAATGGATGGATAAAAGTAAAATAGTGAGTGGTCCAAATTTGAAGTGAAAATTAGATGGTCAGTGTCATCTTCCAGTTTAAATTTTGGTTTATGCCCATCCACAACTGGGTCAGCAACTTGGAGTCTCGGACAGTCTTGGTTTGTGGTAGAACTCTGCCATGTGTATGGCATAAGAGCCACCTAAAATAATTCTTAGTCTAGTAAACTCTATCAGGAATTTAGCAAAAACAAGAAATCACTCTGCAGCATTTTTTCCTTGAGAAAATATCAGAAAATAGATGGTAGAAACGAACATATTTGTAAATAAGTTTATCCGTAAATCTTTATCCAATACCACGCCAATGCTCTAAAGCATTGCTAAGCCCCAGAATTATGCAAACTCTATTAGTTAAACTAGTCCTCCCTCTAAAAACAAAAACTAAAAAAGGAAACAGTTATTGAAAAGTAAATCCAGACAAGCTTCGATATGTATTGCCTGAAGATCACCCATGCTCACTTTGAAAGCGTAGGCCATTCCCTTGCACCTTCTGTTTTTTTCTGATGGTGGATCCATTTCCTAAGTATTAGGTTCCATCCAAGTGTTAGAATTTCAAGAGGTTCCACTAAAGTTCCATGTTGAGATGAACAGAGTATGTCATCGACTCATCGTGAATCAAATAGAAAAATTAGTTGAATTTTCAATGTAGCAATGTTAGCCAGAATCAAAGGACTTCCACTTTATCAATCGAATGAGAAAAGAAACCCCACGAGGTGGTTAGATGAAAAGTCTGACAAGTTCTCGGTCAAATCTCTTTACAAAAGGATCAGTGGTTTTAAATGGCCTCGAGGTTAGTAATATAGCGTATATATAGAGAAATGGATCTCCTCCGAAGGTGATCTCCTCCGAAGGTGGCCTCCTTAGCTTGGTTAGTGAGAAGGAACAAAGTGCTCATGGTCGATAATCCATGCAAGAAATGATGATTCTTACGAATGTGTCTCATGTGTTATCAGGATGAAGAATCGGTCAATCATGTTTTCATCGATTGCAATTTTGCAAAGAAGGTTTGGGAGGGGTTTATTGTCAAGTTTGTCACTCTATGGGTCATGCCATGCTCAATTGACCTTCTCTTTTTGTCTTTACATGGCGGGGGCAAAGGTAAGATAGGGAAGAAAATATGGCGTCTGTCTTTTAGCTGAAATTTGGTTATATGGTTTGAGAGGAATAATCGCAGTTTCAGGAATCGGGAGAAGCTTTTCGGAGGTTTGTAATATGGCAATAGAGCTGGTCGTGGAATGGTCGATCAAATCAAAGGGCAATTGTGGCGGATCAGTTTTCAGAAAATTGGGCAATTTTGTAGTTTTATTTTCTCTATTCTTTTTTCTTTTCTTGTAATTCTTTAGGCTTTTGGCCTCTTAGCAATAAATCATCACGGTTCAAAAAAAAAAAAAAAAATCTAGGGAAGCACATGATGGACAGACTGAATGTACCGTACACATTAGGGGGCCCCACACATCATGAGTGTGTATCAACCATTGTGTTCTATTATGTATAATGTCCTTCTACTATAAAGATTTTACCTATAATCCGAAACATGGCTTTTCGCCAGGTTTCAGATTACAGCTAAAAGTTGTAAATTTGTAAGGTGTTCATAGCTTGTAAAGCCTTTTACAAGCAAATGCAAGTATCCAAACAGCCCCCGTAATCCAATTACCTGTAATCCCTTTACAACTTAAGGATTTTCCAAGCATCCAAATGACCCCTTAGAGGATAGGATCAAGTAAAAAGAACACTCTTGGAAATCTTGAGGAGCGTAGAGAAATTGACATGCCTATAGAACATCAAGGAGAGTCTCCTTGTGCACGAGAAGCAGTGTTGTCATGTGCGACCGCATATGCTCAAATCCATATGCATATCGCTTTTTTTTTTTTTTTTTTTTTTGAGAGGTAACAAAAGATTTATTAAGAAAGCTCGCCAAACAACGAGCAAAGAATACAACCCGGACAAATCACACCCACAAGTCTAAATACAATGAGGTTCTACTAATGATTTCCTCAACCGACACCCAGATATTCATAAAGCAACAATCATTTCTAGCTTTCCAAATCACCTAAAAGACAGCCATAATGAGAATCCTTGCCCTAGATTTACCGATCCTCCCAATTCTTCCCCCATGAGACACATCCAAAGCAGGCCATCCACCGACTTCAGCATCACTCATGCATATCGCATATGCGATCATCGAAAATATGCAATCGCATATGGGATGTATGCGATCGCATGCAACATATGCGATCGCATATTGGCCATGGCACATTAAATTTTTTGTTTTTATTTTTTGCAAAAAAAACAACTTTTTGTCTATGAAAAGGCTTTCAAACCTTCTACATTTGCAATATTCTCACTCCAAAACTCTCTTACTCTCTTCTTCTCTTACATTTCTTAATTTCAAGTGGTCTCTCTCTCTCTCTCTCTCTCTCTCTCTCTCTCTCTCTCTCTCACACACACACACACACACACATTTCCTACTTCCCAGTCTTAATCTCTCTCTCTCCTACGTTCCCTCTCTCTTGGATGTTGGAAGATCAAGATTCAAGCACTTTCAAGTTTCAAGGAAGATAGCTTTGTTGATTTTCTACAATAATAAATAAATAGCTTGTTGATTTTGTTGTTACTTCTTACTTGTTAACTATATTGTTGAATGTTGATGACTTGATGTTTAATTCATTGTTTAATTGAGTTTATTTCTCTCAAATGTATTTTTAGATATGTAAAATTAGTTATTTATTAACTTAGGAAAGTTCTCCTTAGTTTCTTATATTTTTTACATTTTTTTTTAATTTTCCCTATTTTTTATTTTTTCTAATTTTTCAATATATATATATATATATATATATATATATATATATATATATATATATATATATATATATATATATATATATATATATATATATATATGCGGTCACATATGCGATTGTGCAATCACATATGCGCACAGGCATATGCGATCGCACATGATCGCATATGCAATTCAACAACATTGACGAGAAGGCGAGAGGATCATGGAATCCAACCACAGCAATATCAATAGTGTTCCGTTTGATCGCCCCCATGGTATAGTAGACTATCTACTAGAGGACCTTAACTAACTAGTAATGTATAAAAGTTAAAGTTGCTTGACCCAGATTCGGGGTGATGCACCCATGTGGTGGTGCCAATTCCAGATGATCCGAAAGTGGATTAGGTATAAGGAGAGTTAGAAGCAAGATGAAGACACTGATGGGACAAAATATCCAGCTTTCAAATTATGACTAGGAACACTATCACAAGTTCCATCACCTCTAACAAGAAGGCCTGACGTTAATGATTGTACCGAGTTCCATCGCCTCTTGAGCTGAAATGACTTTCGAGATAGTATACTATTGATCTCGAGGTGTATCTTGATGCATTGTGTAATCACAGGGTCCCAGAAGGAATGGACGATGGGTGCTTGATTGCATTCTGGGAAATGGTGTATGATTTATGTAACTTGCTCATTCATCTTAACCAAACTATTCACAAACTGTTGCATTGCCACCCTATACTTCTGATCATTCAATGGCGAAACAGGAATACAGATTAGATGAGAATCTTACCTGAGGAATGAGGCCAGGTTCTTAGGTGTGCATGCATGCAAGAGAGCTTCTGGGATCATAGCTGAATCCAAAAGGATACTGGGAAGGGCCATATATCATAACTTTGTCTTATATCAAATTAACCATTCGGTAAGGACATGAGCTTGGTATGCAACAACACAAGATAGCCAAGCAAGCTGCAATTCCATTATAGCCGTCCCTGAAGTATTCAATGCGGCTCTGCTTGCCAGCACAAAATCCGAAAGTAAAGGCTAAACGCTGGATGATAACTTCTCTAGGAATGAAACAACATATATCATAGATTCAGGTTCTAAGAGGTTGATATAACCTCTTGGGACTTTAGGCTTCTTAGCCCAACCAGTCATAGATAGGCCGGGAGTCTGTCATGCTTCAAAGCCCAAACCGCCATGGTCCGGTCTTGGGCTTGATTTTTAGGCCATGTGTCTGGCGTGGGGCCATAGTTTCAGACTCAATAAAATAGGTTGGCTGGACCAGGATCTGGCACATTTATAATTGTCACAGGTTAGCCCAATTGATAAATGAGTTTGGTCTGGGCCCAAATTTCAGGTCCAATTAGAAAACAAGCCTATTGCACTGTTGTCCACCCCAACCTAAATCCAACTCCACTACATGATAGCAGCTCTTGTAGAAGTGGCTATTGGCTGTGAAAATCTAAAGATATTTCTCGACGACTATGATCTTTTAAATCCTAAAGAGAATTGGCATCCATAGCATACATACATCAAATGCATCATCATCTTTAAGGTTTTGTAACTGCCCAGAAATCAAGATTGTGGGAACGTACCTTGTCTGAATAGCTCTGTTAATGTAACTTTCCACATGCTGGTTGGGTGCCACAGGGATAACTGTCATTAATTTTGGAAAAGTCTTTCAGTTGTTTCACAGTATTTAAGAAAATAGGAAGCATGCATTTGACTTCTAGTAATCTCCTTCTCGGAAGTAAAGGTGATAACCATAGAACCTGTCAAATATAAACCATGAAGTGTAAGGAAAATGGAAGATTCAATAGCAAACAAAATTGACTACATCTCTGCAAACAAACCAATCATCTTGGAAATAGAAAACTTCAGGAAGTATGACTGCGCACACAACAGTATAATCAGAATAAAGGAATTATAGGGTCCTATCATGCGGAAAACATACAGTTTTGTACCATCAAGTATTCTGTACATGTGGGGCCCATGTTTCCGTGATACAACTGATGGGTTGTGTTGGGGGAGGGGGTTGACCGGTGCCCCCGAAAATCCCGCAGATAAGAAGATTCAAAGCTTCTAATTCTTCAATCACTGGACAACAAATAGAAGATGGTATAATAACATGAAATTGAAAATAAAAGATAAATAAATAAACATTAAACATTCCCGGAAATGGGCTAACATTGAATGGCTGGAATCTTTAGTTCTGAATTTCAGAATACTCAAAACTAGAAAACTCAAAACTTTTTTTGTATTTTTATGTAATCAAATGACCAAGATACTCATCTCACCCAGGAAACAAGAAAGGTTTAGTGACCATCCCACCCCTTCACTAATGATGGACATAATCTAAACCAGCTTCACACAGACATACACAACAATCATTGGCAGTTTGGAACCACCATTTTGGATCAAATATCGCTCTGCATTAGGCTGCATTAGGCTGTGTTTGGATGCACAAGTAAATTGCAGTGTCAATATTCAATTTAATGAAGAGAAAATGACATTAATTAATGATGTTTCCTAGTATTAACAATGTTGGATGAAGCACTATTTGCAGTTATGTTTCGCAAATCGAGCTTCAAAAGTAACTTAGTTGCGATTTCAAGCCTTGACCCTCAATATGAATATAGCAAGGCAGGCAATCGGAACTTCGTAATTTCCACTTTGAACTATTGATCGCAATTCAAATGAAATATAGTAATGCATTCAAATGCGGGGTGAGAAGGAAATAAAAAAGTGACTGAAAATTAGGGAAGCGTGGTGGGATGAGATCAACTAGCAAGCAAACAAATTGTTAAGTAATGAAATTGGAAGAAGATATGGCAGGATGAGAAGAAAGAAGAGAAAGTGATTCATAATGATCCTGAGAAGGCAAGTGTTAAAGTAGGAAATAAAATTCAGCTTGAAAGTCTATTTTACATTTCCATTGGATAGCCACACATGCAGCTCACTTATCTTAGAAGTACAAAAAGGTGCATTAACTACAGGATGTAACTTGAACATGTCAGTTAAGGACATGCAGGATTTGAGGAATTAATCAATAACTTATGAGCATTGCACTGTAAAATTTCCAGGTGAAGTCATGAAGTAGCCTAAAAATGTATGTACAAGAAATACATAGAATAACTTGCAATGTGTACTTATATTTAAGAAGGAGAACTTAACCTGATCGCCAAGCATGAGTTTCCATTTTGTGGTGCACTGCAATCAAATTGAAAAACAGTAATTGATATCACAAGAAGAACGAAGAAAAATAGAAACCATTTCAAGAACAGTAATCGATATCACGGTTCTGCAAACGCTTTGGAAATCAATTTCTCCAAAAAGACGATTTTGTTTACAAAGATAGTTATCATGAATGAGATACCAAAGATCCCATCGTATCTGTATACAGATATAGTGTCAGCGAAGAAGAACCATTGTTTTGTGTTTACAATTAACCATCGAAATAGTTGTACACCCCCAATAACATAAGTGAAACAAAGAATTAAAAAAAAAAAAAAAAAAAAAATCAGCCACGAGAAATAATTCTTGCACCATCTCGATCAATGCTCCTAACTATTGCCGATGCGTTCAGTTTCCCTTCTTCCCGAAAGGCCACCACCATTTTTACCGCGATATCCAACCCCTTGTCTTTATCGTCCGTAAATGCGACGACTGTGGGACCCGCACCGCTCATGGTAAATCCGAATGCACCGGCATCCAGAGCGGCCTTCTTCACACCAGCCAACCCTGGAATCAAGCTCGATTCTACCAACCTGTCTGATGACAACATATATCCAAGCAGCTTCACGTTCCCTTGATTCACAAGGTTTTCTAATACGAGCATCTGAGACAGCGGATGCCGCATCCTTGTCTTGGGTTCCTTGAATTCCGGGGTGACGAGGACAAAAAAGATTTCAGAATCGGCCGGGAAACGGAGCTTCACTACTTCGAGAGGATTATAGTGTAAGATCATTACAAAACCGCCCAGGATTGACGGGCCAACGTGGTCAGCAAAGTAGCCAGCATAGTAGCCATTTACCTCTCTCTCTGACTCAAGCACAGCACGAATAAGATAACTCTGGGATAGCCGCGCACCAAATAACTCATTTACCGCTACTGCAGCAGCAGCTGCGCTGGCCGCACTTGAGCCTAGGCCGCTGCGGAGTGGCACACCTTTCTCGAGGGACATCGAGATGCCCACGGAGCGGACCTTTAGCATGACCATGACCACATTTGCGGCGATACCAGCGCAATTCCAACGGGGATCGGAAGTGAGATTCTCATAGTCGGTGCCGTGTAGGCCGGAAATTGAGATGGAGCCGGGACGTACGGATGAATCGATGCATACGGTAATAGTGTCACCGATGCCTTCCACAGCGCAGCCAAGGCAATTGGTGCTGGGGCCGATATTGGCAATCGTGGCGGGGGCAAAGGATTTTACATAATTAAAGGCCGGAGAGGGATCAGAGACTGGTGTATGATTGCATCGGACGGTAAGGGAGCGAGTGCGGAGAGGAATGCGGAGAAGAGGATTGAACGATTTGGGGAAGGATGGAAGTAGCAGCCTGTGAAAGAAGACTGAACTATTTTGAGGGGAGAGAATTGCCATTTAGAGAAGACAAACGAGAGAAAAAAGGGGGTCGGAATTTCGAAGGACATGTGGTTCATATAGACGCGGGCCGTGGGCCATGGCCACGTTTGTTTTGGAGAATTCCCGATAAATACAGGCAAAAGAGTAATTATTACCCTTTCGACGGTTTGAAAATCCATCCCACTTTTAACCTTGAAAACTGGTCTAAAATGGTAGTTAAAATTTGTGGGCCCACCGTAAATGTATATGATATATCCACTCGGTCCAAAAGTTTTAACATAACGTTTTTAAGCTTTTACTGAAAAATGAGACAGGCCGAACACTCAAGGAGTCCACACCAAACAAAAGAGTAATTCTAAGAAGATTTTAACGATAGGTGTTTATTTTCTTTTTTCATTCCGTGTCTTTCAATTGAGCTTTGGATATGTCTTAGTTTTTAGATTATACCATAAATTTAAGTGACATAATGAATGGACGGTGTGGATTTGTGACATACCATAAAATTTTGTGACGTCCTCTGTTTTCAAGGGTCAAATCATAGCTTTGGAAATGATGCGGTAAATCCCGGAAAAACCATAATTACAGATTTGCCTCCATTTATCATGACTTCAACCAATCAAACAGGCCCGCAAGTTGAGGAGCTGGATCTGGAGGAGAAGATTTGGGCGGGCCTGAGCCGCAAAAAGGGCCCAATCAAAGAGAGTTCTCGTTTCTTGCTTGGGCATTGGGGAGGGAAGGGCGACGGACGCGGTTTAGCTACTAACAGCTTCAGTAGCTTTCTGAAGTGACGTCACCAAGTCTGTGAGCCCACTATGATGTATATGTTGTATCCACACCGTCCATCGATGAGATCATTATAAGGCATGATCTAAAGAATGAGATCCACAAAGATAAGGTGGACCCCACCACAGAAAACAGTTGGGATAGTGACGTCCACCGTTGAAACCTTCCTAAGGCCCACATGTTTATTTGATATTGAACCTGTTCATAAATTCATACATACATGAAAGAAGGGAAACACATATCTGGTTGATCAAAAACTTCAATGGTCAAGAAGTTTTTTAATGGTAGGCGTTCAATTTCCACTAAGTCTACTGGAGTTTGGATCTGCCTCATTCTTTGGATCATGCCTAAACTGATCTCTCCAAATAGATAGACGGTGTGGATACACCACATACATCATAATGGGCCCACAGAACTAGGTGACGTGTAGGGAGATAGCTACCTAATCTGTGTCGGGAAGACCGGGAGGTGTGTAATATACGCGCGGATTCAGTAAGGCCGGTCATGCGGTGACTGTAGGGGCCACCTTGATATCTTTGTTGTATATCCATGCTGTCCATCCGTTTTTCGAGCTCAATTTAGGTGTGTAATATAATCGGCCACAGAACTTGGTGACGTAACTTCAGTAGGGAGACAACTTCCATCCGTTTTTCCGGTTCATTCTAGGGTATGAGCCCAAAAATGAGGTAGATCCAGAACTCAAGTGGACCCCACCCAAGGATACAATAGGAATGGAACGCTTACCGTTGAAAACTTTCTGGGGCCACGGTGATGCTTATTTGCCATATTGACAAAGTCCAATAACCTTCGATGGAGGGAAAACACGAGTATCAGCTTATCCAAAACCTCCATAGCCCTTAGGAAGTTTTCAACTATAAGTGTCCAATCCCCACTGTTTCTGTGATGTGGTCCACTTGAGTTTTAGATCTCTCTCATGTAATGAGTGGGAAAAAAATGGATGAATGTCGTGGATAAAACACATATGTCATGGTGAGGGCCATAGAGCTTTGACACCAGCTTGATGTATGTATTTTAAATCCACACCGTTCATTTGTTTTTACAGCTCATTTTAGCCCATGGTTCCAAAACTGAAAAAAATTCAAATTTAAGTAGACCACACCACATGAAACAATGATTATTGACCGTTAAAAACCTTTCATAAGCTAAATAAGTTTTAGATTCAATTGATATTTGCTTTCTTTTTCTTTTCATCCATGTCTGTGTGACCTTATCAATTGGTTGGATATTATTCAATAAATATTATGGTGGACGCTAGAAAGTTTTTAATGGTGAGCGTTCAATGACCACTGTTTCCAATGGTGTGGCCTAATTGAAGTACGTATCTTCTTCATTTTTAGTAGTGTATAATAAAATAATCTTTAAAAATGGATGGACGACGTGGATATACGATGAACATATTGAGGTGGACCGTACAGTAAGGATCTCACCTACATAGCTCTAGGGTCGCAGCCAAGTCACGGTTAGGCTTGCACATGAGTCGGGTAAGGGTTGGGTCGGCCCAACCTTGGACCGAACTTAAACATATTTTAAAGGTTCAAGTTTCAATCCGGGTTGTGACCGGGTTGAGCTGACCCAACTGTAATCCTTCCGTGCTTGCAAAAGGGTCAACCCTAACCCTACCCCTACCCCTACCCAACCCTATATATTGAAGCGGGATGAGTAGGGTTATGACTGAATTCTATTTATTCGCATTCTTTTTTAACTTTGTATATTAAAAACAAAAGTATTTTACTCATTTATAACAATATTAAATAGTACTCTCTACACAATATCACCAACAATCACTAATAACCGTTTCTTTGACTTCAAAACATATTATAAATTTTAGATGGAAGATTTTTCTAACATGTCCTTTTCGTTTGGCCTGGATAACCCAACCATGAGCCCCACAGAAATGAACTGGAATTTCCTATTGAGCCTCATGAAAAAAAACACTCACAATACAGCTATGTGATGCAAGGAGGACATGGTAGGTCGATCACCGTCTCCCTAACCAAGTGTTTCTCGAATCCACAAGAAGAAATAAAAAAATAAAAGAGAAAATTAATTCTGAATAATTATTTTTGATAGATTCAATGAATAAAAACAGAATTACAATGCATATAAATAGGAAACTAAACCCTAGGGAAAGTACTAGACTCCAACTCAAACTTAAACTCTTAGAAATTGCAACTTGCTATAAATAGGAAACTTACTATTTATAGAAGTCGTTCAAACCTACTAAAACTCTTGGTTTTCGGCCAAAAATAGAAAGTTATCAAATGAGCCAACCATGTTGTTCTACTAAATATTCTAAGCCCTTTTCATGTTGGGCACTAACTCTAAAACCTTACAGATCCAAAGTTATGATCGAATTAAAACTTACTTTAAATAGTAAAACTGAAAATAAACTAGCCTAATGACCGTCGATATAGTCAAATCTCACGATTCCGGCATGGGCAACCCGGCGTAACGGGGTTGGATGGCGAAAGTAGCTCGAGCTACTCCAAAATGATATATTATATGTTCAGAAACTCATTCCGGATTGCGAGATATGACTAGTTTATGATCATGACGGTCCAGATCACTTTCAACCCCAACCGGTCTTCTTTTGGTCCATCTGGGCCATGAAATAATCAGCGTCCCGTTCTCCATCAGTATGTTTACACCTTACAATCCAAAGTTCCAATTTTCAAACACGCTGAAAGAGGGCATGCTTGAATATTTGTTTTTTTTAATACTCTGACAGAACTTGGGGCGGTTCTGGTCGGGTGAAACAGGTCAGGTACGGGTCGGGTCGGTCGGGTTTAGCGTGTATCATAAACCATACTTAGATTAAAAACGGTCCAGCCACATTCACCTGGGCCAAACTCTTTTCTTTGCCCAATCGGGGTTGATAGAGTTTCTGCCAGGTCAATCGGGTTAACCTGGCATATGTGCAGCCATAGTCATGCTCGTCTAACACACTTTTTTTTGTTAGTCATGAAACACAACTACCCTGTTAGCTAGGCAATGCACCCATACGGCTAGTCACATGATGCACCACCAGTGGGGTTAGTGTGTCTAGGGCTGCACATCTGCCCCGTTAACCCGCTCAACCTGCCCGACCCGACCCGGTAGAAACCCGATCCGTCCCGACCCGGCTGAGAAAATGGTCCGGTCCTGAGTAGATGCAGCTGGACCGTTTTTAATTTAGGTACGGTTTAGGGTCCATGCCAAACCCGCCCGACCCGACCCATACCCTGACCCGTGTATCCCGACCCGAACCGCCCCGTTTATACTAGTTTATTGCTTTTAGAAATTTCTATATAGCATTATCAATAGTTTGAATGGTCAATAAACATTAGGGTGGACTCTAGAATCTTTTAATGGTGGGAGTTCAATGACCACTGATTTTTGTAGTGTGGTCTACCTAAAGCTTTTATCTGCTTCCTTTTTGGGATTATGTCCTATAATAATCTGGAAATGTAGATGGATGGCATGGATTTACAATATATACTTGGAGGTGAGCCTCATGGTTAGGGTCTCACCCACATGGCTGGTTCAGGTCTCACCGAAGCGTCTCACTAAAGCGTCTCACCGAAGTTGCGCTCATTTCACACTCATAGGGAGTGGATTAGGTGACATTTGGGATCTACCAAGGTGGGTGGCCCCTGACTATGTGTCTTAAATCTACACCGTCCAACTATTTTCAAAGATCATTTTAGGATATGATACCAAAAATGAAGCTGACTTGAATCTTAGGTGGACCACGCCATACAAACATAGTCCTAACCTGACCCGACTCGACCCGATTTAGCATATAGGGTAGGGTAGGGTTAGGGTTAAGACTTTTACAAGTAGGGTAGGGTTAGGGTTGGGTCAGCCCAACCTGGTCACGACCCGGACCGAAACCCGAACCTTTAAATATATTCAAGTTTGGTCCAGGGATGGGCCCAACCCGACCCTAACCCGATCCATGTGCAGGCCTAAGTGTGTCTCCTTAACATTTCGCGCAACGGACCCACACTTAAAAATTACAGATTGCTTTTTACTTCCGCGTTAACAAACAACACTTTCTTAATTCCGATGACTTTTTGAATTCTGTATTTATAGATTTTTTTTTAAGTGTTAACAAACAATTCTATATATTTCCTTCCTTACCTGGAAAAACATTTTGATACAGTCTAGATAAATGATGATGGTTAGATTGTGTTAGGTTGACAATCATCCTAATGTCTCAATCAGTATCATGTTGAACACTGCATTGACAATCTACGTGATTATTAACAACTATGATACACTCAACGTGATCCATCTCTAGTCCCAGCTGACCACATGAGCTGTTATTCGTAGTTGTAACTCCATATTTTGGCTAGCAAGAAAAAGGTGATGGTCATAACTTTCAAAAGAGGTTGGATTGAATGACCATATAAAGAATTGCAGCAAAGCAGCCATGCTAGTCCCTCTGTTATGTAAGGAATGGAAGGCTGAGATGTTGTATCCAAGTGTTGGTGGAGAGACCACTTTGTAGACCTCATTACATCCTACTAAAATTATGGCCGCATTTTCTATTACATTCACGGCTAAATTATTAGTTCCTTCCTATATCTCAACATCTTTGTTAAACAAATATTATTCTTGTAAACATTAATTTTACTATTAAAATATCTCTTGTAATAATAATAATAAGTAAAATGGGAAATTTATAAGCATAAATCATACTGACATGCTATGCATAAAATAATTGCGATGCAACGCATAACTTGCATGTAAGATGAGATTTTCATCTAACCCTGAAGGCATGCACATGTAAACAGGTAACAAATGTGTGATAGACTGATCTGGCTGGAAGCAATGCTTAAATATTTTTCCTCAAACATTAACGTTTCACTTCTCATGTGGGCCACAATGTATAAAGTTGATTAACATGCAATTTAAAACAAATTAATTTTTAGCTTTCTACATAATATTCCTGGTGACCTGACTCTGTGGAATCCACCATGAAATATTTGTTTTATCCACGCTGTCCATCCATTTTGCCAGCTCATTTTAAGGCATGAGCCCAAAATTGAAGCATATTCAAAGCTCAAGTGGACCACACCATAGGAATCAGTGAGGATTCAACGCTTATTGTTGAAAATTTTATGAGAGACACAGAAGTTTTGGATCAAGCTGATATTTGTGTTTTCACTTCATCCAGGTGACCCTATGAACTGGTTGAATGGAAAATAAATATCAGGGTGGGCCTTAGAAAAGTTTCAATAGTGGATGTCCCCGCTATTTCCTGTGATGTAGACTCTTAAGCTTTAGTTCTGCTTCGTTTTTTAGGCTCATGCCCTAAAATTAGTTGGCAAAAAATGGATGGACTACGTGGATATAAAAGACATACATCATGGTGGACCCCACAGCGCTAAATGCCACTAGTTATGTTGGCGTGCATGATGATCCGATCACCTGTATATGATGCCGAGCTTTAATTGAAAACTCCTTTCCCTCAGTGATGGGAATTACTTCCCTTCAGGGTCATTGCTAACTTTTGTCTTTCGGTATCCTTTCATATGCCACTGAGTATTATCCATACCATTTTTATCCCACAGCATTCCATAATTTTAAATTTAAATACCAAAACGAACGGTTTAGATCTAGTCCATGTTAGCACGTGCATAGAAATAACATACGAGTGCAGTACCTACATTGCCTGCTTAGTGGATGAGTCTCTGACCGTGGGGTTTGATGTATATACTGTATATCCACGCTGTCCATCAGTTTTTTCAGATCATTTTATGGAATGAGACCAGAAATGTAGCAGATGCAAATCTAGCCCACAACATAAGAAACAGTTGTTATTGACCATTAAAAACTTCTTATGGCCCACAAAGGATTTGGATCAAGATGATACATACGTTTTCTCTTCATCCGGGTCTGTGTGGCCTTATCAGCAGTTTGGATGGCAAAAAATCATTAAAGTAAGCCCTAGAAAGTTTTTAATGGTGGGCGTTCAATTACTATTGATTCCTGTGGTGTAGACCAACTGAGATTTAGATCTAGCTTCGAAATGATCTACAAAAACAATTGAACGGTGTGGATATACAACAAATACATCAAGGTAGGCCCCATGGTCAGGTGACACACCACCATGTTGTTACGCCGACCTCAGCGCAGGAGGTGGAGACGCGGTTTCCGGTTGACCCAACGTCAGCCGCTAGAGGGTGTCAAAGGTATGTGGGCCTATATGTGATTTATCCATGCCTTCCATCCATTTTCCAGCTTATTTTAGGGCATGAGGCTGAAAATGAGGCAGATCCAAAACTCAAGTGGACCCACCAAAGGATGCAATGGGGATTAAATGCTTAGTGTTGAAAACTTCTTCAGGGCCACCGCAATGTTTATTTGCGGTCCAACCTTTTGATCAAGTCAAATAACCTTGGATGAAGGAAAAACACAAGAGCTTAATTCAAAACTTCCATGGCCCTCAAGAAGTTTTCAACGATAAGCATCCAATCCCCACTGTTTCTGTGGTGTGGTCCACTTGAGCTTTAGATCCGCCTCATTTTTGGGTTCTGGCCTAAAATGAGTTGACAGGCTGGTGTTAGTGTCACCAGCCAAACCGGGACTGGAATAGGGTAGAATCTATACCCCATAAAACAACAGATAGAAGTTGGGCTGTCAATGTTCCAGGTTCGAGTCAGGACGGTCTGTCCATTCCCCAGGCCTGAGTCTTGCCAAAACCTGTGAGCCCTGCTTGTGATGATTATAGACGGCTCAAGCCAATTCTGAGCCCGGTTGCTTATGTGTGCCAAATCACGCATTATATTGACAAAAATACCTTGAAACCTTACACAAGCAAAATTGGATTGGGCTCGAATCAATATAAAAGACTTTTAGACACAGCCCAAGCCCAGACTAACTAAAAAGGGATTAATTTTTCGGCCCGGGCCAGCTCTGACCCTAGGGCTTAGTATTCAGCGCAAGCCCAGCCTGAAGTGAATTAGACTGAAAGCTCAATGGACAAGCCCAGTCCATTGAGAACCTTTATGGTAAAATGAGTGCATGTAACGGTGACCCCAGGCCGGGTTTGGGCGGAGTCCCAGCCCACACAGGACACTAAGGCACGAAGCCTGATCTGGGCATGGGCCTAGCATGGACGGCCATTCCTTGTGCAAAAAATTGGTTAGGAATGGGCTAAACCCGACCACCTAATAGGGCCCATGTTATGGAAATCCATACGTTGTTCTCGTTGTCCAACTGTGATTGGAGAATTCCACTGAAGATTAAGGAAGAAATACATCAACAATCAAACATTTGACTTTTGGATCTTTAAATTTGGAAAATTCATTGGCTCTTATAATATCAATGATAAAGCAAGCTATCACATAGAAGTTTATAAAACATCTACATACTGTTATAAAATAAATAAATAAATAAAGAAAAAAAAATTTAAGGCCCCGTTTAGTGGATATCTAAAAATGAATTTATCTCGTTTTAGTTAACAATAAATATTATATCAGAAATGTTGATCTATAACACATAATGAGTTCATAGTAATAATAATTACATATTAGAGATTATGATATTTTATACATAATTAGAACTAATTAAAATGAGATGGACTCATTTTTAGGTGTGGTGACTTTATCGTGGTGGGATTAGATTGGACTTCATGCCACTGTTGGGCTAGTCAATTCCCACCGCATCATGTCACTAGGGATGTCGCTGCTGGTAGGGAAGGTACCCAATCTGCATCCAATGCATGTAGCCTGTTGTTTATGTAGGCAGGCCTGATTTTTTTCATTAGGTCATCTTCATGAAAGGGGCCATTTTATACACGCCACTCAGATGTTTGATACACTTGCTAGGTTGGCATGTGTAGTTTTGGGTTAAGTTACACAAACAAACACACACACACACACACTTAAAAAAGAGGTCACACTAAGTTTCAACAGCATTCAAAACTCTGTGGGCCCCAACAAGTGCTTTTAGATATCGTGGGCATAATTTTACATCGTTTCAGATGGTATGGCCCACTTGAGTTCCAGATAAAGCTTATTTTTAGGATATCCCATAACCAATAGAGGACCTACCAAATGCATGGTGTGGATGTTTGATACACATCACAGTGGGGCCCACACAGCTCGAGTTTCCATGAGTTCGGCTGCATATTACGATTGTCCATGACTAGTTGGAGCACAAATATTTTCCCAAATCCAAGCAGCTCCCCAATTATGCAATTTCTTGGGCATCTAGTCAAAAGGAGCAGTGATGTTTACACAAAATTCAACCTGTACATAAGATGCATTAGCTCAAACTCCCTGAGCCAAAAAATAAGCCTAACCCAAAACACATATGCGCCATAGAACAGGGAATTGAGAGAGAATGGCCACTGTTGATTAGAGCGGGGTCCAACGTGTTGTGTATGTAAAATCTAGCCCACTCAAACCCTTCATCCAGTCCAGATGCATGGTTAGGCTAAACTTCAAGTTGTTTTGCAACTTCAAGGGTGGTTGTTCCCTCCCAGCTTGTTCCCTTTTCAGTTGCCCACCTTAATTTGTGTTGGACTGCGTTTTAGATCTTAAAGTTTTTTAGGTGACACATCTGATAGATGGGTTGAATGGTATGAAAACATCACGTGGGCCTTGCATATGTCCAGTTCCACGGTAAGCTTACGATGGTGGTATTGTTACCATTACTGAATGGTCACATTAAAGCTCAACTTGCTTTGCGGCTTAAGTGTGGTCCCTTGAAATTCAAGGGTGGCTATCGTTCCCATCTCTATGACCCACCTCACGTTTTGGATCTTAGGGGTTTTTGACCCATCTTATGAATACATCACGTGGACCCCACATATTCCCCGTACCACCTAAGCTTATGGTGTCACTAGTACCACTGAGCGCACCGGCCCCCTGGTAATAAAAAAAGGGAGTTGTGTAACTCTTTTTGCTATCATCAATTATTTCATAGGCATAGCATAGGTTGGGTCAGGGTCGCAGGTACATGTTTTTATTAGGGGTGCAGCTTGGGTGGATCGGGTCGGGTCGGGTCGGGTTGAGGGTCAATCTGAGCCCAATCTGAAGTCAAGACGACCCAACTAGCAACCTGATCTAACACAAATTCCAATCCCATGTGCCCAACCCAAAGTCTTCTGTAGTGATCATAACTCCACCCAACCCAAACTGAGTGGACCCGGCCTAAATACATGTGATTATTTCCAAACCAACCTAATTATCCACATGGTTAGAAATGAGTGAAACATGGGGTATGCATAATGGAGCATGTATTTATTTTATTTTAATTTTATATCTTAGAATAAAAGTAAAACTCCAGTTTAAAAAATAAATTTGAAAGTCTAAACTTTCCTCACTTAAGAGTTGATAATTACTGTATTTTAGTCTTTTACTTAATTAAAGTTTCAAGTTTTTTAGGTTATAAATAAATAATTAAAATATTTTAAGCTTTCCTTTAATCCTTAAAGTTTGCTTATAGTACTAGAGATTTTTCAAATCATTGATGGTAAATCAACTTGTTGATTGTACCTATTAATAAACCATTAGATTGCAATTCATTATAATCAATCGTTGTAATAGTATTTTACACTATGTGGCCACCTATATGCTCTCGTTGTCACTTCCAGAATAAAAAGAGGAGGGTTGGTTTCCATCAAGTTTGCAGTCAATGAAGTGATCTTGTCCTTCCAAACTCGAATCAGAGGCAAAGTTCAGCAATATCATGTTGATAACATCGTCACGCAATCATGGGCAGCTATGATCCACTAAACATAATGCAGCTCCAGTTCTCATTGACCACTAGTTGTTCTTGGCTCTCACCATTGCAAAAATGATGATCTTACTGCTTTTGAAGGTAAGCTATTGGAGTTGCGTTTTAATCACAGGGTTGGTGGAGCCGAACTTCATTTTGGGAATTGCAGACATGGAGAGGGCAAGAACAAGGAGCTGGTGGATGTTCAAAAGGTTTTAAAGTAAGTGATGATCATTCATTTTTTGCATCAGTTGATGATTAAATACAAATATACCCATAAATTCAAGTTACATGCATCCCTAGTACTTTAGTTAATTTATAAATATAAATTAATTAATAATAGCTTTTTTTATTTTACAAAATTATAAAAAATAATCTAACTCTCCTCAATATAGTAAGATAATTTTGTGTGCATGCACTCTACAAATTCCAAGATTTTGATACCTTTATCTAAAATTAATGTATACCAAAATCCTACTCCACCACAAAACAACGTATTAATGCAATTCATATTTACATAAATTAGAAATGTCCAAATAAACCCTAAATTATTAGTTTCTTCCAATATCTCATTTTTTTATTAAACAAATATTATTGTCAAAAACATTAATTTTACACTTCAAATGTCACTTGTAGTAATAATAATAAGTAAAATGATAAATTTATAAGCATAAATCGTAAGTAAAAAATGAGTCTAATAATAACTTTCATTGTGACATGAAATAATTGTGATGCAGCATAGAACATGTGTGTTAGATGAGATTTTTCATCTATACCAAAAGGTATATATGCACATGTGACGGCTCACAAATGTGTGATACTAAACTTTTAGTGGCTGGAAGCAATGCTTAAATCTTTTTCTCAAAGCTAATGTTCAACTCATCAGGTGGGCCACAATGTATAGGGCATGAACCCAAAATTGAAGCATATCCAAATCTCTAGTGGATCACACCATAGAAAACAGTGGGGATTGAACACTGTTAAAATTTTCTTGGGGGACACAAGTTTTGGATCAAGCTGATATTCGTGTTTTTCCCTTTATCTAGGTCCGTGTGACCCTAATTAAGAACAGGTTGGATGGCAAATAAGCATCAAATTGGACCCTAGGAAGTTTTCAATGGTGGATATCATTATCCCCACTGTTCCTGTGGTGTGATTGCTTGAGCTTTGGATCTGCTTGGTTTTGAGCTAGGTTCATCATACCTAAAAATGAGCTGAAAAAATGGATAGACAGTGTAAATATAAAGCACATATACATCATGGGGTCCTCATAGTGCCCAACAGACCTTATGTTGGGCGGGCCACCACCCAATCCACAACCATACTCTGTTCTAGTATGACTCTCCATGTGTTTTTATGATGATCCGAGCCACATGAGGGGTAAATGTGTATGATGATCCAACCCAGTCATCCTATAGGCTCCTCCTTTGATTGGCTGCAAGGAAAAATCTGCTTTATTGAAAAATCCTAACACTAACTGTCTAAGGTGCCATCTAAAAATAAGGTCTTAATTTAAGTTATGAAAACTTTAGGGGTTTGGGTCCTTGCCTCGTTGGTGGACTTTGTCAGAGTTTCAACAAGGGGTCTGGATCTCAAAATCCATTAGTGGAGAAATATCTACGCTGCTGACAACACCAATAGGTGCGTTGCATAATTGGCCTAAAAAAAAAAAAAAAGTTCCAAAAACTTCAAGTACTGAAAAAATCTATTTAGTAATTTTTCCAAGAGGGGTCTAGATATCTAAAAAAAGCACTTTTTTTTACAAAATTTATTTGGTAAAAATAAACCACAAATGTTTTAAAATTGGCAACTTTTTATATTTGCCCCTATTTTTTCAATTTCTATATTTCATACAATATGAGACCAAACATGTTATTGTCATGCTACCAATTTGGTACGCCTTTGTCCCAGCCACTTACATCTCTAAAAAAATAACCCTTCAATTCATAGACCATGTGCTATACTATTCTTCATAGAATACTTATAACCTTTCATTTGATGGACCATGAAGTCTCATATGAGTATAGTCCTGGCCATTCATCTATATGGTCCCACCTACATTATACCTTTTGATTGCTGACCTTAAATAAAAAATAAAAAAATACTTTATGACTCGAAAAAAAAATATTTATGTCTAATTGAATAAGTGAGTCACACATAAACAAATTATTATCTTATAGGTATTCGTGCCACCAAATATTTATCATCTACAATTCAACCAACAAAATAATTTCAATTATATATTCACACATAAAATCAAAAGAAAGATTAGATTTTATGTCCGGTCCATCTGTTTTGTCAGCCTATTTCAGGACAAATCCCCAAAACTGAAACAAATACAAATTTCAGGCAGAACACACCACAAGAAACAGTGGTTATTGAACGCCCACCATTAAAAGCTTCCTAAGGGCCATCGTTATGTTTCTTAGCCATTCAACCTGTTGACAAGGGCACCGGAGGATAAAGAAAAGAAAAGAAAAAAACAAAAAACAAAAACAAAAAACGAATATCAAATATCAAATATCGGACTGATCCAAAACTCTTTTGGTGTCCCAAAGTCCTTTTAACTGTCAATGGTCGGCATTTCCCTACCTACTATTTCATGCCGTGCCGCCCACTTAAGTTTTGGATCTGCCTTATTTTAGGTCACACAATCTCATGTAATTTGGAAAAGCAGATGGACGAGTGGATTTCTCACAAATATTACTGTGGACCACAAACATTACTGTGGACCCCACCTAGTTTCCATGAGGCTTTCGCAGGCAATCCGTGTTGCTGTGTGGCTTTCGCTGGTAATCCGCTTTACATTGTGGTGTGGTGCGCAACACCGATCTCTTTGTAGGTTGACGTCACTAAGTTTTTGTGGGCCCTACCATGATATATGTATTATATCCAAACCGTTCATCCATTTGGTGAGATAATTTCAGTGCATGACCCTAAAAATGAGGTAGATCCAAACTCAAGTGGACCACACCACAAAGAAGTAGGAATTAAATGTCCACCATTGAAAGCTTCTTGGGGCCATAGAAGTTTGGATCAACCTGACATTTGTGTTTTGCCATCTTCCAGGTGGTTGCAACCTGAATTGCTAACTTTTGTCTTTTTGACATCCTTTTGCATGCTACCAAGTTAGGATATTCCACACCATTATTTTTAGACCATGGTGATCCACAATTTTAAATACCCAAACGGACAGTTTAGATGCAGTGCAGGTTAGCACATGCACAGAAATGACATGAACTGCGGTGCCTCCCATACCTTCAGACGAGGGTGGATCTAGTGAGGCCTAGGTAACAGCTTAGTGGATGGGGCCCTGACCATGGGGCCCACCATGATGCATGTGCTGTATATTTATGCAGTCCGTAGGTTTTTCCATATCATTTTATTTAGCATGAGACTGAAATGTTCCAGATACAAATCTCAGATGGCCCATACTACACCATACCACAGGAAGTTGGGCCGTCAACGTTCCTGGTTCGAACCGGGCCCTTCTATCCATGCCCCAGGCTTGAGTATGGCCCAATCTTGTTTGAGGCCCTGACTGTGGGGCCCACCATGATGCATGTGCTTTATATTTATGCAGTCCATAGGTTTTTTCAGATCATTTTATGGCATGAGACTGAAATGTTACAGAAACAAATCTCAGATGGCTCACACTACATCATATCACGGGAAGTTGGGCTGTCAACGTTCCTGGTTCGAGCCGGGCCCGTCTATCCTTGCCCCAGGCCTGAGTGTGGCTCAATCTTGTGATGAGCAAAAACAAACAAGTCCGGTTCCTCACATGTGCCAAATCACGCAATATATTGACAAAAATAGCCTTGAAACTTTATACAAGCAAGACTGGATTAGGCTCAGGAAACATTGAAACACTTTTAGACACAGCCCAAGGCCAGACTGACTGACTAATAAGGAATTAATTTTTAGGCACCTGCGAGCTTCGGTTTAGCATCCATCCCCAGGCCATCCTGAAGTGGGTTGTGACTACAACTCCAATGGACCAGCCTAGCCCATAGAAAGCCAAGTGAATGCGTATAACAGTGACACCAAGCCAGGTTTGGGCTGGATCCCACTCCACATAGGACACTATGAGTCTAACGCCCCGAATTTTCGCTAACTTAGAAATTGAAAGTCCTTGGGCGTTACCTTCGGTTTGTCGGTTATAGTGCGTACCCGCACGTGTGTTCACATGTATTGGGGACTAAAATGAATATTTTTACTAAAGAAATGATGGAATTAGTTTAGGAGTTGGAAGATCACATGGTTCGAAAGAGTTTTCCGACGATCGGGTTGACTTGGGTATGTCGCTGTCTGTAGAGACTAAGTAAAGAATTCTGAATTATCAATCTACTCGTAGATCGACAAGACCATCATGAATATTTTACCGGACCTTGGTGTTTTAACCTATTTTTGGTATTTCAGATTTTTTAAACAGTTTAGATTTGACAAAAACCCTCTCTTTTAAAAGACGCTACTTTTTGGAAATGCCAAAAAGTTGCGATTTATGCTTGGAGTGGAAAATCAAAATCTTTATTATTGAGATTTTGATTTTTTAGTATTTTTATTGAATCTAAATGGGGGGTACTTTCTTATTTACATAAATAATTTAAAGTAAATGGAAAAATAAGGCTGACAAGTAGCCTAGACTGGGAAGGAATTCACTGTGCAGGGAAAAAATCCTGAAATTTGAGAAGAAAATGGACCAGGGACAACCGGCCGACTGGATAGGCAGCAGGCCGACCGAATAGGCAGCAGGCCGATCAGTTGCTGCTGTCTCTTGTGGGGGAAAAACGGATGGACAGTGTGATCCGGCCGACCGGATCTGGGACCGGCTAGCCGGTCGGTCGTGGCTGGTCGATTTTAAAGGGGTTGCAAACCCCATTCTCTCTCTCTCTCTCTCTTTTTCTCATTTCTCTCTCTCTTTCTCATTTCTCTCATTCTTCCTCTTCTCCCCTTTGCTCCCAAGCCCTCTTAGATCTCTTCCTCCCTTCTCAAACCCATTTTCCTCCTCAAATCCTTCCTCAAACCTTGAAAGCCTCAGAGTTTCAAGCTTTCTTCGGCCTCCACATCCGTTCTCGCGTCTTCCCCCGGCCATGAACCGACGGTTTCAGGTCGGATTCACCTCTCCATATTAGGTAAGGTGTTCCTCTACTTCTTCTTTTCCTCTTCCTTCCATTTCTTCATTTTTGGACCATTAGGGTTAGAAACCCTTATTTGATTCGTTCGAAACCCTAACCTAGGGTTTGCTCATGTTAGAGCTCGGGGCCCCGGCTATCATATTGGTGCGGCCCATGCCTTGTGGAAGCCGTAATTGGGGGTGGCCCCATGTAGATTTCGTTATACTCCAACATCGGGCTCAATTGACCGAATTGATTTGGAGTTTTCCCAAATTCGAGGTATGTAAACCCAAAACCCTAATTAAGCATTTAATTAGAGTAAACCTAAATTGATTAACACTAGATTTGTGATTCATTGTAGGTAATTGAGGTATTCTCCAATTTTTGGCGTTCAGGCCGTATTCGAATCGCCGAATTTCAACTATAAGGTGAAGATCTACCCTTACGCTTATTCTCGACAAATCTTAATTAATGATTGGTTGAATTTATATGTTAATTGTTGATGTATGCATAATATGTTCGATGAAATTCTTGAATGATATAAATTTACAATATTGTAATATATCTATGCTTGTAGATGTATGTGACGCCCTATGTCATCCGGGTTGTGTCATCCGGGTCCTTTGAATCGATCGGGCCAGGTGCTTGTATATGTTTATGATTAGGTATTTAATAACCTAAATTGTTATTATAATAAGTTATGTGTTACTTTGGATTAAGCTTTGAAAATCGTTGATATAGTGTACTACCTGCCAGTAGGTTGGCAGTCACGGACTTATTCGATCGACTAGGCGGGGCACGGTCAATCGACAGTGGGCATTGTTGGGTTGTCGTTGTTCACTTGGGTCCATCGAATAAGCCCCATTCAGAGTTAATCATTCTTCTATTTCATTATCGAATCACACTATATAGAATCTAGAATATCATCGTTCCCACTATGAATAGTCCACTTAAAACTATATTGCGACTCGATCCACCAAGTCTCATGAGCCAGGCATGGTGGTATGGGACACCGTATCTGAGTTGTCGGCCTACGCTGGGGTGGTACCTCCCCGCAGTGACCAGTGAGCATCGACAGGGGTGACTGATTGTTGTTCGAATGACCCTTGTGACGAATGTGACCCTGGTCAATATTTGCCTGCATGTGCACCATTCGAACGACCCAGGCATGCATTAGGTTAATTCCAAGTGAAATGCACACACATCTGAATTAAATTAATCGTATTTGATATTTAGGATATGAGACCTTCCGATTTGATTTGGGCGTGACTGACGAGTCATGGTCGAATCAGGCTTTCATGGTAGGATAACTTAACGTTGGATCGAGGGGTTACTGGCGATGATTGACAACGCATCACAGGGAGCCAAATAGTCCCGGTTAGACTTTACGATACGATGTGGTATTTTGGCTTCACCAATTTGTTGAATGAATTGGACTGATAAATACTTTAATTAATCATGCATACATGACATTGCATTTGAGGGGGACTCGTGTAGCCTGGTTGCTTGATGTGGCGCCAACGCTACCTTGAGCACCTCATGTTATTTCTCTGTATCATCTGGGCTGTGTACTCAGTCACGACTTACGACCTGCTAGACAGGTGGACTGTGGATTCTGATACCAGTTGGTCGGGCCAGGGTTTACCCGGGGCATGCATTGTGTGCGGAATCATGACATTTATGCATTAAATCAACTAGCTTAGGATGATGTATAATTAGTGTGTGGTCATCACCTAAACTTGATTGATTTGATAATATGCTTAAGATTAATACACCTATATGAACATGTTTATAATTTAAATATCCCGAGTCTAACTTTGGGGTTATTTTTCACTATATTAGCGTTTTGACGCCCTCTATTTGACATATACAGATGTCTCAAGAATATAACTAGATGGTGGTGCGTACGAGCACCTTGTAGTTTTTTAACTTCATCCCTTTTGGTATATATATTTTCCCTTCCTATTACTTTTATTGCGATTCGTATAATTCTCATATGGACTTACACTGTGATTAAATTGTACATCTAGGGTGTTAGCCCTATATTTTTGGATTTAATTACCTCCGCTTTGCTTGTGATCCGCTAATTAAAATGCATTACTTTGATTATTTGTGAATGTAATGAATGTAAATCTGATTGAGGATATACATGGGTACATTTTTCACGTGTGGCATTCTTATAATAACATTTTATTAAGTTAACACTTAGAAACTCGGGATCAGAGTTTTCGTACTCGGGTACTGAAATTTCAGGTCGTTACAATGAGGCCCAAATATAGGCATGGCCTAGCATGGACGACCAGGTCCTAACACAAAAAATTAGATGTAATTGGGCCAGTCCCAACCCATGCACCCAATAAGAGGACCCTCATCCATACATTGATATCATTTTAGTTAGCTCTAATTATATATTAGAAATCTTTGTCTCTAATATATAATCAATTTTAATATGAACTCATTATGTATTAGGGATCAACATCTCTAATATGCATTTAGTTTTAGATATTATGTGATAGTTTGCTACCTTTGATAATTTTTATGTATTTTTTTAATAATTTTCACATACTTAGTGAATCTTCGAACTTAGAATCCAAAAGTTGAAATCTAAAAATCAAAATTTTAATCTTTTTTTAATTTCTTTTTTAACTTTAATATGTTGATAAATAATTAAAGGGCTTTGGATACAAAAGATGTCCTTCAGAATTTCTACATCAGTACAATCAGTTCAACCCGCATGAATGGCCGCAAGGGCTTGTGATGATTACTAAGCCCTCAATTCAGAGATGGTTGGAGGCTAAAATTGAATTTGCTAATAAACACTATTCCATATCTCATGCAAACCAATTTCAGCCATTGCTTTAATTTATGCAAGTAATTGTATTTGCAAATTTACTCCATTCATTCTTCAAACCTAAATCCTATCCAATCTTTTTTCATATTTGCTTTTCAACTGTCAAGTCAACCATATACCAAGTAACCTTATGTTCTCTCAAACCGCTCATAATTATTAATTTTGACCTTTTCTTTGATTTCCTCCAAGTAACCTTAAGTTCTCTCAAACGGATCATAATTATTAATTTTGACCTTTTCTTTGATTTCCTCTGTTTGGAGTAAGCATTGCTGGCAGTAGTTAATATTGTTGTTGGGGATTTTATTCTTTCTCGCATCAAATGTAAGTAGACATTAGTTAGTATCATACCAACAACATTACACAGGGAACATAGCTTCATCTTAGGAATGGCGATAGTGAAGCTGCATCTTTGGAAACCTATACATTCAGATGCACAGTAAGCGGGTAATATAATAGTAACAATGAAGGACAATAGTACAATGAGAATAATTAAAGGAAGATTGGTGAACATTTGATAGTTGTGATTTAGCTTATATAAAATAGCTGTGTTAATTTTTGGGTGATTCAAATTACAAAGTATACCCATAAATTCAATTTACATATATCATGGCCTAATACTTTAATCAATTTATAAATATTAATTGATTAATGATAAATTATTTTAATTTTCAAAATTATAAAACCTAATATAACTCTTCATGATACTATTTAATAAAATTAATATATATCAAAATGTTACTCTCACATAAAACAAAGCATTAGTACACTTACCACTTACAAAAATTAAGTGCATCCAAACTATCCTTAATTTATTAGTTCCTTCCAATATCTCAACTTTTTTATTAAACAAATATTTTTTTAAAAACATTAATTTTACACTTAAAATCTATCTTATAATAATTGTAATAAGTGAAAAGCTAAATTTATAAGCACCAACCATAAATAAAAAATGAGCCAAAGTAGAACTTTTATCGTGTTCGGTTCTACACATGAAATAATTGTGATGCAACATGCAAGATGGGTGAGAGATAGAGATATAGTCATGCACGTGTGAACAGTTAACAAGTGTGTGACACTGAGCTTTTCACATGGTGGGAAAGCAATGCTTAAATCTTTCTCATAAAAAAAAAATGTTTCACTCCTCAGGTGGGCATATAAAGTTGATTAATGGTTTAAACAAATTTATTTCTAGTGGTCCACGGAATATTTTTGGGGACCCGATTCTGTGGGGCCACTGTGAAGTTTGTTTTTTATCCACGCCATCCATTTATTTTGCCAGCTCATTTTAGGGCATGAACTCAAAACTGAAGCATATGCCAAAACTAAGTGTACTTCACCACAGGAAATTAATTGCGAGGATTAAATACCTATTGTTGAAATTTCCTTGCTAGCCACAACAGTTTTGGATCAAGCTGATATTTGTGCTTTTGGTTCATCCAGGCCTGTGTGACCCTAAGAATAGGTTGAATGACAAATAAACCTTCCTCGGTTTCAATGGTGGACATTATTATCCCCACTGTTTCTGTGATGTGGTCCACTTGCTTCATTTTTAGTCTCATGATGTAAAACAAGTTGGTAAAATGGATGGACTACGTGGATATAAAACACACATATCATGGTGGGCCCCACAGTGCTTCACCACCCAATCCGCAACAGTTAATAGTCTGCTCGAGTATGACCCTTCATGCACATGCATAATGATCCGAGCCACGTGTAGGGCACATGTGTACGGTGATCTGAGCCAGCCAGTGATCTTAGAGGCTCCTCCGTTGATTGGCTATGACGAAAAATCTGCTTTAATTGAAAAATCCTAACCATCTGATTGATGGAACTTCTCTCAGGAAATGTCATTGCTAACTTTATGGTATCCTTTTGTATCCCCACCGAATTAGGATTGTCCACACCATTATGTTTAGACCACGGCCATCCACAATTTTATATACCAAAACGAAAATTTTAGTCTATTCCAAGATTGGCACGTGCACAGAAATGACAGGTGCAGTACCTCCCATGCCCTCGGAGAGGAAGCGGATCAGGTGAGGCACTGGTAATAGCTTAGTATGTGAGGCCCTGACCAAGGGGCCCATCTTGATGTATGTGTTGTATATCCACGCCGTCCATCCGTTTTTCCAGCTCATTTTCTGTCATGAGACCACGAATTTTGCAGACACAAATCTCAGGTGGCCCACATGACAAGAAACAGTGGTGATTGATCATTAAAAACTTTTGTGAGCCACAAAAGCTTTGAATCAAGATGATATCTGTGTTTTCCCTTTATCCAGGTCTCTGTGACCTTATGAACAAGTTGGATGGCAAATAAACATTGCAGTGGGCCCTATAAAGCTTTTAATGGTGTGTGTTCAATCACCACTTTTTCATGTGGTATAGGCCACCTGAGATTTGGATCTGATTTAGTTTTGGACTCATATCCTAAAATATCCGAAAAAATAGATGAACGGTGTAGATATATAACACATACATCAAGGTGGGCCCCACCATAGGCTTCACCCACTGATGCGGATTAACTGCTGACGTTAGACTATGCTCTGTATGCACGATGTGTGTGTTTTATCCATGCTGTCCATACATTTTTTAGATCATTTTAGGGCATGAATCCAAAACTAAGGCAGATCATTTTAGGGCGTTCAATCACCACTGTTTTCTTGTGGTGGGGTTGGCATTTGGATTTGTCTCATTTCCTGCCCTAAAATAGTAAGGAAAAATGGATGGAATGCATGCATAAAACACATATATCATTGTTGGTCCAACATAGCACTGTACAATAGCTACCCAGGCAATCCGTGTCCCTCACCCACCAAGCTGTTACCCGGATCTCATCTAGGGCTGTAAATGGTCGGGTTCGAGGCGGGTTTAGCCAAAACCAGACCCACCCATTTACTAAACGGTTATGGGTCCAAATTTTAGACCCAGACCTTTTTACTAAATGGGCGGGTTTGGGTCGGGTCCGAGTCAACCCATCAGACCCATTTATAACTGGGTCCAAGTCTGGTAGAGGGAGATCCACCCAGACCCATTTATAAATGGGTCGGGTCTAATGGGTCTAGGTCTGGATCAAGTATGCAAGCATTTTACAAGGGTTTGGGCTGAATGGGTCCCTTGAAACATAGACCAAACCCACCCACTTACTAAATGGGTTCGGGTTGGGCCTAATATAAAGGAAACCAGACCCAGACCCGTTTAGCAACTGGGTCTGTTCTTAGACCCAGACCCGTACGATTTAACAATTGGGTCGGGTCTGGGTACCCCATCGGGTCCACTAACCCATTTACAACCCTAAATTCTCATCTAATTTGCGCCCGAGGTGAGTCTAGAGACAAGACTTGGCTGGTGACCCTACGACCTGCCAGCTACCTTGGTGTCAAAACCTTGTTCACTCCAACATATTGAATGTGTTTTACCTAGGCCATCCATCCATTTTGCAGTATCATTTTAGGGCATGAGTCCAAAAATGAGGTAAATCCAAAGATCAAATGGACCACAACACAAGAACTAGTGTCAATTGGAAGCTTATGGTTGAACCTTGGTGGCCCTTCAACATGTTTATTTACCATCCAACCTATTCATGAAGTCATATAACCCTGGATCAAGGGAAAGCACAAGTATCAACTTATCCAAAACTTCCCTGCTCCGAAGAAATTTCCAACGATAAGCATTCATAACTACTGTTTCCTTTGGTGTCGTCCACTTGCTCACGATCTGCCTCATTTTGGGTTCATGCCTAAAATGAGCTGGCAAAATGGATAGATGGCATAGATAAAACACATACATCATAGTGGGTTTCACATAGCTTTGACACCATCTAGCTTGCTGGTGTTGGGGTCACCAGCCAAACCGCGTCTGGAGAGAGGTCGAACCTAGACCCCTATGAAACAACATATGGATGAGAAGTTGGGCTGTCAACTTCCAGGTTCGATCTGGCCCGTCTATCCACACCCCAGGCCCGAGTCTGGCCCAGGCTTGTGACGAGCAAAAAGAAACAAGTCTGATTCCCTATGTGTGCCAACTCATGCATGATATTGACTAAAATACACTTTAAACCTTACACAAGCAAGGACGGATTGGGCTTGAGACAAGTTCAAAGACTTTTAGACATAGCTCGAGCCCTGACTGATTAATAATGAATTAATTTTTAGGCCTGGACCAGCTCCAGCTCGAGGTCTTAGCATTCAGCCCAAGCCCGGTCTGATGTGGGTAGGGACCCAAAGCCCAATAGGCTAGCCCAGCCCATCGAGAGCCTTACGGTGAAGTGAGTGTGTATAACGGTGACACTAGGCTGGGTTTGGGCCGGTCCCAGCCACACAGGACACTATGAGGCCAAGATCTGAGCATGGGCCTAGCATGGATGGCCCAGCCCTAGTGCCAAAAAAAAAAAAAAAATGGTTAGAATTGAGCTAGGCCCAACCGGACCACCCAAAAGGGCCCATGTTACGGTCATCCATACCGTTGATCTCCATGTCCGACTGTTGATGGAGAATTCCTCTAAAGACAATGAAGAAATACATCAACAATCAAACATTTGGTTTTTTAGATCTTTAAGTTTGGATAATTCATTGAGTCATATGACATCAATGAAAATTACAGTACTGCTGCCAAAAGGATCACTTGTGTTATATAAAACGAGTTATCACTTTGAAGTTTTTAAAACAACTAAATACAGATGAAAAGAAGTGGAGGCCTAAAAATGAATTGATCTCATTTTAATTAACAATAAATATATATTATAAATGTTGATCTCTAATATATAATGAGTTCATGTTAATAGTGATTTTATATTGTAGACCAAGACATCTTACCACCACAGGGCACAGGGGTCGTATATGTTGCAATCCGAAAAGTCAATATACTCGACTGAGCCCTCTTCACGGCACATGAAAATATTCCGTGGCAATTTAGATGTGAATTTGCACTGCTCATAAGAAGGACAACGACACAAGTTAGTGTCTCTATTCCGCAGGTATTGGTCAGGGTCGTATCGGCCACCAATTCCATCACAATCTGAAGCTGACATGCTTGAAGAGATATATAATTAGAGTTAGTTAAAATAAATGAGAACGGCTCAATTTCAATTGTCTACCAAACCAGGCCTAAAACTTTAGTAGATAGGTGAGAGTTTTGTCTGGTGACTTGATGTAGTGGGATTAGATTGAGCCTTGTGCCACTGTGCCAGGTCAGCGGGTCAGCGGTGCTGGCAAGGGCAGTACTGAATTTGCTATATGAAATAGGGTTTACATAAAACACCATATGAATTATTAAATTTCCTTTCGACAGTGCTGCCCACCTTAGTTTTATATTAGACTGCGTGGTGGATCCCAGAGGTTTTTTGAGATGACACATCTGATCAGAAAGAGGTTGGAGGGTATGAATACATCACATGAGCCCCACATATGTCTAGTATCACCATAAGCTTAATTGTGATGGTACCGGTCACACTAAACTTCAAGTTGTTTTGTTGATTAAGTGGGCCCCTATGAAATCAAGGGCGGATGTTCTCTCCCAGCTCGTTCCCATTTGATCTATAGCCCACCTCACATTTTGGATCTTAGGGATTGTCCCAGGTGATGCGTCTGAGAGATGGGTCTGATGCGTCTGAGAGATGGGTCCGATTAAGTGAGCCCACATATGCCCAATACCACCATAAGCTTATGGTGGTAGCAGTACCACCAAGTGTGACCTCCGGTGTAGAGAAAAGGAGCCGTGAAACATTTTCTGCTACCATCAACGATTTCATAGGCCTAGCATGGGTTGGGTTAGTTTCACACGCGCATGCACATCCTTTTTAGTAATGGTGCACATCCTTTTTAGTAATGGTGCAGCTCGGGTAGGTTAGGTCGGGTTGTGGGTCAACCCAAGCCCAATCCGAACTCGAGGACCGAACCAGCAACTCAATCTCACACAAATTCCAATCCAAGCTGCTTAACCCAAACTCCTCTATACTCGACCCAACCCAACCCAAACTGAGCCGCAAATACGTGTGATTGTTTCGAAAACAACCTAACACTATATATCCAAATTTGCTCAACCCATACCTAACACAAATTGCAAATTGGAATGTCATTTTTCGGTCCTAACCAAAACCCAAGTAGCTTGACAACCCGACCGGGTTGGGTTAGTTGGGTTTGGATCGACACGAACCCAAGCTGCAGTCCCACTTTTTAGCCAATGCTGCATCCAAGTACTCGCGTACTCTTCTTTTTTAATGCATAATTTCCATTGCTGATAAATTAAAAAAAAAAAAGAAAAAGAAAAGAAAAGAAAAGATGAGTGGTTAAATAAAGTGTATTCAATACTAAAACATCCAAGTTAGTTATCAAATGCTCAAGAATAATTGTACACATGCACACATTTATAAAATGCACTACTGTCCATCTTCTTCATTTTATTGTGGACAATCTATTAGCTAGAAGTAACTCCATTTAGATCCTCCACTCCACAAACGGAGCATTTTTTCCCGTCAATGGACTGCAATTTACAGACATTGAATGCTTGATGATCACTAACATAGCCAATATTAATAACAACACTTAGACAATATCATCTGTGCAGTCCAATTAATCAGCATATGAATCACGTGGTGCCTTTTTTGTGCATCAGCCAGTCATCAGCCCTATTCTAAGTTTTTTCATTAGTGTGCTTACTCATGGATTGCATTTTCTAACCACTCATGGATTCCATTTTCTTTTTCTTGAGGGGTTCCAAGTTTACCCAAGGGCATCTCAAAACTCTACTAATCCATAAGGAAAGACTCAAATGGTTAAAGTTTCAGCCAAAATATGCATGAAAGTATCTCACATGTTTGCAAAGACTACTACATGACAGATTCCGACGTACCTAAATCGAAACTATTAAATTACTAGTGAGGAAATGACTCGATACATCCTATCTTTCTAAGTTCACCCGTCACACAGACAGGAGCAGAGTTGCATTGGACGATTAAAGGCTAATCAGTCATCTTATCTAGAACTGAATCAATGGAACATAGACACTAGGCTCATGGAGGTGGTGCTGTCCGTACAATTAACTTGACACAATCCAAGCAACCTTCATCACGGCCCAAGAGGCACATTCTTTGGATAGACGTAGTTCCCTGTAATCATCAGTGTCTTTTGTCTTTTAATCAACGGTTGTCTTGTACCAGATCACGGCCTTCAATGTAAAGAATTTTGAAATTCTGAAATAAAATTTTTTATTTGCGCCATGTCTATTGTGTAGTTGCGTATGATTGTAAATGCTTATGAATTCCCTGATTCCACCAAAGCAAGAAAATACAAATGAATTTTATATTCTTGTCGAAATTCAATTTTAACAGTTGCGACACTGATTCGTTGAGCGGAGCTTAATATCAGAGATGGCCAACGCTGCTTCAGAGGACTGACCAATCCAATGCACCATCAGCAGGTACTACTAAAATTATTGGCATTAGTACATTTTCAACTTACATAAATTACAAGCATTTAAATGAACCTTAAATTATTAGTTCCTTCCAATATCTCAATTTTTTTATTAAACAAATATTATTATTAAAAACATTAATTTTAATCTTAAAATATCTCTTGTAATAATAATAAGTAGAATGATAAATTTATAAGCATACCTCATACATAAATAATGAGTCTTGCTATGCATAAAATAATTGTGATGCAACATATAACGTGAGTGTAAGATAAGATTTTCATTTCAACCTGAAGGCATGCACATGTGAACAGGTAACAAGTGTGTGACACCGAGCTTTTCAACTGATTGGAAGCAAGCAATGCTTAAATCTTTTTCCTCGGAATACTAACATTTCACTCCTCCGGTGGGCTACATTGTACGAAGTTGATTAATAATTTAAAACGAATTATTTTCTAGTCGTCCACTGAATATTCTGGTGACCTGACTCTGTGGGGCCATCATGAAGTATGTGTTTTATCCATGCTGTCGATTCGTTTTGCCAGCTCATTTTAAGCTATGAGCCCAAAATTGAAACATATCTAAACATCAAGTTTTGGATCAAGCTCATCAAGTTTTGGATCAAGCTGATATTTGTGTTTGCCCTTCATCTAGGTCTCTGTGTGAATCTATGAACTGGTTGATATTTGTGTTTGCCCTTCATCTAGTCTCTGTGTGAATCTATGAACTGGTTGAATGGAAAGTGAATACCACAGTGGGCCTTGGAAAGATTTCAAAGGTGGACGTCATTATCCCCACTGTTTCCTGTGGTGTGGTCTACTTTAGCCTTGGATCTAATTTATTTTTAGGCTCATGCCCTAAACTGAGCTGGCAAAATTGGATGGACTGTGGGGATATAAAACGCATACATCATGGTGGGCCCCACAGCACCAAAACCACCACCTAGCTACGTTGGGCACCACCCTATCCGATTCTACAACATTCATTCTCTAGTGGAGCATGACCCTCTATGCGCGTGCATGATGATCCGAGCCACACGTGGAGGACCTGTATGATGATCCAAGCCAGTTATCCTACAGGCTCCTCCTTTGATTGGCTACAAGGACAAATTTGCTTTAATTGAAAAATCTTAACCATCCAAGTGATGGAACTACTCTCACTGAATGTGAGTCGTTGATAACTTTTGTCTTTTTGGTATCATTTTGTACTGCTACCTCCAATGCCTTCAAAGGAGGAGCGGATCAGGTGAGGCCTGGGTATAGCTTACTGGGTGAGGCCCTGACCGTGGGATCACCTTGATGTATGTGTTGTATATCCATGCCATCTATCAGTTTTTTCATATTATTTTATGACATGAGACCAGAAGTATAGCAGATACAAATTCGAGATGGTCCACACCATAAGAAACAGTAGTTATTGACCATTAAAAACTTGTTGCTGGCCACAAACTTTGGATCAAGTTGATGCATGTGTTTTCCCTTCCTCCAGGTCTGTGTAACCTTATCAACCGGTTGGATGGCAAATAATCATTATGGGGCCCCAGGAAGCTTTTAATAGTCTGCGTTCAGTCACCACTGGTTTTGGCCTGTGCCACCTGAGATTTGGATATGCTTTAGTTTTGGGCACATACCCTGAAAGATCTAAAAATAAACAAATGAACTATGTGGATATACAGCACATACATAAAGGTGGGCCTGGTCTGGTGGGTTTGGCTGTTGACTCCAACAGCAGCCGGTTAGCTGGTGTCAAAGTTGTGTGGGCCCATCATGATGTCTCTGTTTTCTCCATGCCATCCATCTATTTTGCCAGCTCATTGTAGGGCATGAGGCCAAAAATGAGGCAGATCCAAAAGCTCAAGTGGACCACATCAAAGGAAACAGTGGGAATTGAACACTTACCGTTGAAAACTTCTTGGAGGCCCACCACAATGTTTATTTTTCTTCCAATATTCTGTTCATAAAGTCACATAATCCTGATGAAGGAAAGACACATCTTGATCCAAAACTTCCATGGCTCCCAAGAAGCTTTCAACGATAAGCATTCAGTCCCCACTGTTTCCTGTGGTGTGGTCCACTTGAGCTTTGGATTTTTTTTGAGTTCATGCCTAAAATGAGCTTTGAAACACCCATGCGTCTTCCAGCTGAGCTACCTTAAGATGTTTTACACTAAAAGTTTGGAAAAATCTTTTGAGTCTTACAACATCAATGAAAACATGTTATATAAAGCAAGCCATGGCATAGAAGTTTCTAAAACAACAAAATATCGTTGAAAAAAATATATATTTAAGGCCCTATTTAGTGGACGCTTGAAAGATGAAATAATCTCATTTTAGTTAATAATAAATATAAATCAGAAATGTTGATATCAAATGGGGCCAGTCAATTCCCACTACATCAGGTCACCAGAGATGTTGCTGCTGGCAGGGGGAGTATCCAATCCGCATCCAACATGTGGCCTGATTGTTATATACACCCGATTAATTTTTTCACAAAGTCATGAAAGGGGCCATTTTATACATGCCACTTAGATGTTTAATACACTTGCCAGGGTTGCCCTCACCTATTGAATGCTCTGGATCTCACACACATATGCTATATTCCAAGTCCACTCTAAAAAATATAGCTTTAAAAGTCTGCAGGGAAAAAAAGAAGAAGAAAGACAATGTTATACATACGCTTATATTTTGGTTGAATTCCAAAAAACAAGCTTGCTTTTAAATTGTTTCTTAAAACCCACCCATGGTTCAATATGCCGCTTATATTTTGGTTGAATTCCAAAAAACAAGCTTGCTTTTAAATTGTTTCTTAAAACCCACCCATGGTTCAATATGCCGTTAGCAAAAAAATGCTCGTGTCTTATACCATTACGTATTCAATATATTATTTTTAAAAAGACACTTCTATTGTCACAGCAAGCCCTCCAAGTAACTTACCAAAAAACAAAATACAAATCTATTTCTCCTGAACTGCAGAACGTCCTAGCCCCTCCCGAACTGCAGAACGTCCCAGCCCCTATCTCTCCCTCTCTCTCTCTCTCTCTCCCTCCTATACGGCCAACGTCACAACCCCTACCTCTCTTTCTTCTGAATGAGGCCCACCATGATGCATGTATTTTGTATCTATGCCATCCATCTATTTTTACAAATTATTTTAGGGCATTATCCAAAAAACAAAGCAATTCCAATGATCAAGTAGGCCATACCCTAGGAAAATAATGGTTATTAAGCTAGCATACCACTAAAAACTTTGTAGGGCGCACCTTAATGTTTCCATCGTGTTTATTTGTCATCCAATCTTCTATTGGTACGGTCATATTAGCCTGAATGAAGAGTAAAAATAAATATCAGCTTCATCTAAAACTTTTGTGGCCCATTAATGGACAATTACCACTGTTATGTTAATGTAACGCCCTCGATTTTTCAAAACCCAAGTTCATGACCCTGTGTTTTAAAAATCATGGTGTTAGCCTATGAAGAGAACTCATCATCCCAAAAAGGGGTAACCACAGCGAGAAGAAACAAACCATGCATGTAGAAAGGACTGCAACATACATTTCAAAGTGGTGCCCAAAGGGCTTATATGAACCAAATACTTCGAATTTAAAATTAAAATACAGTAATGAACAATTACGATTATATACAAAATTCAAAGCATCGATCATTAGACATGACCCTTTAGGTCTACAACATCAGCACAACCTGAGTATCAGTTTAAATCACCTGCATCACCTGTACGGTTGAAATTTAACAACATGAGTAGCTAGCTCAGTGTGACGTCCCCTCAAGATTACACACCAACATTGTTAACCTAAGCATAGTTTGAAAAGAAAACATACAAAACATCATAGTGCGATCTTTCTTAAATGCATGAATGGATGCACATGTCCCTCAGCTTGGGGATGCTCATCCAACTGAAAAATGTGGTCTGGAAGTCACTAAGGACACACATCAGCCCCACAATGCAAATTCATCGATTGGTGATTCGAAAGCCGCTAAGGACACACATCAGGCCTCACCCGATGGTTTGGAAGTCACTAAGGACACACATCAGCCCCACAATTCAAATCCATCACGAGTGGTCCATTACCGGCGAAAATACCAAAGGTACGTGCTCTCAATAAATGGCGCACTCTATGGTGGTTTGGAGCCAGCTGAAAATACCTCAAAGGTACGTGCTCTCAGCAACCTAGACTAGCCGACAGTAATATGGCTCGTCACCATACGTTTCGTCTGTGTCATGGTATGCATGATTAAACCAACCATTATTATTCCAATTTACAATCCAAACCAATTATGAAAATACCCTTACAGCTAGTGGCCCTCCAAACACTCTCAATCATAATATACTTTCCAATACGAGCTCAACTAAGGACACAACCAAGATTTCAACCCCACAAGACATTTAGTCCAACAAGTTCATCCAAGGACACAATTAAGAATCTTTCCATTAGCCATAAGGGCACAACGTATCCTTTAATCATTTTCAAAAGCTACTAGTTTAAGGTACCACCTAATATGATTGGTCATAACCATCCAAGTTCAAAATCCAATTCCAAAGTCTATACATGAGTCTTATTTCTCATCAATTAAGATGTCAATTCAAGATTCCTAAACAATCCACAAGTTATGAGAAAGAAATCATGTGTAACATGTAAGCACTTATGTTAAACAAAGTTGAGCATATGATTTAGGGTCTATTCAAATAACTAATACAAGTAACGTGAGATAGAGTTAACAATTATCAATCATATTAAGTATAAAGCTATTACTTACAACAACATGGAAGTGGAAAGCTCAAGGGGAGGAATCATCACCTGTAAAGTAGAATTTCCTATCTTGACCATACTAAGGTGTGGGGTTCGAGAGTAACTCAATGGACCCTACATCAATCACATAAATAAGTGTTTAATAATTATAAAATTACTCTAATTAACATTCTAATTAGAGGTTAGATGTTCATTTACCTCCAAAATAAAGTTAAGCTCCACACCCACTCTAACTAAGCACCACTTAGACTCAATTTGAGCTTCTATTAGAGAGAAGGTGAGCCATTCACCTTGCTAAATTGAGGATTCATACTTCAGCAACGATGTAAGATGGATTGAGTTCAGCCCAATCAGCTCGAAATGAATTATGTTCAACCAGCTAGTCGGAAGTCTATTGGACAGTAATTGCGAGCGATAAGAATGGTCTAACAGTTACGATTGTCTTCCGAGACAGCCCAACGTCCAATGACCAGCCTGAAACATAACGCACCATACGGCCAATGTGGATTCGGTCACAGACTCGACAGGAGGCGAGCTCTATCACACCAATGGCTACCAGATTGGCCTGGCTAGGTCGGCAGGGAGGCTCGAGGATGTAGATGCCAGTATGGGCAGCATTCCACCCAACGAACCTGCCCCGAGGATAGCCACACACAACCCATACCCATGGTTGCTTTCCTCACCAGCGACTCTATTGGACTGAGCCTGAATTCGGCCTAGGCCTGGACCCAACCCAAGACTCGAAGGAGTAAGGGCAGAGGAACGCTCGAACCTAAACTCCAACTACCCAACGATCCTTGGTGTAGGACCAACAACACACCACTGTCACCTCTGTGTGTGTGTGTGTGTGTGTGTGTGTGTGTGTGTGTGTGTGTGTGTGTGTGTGTTTCTTCTTGCAGGGACTGCTGTAAACGTCCCAGCAGCAACTGCCCGACGGAAGTCGAGGACGGCGGCCGACAACTCTCTCTCTATCCTTGTAATCGAATCCTCCTAGGTAGAGGTGGTAATGGGTCGGGTCGGGTCAAGTTCAGGTTGGGTCATTTCCACCTCAACCCTAACCCGACCTAAATTGAATTAGGGTTGGACTTTCCTAACCCTTACCCAACCCAAATTAAATCGGGTCGGGTTGGGTTAACCCGCATTTTAATGATCAACTAACTCATTTGTAGATTAAACTAGATGTATATAACACTAGCTTTCAATTGAAAACCAAACCATCTATATTTAATAGGTACATAAGTGATATATATATATATATATATATATATATATATATATATATATATATATATATATATATATATATATATATATATATATATATATATATATATTAACCGCTTTTTTATAGAAATTTCTATTACACAAATATTGAATGAGAAAAATAAATAGATACTAATGGAGTATAGATTTAAAGCATATATACTTCTTTAAGCATCAGCGTGGTTAGAGTGATGAGACCACATTGATGAAATATATAGTGCAACTTCTTCTCTCTATCTCGTGCGGATGAAAGAAGCCCTCTCTTTACAACCCAGGGTTAGGGTTTTATAAAAAGAGAATTTATAATGACTTTTTTTAAATGTATCATTAGAGAATGTTGTTTGATATTCTTGCATGTAAAACTTTTTGAAATTGACATTTAATATTTCATCCGAACCATCTAATTAATGTCCAGCAATTTTATTTTTATTTTTTGACCATTAGATCAAATCAACAAAACCATTTGATATTTAATTTTTGAAATACTTAAATTGTGGACACAATTATTGAAATGGAACCATTTGATCCTTTCATTTTAACCATCTAATAAATTTCTATCAACAATCAAATAAATATAGCTATTAAGATAATTTTATTAATTTATTTTATGAACCATTAGCTGCCATTTTAGTTCTCCAGGAAATGAGCACCATAAATAAAAAAAAATCTCATGATATTTTAGTTTTACATGTCATAAAATGTAATTGTTGGTGTGCACATGTTTATTAAATTGACAACATACTAATCATTCCGAGCAGGGCATGTGAGAAAAAAAAAACTATGCATTATTAAACTAATAAGAAAATCAATATATAATAGTCTACTTAACCCCCACGTGATTCGGGTCGGGTCGGGTTACCTTTAACCCTAACCCGACCCATAAAAATCTGGGTCGGGTCAACCCAAAAATTGAATTCGGGTCAAAATTTCGAACCCTAAACAAGAAAAAGCCGGGTCGGGTCGGGTCGGGTTAGCGGGTCGCGTTTAATTTTGCCAGGTCTACTCCAAGGGTTTCGGGCTGATAAGCGGCTTTCCGAAAATGGAAAATGACTATTTATAGCCGTTGGAGCCCTTCCGTATAAGATCAAACGGCTGCATCTCATTGGGGCAGCCCTAACAGCCCTTAGTACCGCTGATTGGCTTTCAACAGTACCGGGGCCCACCTCGTTTGCATGGGTCAGATCGGACACCATCGTTGTGTCTATCAGGATGTGGGCCATCAACCTAAGCTTTCAGATCAGTGAGTGGGGCCCACACTGGAGAGAGATCAGTGGCACACGTCCATCTCGGGAGAAGATTCGCCGCGGTGAAAATCTCGTGCTGGAGGAGTTTCTCGCGAGGCCTCACCTTATCCGTTGTTTTCCTTAGCATCCAAGGCTAGGATGAGCTGTAAGGATGCTTCTAGAAGCGATCGGATGGTTGGAGTTACGCCAGCACAAAAGTCGGATATTCTCTTCCGTCGTCGTGTAGTTGCGTACGGAAACCCTAGAAGAAGCGCCGGATGGAGGGATGGGATCTATCCTAGGTGGACGGCTGGGAGAAGAAGATAGTTGATGGATTGGATCGCCAGCGTGGAGGAAAAACGGGTTTCCGTTTTTGCGTGAAACAGTCGTGCACAGCCCCGATTGGGCGTGTGCTGTGCACCCGTACATGTGTATGGGAACTGTGGGAACACCCATAAATGGTTACGGATGCCTGGTGAATACGATGGACGGTCAGGATCGTTCATACAGCTGATGACGGTGGACCAGAGCCCACGAACACGGACACAGTCCGTTCGAACTGTGTATGGCGGGACGAAAAGGAGGGAAGAAGATTTCCTTCTTCGGGAGGCTATCGGGGAAGCAGCCCCATTGGCCAGGGCCAGGGTCCGGTGTACAGCGGGCATACCCATAATGGTGCACATGCATGCACTAAAAGTGGGGTTCAAGAAGATGATGTGTAAAATCTACTTCGTCTATCCTGTTCTACTGGTCCTACCAAGTTATAAACCCAGATATGAGGCTGATCTAAGTCTGATATGGGCCATCATAGGATGATTTTATGCGGTACGGGTGTACGTGTAAATCGACTTGGTGGTGAGTTGCAGCAGCCTAAATCTTCGATCAGAGCTACTCATATCTTTTCAATTTACTATAGCTAGTGGACCCATGCCCTGATTATTATGGACGGATTAGATCCGCCGAACCAGTGTCTCAGGTGGGCCGCACATCTAGCAAAAACGGACGGACGTCCACTCATTGCAACATAAGCCTGTTCTAGCGTGCGGAGTAAACTCTGTGGGGCCCACAGTGATTTATGTATTTTATCCACTCCGTCCATCCATCTTAACAGAAAATTTTAGGTATGATGCAAAAAAATGAAGCATATCAATATCTAAAGTGGACGACACCACAAGAAAAGTGTGAACTAAATGTCTACCATTGAAAAAAATTCGAAGGACACAGAAGTTTTGAATCAAGCTGATATTTCTGTTTTCACTTCATCCATATCCATGTGATCTTATGAACAGGTTGGATGACAGATAAACATCATTGTAGGGCCTGAGAAGGTTTCAACGGTAGAAATCATTATTCCCACTGTTTCCCGTGGCATGGTCCACTTGAGATTTGGAAATGCTTAAGTTTTGGGCTCAACCACTAAAATGAGCTTTTAAAACATATGGACGGAATAGATAAAGCACATACATTCTAGGTGGGCCCAACTGAGTTTACTCCGCACGACAAGAGCGTGCGGAGTTACTCCGCACGCAATCCGATTCCTCTCTTAGCTAAAGGCACACAGGTCATGCGGTGCAGCTCTAGTACACGTGAATTGGCGCACATGCAGACCACTAAAATGGGGCTCACATCATCTTTAAATAAAATCTACTCCGACCATTACCCTCCACATCCACATAAAGAGCCATGACCCATAGATGGATAGTTTGGATCGACTAAATGGGCCATACACAATTATCTATCCCTTGATCATGGTGATCTACATAATCCAACAGTTATATTGATTTAAAATTAATTTTCAATGGTTAAAAAGTAAAAGGGGCCAGTATAGTCATTACTATTAAGTGGAATGCCAACTATTTCTATTATGTTTCTTTAATAACACAAATGGTACTAATAATGGGAATATTTTTATTATTAGTATTATTATAATTATTATTATTTATACAGTAGTAGAATGCCTCACTTAATCAAGACTGGCTACGAAGATTAATCAACTACATCAAATATAAACCCTACTCTACAGTGATTTTATCACTTAAATGGTTCACATTAAGTGAATTTGCGTCCAATTATCAATTTCCCATATTCTAACTATTGGCAAATTATTTAACAAAATTATCAACGGTTTTAGGATCATTAGTTGGAACCAATAGATAATTATTTATTTACCTCTTCCATAGTAACACCGAAGTATTGAAAGTATGAGATGTTATGGTCCACCTGATAATTGGATCTGCTTTATATCATTACTCATAAGCGAAATATTAGAATAATATAAATTATATTCTAACAATCATATATAATGTTATTGTATGTATAATAGGTGGCCCAGATCATGTAAATGATTTATTAAGGACCACCCATGACCAAATTTAGAATTAATTTGACTGTCCAATTTTAATTGGCTATTGAGACAACCCAACCCTCGATCGAAATTGAATTTCGAAAGTAGGTCAACAACACCCACATATTAAACTATCTGGTCAATTATGCCGTTGCTGATTTCCTTCTGAATTAGATTTAGTGAATAAGTGTATGGATATACTCATAACTTGCATTATATTTATCATTGCTAGTAATACACAATCAAATTTGATTAATGGGCGCTCCCGATCAAAAGTGGGATTCACAAATGCTTAAGAAATAATAAGAAATAAATATATGTATATAAATAAAATAAATTAATATTTTATAATAAATATTTTTTGTAGAAAGTATTTTTAATTATAATTTACCATTATTATTCTAGATATAAATTATAGGCTTATGATGATTAAGAGAAAATAGGTTTAAATAGATTAATAGTAGTCATACCTATAATAATAATAATATGGTCATTGTGTTATTAAGTGTACATTAACAATAATGGTTAATTTACCATTGATAGAATAGGTTATATTAACTTTCGGGACTTTTAATCACTAGAAATTGATTTCGAACCAATCTAGCTGTTGTATTACTAGTAATAGAGGGTAAGAACCACAAACCTAACTGATGTGGCCCATTTGATTGATGAAATTGGCCATCATAGGACCATTAGTTTTAGAGTGGCTCGAGGATGACAGTAGACGGAGTGGATTTGACCATAGATTTCCATGGGCCCCGCATATGTAGCATGTGTGCAATTACATGTGTGCACCTGCGAACCACCATAAGGTGAAACCCAGTTTGACCAAGCTCTCCCGATGGAAACTGAAAAAGGAGAGATGAATATTTCTCTCTCATCGCGTTTTCATGCTCAACGACCGAACGGACCGCTGTCCGTTTTGGTTGGTGTACGGCCTACCATCGATCAACATCACAGATGATCAGATCCGTCCACCTTATTCGCGTGGTGGTTTTTAGAAAGCCCCGGTTATCAACCTCCGATACCGCTGGCGATGGGGTACACCACTTGGAGCAGAAGTTAGACTGTTGAACCTTGAAGTTGTGTTTCCATCAGCTAAGCTAGCGCGAGATTTCGATCATTATGGCCCACAAATGGACAATCTGAACCGTAAATTCTGTCTAAAAGTGGTGTTTTCTATAGGTGGATGGCCACAATCATATAACCATTAAATTACCAAAGTGATTTGACCGTAGATGTCCAACTTGAGAAATATATCTGCCTGAAACTTGTCATGTATTTCTAGTAAGACCTTTGTATCATAGTGAACGGTGTCGATTTCTCGACAGATCATTATGGGCTTCGAAGTTAGGATGTGCGTATGCAGACGCGCACCCGCCGTGCGCGGGTCTATAAAACCCAGAAAATCGAGCTGGCTTCGACACCTTCCGAATAAGAAGGTCTCATTCCTTCTTTCGCGACGTCAGTAACGAGCGAGGTTCTCTGCCGTCGATCGTGGCCCACCATAACACCTGTCCTGGATGATCGGGACCATTTATCGGATTAGCGGGTCAGCGATGACTAAACCCTGGGTGTTCCCGCTTATCCATGCACACATGTGAATGCATAAAGCAAGCCCAATAAAGCCGTGTGCGGCTGTTTCACCCAAAATGGAAACTTTTCGTTTCTTCCTTCTATGGCCCACCATTGGGGACCATCTAAGAGATCAGGACCGTCTATCTTATATATCACAAGATTCTGACCAGAAGCTTCCAAATCACCCCATTAAAACCCTATGGGTACGCATGATCTTTAGCTCAAAGACAGCCTTTTTCGGAGAGAGTGAGTGAAGATGAAGGAGAAACAGAGAAAATAGAAAGGCAGAGAATGGGTTCGGGTTTGAGTTGTGTTGACTCAGTCGAGTCGGGTCTGGGCCTGGTTGGACGTCTGAGAAGAGGGGAGTTGGGGGGTTCGTTGTTGACTCAGTGGGTCGAGTCTAGCTCGAATCTCGTCCCTTGCAGACGTCGAATCTCTGCAACCCGCTAAGGGACACATTCGACTTCGAGTTTGAACTCAAGACAGGTTCTTGCTTAGAACCCGTCCCTGGCTCAACTCGGTTGGACGCTAGTTCGTCGCTAGGTTACCATTACTGCAACCACTGACCTGGGATAAGAGCATCCAAACCATCCTTGGGGGCTATCCAGTAGACTTCCAGCAAGCTTGATAAGTCCTCCTTGAACTGATACAAACCCACCTCCTTATGACAATGAGTCACTAAGTTTCTTGCTAACTCAGTGTATTTTCATGCCCAGGTTGAATATAATTCATTCCAAGATGATTGGGTTGAACTCAATCCAGCCCATCTTACATTGTTGCCGAGGTATGAATCCTCAACTTAGCAAGGTGAATGACCCACCTTCTCTCAAATACCTCATCAGCAGCTCAGATTGAGCCTAAGTGGTGCTTAGTTGGAGTGTGGGTGGAGCTAACTTGATTTTGGAGGGTCCATTGAAAAGATTATTCCAGTTTCGGCCCACATCTAGTGTTCAGATGCGTGCAGCAAACAAACATTCAGGTCATGCTTGTATAAACATTCAAGATCTGTTGGAAAGTTAGTGTGGAAAAAGAGTTTTGAGTTTGGAAATACTCTATGGCTGGATTGTGAACTGGTTGAGATCGTTGATTTTGTAGAATGTGTGGAAACGTTCTTTATTTAACTATGTGCCATTTATCTTTGAATTTTTCTTCTAGGTTATAGAATTTAAAAAAAAATGTTTTCTTATATCCTATAATGATTTTTAGGTGATTACTTTCTATTGCTATGAATTTAGTTGGCTTTCAAGGTCCGTAGAATTCACAATTGAAAATGTACTTAAAGGGTGACGATTTTCTAGTTTAAAAAATGATTACTTAGCTATGCTTGTTTGTTTTTATTTCTATTGAAGTTTCCACTTTTATCTCCAAAAAATATTGCTTGGGGTGGAATTTTAACTCTGGGTATTCCCGCGTATGTAGCGTGTGTGCAATTACATGTGTGCACCCGCGAGCCACCATAAGGTCAAACCTAGTTTGACCAAGCTCTCCCGATGGAAACTGATAAAGGAGAGATGAATATTTCTCTCTCACCGCGTTTTCATGCTCAACGACCGAACGGACAGCTGTCCGTTTTGGTTGGTGTACGACCCACCATCGATCAGCGTTACAGATGATCTGATCCGTCCACCTTATTCGCGTGGTGGTTTTTAGAAAGCCCCGGTTATCAATCTCCGATGCTGTTCGCGATGGGGTACACCACTCGGAGCAGAAGTTAGACCGTTAAGCCTTGAAGTTGTGTTTCCATCAGCTAAGCGGGCGCGAGATTTCGATCATTGTGGCCCACATATGGACAATCTGAACCGTAAATTCTGTCTAAAAGTGGTGTTTTCTTTAGGTGGATGGCCACAATCATATAACCATTAAATTACCAAAGTGATTTGACTGTAGGATTTACGCTATTAAGCAGGTAAACCAAAAATCCAATGTATATGTTCAACTTGAGAAATATATCTGTCTGAAACTTGTCATGTACTTCTAATAAGACCTTTGTATCATAATGAACGGTGTGGATTTCTCGACTGATCATTATGGGCTCCGAAGTTAGGATGTGCGTATGCATAGCACACGCGCACCCGCTGTGCGCCGGTCTATAAAACCCAAAAAATGGAGCTGGCTTCGACACCTTCCGAATCAGGAAGGTCTCATTCCTCCTTTCGCGACGTCAGTAACGAGCGAGGCACTTTGCCGTCGATCATGGCCCACCATCACACCCGTCCTGGATGATCCGGACCGTCTATCGAATTAGCAGGTCAGTGATGACTATACCCTGGGTATTCCCGGGTGCCCACGCATACATGTGAATGCATAAAGCAAGCCCAAAAGAGCCGTGTGCGGCTGTTTCACCCAAAATGGAAACTTTCCGTTTCTTCCTTCTATGGCCCACCATTGGGGATCGTATAAGAGATCAGGACCGTCTATCTTATATATCACAAGATTCTGACCAGAAGCTGCCAAATCACCCCATTAAAACCCCATGGGTACGCACGATCTTTAGCTCAAAGACAGCCTTTTTCTGCTTTCCGTGAAACGGGATTCCATTTTCTGTCTGCCCTACTGGCAATCCGCGTTCCTCCACTTCGGTCAATCCTAGTCCTCCATTTAGAGTACGGATTAGGGCTTCTTTGGTAGCATAGAGAAAACAACGGCCGGTTTTATGTTACCAGCGGTATTTGGAGTTTGCAATCCAGACCATTGGTTATTCATCCGATGGTTCAGAGAAGCCCTAGACGGCTAGACTACTCAAGTATGCGGGTTTTTTGTTATAAGGCTTACTCTCATGTACCGTCAGTTGAGAGAGATAAGCTAGACCATAGGGCCAGAAAAGGGATCTTCTTGCGCTATGATGATTGTGTGAAAGGTTATAGTATATATGATCCTGTCGCACGGAAGATCACCTGGGTCGTGATGTCAAATTTGATGAGGGTTCTTTATTCCGAAAGGATGCTACAAAGGAACCAGAAGAATTAGAAATTGACGATGCACAAGATGACAGAGATGAGACACGAGTCGATATTGAGGCGCAGACAGAGGTACATGATTAGGTGGAGCAGCCACTTGTGCAAAGAAATCCACCTAGGGATTGCAAGTTATCGACAAGGTATGACTCGAACATTGCATTCGCTCTCACTACGGATGAGGGGGATCCAGTTTAACTTTGAGGAGGCACTACAGTATGTAGATGATGAAAAGTGAAAGACGGCAATGCAAGACGAGATGGACTCCTTGTACAAGAATGAGACTTAGAAGCTTGTGGAACTTATAGTGGGTTGAAAAGCGATAGGGTACAAGTGGATTTTTTGAAAGAAACAGAATAAATACAAGGTAAACTTGGTGGCAAAATGGTATGCTCAGGGTGAAGGCGTGGACTTCAGTGAGATTTTTGCCCCGGTTGTGAAGTAAATATCTATCAAGTTCGTATTGGCGCTAGTTGCCCAATACGACCTCAAGCTGGAACATGGATGTGAAGACTGTTTTCCTGTATAGGGGAATTGGAAGAGCAAATTTACATGGTGTATCTAGAAATTTATACAGTGCAAGGGGCCGAAAACAAGGTTTGCAGGTAGAGGAGATCGTTGTACAGTCTCAAACAGTCTCCTAGGTAGTGGTACAAGAAATTTGATTCATTCATGATGAGTCAAGGCTTTTCCAAGAGCGAGTATGATCATTGTGTCTATTTCAAGACACTGAATGATGAGAAGTTTCTCATACTGGTGTTATACGTCGATGGCATGCTTATTGTCGGTCATAGCATGTCTAACATCGATGTGTTGAAGACTCAGCTTTCAGGGACATTCGAGATGAAGGATCTGGAGGCTGCAAAGAAGGTTCTTAGCATATATATTCATAGAGACAGGAAGAGGAGCAGGTTATGGTTATCTCAAGAAGAATACCTTAAGAAGGTATTGAAAAAATAAGACATGGACAAGTCCAAACCGGTTAGCATTCCCCATGCGACTCACTTCAAGCTTTCTTCTGAACATTGTCCCAAAACAGATGAAGAAAAGCATGTCATGTCTCATGTGCCCTATTTAAGTGTTGTGAGCAATTTAATGTATGCCATGGTCTGTACAAGACCGGATATTTCATAGGCTATGGGTGTTTTTAACCGATTTATAACTAACCTAAACAAACAACATTGTAAAGCTGTGAAATGGCTACTTCGATACATTCGGGGTACGCAGGACTACGTCTTGACGTTTGAAAAGTCTAAAGATAAGTTGGTTAGTTACGTCGATTCTAATTACGTAGGTAGTGTAGATAGTAGGAGATCGACTTCAGGGTACTCGTTTGTATTAGCGGGTGGAGCGATTAGTTGGATGTCTAAGCTTCAGTCTGTGGTGGCTCTTTCCACTACTGAAGCTAAGTATATGGCGGTGACAGAAGCTTTCAAAAAAGCTGTTTAGTTGAAAGGAATGATAAATCAGTTGGGGCTTCAGCAGGAAACCATGCCAGTTAATTGTGACGGCTCTAGTGCTATCAACTTGGCTAAAAATTTTGTTTATCACTCTCGTACTAAACACATTGATGTGCGTCACCAATTTATTCAACAGGTGCTTGAAGGAGAAGATGTAACTCTAGACAAGATTCACACCAGCGTAAATCTAGCAGATATGTTGACCAATGTGGTCCTATAGAGAAGTTCAAGTTCTGCATAACTTGTCTGAGATTGGCAAATGCTTAATGAAGACGCAAGTGATGCATGAGAAGCGGTGACACTATGATTGCTGAGGAGCTGATTTGAAAAGTAAAGAATGTGGTTTGATGTTTTTGATGCCTTGTTGGAGTTTGTTGTGAAGGCCTCAAAACTGTGCAAATACAGAGTCCACCGACCGGCCAGTGGACAGTTTAACACTGTGTAGGTCTCAAACTCTATGGACGTTTTTTGGCATTTTTAGACCAGTCGTCCGACCGGTCGCTAGGAGCTCAGACCGGTCATCAAAACGGTCGAAGGGTGCTCAGACCGGTCTGTGGACAAGTCTGAGTTGAGGCAGTGGGCATGAGTATTTTGGCAAAACTCTCTGAACCAGTCACGACCAGTCTTCCGACCGATCGGTGGTACTGCGGGATTTGAATTATTGCGCGATTTTCATGCTACGTGTTTCTAATTCCGGGTTTCCTCTTATAAATATGTTTCTTAATCGTGTTAGGCTTGAGGCTAAAAAATACCAAGGAGTCCTAATACGAGATTAAGGTTTTGGGTAAGAGGATTGTGAGGTTTTGAGTGCTCTTGTTCATCTTTATGATCTACTCGGGTAGGTTAGTTATGTAATCATCTGTTTATCATAGTTGAGGTGTCGCTTTGTGCTGTGGTTTTTTTCCGCAAGTGTTTTCCACGTAAAATTCGTGTGCTTTTGCGTTGATTGCTTGTGTAGCTATGTGGTGATTGTTTGATCTTCTTCGATGCTTCTGCTGACCGGATTTCCAACAAATCACACCACAAGAAACAGTAGAAATTGAATACCCACCATTAAAAACTTCTTGGGGGTCACCAGAATGTATATTTTCTATCCAACCTGTTGATAAGGTCGCAAGGACCTGGGTGAAGGTACCTCACAAGTTTAGTTCTCAATGGTCAATCACCATTGTTTCCTTTGGTGTGGTTCACTGAGGTTTGGATCTGCTGCATTTTTGGGTCCCTGCCCTAAAATGAGTTGGCAAAACAGATGTACGGTGCAGATATAAGACAAATACATCACGGTGTGGGTACCACAGGGATCCACTGAAGCCGCATCCCTGTTTCCAACGGGTCCAACCATTCAGACCTGTTTTGGCCAAATATCTGTTTAATCTAAAACAAGGGATAAACCAGTAATCTGTTGTGAGCATAGCGGTTAGAACACTATATTTTCAAGTAGAGGTAGTGGTGCATTTGTGATAAACCAATAATCTGTTGTTAGTGTAGCAGTTTGAGCAGATGTCCAGCCGGGTTGGGTCATAGCTCAAAACCCAAAAACTGGACTCGAACAGATGTCCAGCCGGGTTGGGTCAGCTCAAAGGCTCGACTCAAGTCAACTAGACTTGATTTTTTTTTTTTTTTTTTTCATTTAATGAGAATATCTAAGAAATAATAGCTATTTAATAGCTTGTCAATCTAAAGGTTGACATAAATAGCCATAGATGAAGTGCTTGGCTTGTAGGTAGAGTCTGTAGCCTTTTTAAGGCAGATTAGGTTTCAATCCCAAAACTCAGCCCTTTATCCTTTTTATTCTTAAAAAATAAATAAATAAATAAAATAAAATAAAATAAAATCACTCAGTGAGTCGGTCGGTTCAAGTCGTTCTGAGTCACGTCAACCAAGTCATTGAGCAGTTTCGTCATGGCTTGGCTTGAATTCGAGTTCCCAGTCAGAGTTGCTGAGTTTTAGAACTATGGTTTTGGTGGCCAGGTGCAGTCCCATCTGGTTCAGCCTATTTTTTAAAAAAGCTGATCACAATTTTCATCGCAAATTGACTGTTTGCAAGCTAACTTTTTCTTTCTTTCCTTTTTTTTTTTTTTTTTTTTTGGTGAATTGGATCGTAGATTTTAGATGCAGGTGATGTACCAGAGAGGCTTCCAACTACATGTAATCGTTTGAAGACTCTGTTGTTGAACATAAATTTCCAAAAGCAGGATGATTTATTGGTGGCTTTGTGCTTATTTAGAAGCTCTCCCAACTTGCATTAACTCTACTTCTATGTGAGTTTCTTCTTTTTCAACTATTTTTCATAGAGGCATCAGGCAACATCATAGGGAACAAGTTAGAGTGGACATCCACCATTGATTTGCATTTGGGGCCCAATTTGTTGTGTATATATAATATAGGTCATTGCAACCCTTTATGATGTGGACTGGATGAATTGTCAGGCAAAAAGTCAGATGGTTTTGCAACTCAGGTGGGACCCAGTGAAAATAAAGGGTGTGTCTTGTTCCCATTTCTGTAGACCATCTGAGTTTTGGGCCCTTCAAGCTGCTTGAGGTGATGCATTTGATAGACGGGTTTGATGGTGTTCAGCACGGGCCCAATACCACTGTAAGCTTACAGTGGTGATGGTGCCGCTAGGCTCACCTCTTTTCCCTATGGTTTGAAATATGAATGGATGTGAGGGGAAATGCCTAGAGCAGTTTGTGGGCAGTTAGTGGCGCATGTCTGTACTTGGCACACATTTGCGAGATCTGTGATATCCGTTGGGGGGGCAGACCTCATTGACGGCCCTGATCTTGCACATGGTATGCTGCATGCACAACTGCGAGTTGCCTTTTGCATTTTACATATCCATAGCGATCATTACTTGGGTGTTTGTGCTTGTGCATGTGGGAGAAGAAATTCTCATATACGGTTCTCAAGTCTCCTTGGTTTACCTATCTCAATAACGTATATGATTACTTCAAGGAGTGCATTGAGAGTCAGGTGTTTGCAGTCAAACCAACTTGTGATTTGGTGCACATTTCTAGTCTTACTCAACCAATACTACTAGTATGCCCCATGAGAGCTTTTGGGAAGTGCAAGATGGCTTTCGACGGCTTGTTCACAAAGCTCCGGATTGTGACTGTAACTGGAATCATCGGCAGAAAAAACGAACTGGGTTTTATAGAGCGTGTACTTGCGATTGCACCGGTGCTCAAGAAGATGAATATTAAGATTAGGGCAATGGCAGCTCATGAACAATTGAGGATTTTCGGAGATTTGATGGGATTTCAAAGAGCACCACAAGCCAGGATCATCTCCTTGGGCCTCAATGGAAGCTAGTTAGTATATTTCTCTTTTCACTTGTTTTTTAGAACCAATGGGGTCCACGCATATTGCAATTTCATTGTGGCCATCTGATAGATGCAACCCAATGTGAATGTTTCAGGCCGGGCCTAACACGTATCCTGCAAATCACTTCCTCAGATCTTTTTTGAATGATGCATGTTTTGATATCTTGGAGCACTTGTGGACCCTTCGTGGGCTCATTTTGGATATTAAGTACCTTCTTTTTAAGTAGATTGTAAGTTACTTTACATAAGCTACTTACTAGTTATGCGTCAAATAGCTTATCTTGGCTTCTACTTATTCAATAGATAAGCATGTTTCGTAAGGATAAACACATCAGTCAACAACGAGCTGGTGTCAAAGCTTTGTGGGCCCCAACATGATGTGTGTTTTATTCATGTTGTCCATCCATTATGCCATATCATTTCAGGGGATGAGGCAAATGCAAATCTCAGGTGGACCACACGTCATGAAAGCAGTTTTGATTGAACGACCACCATTAAAAACTTCTTAGGGCCCATTGTAATGCTTATTTGCCCTCTTACCTGTTGATAAGGTTTGATAAGGTTATGTAGAAGAGGAGAAAACACAAATTGAGAGGGAGCGCTCACTCTATTGTATATATAGATCCAGGCCATTAAGACCATCTAGGCAAGATGAAGGGTCAGGACAAAAATCAAGCAGTTATACAACTCAGATGTGCCCCTATGAAATTCAAGGGTGGGAGTTCCTTCTCTCAGCTTGTTCCCTTCAACTTTGGATCCAGCGGAGATTAATGGGGAGGTGACACATCTGATGGATGAGTTGGATGGCTGTAGGGCTGTCAATGGGCCGGGCCTGAGGTAGGTCTTGACCCGGATTTTGAACTGTTTCGGGCTGGGCCAACGGGCCGTCTGTGTAAAATTCTGATTTTCAGGCCCGAGCTCGGCCCATTTGACACTAGTGAAGTCCATCACTAGGAGGACCCCACTTGCAGAATCAGCTAGCCTACAGGCGTGGAGGAATCAGCTAAATCATATGCCAGTGTGGCATACGGGTGAAATATCCAAGCCATCCATCCATCAGGTGAACCTCATCACGTAGATATTAGTGGCCCATGACAAAGCTGGTCCATTCAGTAGGTGAGTGATATGATATGAGAAATGAGTCGACAGGTTGACTACTTAGGCTGAATTTTCAACTATGATATCTGTTACAGAGCAGAGAAACGCACTCACACAGCTAGCTATACGTCCAACTAGTTGGTGCGCAGGGGCCTGGATGCGAATCGGGTGGTGAGGAGTACACCACCCACCTCGATGGTGAAATGATGCGGCAAGATTTGATTGGTGAGGCTGTATGTGGTAAAAGATGGTCTGGCCCTACAGTCATGTCTGACAGAGCAATAGTATGGCGCTCCCAATCAAATCTCACCTTATCATTTCACCACTGAGGTCGATGGTCCAGTCCACGTCCGTGGGGCCCACCACAGTGTTTGTATGACATCGAGCCTGTCTCACAAGGTTGTCCCGCCATGAAAATGGGACACCCCATAGTCAGGTGGGACACACAGTAGAGAACAATGATCATAACCACCCAAAAATCTCTGCATTAACGTGGGGAACATATAATTGTTGGATTGTTATCAAATGAGATTTGACTCATTTTGAAGGTGGGCTTGGCTTGCCTGTTGTGCTCCTAGCCTATCTCGGTCAGAACTCAGGCCTATTGTAGAGAACTTGGTTTGCATCGAGCCCTGGGTTTTGAATCACCCGATTAATAAACGGGCCACACCTGAGCCTAGCTTTCATGGATTAGGAAATCGAGGCCGAACTCGAGCATGAGAAGAAGCCCATGTATAGTGCTATCAACAGGTCGGACCTAATTTTGTCTCAGGCCTGGATTTTGAACTTTTGAATCCAAATCAGTTACGAGTCTTACGACGATCACATCGAACTCACTGAGCCTTAAAACCATGGGCAAGTCACACTATTGCATGTTTTATTGGGAGATGGCCTTACATTATAAATCATCTTCCTGTCCAAGTGGTCTCTTATATATGTAATTGCATTTTTGTTCTCAATCACATCAAAGGTATGTTGGGAAAACCGGCAGCAATGCGAAATCAAATGCGAAACAATATGAAATCAAACCACACACAAGCATTCACCATAAGAGACTCCAAATTTACGTGGAAAAACCCCTCGACGGCTAAAAAACTATGGCACAAAGCGATCCACTATGAATAACAGAAGATTACAGAGATTGGCAACCTACAAGCAAGGAATAAACAAAGAAAACCCCAAGTTCTTTCTCACACAACTCTCTCCCATCTTCCTAACAAGATTAGAAAACCTTAGACACCTTAGGATACCATCTAAGTCGGGATTATAACTCCTTAAATAGGCAAAACACCCAAAATAGAAACATCTTATGCAGTATTGCGAGCTGCGCCAGAAATCCGCGCGCACAGCCAACCGGTTGCCTGACCAGTTGCACATCGCACAGAAATAGTCCAGGGGAAAAACTCACAAACCCGTCCACGCTGCCGACCGGTCGAAGCACTCTACAGACCAGTCGGCCGACCAGTCTGGACACTCAAAAATCTATCCAGGAACCCGCATGCATCTAGGCCATAACACGTCAGACTGGTTGCCCGACCGGTCTAAGCACTCAAACGTGCACATGTTTGAAGGCTCCTTCAACAATCTCCACCTAGTCTTTAAACATCGAATCAACACCATCCTCGCAACATCATTTTATCTTCAATCATAGTTCCACCGCTTCTCATGCCACCATCGTTCCTAACCTTGCAAATTCACACCATTTTCCGCTCTTCTCATGTGGCCCTTGAGCACCTGCCACATACGAGCAACCATGGATCTCGCTGCCTTTCCCGCAGCTCCACCGTGAATTATGTTTCCGATCAACATGTAAAGATGACCACACCTATGTGCCTTCATACACATGAGTGCTCCCTTCATCACTTCACAACAACGATCACGGCCGATAAACACGCACCCTTGCACCTCGAGTGCACCAAGAGAAATCACATTCATCTTCATCTTCGGAACATGCTTCACATCTTCCAGGACTCGTTCGATCCCATCGAACATCCTGATGTGCGTTGTACCAATACCCACCACCTTATGAACGAATCCATCACCTACAAATACAGATTCACCACTATACTCCCTGTATGTCGCGAATGAACTCCAGTAAGGACAAACGTGACATGAAGCCTCTGAATCTAGGATTCACTCATTACCGTGAGATCCCTTACCAAATACAGTCAAAACTTCACATAGATCGTCACTGTCCTCTACGGTATTGGCTCTCTCCCCAGAAGAATTTTCATACCTCTCTTGCTTTATCTTGAGATTCTGACAATCCCCTCTCATGTGGCCCTCTTGACCACAATTCTGGCACTTCACCTTAACCTTCCCTTTGCCCTTTGCCCTAGATCCCGATTTCAAATATCCTCCATGCTCAGAACTTCTTCCTCTCATAACCAATGCCTCTGAGGAATAATGGGAAGTCACGTCACCGCTTTTTTTTTTCTCGTCGCCTTCGACTGGAGGGCTGAGATAATGGTCTCGATGTTTATGGTTTCCCTCCCTGCGCACACAGAGTCCCTGAACGACTCATATGAATCTGGAAGAGAATTCTGAAGGATGCATGCCTGATATTCATCCTTCATCAGTTCATTGATCTCCACCAACTTGCAAACCAGCTTATTAAACATGCTCAGGTGGTCCTCCACCTCAGTTCCCTCAGTCATCCTTAAGGTGAACAACTGCATCAACACATATATGCGATTCTCTAGAGATTTCTTGGCATAAACCTTCTTTAGCTTCACCATCGTTTCAGCCGCAGTCTTTTCCTTCATGACATGATAGAGATCATCATCTGTAAGGTTTAACAGGATTGAGGTTCTAGGCCTTCTTGTCGAGCCTCGTCCACTCATCATCTTTCATAACCTCGAATCGCTTTTCAAGAGCTTCATCAAGCCCTTGCTGAACTATGAAGGATTCAACCTTCACCTTCCATAGTTCAAAGTTATTTTTTCAGAGAACTTCTCTACCTTGAACCTTGCGCCCGATTCCATCTTCTCGTCTCAGATCCGAATTCTACTCCACCCCAACGATATCTCTAATACCACTTATTGTAAAAACCGGCAGTGGAAGCGGAAGCCGAAGCGCTCGGAGCAATACGAGATCAAATGAGAAACAATATGAAATCAAACCACACACACAAGCATTCACCACAAGAGACTCCAAATTTACGTGGAAAAACCCTCAACGGGTAAAAAACTATGGCACAAAGCGATCCACTATGAATAACAAAAGATTATAGAGATCGACAGCCCACAAGCAAGGAATAATCAGAGAAAACCCCAAGTTCTCTCTCACACAACTCTCTCCCCTCTTCCTAACACGATTAGGAAACCTTAGACACCTTAGAATACCATCTAAGTCGGAATAACAACTCATTAAATAGGCAAAACACCCAAAATATAAACATACTGCGCAAGTACTGTGAGTTGTGCAAGAAATCCACGCGCACAGCCGACCGGTCGCACATCTCACAAAAACAGTCCAGGGGAAAAACTCATAGACCCGTCCACGCTGCCTCGCAACCACCTGATGCTCGGAAACCAAATATAAGGTGGCAGCTGTATGTTTTCAAGGCTGGTGAAGTGCTGAATTGTAATATGTTTGGATGGTACGTAAGGTGGCAGCTTTATACTTTCAAGGCTAGTGCTGAATGGTAATATGTTCGGATAGTTTCTTTCTTAGCTTTGTTTACTATTTCCCGTCAACGTCAATAGAATGACGCTCCACTAGGCAAAAGTCAATAGATTTAAAATGTCGAGCTGTACATTGAAAGGGGATTCATTCGAACCTCCACTATCATCCTAGCTTATATCAGCTAGTGTAGTTTATATTCCTATGTTTACATTCTAGCATTCCAGTCACGTACTGGTCCCTTTACATTCCTGTCTTTACATTCCAACATTCCGGTCACGTACTGGTCCCTTTACATTTATGTCTTTACATTCCAATATTCCAGTCGCGTACTGGTCCCTTTACATTCCTGTCTTATGTTTACATTCCTGTCTTTACATTCCCGTCTTTATATTCCAACATTCCAGTTGTGTGCTGGTCCTTTTACATTCCTGTCTTTACATTTCAACATTCCAGTCGCGTACTGGTCCATTACATTCTTGTCTTTACATTATCGCTTTTCATCATTTTAAAGAGAGAGAGAGAGAGAGAGAGAGAGAGAGAGAGATAAGTAGTTAGAGGCAGAAGCAGAGGTAGTTGCAGATGACCTAACTTAACCATTAGTAGTTAGAGGCTCTGTAGAATCATTACGCCCTATATTTGGCTGTTACTACCGATACCTGTATAACAGTGGTCCCTTTACATTCCTGTCTTTACATTCCAACATTCCGGTCACGTACTGGTCCCTTTACATTTATGTCTTTACATTCCAATATTCCAATCGCGTACTGGTCCCTTTACATTCCTGTCTTGTGTTTATATTCTTGTCTTTACATTCCTGTCTTGTGTTTACATTCCTGTCTTTACATTCCTGTCTTGTGTTTACATTCATGTCTTGTGTTTACATTCCTTTCTTTACATTCATGTCTTGTGTTTACATTTCTATTTTTACATTCCTGTCTTGTGTTTACATTCTTGTCTTTACATTCCTGTCTTTACATTCCAACATTCCAGTTGCATACTGGTCCTTTTACATTCCTGTCTTTACATTTCAACATTCCAGTCGCGTACTGGTCCATTACATTCTTGTCTTTACATTATCGCTTTTCATTATTTTAAAAAAAGAAAGAGAGAGAGAGAGAGAGAGAGAGAGAGAGAGAGAGAGAGGCAGAAGCAGAGGCAGAGGCAGTTGCAGATGACCTGACTTAACCATCAGTAGTTAGAGACTCTGCAGAATCATTACGCCCTGTATTTGGTTGTTACTACCAATACTTGTATAACGGTGGTGACCTTTCTGGCCATCATTACCAATACAAAATACTTTGTTTATTGCCATTTCGCAACAGAATCCTTAGAAGCTTCGGTATAGAGGTTCCTACCAAGGTTTGTGGGTGATCTTTTTGTGTAATAGTAGATTAGAGGTTTCCTTTGCTAGTTTTTTCTTTCTTTCTTTTCTTTTCTTTTACCTTAAATGTGGCCCAGCAAGGTTTTGATGATGGACATCACAACCTGGTGTGTGGTCCACCTGAACTTGGGATCTGCCTGTCTCTGAGCCTATGTACTAACAATCTAAAATGATATGGAAAAGTGAATGGATGGTGTGGATTTTAGGAAGACAAAATGCGATGGGGTCCCACTATGGCCCTATCTGTTGTCCCGGCTAAATGCTCGACTTAAAACAGTGAGGGTTGAACACCTAGGGTTGGGTACCACAATTCTGTTATGTGATCTCATTCTATGGTCTGATTCGACTCTATAGAACCCCAAACCAAGAATCGAACTGAACTAAGTGGTTCTTTGATCTCTGAAATCGGAATTGGTGGACTTCAGAATCAGACGAAATTCGAACCGAAAATCGCTTTCGTGTGCACCTGTTGCCTTGACCAAGAGTAGCTCTTCACTAAGAGAACTGATTACTTACAACCGGTTGGATGCTAACCACGTATGCAGCTCTTTCCCTTTGAAATGTCCGTTTTATTGGACATTCGTGCCATGTAAATCCCACCATTGAAGTTCTTTAGGTTGGTCTGCTCATTGTTTGGGCCACACTTGTACTCTGTGTCAGACAAACGGTTAGGAGTTGATTTTGATGATGTATCCCGTATTATGATTTGATGGCTCTGATTATGGTGGTCCCACCATCATTTACATTGATTAGGTGTGGGACACGAGCGTGGATGGAGCATGGCCCAAAAATCGCATTGATCTATCTTAATTCTCAAGCAAGCAAAATCACCTACAAACCCAAGATGTGTGTGGCCCACCGTGATGTTTGTATTTTATCCGCGCAATTCATCCTTTTCGCTAGCTCAGTTTAGCGCATGAGCCAAAAGGAGATAAAAAGATAAATGGCCCCACTCTAAGAAACAGTGGAGATGGAAACATCCACCATTGAAATCTTTTTGGGGTCCACTATCTTATTTATAGGCCATCCAGCACTTCTATTTTCAGCCCAAGCCCAGCCCATTGGGAAGCACATTAGCTGTTACCTGGTAACACCTTAGTGGGTGTTACCCCCTACTGTGTGGGGCCTACCTTGATGTGTTTTTTTTTATATCCATGCCGTCCATCTATTGTTACGCATAATTCTAGGATAATATCCAGAATTATAAGAAGATACAAATCTCAAGTGGACCATACCAATAGAAAGAGTGATGAATAGTCATTAAAAGCAATTTGCGGGCCACAACTTTTAGATCAAGCTGATCTTTAAATTTTCTTTTCATCCGAACCTTCTTGACAATATGAAGAGCCTGGATTGCAAATAAACATTACCAAGACCCTACGATGGGGTGTTTGGAATTTTTAATGGTGGGCACTCAATCGGCACTGTTTCCCATGGTATGGTCCACTTGAGATTGGATTTGTATAATTTTTGGAAGCCCATCCTAAAATGGGCTAGAGAAACAAATGGACAGCATGGATGGGCGCGACTTGCCCTGGAACCAGCGATGTGGGCTGGAGAAACATCATTTTAGGTTTTGATACAAAAAATGAAGCTGATTCAAATATTAAGTGGACCACACCATATAAAAAGTCATGATTGAATCTCTACCAGTGAAAACTTCATGCATGGATTTCACGGGGATGTTTATTTGCCATTATTTTCCATCCAACCTATTGATAAGGCCATGAACATCTAGATTAATAGATCACATAAATATCATCTTGTTCCAAAGCTTCTGTGGCCCATAGGAAGTTATTAATGGTTAATAAGCACTGTTTCATGTACTATGGCCCATCTGAGATTGGAACTGATTCATTTTTTGTATCATTCGCTAAAATGAACTTTCAATACGGATGGACGGCATGGATGTAGTCACATACATTACAGTGGCCCCACGGTCAGGGGGATCCCACCCACCTCGGTGGATTCGGGGTCTCACCTAATCCGCTCCCAACATGGATATACAGAATACCATCCAAGTGGGTCACGCGGTAGGGGTAACATGGTAGGCACAAAGATATCTCTGTGCTCGTGGCTGTGTGGGGTCCACAAAGATGTTCTTGAAAAATCATATTCATCGATCTGTTTTCTAAGATCATAATAGGACAGTATTATAAAAATCACGTAGATCCAAAACTCAGGTGGGCCATACTAACAAAACAGTGGGAACATCAACGTCCACCATTGAAACCTTCCTGAAGCATACCATGATTTTTATATTCCATCCAAACCGTTCATAAAATTATCACCAATCAGATAAACTCTAGCAACAAATATCATCCGGATACAAAACTTCTGTGACCGTCAAGCGTTCAATCCCTACTGTTTCGTGTGGTATGGCCCACATGAGTTTTGGATCTGCCTGATCTATTCATTCCTGGCCTATTGTGATCTTTAAAAACAGATGGACGGTGTGGATTTTTCAAGAACATCTCTGTGGACCCCACACAGCCACGGGCACAGAGATATCTCTGTGCCTGAGGTCACAAGTAATCTGCACTTCACCCACTAAGTGTTACACCGAATTCGCTCCCAGTACGCCGACCCTTATATAATCCCCAATACACGCTCTTTTCTCTCTGCGTCCATTTTTCTCATATCTCTGTCGCAGTTTTCTCTCTTCGTCTCTCTTCTACTGTATTCATCTATCTGCAATGGTGGTTCTCACTTCTCCAATGGCATCTTTACTTCTTCCCTCGTTCTCTCTGTCAGCTAATTACCGGCGGAGCTATACAATCAGATGTGCTAGCCTATCCGATCCTCCTCCATTGTACCAGAGCATGAGAGCGTACGCACCAACAACCGTTTCAAACTTGGGCCCCTCAGTGCACCGCCTTGGATGCGTGATCGAAGGCGTTGGTGACATAGTCACCGTTAAGGTCGACTCATCTGTTCCTCCTGGAACTTTGAGAATTCCATCAGTTGAAGGTCTTCGATCCGAACAACTGAGCGAAGATACTGAAAGCAATTCTGCTGCTATAGCAGGACTGCGCATCATGAAAGATATTTCTGTCTGGTCTACTGGATTATCTATGTCAATTCAGAAAGGCTTCCCTCACTTAACCGGACTTGGTTCCGGTGATGCAAGCACCGTTGCGGCAGCCATTGCAATTAGATGTCTATTTGGTTCAAAGCTGGAGGACGTTGAACTCATCAAGTTCTGTGTTGATGACACCACTCAGTTCAGCTCCGGTGACATAAGTGGCCCTTATATCGACCACATTGCACCGTCCGTTTTGGATGGCTTCGTTTTCGTACAAGACCAACGACTTTGTCATTTGGTAAAGCTGAATGTCCCCATCACTCCTAAACTCTTTTTTGTAATCGTTATGCCAGATTTTTTCCATAAGTTAAGGGCGAGAGATCCGGAATTTCAGATGCTCCAGACGGTGAGATATTTGCACGAAGGGGATATTAGGAGTATTGGATCTGCTTGATCTATTCATTCATGTCCTATTGTGATCTTTAAAAACAGATGGACGGAGTGGATTTTTCAGGAACATCTCTGTGGACCCCACACAGCCACGGGCACAGATATATCTCTGTGCCCGGGGCCACAGGTAATCCGCTCTCAACCCACTAAGGGTTACACCGAATTCGCTCCCAGTACGCCGACCCTTATATAATCCCTAACACACGCTCTTTTCTCTCTGCGTCCATTTTTCTCATATCTCTGTCGCAGTTTTCTCTCTTCGTCTCTCTTCTACTGCATTCATCTATCTGCAATGGTGGTTCTCACTTCTCCAATTGCATCTTTACTTCTTCCCTCGTTCTCTCTGTCAGCTAATTACCAGCGGAGCTATACAATCAGATGTGCTGGCCAATCTAATCCTCCTCCATTGTACCAGAGCGTGAGCGCGTACGCATTAGAAACCGTTTCAAACTTGGGCCCCTTAGTGGACCGCCTTGGATGGGCGATCGAAGGCGTTGGTGACATAGTCACCGTTAAGGTCGACTCATCTGTTCCTCCTGGAACTTTGAGAATTTCATCAGTTGAAGGTCTTCGATCCGAGCAAGTGAGCGAAGATACTGAAAGCAATTCTGCCGCTATAGCAGGACTGCGCATCCTGAAAGAGATTACTGTCCGGTCTACTGGATTATCTATGTCAATTCAGAAAGGCTTCCCTCACTTAACCGGACTTGGTTCCGGTGATGCAAGCACCGTTGCGGCAGCCATTGCAATTAGATGTCTATTTGGTTCAAAGCTGGAGGATATTGAACTCATCAAGTTCTGTGTTGATGCCACCACTCAGTTCAGCTCCGGTGACATAAGTGGCCCTTATATCGACCACATTGCACCGTCCGTTTTGGATGGCTTCGTTTTCGTACAAGACCAACGACTTTGTCATTTGGTAAAGCTGAATGTCCCCATCACTCCCAAACTCTTTTTTGTAATCGTTACGCCAGATTTTTTCCATAAGTTAAGGGCGAGAGATCCGGAATTTCAGATGCTCTAGACGGTGAGATGTTTGCAGGAAGGGGATATTAGAAGTTTTGGATCTGCCTGATCTATTCATTCATGTCCTATTGTGATCTTTAAAAACAGATGGACGGAGTAGATTTTTCAAGAACATCTCTGTGGACCCCACACAGCCACGGGCACAGAGATATCTCTGTGTCCAGGGTCACAGGTAATCCGCTCTCCACCCACTAAGGGTTACACCGAATTTGCTCCCAGTACGCCGACCCTTATATAATCCCCAACACACGCTCTTTTCTCTCTGGGTCCATTTTTCTCATATCTCTGTCGCAGTTTTCTCTCTTCGACTCTCTTCTATTGTCCTCATCTCTCTTCATTGGTGGTTCTCACTTCTCCAATGGCATCTTTACTTCTTCCCTCGTTCTCTCTGTCAGCTAGTTACTGGCGGAGCTATACAATCAGATGTTCTGGCCTATCTGATCCTCCTACATTGTACCAGAGCGTGAGCGCGTACGCACCAGAAACCGTTTCAAACTTGGGCCCCTTAGTGGACCGCCTTGGATGCATGATCGAAGGCGTCGGTGACATAGTCACCGTTAAGGTCGACTCATTTGTTCCTCCTGGAACTTTGAGAATTTCATCAGTTGAAGGTCTTCGATCCGAGCAAGTGAGCGAAGATAGTGAAAGCAATTCTGCTGCTATAGCAGGACTGCGCATCATGAAAGATATTACTGTCCGATCTACTGGATTATCTATGTCAATTCAGAAAGGCTTCCCTCACTTAACCGGACTTGGTTTCGGTGATGCAAGCACCGTTGCGGCAACCATTGCAATTAGATGTCTTTTTGGTTCAAAGCTGGAGGACATTGAACTCATCAAGTTCTGTGTTGATGCCACCACTCAGTTCAGCTCCGGTGACATAAGTGGCCCTTATATCGACCACATTGCACCGTCCGTTTTGGGTGGCTTCGTTTTCGTACAAGACCAACGTCTTTGTCATTTGGTAAAGCTGAATGTCCCCATCACTCCCAAACTCTTTTTTGTAATTGTTACGCTAGATTTTTTCCATAAGGTAATGGCGAGAGATCTGGAATTTCAGATGCTCCAGACGGTGGGATGTTTGCATGAAAGGGATATTAGGAGTTTTGGATCTGCCTGATCTATTCATTCATGTCCTATTGTGATCTTTAAAAACAGATGGACGTAGTGGATTTTTCAGGAACATCTCTGTGGACCCCACACAGCCACGGGCACAGAGATATCTCTGTGCCCGGGGCGACAGGTAATCCGCTCTCCACCCACTAAAGGTTACACCGAATTCGCTCCCAGTACGCCGACCCTTATATAATCCCCAAGACACGCTCTTTTCTCACTGCGTCCATTTTCCTCATATCTCTGTCCCTGTTTTTCCTCTTCGTCTCTCTTCTATTGTCCTCATCTCTCTACAATGGTGGTTCTCACTTCTCCAATGGCATCTTTACTTCCTCCCTCGTTCTCTCTGTCAGCTAGTTACCGGCGGAGCTATACAATCAGATGTCCTGTCCTATCCGATCCTCCTCCATTCTACCAGAGCGTGAGAGCGTACGCACCAGCAACCGTTTCAAACTTGGGCCCCTTAGTGGACCGCCTTGGATGCGCGATCGAAGGCGTTGGTGACATAGTCACCGTTAAGGTCGACTCATCTGTTCCTCCTGGAACTTTCAGAGTTTCATCAGTTGAAGGTCTTCGATCCGAAAAAGTGAGCGGAGATACTGAAAGCAATTCTGCCGCTATAGCAGGACTGCGCATCCTGAAAGAGATTGCTGTCCGGTCTACTGGATTATCTATGTCAATTCAGAAAGGCTTCCCTCACTTAACCGGACTTGGTTCCGGTGATGCAGGCACCGTTGCTGCAGCCATTGCAATTAGATGTCTATTTGGTTTAAAGCTGGAGGACATTGAACTCATCAAGTTCTGTGTTGATGCCACCACTCTGTTCAGCTCCGGTGACATAAGTGGCCCTTATATCGACCACATTGCACCGTCCGTTTTGGGTGGCTTCGTTTTCGTACAAGACCAATGACTTTGTCATTTGGTAAAGCTGAATGTCCCCATCACTCCCAAACTCTTTTTTGTAATCGTTACGCCAGATTTTTTCCATAAGTTAAGGGCGAGAGATCCGGAATTTCAGATGCTCCAGACGGTGAGATATTTGCACGAAGGGGATATTAGGAGTTTTGGATCTGCTTGATCTATTCATTCATGTCCTATTGTGATCTTTAAAAACAGATGGACGGAGCGGATTTTTCATGAACATCTCTGTGGACCCCACACAGCCACGGGCACAGATATATCTCTGTGCTCGGGGCCACAGGTAATCCGCTCTCAACCCACTAAGGGTTACACCGAATTCGCTCCCAGTACGCCGACCCTTATATAATCCCTAACACACGCTCTTTTCTCTCTGCGTCCATTTTTCTCATATCTCTGTCGCAGTTTTCTCTCTTCGTCTCTCTTCTACTGTATTCATCTATCTGCAATGGTGGTTCTCACTTCTCCAATTGCATCTTTACTTCTTCCCTCGTTCTCTCTGTCAGCTAATTACCAGCGGAGCTATACAATCAGATGTGCTGGCCAATCTAATCCTCCTCCATTGTACCAGAGCGTGAGCGCGTACGCACCAGAAACCGTTTCAAACTTGGGCCCCTTAGTGGACCGCCTTGGATGGGCGATCGAAGGCGTTGGTGACATAGTCACCGTTAAGGTCGACTCATCTGGTCCTCCTGGAACTTTGAGAATTTCATCAGTTGAAGGTCTTCGATCCGAGCAAGTGAGCGAAGATACTGAAAGCAATTCTGCCGCTATAGCAGGACTGCGCATCCTGAAAGAGATTACTGTCCGGTCATCTGGATTATCTATGTCAATTCAGAAAGGCTTCCCTCACTTAACCGGACTTGGTTCCGGTGATGCAAGCACCGTTGCGGCAGCCATTGCAATTAGATGTCTATTTGGTTCAAAGCTGGAGGATATTGAACTCATCAAGTTCTGTTTTGATGCCACCACTCAGTTCAGCTCCGGTGACATAAGTGGCCCTTATATCGACCACATTGCACCGTCCGTTTTGGATGGCTTCGTTTTCGTACAAGACCAACGTCTTTGTCATTTGGTAAAGCTGAATGTCCCCATCACTCCCAAACTCTTTTTTGTAATCGTTACGCCAGATTTTTTCCATAAGTTAAGGGCGAGAGATCCGGAATTTCAGATGCTCTAGACGGTGAGATGTTTGCAGGAAGGGGATATTAGAAGTTTTGGATCTGCCTGATCTATTCATTCATGTCCTATTGTGATCTTTAAAAACAGATGGACAGAGTAGATTTTTCAAGAACATCTCTGTGGACCCCACACAGCCACGGGCACAGAGATATCTCTGTGTCCGGGGTCACAGGTAATCCGCTCTCCACCCGCTAAGGGTTGCACCGAATTTGCTCCCAGTACGCCGACCCTTATATAATCCCCAACACACGCTCTTTTCTCGCTGGGTCCATTTTTCTCATATCTCTGTCGCAGTTTTCTCTCTTCGACTCTCTTCTATTGTCCTCATCTCTCTTCATTGGTGGTTCTCACTTCTCCAATGTCATCTTTACTTCTTCCCTCGTTCTCTCTGTCAGCTAGTTACCGGCGGAGCTATACAATCAGATGTGCTGGCCTATCTGATCCTCCTCCATTGTACCAGAGCGTGAGCGCGTACGCACCAGAAACCGTTTCAAACTTGGGCCCCTTAGTGGACCGCCTTGGATGCATGATCGAAGGCGTCGGTGACATAGTCACCGTTAAGGTCGACTCATCTGTTCCTCCTGGAACTTTGAGAATTTCATCAGTTGAAGGTCTTCGATCCGAGCAAGTGAGCGAAGATAGTGAAAGCAATTCTGCTGCTATAGCAGGACTGCGCATCATGAAAGATATTACTGTCCGATCTACTGGATTATCTATGTCAATTCAGCAAGGCTTCCCTCACTTAACCGGACTTGGTTCCGGTGATGCAAGCACCGTTGCGGCAACCATTGCAATTAGATGTCTTTTTGGTTCAAAGCTGGAGGACATTGAACTCATCAAGTTCTGTGTTGATGCCACCACTCAGTTCAGCTCCGGTGACATAAGTGGCCCTTATATCGACCACATTGCACCGTCCGTTTTGGATGGCTTCGTTTTCGTACAAGACCAACGTCTTTGTCATTTGGTAAAGCTGAATGTCCCCATCACTCCCAAACTCTTTTTTGTAATCGTTACGCCAGATTTTTTCCATAAGTTAAGGGCGAGAGATCCGGAATTTCAGATGCTCTAGACGGTGAGATGTTTGCAGGAAGGGGATATTAGAAGTTTTGGATCTGCCTGATCTATTCATTCATGTCCTATTGTGATCTTTAAAAACAGATGGACGGAGTAGATTTTTCAAGAACATCTCTGTGGACCCCACACAGCCACGGGCACAGAGATATCTCTGTGTCCGGGGTCACAGGTAATCCGCTCTCCACCCACTAAGGGTTGCACCGAATTTGCTCACAGTACGCCGACCCTTATATAATCCCCAACACACGCTCTTTTCTCTCTGGGTCCATTTTTCTCATATCTCTGTCGCAGTTTTCTCTCTTCGACTCTCTTCTATTGTCCTCATCTCTCTTCATTGGTGGTTCTCACTTCTCCAATGTCATCTTTACTTCTTCCCTCGTTCTCTCTGTCAGCTAGTTACCGGCGGAGCTATACAATCAGATGTGCTGGCCTATCTGATCCTCCTCCATTGTACCAGAGCGTGAGCGCGTACGCACCAGAAACCGTTTCAAACTTGGGCCCCTTAGTGGACCGCCTTGGATGCATGATCGAAGGCGTCGGTGACATAGTCACCGTTAAGGTCGACTCATCTGTTCCTCCTGGAACTTTGAGAATTTCATCAGTTGAAGGTCTTCGATCCGAGCAAGTGAGCGAAGATAGTGAAAGCAATTCTGCTGCTATAGCAGGACTGCGCATCATGAAAGATATTACTGTCCGATCTACTGGATTATCTATGTCAATTCAGAAAGGCTTCCCTCACTTAACCGGACTTGGTTCCGGTGATGCAAGCACCGTTGCGGCAACCATTGCAATTAGATGTCTTTTTGGTTCAAAGCTGGAGGACATTGAACTCATCAAGTTCTGTGTTGATGCCACCACTCAGTTCAGCTCCGGTGACATAAGTGGCCCTTATATCGACCACATTGCACCGTCCGTTTTGGATGGCTTCGTTTTCGTACAAGACCAACGTCTTTGTCATTTGGTAAAGCTGAATGTCCCCATCACTCCCAAACTCTTTTTTGTAATCGTTACGCCAGATTTTTTCCATAAGTTAAGGGCGAGAGATCCGGAATTTCAGATGCTCTAGACGGTGAGATGTTTGCAGGAAGGGGATATTAGAAGTTTTGGATCTGCCTGATCTATTCATTCATGTCCTATTGTGATCTTTAAAAACAGATGGACGGAGTAGATTTTTCAAGAACATCTCTGTGGACCCCACACAGCCACGGGCACAGAGATATCTCTGTGTCCGGGGTCACAGGTAATCCGCTCTCCACCCACTAAGGGTTGCACTGAATTTGCTCCCAGTACGCCGACCCTTATATAATCCCCAACACATGCTCTTTTCTCTCTGGGTCCATTTTCTCATATCTCTGTCGCAGTTTTCTCTCTTCGACTCTCTTCTATTGTCCTCATCTCTCTTCATTGGTGGTTCTCACTTCTCCAATGTCATCTTTACTTCTTCCCTCGTTCTCTCTGTCAGCTAGTTACCGGCGGAGCTATACAATCAGATGTGCTGGCCTATCTGATCCTCCTCCATTGTACCAGAGCGTGAGCGCGTACGCACCAGAAACCGTTTCAAACTTGGGCCCCTTAGTGGACCGCCTTGGATGCATGATCGAAGGCGTCGGTGACATAGTCACCGTTAAGGTCGACTCATCTGTTCCTCCTGGAACTTTGAGAATTTCATCAGTTGAAGGTCTTCGATCCGAGCAAGTGAGCGAAGATAGTGAAAGCAATTCTGCTGCTATAGCAGGACTGCGCATCATGAAAGATATTACTGTCCGATCTACTGGATTATCTATGTCAATTCAGAAAGGCTTCCCTCACTTAACCGGACTTGGTTCCGGTGATGCAAGCACCGTTGCGGCAACCATTGCAATTAGATGTCTTTTTGGTTCAAAGCTGGAGGACATTGAACTCATCAAGTTCTGTGTTGATGCCACCACTCAGTTCAGCTTCGGTGACATAAGTGGCCCTTATATCGACCACATTGCACCGTCCGTTTTGGATGGCTTCGTTTTCGTACAAGACCAACGTCTTTGTCATTTGGTAAAGCTGAATGTCCCCATCACTCCCAAACTCTTTTTTGTAATCGTTACGCCAGATTTTTTCCATAAGTTAAGGGCGAGAGATCCGGAATTTCAGATGCTCTAGACGGTGAGATGTTTGCAGGAAGGGGATATTAGAAGTTTTGGATCTGCCTGATCTATTCATTCATGTCCTATTGTGATCTTTAAAAACAGATGGACGGAGTAGATTTTTCAAGAACATCTCTGTGGACCCCACACAGCCACGGGCACAGAGATATCTCTGTGTCCGGGGTCACAGGTAATCCGCTCTCCACCCACTAAGGGTTGCACTGAATTTGCTCCCAGTACGCCGACCCTTATATAATCCCCAACACATGCTCTTTTCTCTCTGGGTCCATTTTTCTCATATCTCTGTCGCAGTTTTCTCTCTTCGACTCTCTTCTATTGTCCTCATCTCTCTTCATTGGTGGTTCTCACTTCTCCAATGTCATCTTTACTTCTTCCCTCGTTCTCTCTGTCAGCTAGTTACCGGCGGAGCTATACAATCAGATGTGCTGGCCTATCTGATCCTCCTCCATTGTACCAGAGCGTGAGCGCGTACGCACCAGAAACCGTTTCAAGCTTGGGCCCCTTAGTGGACCGCCTTGGATGCATGATCGAAGGCGTCGGTGACATAGTCACCGTTAAGGTCGACTCATCTGTTCCTCCTGGAACTTTGAGAATTTCATCAGTTGAAGGTCTTCGATCCGAGCAAGTGAGCGAAGATAGTGAAAGCAATTCTGCTGCTATAGCAGGACTGCGCATCATGAAAGATATTACTGTCCGATCTACTGGATTATCTATGTCAATTCAGAAAGGCTTCCCTCACTTAACCGGACTTGGTTCCGGTGATGCAAGCACCGTTGCGGCAACCATTGCAATTAGATGACTTTTTGGTTCAAAGCTGGAGGACATTGAACTCATCAAGTTCTGTGTTGATGCCACCACTCAGTTCAGCTCCGGTGACATAAGTGGCCCTTATATCGACCACATTGCACCGTCCATTTTGGGTGGCTTCGTTTTCGTACAAGACCAACGTCTTTGTCATTTGGTAAAGCTGAATGTCCCCATCACTCCCAAACTCTTTTTTGTAATCGTTACACCAGATTTTTTCCATAAGTTAAGGGCGAGAGATCCGGAATTTCAGATGCTCCAGACGGTGCGATATTTGCACGAAGGGGATATTAGGAGTTTTGGATCTGCTTGATCTATTCATTCATGTCCTATTGTGATCTTTAAAAACAGATGGACGTAGTGGATTTTTCAGGAACATCTCTGTGGACCCCACACAGCCACGGGCACAGAGATATCTCTGTGCCCGGGGTGACAGGTAATCCGCTCTCCACCCACTAAAGGTTACACCGAATTTGCTCCCAGTACGCCGACCCTTATATAATCCCCAAGACTGAAATTGCGGTTTCACCGCTTGTAGAGACACTTGGAGATATGGCTATGGACCTAGAGGGGGGGTGAATAGGACCTTTTTGAAAATCTTTTCACCTACTAATACAATTCAACAAAATAAGCGTTGTAAGCAAGAACACCTCGGCTTCCAAGCCTTGGTGGGTCCAATCAAATAGACTAGCAAGGGTTAAGCAATAATCAAACCTAGTCTAAGCATGCATAGATAAGAAAATGATTCAACTGATAAAGCTTCTTTCCTATGCAACTTGTGTAGACTTATGAGAGTGGATCAATGAGCTCAAGTCTATACAAGTAGTGAAGGTACATCTTGTGCAAGGATGCCTAAAAAGTGCCTAGCATGCATTCCTATCAATCATTCATAATTAAGCAATTAAACAAACAATGAAAAGATAGAATGAGCTCAAGAACAATCACAAACACAAGGATGTATAGTGGTTCGACGACGTGTCTACTCCACTCCCGGTTCAAGTACTCAACCCCTTTGAGCACACCGGCATTCACTATCGGAGGTTTTAAATGAGGTTCACCTCTCAACCTTTACACGGAGGTTTTTCGGTTCACCTCTCAACCGTATCCGGAGTTTTAGACATAGGCTAACTCTCAACCTTATCGCACGTTTACTCCCGTGTCGGAGGCTCCCCCTTGGAGACTTAGTTTAGGCCCGGCTAACGGGCCAAGGAACGGCTAACGTCCCTAAGGCGAGTTGACAAACAAACTCTAAAATGGACTCTCAAATGAGACAACTTACTTGTCGGATGAGCCCCTTGTTTAGCGCCGTAATGGGTTGCTTGATCTCCGCTCTCCCGTGCTTCAATCAGCTTCCCTTTGCTCCCTCGATCGTGTCGCCGTTGCGTCGCCAATGCCTCAGCCACATTCGATCAAACACCTTGCATGCGATGCCTTGAAATGCCCAAGGTGCTAGGAGGATGGGTGAATCTCATACATGGGATGTGTAGGTTGTTCCAACTAGGAGATTCACCTAGAGAGTCTTCTAGAGGTCTTGGACAAAGGATATACCTATGTGGAATAGTGTCACACCTCTAGATTTGAGAGAGGAATCAAGTCATCTCTTGATAGCATTTGAATGCCCATACTTGTGTTTGAAACACAAGGGATATGACTTGAAAACCTCCTCTTTGAGGCCCCAAATGATGTACAAGATAAGTGTGGAATGGGCTCTCAAAAACTTCTCTCTACTGACCCAAGAATGGAGCTCCATATTTATAGAAAAGAGGCTCCAACGGTCATAAAACGGCCATAAAACGGCCTGCCCCGACCGGTCATGACCGGTCGGACTCCCCTGCTGAAGAACCTCAAGTGTATAGGCCAAATATACTGGCCGACCGGTCATGACCGGTCGGACCACCTTGCTGGACAGCCCTGAAAACATCAGGCCGACCGGTCATGACCGGTCGGCCATGCTTGCTGAGTCCCCACCTTTCATGTGTGAAGGCCGACCGGTCATGACCGGTCGGCAGGCCTTTGAAGCAAGCAGCAAGGCTGCTGGCCGACCGGTCATGACCGGTCGGACCAGCCTGGTTCTCCCTTCAAATGAGCTGAACACAACATGTTTCAGCTTGGTGTTTTAGGCCAAGGTTGGGTTGATCAAATGGGACACCTAGGGCCTATCAATGATGCCTAAAGGGTTCTAATTATGGTCAAGGACATCAAAGAAACAAAGGGGATAGGTTTTGGTCGAGGTTAAGGCACCAAGGCATCTCATATACCTGAATCTTCTTCCTTGATGCGGCTGGACGTCTTGAGTCTTCGGTCTTCGTCTTCTTTGGGCTCAACCGACTCTAGACTCACTGCTGTAAGTGATTGACAAACAAGGTGCACTAGTATGCCACGGAAAAGTGCACTAACAAAGACACGCTCTTTTCTCACTGCGTCCATTTTCCTCATATCTCTGTCGCTGTTTTCCCTCTTCGTCTCTCTTCTATTGTCCTCATCTCTCTACAATGGTGGTTCTCACTTCTCCAATGGCATCTTTACTTCCTCCCTCGTTCTCTCTGTCAGCTAGTTACCGGCGGAGCTATACAATCAGATGTGCTGGCCTATCCGATCCTCCTCCATTCTACCAGAGCGTGAGAGCGTACGCACCAGCAACCGTTTCAAACTTGGGCCCCTTAGTGGACCGCCTTGGATGCGCGATCGAAGGCGTTGGTGACATAGTCACCGTTAAGGTCGACTTATCTGTTCCTCCTGGAACTTTCAGAGTTTCATCAGTTGAAGGTCTTCGATCCGAAAAAGTGAGCGGAGATACTGAAAGAAATTCTGCTGCTATAGCAGGACTGCGCATCCTGAAAGAGATTGTTTTCCGGTCTACTGGATTATCTATGTCAATTCAGAAAGGCTTCCCTCACTTAACCGGACTTGGTTCCGGTGATGCAGGCACCGTTGCGGCAGCCATTGCAATTAGATGTCTATTTGGTTCAAAGCTGGAGGACATTGAACTCATCAAGTTCTGTGTTGATGCCACCACTCAGTTCAGCTCCGGTGACATAAGTGGCCCTTATATCGACCACATTGCACCGTCCGTTTTGGGTGGCTTCGTTTTCGTACAAGACCAACGACTTTGTCATTTGGTAAAGCTGAATGTCCCCATCACTCCCAAACTCTCTTTTGTAATTGTTACGCCAGATTTTTTTCATTAGTTAAGGGCGAGAGATCCGGAATTTCAGATGCTCAAGACGGTGAGATGTTTGCACGAAGGGGATATTAGGAGTTTTGGATCTGCCTGATCTATTCATTCACGCCCTATTGTGATCTTTAGAAACAGATGGACGGAGTGAAATTTTCAAGAACATCTCTGTGGACCCCACACATCCACGGGCACAGGGCCACAGGTAATCCGCTCTCCACCCACTAAGGGTTGCACCGAATTCGCTCCCAGTACGCCGACCCTTATATAATCCCCAACACACGCTCTTTTCTCTTTGAGTCCAATTTTCTCATATCTCTGTCGCTGTTTTCTCTCTTCGTCTCTCTTCTATTATCCTCACCTCTCTGCAATGGTGGTTCTCACTTCTCCAATGGCATCTTTACTTCTTCCCTCGTTCTCTCTGTCGGCTATTTACCGGCGGACCTATACAATCAGATGTGCCGGCCTATCCGATCCTCCTCCATTCTACCAGAGCGTGAGAGCGTATGCACCAACAACCGTTTCAAACTTGGGCCCCTTAGTGGACCGCCTTGGATGCGCGATCGAAGGCGTTGGTGACAGAGTCACCGTTAAGGTCGACTCATCTGTTCCTCCTGGAACTTCCAGTGTTTCATCAGTTGAAGGTCTTCGATCCGAAAAAGTGGGCGAAGATACTGAAAGCAATTCTGCTGCTATAGCAGGACTGCGCATCCTGAAAGAGATTGCTGTCCGGTCTACTGGATTATCTATGTCAATTCAGAAAGGCTTCCCTCACTTAACCGGATTTGGTTCCGGTGATGCAAGCACCGTTGCGGCAGCCATTGCAATTAGATGTCTATTTGGTTCAAAGCTGGAGGACATTGAACTCATCATGTTCTGTGTTGATGCCACCACTCAGTTCAGCTCCGGTGACGTAAGTGGCCATTATATCGACCACATTGCACCGTCCGTTTTGGGTGGCTTCGCTTTCGTACAAGACCAACGATTTTGTCATTTGGTAAAACTGAATGTCCCCATCACTCCCAAACTCTTTTTTGTAATAGTTACGCCAGATTTTTCTCATTAGTTAAGGGCGAGAGATCCGGAATTTCAGATGCTCCAGATGGTGAGATGTTTGCACGAAGGGGATATTAGGAGTTTTGGATCTGCCTGATCTATTCATTCATGCCCTATTGTGATCTTTAGAAACAGATGGACGGAGTGGAATTTTCAAGAACATCTCTGTGGACCCCACACATCCACGGGCACAGAGACATCTCTGTGCCCGGGGCCACAAGTAATCTGCTCTCCACCCACTAAGGGTTGCACCGAATTCGCTCCCAGTACGCCGACCCTTATATAATCCCCAACACACGCTCTTTTCTCTCTGCGTCCAATTTTCTCATATCTCTGTCGCAGTTTTCTCTCATCGTCTCTCTTCTATTGTCCTCATCTCTCTGCAATGGTGGTTCTCACTTCTCCAATGGCATCTTTACATCTTCCCTCGTTCTCCCTATCGGCTAGTTACCGGCGGAGCTATACAATCAGATGTGCTGGCCTCCTCCATTTTACTAGAGCGTGAGAGCGTACGCACCAGCAACCGTTTCAAACTTGGGCCCCTTAGTGGACCGCCTTGGTTGCGCGATCGAAGGCGTTGGTGACATAGTCACCGTTAAGGTCGACTCATCTGTTCCTCCTGGAACTTTGAGAATTTCATCAGTTGAAGGTCTTCGATCCGAGCAAGTGAGCGAAATTACTGAAAGCAATTCTGCTGCTATAGCAGGACTGCGCATCCTGAAAGAGATTGTTGTCCGGTAAACTGGATTATCTATGTCAATTCGGAAAGGCTTCCCTCACTTAACCGGACTTGGTTCCGGTGATGCAAGCACCGTTGCGGCAGCCATTGCAATTAAATGTCCATTTGGTTCAGAGCTAGAGGACATTTAACTCATCAAGTTCTGTGTTGATGCCACCACTCAGTTCAGCTCCGGTGACATAAGTGGCCCTTATATCGACCACATTGCACCGTCCGTTTTGGGCTGCTTCGTTTTCGTACAAGAACAACGTCTTTGTCATTTGGTAAAGCTGAATGTCCCCATCACTCCCAAACTCTTTTTTGTAATTCTTACGCCAGATTTTTTTCATAAGTTAACGGCGAGAGATCCGGAATTTTAGATGCACCAGACGGTGAGATGTTTGCATGAAAGGAATATTAGGAGTTTTGGATCTACCTGATCTTTTCATTCATGTCCTATTGTGATCTTTAAAAACAGATGGACGGAGTGGATTTTTCAAGAACATCTCTGTGAACCCCACACATCCACAGGCACAGTGACATCTCTGTGCCCGGGGCCACAGGTAATCCGCTCTCCACCCACTAAGGGTTACACCGAATTCGCTCCTAGTACGCCGACCCGTATATAATCCCCAACACACGCTCTGTTCTATTTACGTCCATTTTTCTCATATCTCCGTCGCAGTTTTCTCTCTTCGTCTCTCTTCTATTGTCCTCATCTCTCTGCAATTGTGGTTCTCACTTCTCCAAAGGCATCTTTACTTCTTCCCTCGTTCTCTCTGTTAGCTAGTTACCGGCGGAGCTATACAATCAGATGTGCTGGCCTATCCGATCATCCTCCATTGTTCCAGAGCGTGAGAGCGTACGCACCAGCAACCGTTTCAAACTTGGGCCCCTTAGTGGAACGCCTTGGATGCGTGATCGAAGGCATTGGTGACATAGTCACCGTTAAGGTCGACTCATCTGTTCCTCCTGGAACTTCCAGAGTTTCATCAGTTGAAAGTCTTCGATCCGAAAAAGTGAGCGAAGATACTGAAAGCAATTCTGCTGCTATAGCAGGACTGCGCATCCTGAAAGAGATTACTGTCCGGACCTCTGGATTATCTATGTCAATTCAGAAAGGCTTCCCTCACTTAACCGGACTTGGTTCCGGTGATGCAAGCACCGTTGCGGCAGCCATTGCAATTAGATGTCTATTTGGTTCAAAGCTGGAGGACATTGAACTCATCATGTTCTGTGTTGATGCCACCACTCAGTTCAGCTCCGGTGACGTAAGTGGCCATTATATCGACCACATTGCACCGTCCGTTTTGGGTGGCTTCGCTTTCGTACAAGACCAACGATTTTGTCATTTGGTAAAACTGAATGTCCCCATCACTCCCAAACTCTTTTTTGTAATAGTTACGCCAGATTTTTCTCATTAGTTAAGGGCGAGAGATCCGGAATTTCAGATGCTCCAGATGGTGAGATGTTTGCACGAAGGGGATATTAGGAGTTTTGGATCTGCCTGATCTATTCATTCATGCCCTATTGTGATCTTTAGAAACAGATGGACGGAGTGGAATTTTCAAGAACATCTCTGTGGACCCCACACATCCACGGGCACAGAGACATCTCTGTGCCCGGGGCCACAAGTAATCTGCTCTCCACCCACTAAGGGTTGCACCGAATTCGCTCCCAGTACGCCGACCCTTATATAATCCCCAACACACGCTCTTTTCTCTCTGCGTCCAATTTTCTCATATCTCTGTCGCAGTTTTCTCTCATCGTCTCTCTTCTATTGTCCTCATCTCTCTGCAATGGTGGTTCTCACTTCTCCAATGGCATCTTTACATCTTCCCTCGTTCTCCCTGTCGGCTAGTTACCGGCGGAGCTATACAATCAGATGTGCTGGCCTCCTCCATTTTACTAGAGCGTGAGAGCGTACGCACCAGCAACCGTTTCAAACTTGGGCCCCTTAGTGGACCGCCTTGGTTGCGCGATCGAAGGCGTTGGTGACATAGTCACCGTTAAGGTCGACTCATCTGTTCCTCCTGGAACTTTGAGAATTTCATCAGTTGAAGGTCTTCGATCCGAGCAAGTGAGCGAAATTACTGAAAGCAATTCTGCTGCTATAGCAGGACTGCGCATCCTGAAAGAGATTGTTGTCCGGTAAACTGGATTATCTATGTCAATTCGGAAAGGCTTCCCTCACTTAACCGGACTTGGTTCCGGTGATGCAAGCACCGTTGCGGCAGCCATTGCAATTAAATGTCCATTTGGTTCAGAGCTAGAGGACATTTAACTCATCAAGTTCTGTGTTGATGCCACCACTCAGTTCAGCTCCGGTGACATAAGTGGCCCTTATATCGACCACATTGCACCGTCCGTTTTGGGCTGCTTCGTTTTCGTACAAGACCAACGTCTTTGTCATTTGGTAAAGCTGAATGTCCCCATCACTCCCAAACTCTTTTTTGTAATTCTTACGCCAGATTTTTTTCATAAGTTAACGGCGAGAGATCCGGAATTTTAGATGCACCAGACGGTGAGATGTTTGCATGAAAGGAATATTAGGAGTTTTGGATCTACCTGATCTTTTCATTCATGTCCTATTGTGATCTTTAAAAACAGATGGACGGAGTGGATTTTTCAAGAACATCTCTGTGAACCCCACACATCCACAGGCACAGTGACATCTCTGTGCCCGGGGCCACAGGTAATCCGCTCTCCACCCACTAAGGGTTACACCGAATTCGCTCCTAGTACGCCGACCCGTATATAATCCCCAACACACGCTCTGTTCTATTTACGTCCATTTTTCTCATATCTCCGTCGCAGTTTTCTCTCTTCGTCTCTCTTCTATTGTCCTCATCTCTCTGCAATTGTGGTTCTCACTTCTCCAAAGGCATCTTTACTTCTTCCCTCGTTCTCTCTGTTAGCTAGTTACCGGCGGAGCTATACAATCAGATGTGCTGGCCTATCCGATCATCCTCCATTGTTCCAGAGCGTGAGAGCGTACGCACCAGCAACCGTTTCAAACTTGGGCCCCTTAGTGGAACGCCTTGGATGCGTGATCGAAGGCATTGGTGACATAGTCACCGTTAAGGTCGACTCATCTGTTCCTCCTGGAACTTCCAGAGTTTCATCAGTTGAAAGTCTTCGATCCGAAAAAGTGAGCGAAGATACTGAAAGCAATTCTGCTGCTATAGCAGGACTGCGCATCCTGAAAGAGATTACTGTCCGGACCTCTGGATTATCTATGTCAATTCAGAAAGGCTTCCCTCACTTAACCGGACTTGGTTCCGGTGATGCAAGCACCGTTGCGGCAGCCATTGCAATTAGATGTCTATTTGGTTCAAAGCTGGAGGACATTGAACTCATCATGTTCTGTGTTGATGCCACCACTCAGTTCAGCTCCGGTGACGTAAGTGGCCATTATATCGACCACATTGCACCGTCCGTTTTGGGTGGCTTCGCTTTCGTACAAGACCAACGATTTTGTCATTTGGTAAAACTGAATGTCCCCATCACTCCCAAACTCTTTTTTGTAATAGTTACGCCAGATTTTTCTCATTAGTTAAGGGCGAGAGATCCGGAATTTCAGATGCTCCAGATGGTGAGATGTTTGCACGAAGGGGATATTAGGAGTTTTGGATCTGCCTGATCTATTCATTCATGCCCTATTGTGATCTTTAGAAACAGATGGACGGAGTGGATTTTTCAAGAACATCTCTGTGAACCCCACACATCCACAGGCACAGTGACATCTCTGTGCCCGGGGCCACAGGTAATCCGCTCTCCACCCACTAAGGGTTACACCGAATTCGCTCCTAGTACGCCGACCCGTATATAATCCCCAACACACGCTCTGTTCTATTTACGTCCATTTTTCTCATATCTCCGTCGCAGTTTTCTCTCTTCGTCTCTCTTCTATTGTCCTCATCTCTCTGCAATTGTGGTTCTCACTTCTCCAAAGGCATCTTTACTTCTTCCCTCGTTCTCTCTGTTAGCTAGTTACCGGCGGAGCTATACAATCAGATGTGCTGGCCTATCCGATCATCCTCCATTGTTCCAGAGCGTGAGAGCGTACGCACCAGCAACCGTTTCAAACTTGGGCCCCTTAGTGGAACGCCTTGGATGCGTGATCGAAGGCATTGGTGACATAGTCACCGTTAAGGTCGACTCATCTGTTCCTCCTGGAACTTCCAGAGTTTCATCAGTTGAAAGTCTTCGATCCGAAAAAGTGAGCGAAGATACTGAAAGCAATTCTGCTGCTATAGCAGGACTGCGCATCCTGAAAGAGATTACTGTCCGGACCTCTGGATTATCTATGTCAATTCAGAAAGGCTTCCCTCACTTAACCGGACTTGGTTCCGGTGATGCAAGCACCGTTGCGGCAGCCATTGCAATTAGATGGCTATTTGGTTCAAAGCTGGAGGACATTGAACTCATCAAGTTCTGTGTTGATGCCACCACTCAGTTCAGCTCCGGTGACATAAGTGGCCCTTATATCGACCACATTGGACCGTCCGTTTTGGGTGGCTTCGTTTTCGTAGAAGACCAACGACTTTGTCATTTGGTAAAGCTGAATGTTACAATCACTCCCAAACTCTTTTTTGTAATTGTTACGCCAGATTTTTTCCATAAGTTAAGGGCGAGAGATCCGAAATTTCATATGCTCCAAACGGTGAGATGTTTGCACGAAGGGGACATTAGGAGATTTGGATCTGCCTGATCTATTCATTCATGTCCTATTGTGATCTTTAAAAACAGATGGACGGAGTGGATTTTTCAAGAACATCTCTGTGGACCCCACACAGCCACGGGCACAGAGATATCTCTATATCCGGGGCCATAGGTAATCCGCTCTCCACCCACTAAGGGTTACACGGAATTCGCTCCCAGTACGCCGACCCTTATATAATCCCCAACACACGCTCTTTTCTCTCTGCGTCCAATTTTCTCATATCTCTGTCGCAGTTTTCTCTCTTCGTCTCTCTTCTATTGTCCTCATCTCTCTGCAATGGTGGTTCTCACTTCTCCAATGGCATCTAACATCTTCCCTCGTTCTCTCTGTCGGCTAGTTACCGGCGGAGCTATACAATCAGATGTGCTGGCCTATCCGATCCTCCTCCATTTTACTAGAGCGTGAGAGCGTACGCACCAGCAACCGTTTCAAACTTGGGCCCCTTAGTGGACCGCCTTGGATGCGCGATCGAAGGCGTTGGTGACATAGTCACCGTTAAGGTCGAATCATCTGTTCCTCCTGGAACTTTGAGAATTTCATCAGTTGAAGGTCTTCGATCCGAGCAAGTGAGCGAAATTACTGAAAGCAATTCCGCTGCTATAGCAGGACTGCGCATCCTGAAAGAGATTGTTGTCCGGTAAACTGGATTATCTATGTCAATTCGGAAAGGCTTCCCTCACATAACCGGACTTGGTTCCGGTGATGCAAGCACCGTTGCGGCAGCCATTGCAATTAGATGTCCATTTGGTTCAGAGCTAGAGGACATTTAACTCATCAAGTTCTGTGTTGATGCCACCACTCAGTTCAGCTCCGGTGACATGTGGCCCTTATATCGACCACATTGCACCGTCCGTTTTGGGTTGCTTCGTTTTCGTACAAGACCAACGTCTTTGTCATTTGGTAAAGCTGAATGTCCCCATCACTCCCAAACTCTTTTTTGTAATTCTTACGCCAGATTTTTTTCATAAGTTAACGGCGAGAGATCCGGAATTTTAGATGCACCAGACGGTGAGATGTTTGCATGAAAGGAATATTAGGAGTTTTGGATCTACCTGATCTTTTCATTCATGTCCTATTGTGATCTTTAAAAACAGATGGACGGAGTGGATTTTTCAAGAACATCTCTGTGAACCCCACACATCCACAGGCACAGTGACATCTCTGTGCCCGGGGCCACAGGTAATCCGCTCTCCACCCACTAAGGGTTACACCGAATTCGCTCCTAGTACGCCGACCCGTATATAATCCCCAACACACGCTCTGTTCTATTTACGTCCATTTTTCTCATATCTCCGTCGCAGTTTTCTCTCTTCGTCTCTCTTCTATTGTCCTCATCTCTCAGCAATGGTGGTTCTCACTTCTCCAAAGGCATCTTTACTTCTTCCCTCGTTCTCTCTGTTAGCTAGTTACCGACGGAGCTATACAATCAGATGTGCTGGCCTGTCCGATCCTCCTCCATTGTTCCAGAGCGTGAGAGCGTACGCACCAGCAACCGTTTCAAACTTGGGCCCCTTAGTGGACCGCCTTGGATGCGCGATCGAAGGCGTTGGTGACATAGTCACCGTTAAGGTCGACTCATCTGTTCCTCCTGGAACTTCCAGAGTTTCATCAGTTGAAGGTCTTCGATACGAAAAAGTGAGCGAAGATACTGAAAGCAATTCTACTGCTATAGCAGGACTGCGCATCCAGAAAGAGATTGTTGTCCGGTTTACTGGATTATCTATGTTAATTCAGAAAGGCTTCCCTCACTTAACCGGACTTGGTTCCGGTGATGCAAGCACCGTTGCGTCAGTCATTGCAATTAGACGTCTATTTGGTTCGAAGCTGGAGGACATTGAACTCATCAAGTTCTGTGTTGATGCTACCACTCAGTTCAGCTCCGGTGACATAAGTGGCCCTTATATCGACCACATTGCACCGTCGTTTTGGGTTGCTTCGTTTTCGTACAAGACCAACGTCATCGTCATTTGCTAAAGCTAAATGTCCCCATCACTCCCAAACTCTTTTTTGTAATTCTTGCGCCAGATTTTTTTCATAAGTTAAGGGCGAGAGATCCGGAATTTTAGATGCACCAGACGGTGAGATGTTTGCATGAAGGGGATATTAAGAGTTTTGGATCTGCCTGATTTATTCATTAATGTCCTATTGTGATCTTTAAAAACAGATGGACAGAGTGGATTTTTCAAGAACATCTCTGTGAACCCCACACATCCATAGGCACAGTGACATCTCTGTGCCCGGGGCCACAAGTAATCCGCTCTCCACCCACTAAGGGTTACACCGAATTCGCTCTTAGTACGCCGACCCTTATATAATTCCCAACACACGCTCTTTTCTATTTACATCCATTTTTCTCATATCTCTGTCCCAGTTTTCTCTCTTCGTCTCTCTTCTATTGTCCTCATCTCTCTGCAATGCTGGTTCTCACTTCTCCAATGGCATCTTTACTTCTTCCCTCGTTCTCTCTGTCAGCTAGTTACCGGCGGAGCCATACAATCAGATGTGCTGGCTTATCCGATCCTCCTCCATTGTACCAGAGCGTGAGGGCGTACGCACCAGCAACCGTTTCAAACTTTGGCCCCTTAGTGGACCACCTTGGATGCGCGATCGAAGGCGTTGGTGACGTAATCACCGTTAAGGTCGACTCATCTGTTCCTCCTGGAACTTTGAGAATTTCATCAGTTGAAGGTCTTCGATCCGAGCAAGTGAGCGAAGATACTGAAAGCAATTCTGCTGCTATAGCAGGACTGCGCATCATGAAAGATATTTCTGTCCGGCCTACTAGATTATCTATGTCAATTCAGAAAGGCTTCCCTCACTTAACCGGACTTGGTTCCGGTGATGCAAGCACCGTTGCGGCAGCCATTGCAATTAGATGTCTATTTGGTTCAAAGCTGGAGGACGTTGAACTCATCAAGTTCTGTGTTGATGACACCACTCAGTTCAGCTCCGGTGACATAAGTGGCCCTTATATCGACCACATTGCACCGTCCGTTTTGGGTGGCTTCATTTTCGTACAAGACCAACGTCTTTGTCATTTGGTAAAGCTGAATGTCCCAATCACTCCCAAACTCTTTTTTGTAATTGTTACGCCAGATTTTTTTCATAAGTTAAGGTCGCGAGATCCGGAATTTCAGATGATCCAGACGGTGAGATGTTTGCCTGAAGGGGATATTAGGAGTTTTGGATCTGCCTGATCTATTCATTCATGTCCTATTGTGATCTTTAAAAACAGATGGACGGAGTGGATTTTTCAAGAACATCTCTGTGGACCCCACACAGCCACGGGCACAGAGATATCTCTATATCCGGGGCCATAGGTAATCCGCTCCCCACCCACTAAGGGTTACACCGAATTCGCTCCCAGTACGCCGACCCTTATATAATCCCCAACACACGCTCTTTTCTCTCTGCGTCCATTTTTCTCATATCTCAATCGCAGTTTTCTCTCTTCGTCTCTCTTCTATTGTCCTCATCTCTCTGCAATGGTGGTTCACACTTCTCTAATGGCATCTTTACTTCTTCCCTCGTTCTCTCTGTCAGCTAGTTACCGGCGGAGTTATACAATCAGATGTGCTGGCCTATCCGATCCTCCTCCATTATAACAGACCGTGAGAGCGTACGCACCAGCAACCGTTTCAAACTTGGGCCCCTTAGTGGACCGCCTTGGATGCGCGATCGAAGGCGTTGGTGACATAGTCACCGTTAAGGTCGACTCATCTGTTCCTCCTGGAACTTTCAGAGTTTCATCAGTTGAAGGTCTTCGATCCGAAAAAGTGAGCGGAGATACTGAAAGCAATTCTGCTGCTATAGCAGGACTGCGCATCCTGAAAGAGATTGCTGTCCGGTCTACTGGATTATCAATGTCAATTCAGAAAGGCTTCCCTCACTTAACCGGACTTGGTTTCGGTGATGCAAGCATCGTTGCGGCAGCCATTGCAATTAGATGTCTATTTGGTTCAAAGCTGGAGGACATTGAACTCATCAAGTTCTGTGTTAATGCCACCACTCATTTCAGCTCCTGTGACATAAGTGGCCCTTATATCGACCACATTGCACCGTCGGTTTTGGGTGGCTTCGTTTTCGTACAAGACCAACGTCTTTGTCATTTGGTAAAGCTAAATGTCCCCATCACTCCCAAACTCTTTTTTGTAATTGTTACGCCAGATTTTTTTCAGAAGTTAAGGGCGATATATCCAGAATTTCAAATGCTCCAGACGGTGAGATGTTTGCATGAAGGGGATATTAGGAGTTTTGGATCTGCCCGATCTATTCATTCATGTCCTATTGTTATCTTTAAAAATAGATGGACGGAGTGGATTTTTCAAGAACATCTCTGTGGACCCCACACAGCCACTGGCACAGAGATATCTCTGTGCCCGGGGTCACAGGTAATCCGCTCTCCACCCACTAAGGGTTACACCGAATTAGCTCCCAGTACGCCGACCCTTATATAATCCCCAACACACGCTCTTTTCTCTCTGCGTCCATTTTTCTCATATCTCAATCGCAGTTTTCTCTCTTCGTCTCTCTTCTATTGTCCTCATCTCTCTGCAATGGTGGTTCTCACTTCTCCAATGGCATCTTCACTTCTTCTCTCGTTCTCTCTGTCAGATAGTTACCGGCGGAGCTATACATTCAGATGTGCTCGCCTATTCGATCCTCCTCCATTTTACCAGAGCGTGAGAGCGTACGCACCAGCAACCGTTTCAAACTTGGGCCCCTTAGTGGACCGCCTTGGATGCGCGATCGAAAGCGTTGGTGACATAGTCACCGTTAAGGTCGAATCATCTGTTCCTCCTGGAACTTTGAGAATTTCATCAGTTGAAGGTCTTCGATCCGAGCAAGTGAGCGAAGATACTGAAAGCAATTCTGCTGCTATAGCAGGACTGCGCATCGTGAAAGAGATTGCTGTCCGGTCTATTGGATTATCTATGTCAATTCAGAAAGGCTTCCCTCACTTAACCGGACTTGGTTCCGGTGATGCAAGCACCGTTGCGGCAGCCATTGCAATTAGATGTCTATTTGGTTCAAAGCTGGAGGACATTGAACTCATCAAGTTCTGTGTTGATGCCACCACTCAGTTCAGCTCCGGTGACATAAGTGGCCCTTATATCGACCACATTGGACCGTCCGTTTTGGGTGGCTTCGTTTTCGTAGAAGACCAACGACTTTGTCATTTGGTAAAGCTGAATGTTACAATCACTCCCAAACTCTTTTTTGTAATTGTTACGCCAGATTTTTTCCATAAGTTAAGGGCGAGAGATCCGAAATTTCATATGCTCCAAACGGTGAGATGTTTGCACGAAGGGGACATTAGGAGATTTGGATCTGCCTGATCTATTCATTCATGTCCTATTGTGATCTTTAAAAACAGATGGACGGAGTGGATTTTTCAAGAACATCTCTGTGGACCCCACACAGCCACGGGCACAGAGATATCTCTATATCCGGGGCCATAGGTAATCCGCTCTCCACCCACTAAGGGTTACACCGAATTCGCTCCTAGTACGCCGACCCTTATATAATCCCCAGCACACGCTCTTTTCTCTCTGCGTCCATTTTTGTCATATCTCTGTCGTAGTTTTCTCTCTTCGTCTCTCTTCTATTGTCCTCATCTCTCTGCAATGGTAGTTCTCACTTCTCCAATGACATCTTTACTTCTTCCCTCATTCTCTCTGTCAGCTAGTTACCGGCGGAGCTATACAATCAGATGTGCTGGCCTATCCGATCCTCCTCCATTGTACCAGAGCGTGAGAGCGTACGCACCAGCAACCGTTTCAAACTTGGGCCCCTTAGTGGACCGCCTTGGATATGCGATCGAAGGCGTTGGTGACATAGTCACCGTTAAGGTCGACTCATCTGTTCCTCCTGGAACTTTGAGAATTTCATCAGTTGAAGGTCTTCGATCCGAGCAAGTGAGCGAAGATATTGAAAGCAATTCTGCTGCTATAGCAGGACTGCGCATCATGAAAGAGATTGTTGTCCGGTCTACTGGATTATCTATGTCAATTCAGAAAGGCTTCCCTCACTTAACCGGACTTGGTTCCGGTGATGCAAGCACCGTTGCGGCAGCCATAGCAATTAGATGTCTATTTGGTTCAAAGCTGGAGGACATTGAACTCATCAAGTTCTGTGTTGATGCCACCACTCAGTTCAGCCCCGGTGACATAAGTGGCCCTTATATCGACCACATTGGACCGTCCGTTTTGGGTGGCTTCGTTTTCGTACAAGACCAACGACTTTGTCATTTGGTAAAGCTGAATGTCCCAATCACTCCCAAACTCTTTTTTGTAATTGTTACGCCAGATTTTTTCCATAAGTTAAGGGCGAGAGATCCGAAATTTCAGATGCTCCAGACGGTGAGATGTTTGCACGAAGGGGATATTAGGAGATTTGGATCTGCCTGATCTATTCATTCATGTCCTATTGTGATCTTTAAAAACAGATGGACGAAGTAGATTTTTCAAGAACATCTCTGTGGACCCCACACAGCCACGGGCACAGAGATATCTCTGTATCCGGGGCCATAGGTAATCCACTCTCCACCCACTAAGGGTTACACCGAATTCGCTCCTAGTACGCTGACCCTTATATAATCCCCAGCACACGCTCTTTACTCTCTACGTCCATTTTTCTCATATCTCTGTCGTAGTTTTCTCTCTTCGTCTCTCTTCTATTGTCCTCATCTCTCTGCAATGGTAGTTCTCACTTCTCCAATGACATCTTTACTTCTTCCCTCATTCTCTCTGTCAGCTAGTTACCGGCGGAGCTATACAATCAGATGTGCTGGCCTATCCGATCCTCCTCCATTGTACCAGAGCAGTGAGAGCGTACGCACCAGCAACCGTTTCAAACTTGGGCACCTTAGTGGACCGCCTTGGATATGCGATCGAAGGCGTTGGTGACATAGTCACCGTTAAGGTCGACTCATCTGTTCCTCCTGGAACTTTGAGAATTTCATCAGTTGAAGGTCTTCGATCCGAGCAAGTGAGCGAAGATATTGAAAGCAATTCTGCTGCTATAGCAGGACTGCGCATCATGAAAGAGATTGTTGTCCGGTCTGCTGGATTATTTATGTCAATTCAGAAAGGCTTCCCTCACTTAACCGGACTTGGTTCCAGTGATGCAAGCACCGTTGCGGCAGCCATTGCAATTAGATGTCTATTTGGTTCAAAGCTGGAGGACATTGAACTCATCAAGTTCTGTGTTGATGCCACCACTAAGTTCAGCTCCTGTGACATAAGTGGACCCTTATATCGACAACATTGCACCGTCCGTTTTGGGTGGCTTCTTTTTTGTACAAGACCAACGTCTTTGTCATTTAGTAAAGCTGAATGTCCCCATCACTCCCAAACTCTTTTTTGTAATTGTTACGCCAGATTTTTTCCATAAGTTAAGGGCGAGAGATCCGAAATTTCAGATGCTCCAGACGGTGAGATGTTTGCATGAAGGGGATATTAGGATTTTTCGATCTGCCTGATCTATTCATTCATATCCTATTGTGATCTTTAAAAACAGATGGACGGAGTGGATTTTTCAAGAACATCTCTGTGGACCCCACACAGCCACGGGCACAGAGATATCTCTGTGCCCGGGGTCACAGGTAATCCTCTCTCCACCCACTAAGGGTTACACCGAATTTGCTCCCAGTACGCCGACCCTTATATAATCCCTAACACACGCTCTTTTCTCTCCGCGACCATTTTTCTCATATCTCTGTCGCAGTTTTCTCTCTTCGTCTCTCTTCTATTGTCATCATCTCTCTGCAATGGTGGTTCTCACTTCTCCAATGGCATCTTTACTTCTTCCCTCGTTCTCTCTGTCAGCTAGTTACCGGCGGAGCTATACAATCAGATGTGCTGGCCTATCCGATCCTCCTCCATTGTACCAGACCGTGAGAGCGTACTCACCAGCAACCGTTTAAAACTTGGACCCCTTAGTGGACCGCCTTGGATGCGCGATCGAAGGCGTTGGTGGCATAGTCACCGTTAAGGTCGACTCATATGTTCCTCCTGGAACTTTAAGAATCTCATCAGTTGAAGGTCTTCGATCCGAGCAAGTGAGCGAAGATACTGAAAGCAATTCTGCTGCTATAGCAGGACTGCGCATCATGAAAGAGATTGTTGTCCGGTCTACTGGATTATCTATGTCAATTCAGAAAGGCTTCCCGCACTTAACCGGACTTGGTTTCGGTGATGCAAGCACCGTTGCGGCAGCCTTGCAATTAGATGTCTATTTGGTTCAAAGCTGGAGGACATTGAACTCGTCAAGTTCTATGTTGATGCCACCACTCAGTTCAGCTCCGGTGACATAAGTGGCCCTTATATCGACCACATTGCACCGTCCGTTTTGGGTGGCTCCGTTTTCGTACAAGACCAACGTCTTTGTCATTTGGTAAAGCTGAATGTCCCCATCACTCCCAAACTCTTTTTTGTAATTGTTACGCCAGATTTTTTCCATAAGTTAAGGGCGAGAGATCCAGAATTTCATATGCTCCAGACGGTGAGATGTTTGCATGAAGGGAATATTAGGAGTTTTGGATCAGCCTGATCTATTCATTCATGTCCTATTGTGATCTTTAAAAACAGATGGACGGAGTGGATTTTTCAAGAACATCTCTGTGGACCCCACACAACCACGGGCACAGAGATATCTCTGTACCCGGACTTGGAAAAATTCAGGGATATCAATTTTGCGATAATAGCCCCGACTTGAAAAAATTCAGGGATATCAATTTTTAGGGCACTAATTTTGCCAACAATTAGCTGTAGTTCTTCGATTTGGGCTAACAGGGATTTATTATCTACCATAGCGTAGTCGAAATAACTAGCTATGAGATTTTTGTTCGTACCTTCTTCTTCGGCTTTGAATTTAAACTCGAGAGCGGTCCAAATTTTTTGGCAGATTCGGTTCCGGTGTATTAATCATACAGACGATCAGATAGCGTGTTCAGAATGTGTCCTCGACACAACAGATTATCTTCTTCTCTCTCGATGCGTGCGTTGATCTGCTCAGTCGTGTCTTTATCAGTAGCTGGAGGAAGCGGCTTCAAGTTTGGGTCTAAGATGTAGAATATCTTCAATGCCATAAGCAGGAACTTTATCTTATACTGCCATCTTGTGAAATTGGTTCCATCGAACCGGTCCAGACGAACCAGATCATGGTTCATCAGTTTGATTAATGATACCCCTTCGGTTTCCATATTAGAAAATATTACGCTTTAAGATTATTGAGAAATTCTGATATCAGAAAATAAATTAATTTGAAAAAACCGAGAAATAAAGACAGGCTGAAGCACGTGAAAAACACGCTGTCCTTAAAGCGTAATTCGCCCCTACTCAAATTATTTTGAGTCTGCTGATAGGTTGCAGGCAGATTGCTTTCAGGATACGACGAGCCTTATATGGTTCTGTGTTCAGCAAGAAACGGAGAAACTACTATGGAACTCAGTGACACTCTCTAGCAGATGAAGAAAAGAAAGAGAGAACAAGAATGGATGTCTTCTTCTTATAGCAGTAGACCACTACGCTGGTCTAAGTGGCTTGGTTTGAATCAACCAAACCGAGAGGCTAATAGACTCGGATGGGTGCTGGTTCAGTAGGGATGGTTGTGATTGCTGTTGTTGTGTTAGAATGAACCAGACCTGTCCGGTTGATATAGGCAAGGGTGCTTGACAGTTTTGGTCCAGAGCCATAATGGCACTAGCCGTTTTCTGGCTGCTGTGAGAAACTAGTCGTTTATAGCAGTTTCTGACTGTTGTGCATGTGGGAGTTATGCACTTGCATGCTGGCTGTTTAGACTCAATAGCTAGCCGTTTCTGACTGTTGGGCTAGCCACATGCAACTGGGTTACACGGGTCCCTCTAATTAGCCATGCAGCTCTCTATAAAAAGCAGAGAGGTTTCTCTGTCAGACCTCCCACCCACAGCACCTCCTCTGTTCCGAATCCAGCCACCTGACCTACTACTCTCTATAAAAAGCAGAGAGGTTTCTCTGTCAGACCTCCCACCCACAGCACCTCTTCTGTTCCGAACCCAGTCACCTGACCTACTACCTAGCCTCTGTCGCACCGCGACTTGCACCAGTCTCGCTCTGGTCCGTGAGATCGCGACCCATCTGCGAAGTGCCAAGTGCGCCACTAGTGCCTCTACAGCCACACTGCCTCACTTGCCCACGCCCTCGCACCTAGCCCGTGCCCGTGCCCGAGACCGAGCCCGAGCCCATGCATGTGCGCGGTGTTCCAGTGCTTCGCATTGCTTCATGCAAGCCACCATTCTCCCTCTCTTCCACCATAAATAAGTAAGGTGCACAACACCCTACTTATAAAGAGGTAAAAATGCTTTCTCCCATCCGATATGGGACAAAAACCAAACGCAGTTTTTTTTCTTTTTAAAATTATTTTCAAAACAAACTTTTCAAGGGACTCTACCACGGAGGGAGGCAGAGTAACGACCCTTTGTGATTATATTCTGAGAATTATGAGAACTGTTATTATGATTATGCACACATTATTTCATTTTTCTCTTGTTTCACCCACGAGACATTGTTGTGATACCAATTTCGATGGTGCATAAGGACATGAAATTTTCCTGATCATGATTTGGTGACTTGACCACTGATCTGATGGGCCCTCATGTATGGGAGATACCCTAAATCTCCCAGATTCTAAGTTCTTATTCCTTTGATAAGAGTCCTACAAGTCAATATAGCACCACTTGTATGTGTTATGGTATATGGGAACCACTTTGTTGCTTACTATCTACTGTGAGATTCACTGTTAATCAATGGTCCGCTGGAAGAATTTGTTCAGAGAGTACGCATTGTAATGCTGCTTTTTTTATCAGATGTACGGTCGGGATCATCTCGACGGTTTTTTTTTTTTTTTTTTTTTTCGGACAGTGTCCTGCCGGAAGGATGGTTTGCCACGTGAGACTCATGTATATATAAACCCGGCCAGAAAAAAGAAATCCCAGGCCTGAGTCCGGCCCAAGCCAAGTCCGAGCCCTGCCTGTGATGACTTATACGCGGCCCACGCCGATTCTGACCTCAGTCACCCTCTGTTATGCATAGGTGGCGCAATAGGTGTGCCAGATCGTGCATGATATTGACAAAAATACCCTTTGAAACCTTATACAAGTGAGGCTGGGTTGCCCTCGGCCCAAGTCAAAGGACTTTAGATACAGGCCAAGCAGACTGGCCTGAGCCCGAGGAATTGTGGGCTGAAACCAAAAGCCCAATGGCCCAGCCCATCCCATCGAGAGCCTTTACACGAGGCCGGGTTTGGGCGGGTCCCAGCTCACACAGGAATCTATGGCCTGATCTTGAGGTCACCTAGGCTCGCTTTCACCAGGCGTAGTCACGTGGGGGCGTGACTATTCGCTGACTTGGAAAAAAAACTTCATGATGATGAAATCCAGTCCGTCCATCACGTGCGGCACCCTATCCTTGGGCAGGTCCCCAAAAATCAGGATACGAGAGCGGATTAGCTGTTACCAGGTCCCCCTGGTGGGTGTTACCCTAACCGTGTGGGGCCCATCTCGACATATTTTTTATATCTATCCATGCCGTCTATCTGTTTTTCCATATCATTTTAGGCCACGAACCCAAACCCCAAGAAGGTCCAAATCTCAGGTGAACCATACCACTAGAAACAGTGATGAATAACCATTAAAAACTATTTGTGGGCCATAAAAGTTTTGAATCAATCTGATCTTTATATTTTCCATTTATCCAGATCTTCTTGACATTATCAACATGTTGGATTGCAAATAAACATTACTAAGACCTTACCATGGGCTCTTTGGAATTTTTAATGGTGGGGCACTCAATCAACACTGTTTCCAGCGGTATGGTCTACTTGAGATTTGAATCTGCATAATTTTTTGAACTCCATCCTTAAAATAAACTGGAGAAACAGATGGACGGCGTGGATATACAAAATATCATCCATGTGGGCCACACGGCAGGGGTAACACCCACTGAGCTGTTCCCCGGTTACACCGCGTGGGCTACATCACGAATTTCCGGGGAAGAGTTGACATGGGAAGTCCCATCATTAAAATCCTCCCAATGGACGTGGATAGGCTAGTGACCCAACACCAGCCCCAGGGCTGGTGTCAAAGCTGTGTGGGCCCCACCATGATTTTATCCACGCTGTCCATCTATTTTTCCACCTCATTTTAGGGCATGGGCCCAAAAATGAGGCAGATCCAAATCTCAGGTGGACCACACCACAGAAACAGTGGGAATTGAATTCTTACTGTTGAAAACTTCTTGGAGGCCACAGAAGTTTTGGATCAAGCTGATACTCAGTGGATGCTCCGAAAATAAGAGCACTCCGTCTCCAAGACTCAGGTGGGCCACACCACGCGAATTTAGAGCTTTTAGGCATGATTTTACACCGTTCCCAATAGTGTGGCCCACATAAGTCTTGGATTGGATTGGATTGGATTTTCTGATCTATGGTGGAAATGTGTCGGCACATCTGATGGACGGGGCTGATCTGATGCATATACTCTCCCACCAGTGACATGCACGCCGTCCATCAGTTGCCACAGCTCATGTGGGCCAATCCACACGAAACAACAAATGCCCACCACCCTGATGTTTATATACGCTTCAAAACTGATGAACAGAGAACATATAAACATCATCCTCATACAAAAAAAATCCAGATTCCCTGAAGGTTTCAACTTTCACCGGTGTGCATTCAATCACCATTGTTTCCTTGTGGCGTGACCCACTTGAGTCTTGGATCAGCCTCAATTTTGAACTCATGTTGTAACCTAAGCTGAGGAAACTGATGGACAGAGTGGATGTCACATAGACATCGCGGTGGGCCTCATAGAGCTTACATCCTACAGGACGGCAAGGATCACAGGAAAGTCACGTCCTTCCATGGATTACACATTTTAGAATATTGGTCCTTCTGAGTCCCATATAGATGAGCCACATCTCAAAACTATCTAAAAGTCGATCATGATCATGTAGGCCCACCTATGGGGGATTCCAGATTGAATATGCAACCCTTTGATAATACAAAGGTTATGGCTACCGTTCATGTTCAAAGCCCCACACCTGATTCTTGAAACAGGTTGAGTTTCGGGTATCAGAGGTAAATTGGGGTCCCACATCTGATGGACGGATTGGATGTCATGAATACATCACGTGGGCCCCACTTCTGTGGGCTACCACCCTAGCTTCCAGCAGTACCGGTGCCACCGTCGCGAGCCCTTGGTGCCGTGTATACAACAACTTCAGACGGCCTGTGTATCAAGTCTCATATGGAACCAGAGTATCAAATAACTCCCCAAAAACAGACAGCCCCATCTGAATTTCCAATCATCGATCTCCGATAAGAAAGGAAAACGGAAATTCAAATCAGCAAAAGCACTTACAGATATCAGTGCGCAGGAATGCAATCATGAGCTTCGATGTCCTTCGAGCTGGCCTTAATCCGCCGGCTGTAATGGCGTCTGGTACGAGACTCCGGCCGACGCAGGCGCCGGCACCTCCCGAAGGCCATGAACGACGATCAGATCGGCACTGTACATGTCCGGAAAGGCCACCTCGACTCCGTTCAACATAAAGACGTCCCCCGACACAGTGACATTAATCGTAAAACCCTCCGAGAACGTCCTCAGCTCCGTCCCGTCCTCGACCTTGACCAGATCCGCCCATGTCAGCCGGCATGGGACGACGTGCTTCTTCAAGATCTTCAAGCCTTCAGTGAAATCCTTCCAGTTATGCTGCAGCGTGCCGTCCGTCGGCGCGAATACGGTAACTGCCAAGGCCTGATCGCGGCCGTCCAGCAACTGGGAATCAAGAAATGCGGCGGCTGCGGAATAACCCTTGGATCGCAAGAGATCTGATGCGCGGGCGAAGGAATTGACTCCGGGGGCGTGCGGATTGGGGGACAAGCAGCGGCGATTGTGAGGGATCTCAAAGAAGCGGTCGACGGGGTAGATGATGAGGGATCCGTCGTCGTAGATAGCGGCGGAGGTGTTGATTTTGATGGAATTGAGGGAGATCTGGCCGTCGGAGGAGTTAGATGTGACGGAAAGGGAGAGATCGGGAGCGAGGGTTGGGATTTGGGAGGAGAGAGGGAGGGAGAGGAGATGAGAGGGGGAAAGAGAGAGAGGGGAGAAGTGGTAGCGGAGAAGAAGAAGGGAGGGCTGACCGACGGAGGAGAAAGCAGCGTCGGAAGGGGAGAAGATGGTGAAGGAGAGGGAAGGGGAAGGGGGGAGGAGGGAAGGTGAGGTCAGTTGGAGGGTGAGTGCCATGGATAGGAATCCGCTGTTAGACAGGATTTCAACGGCGTTGATGAGGGTTTGGGAGGTCGGTGGGGCCGGGGCTGATGAAAATGGAAGGAGAGAGATGAGTGAGAGAAGAGAGAGAAGAGAGAGGAGCGAAGAGGATCTTCTTGCCATTGACGGAGAGAGAGAGAGAGAGAGAGAGAGAGAGAGAGAGAGATTTCTTCTGCTCTTCTCGCTTGAGTTTTGGGGGAGGGAAGGGCGGGAGAGGTTTAAAACTGCAAGAGTTTGGGAGTTATATGATACTCGGGCGGCGTATGACGCCTGATACGCAGGCATTCAGAAATTGTACACGTGGCATATATTATCTCATGTAAAACTGATTATATTGTGAATCTAGCTGTTTCCAACTCACAATCCTATGATCAGATTGGTTGAAGAATCTTTACTCTGGTTTCTGGACACTTGTCTCTGAAGATAGGACCGTTGGATTTTTGTTTTCATTTTTATCTGTTAAATAAATGTCCTTTTATCTGATATTCAGACAATAATGCAAGCTTAATTTTTCATTCATGATACATCTACACAAGTTACCATAATTTGAACGATTTAATTAGATTAATTTTAAGCCAATTGTGCAACTTCTAAGTGCACGCGTATTATCCATCACACTCTGCCAGAGTATCAAAGTTTTTCTCTTAAATGAAAGAGTTCAGTTTTCGTCTGTCGCAATGCAGAATGCAGCATGTGTCGCCGTTCACAGGGGTCCACATTTTGAGTAGTTTGATGATCGAAACCGTCCATGTTGTGAAATTTTTCTACAAAGGACCTATTTTACAAAATTTATCTGAAATATTAATTTTAATCATCACTATCTTTATAAAAATGTTGAAAGAACTAAACAAAAATTTAATGGATCCCATTAGACTCTAAAAAATCAAAGGTTAGCATCATCAATGAAGAACTATTATGTGAAACAGCTTGCTTATAGTAGTAAAGATAATATGAACAGTTTAGATCATAGGATTATCTCATTAATGGGCCCCACTAGGTGGCGACACATGCTGGATCTGTGTCGCAAACACCAGCCAGCTAACTGGTGTCAAAGCTTGTGGGCCCGTCATGATGTATGCATTTTATCCAAAAAACTGAGGTGGACATAAGTCTCAGGTGGACCACATCACAGGAAACAGTGGGTATTGAACGGTCACTGTTGAAAACTTTTTTGGGCACATAAAAATGAGGCAGATCCAAATCTCATGTGGACCGCCCCACAGGAAACAGTGGTGATTGAACGCCCACCATTAAAAACTTCTTGGGGCCCACAAAAGTCAAAGATCCTGATCATGTAGGGCCCACCTTTGGTAGCCAATCCCTCTTAAGATTTACTTTGATCCGTGTTTAAGATCCCCACATCTTATATGCATGCCCCACATATACTATTGATGCGTCTATATGTGTGGCATCCACCATACTCTTACGTACATCCCCACGGTTTTTCATTTTATTTCTTTCTTTCTTTTTTTCAATGATCCGAATCGTTTATCTGACAGGACTTCCTCTAATGCCCGGTAAAACTCTCTTTTTTTTTTGTCAGTCATGCAACACACCCACCCAGTCAATCGCGCAATACACCCACCCAGTCGGTCATGCAACGCACCCACTGGCCACTGATGCTGTCGGCAGCGGGAATTTCACCCTGATAGGTTTCGAGACCGAGACCCCTTTATCAAAGGTTGAAATAATCCAATTGAAAGCTTTTATTTGTTGATTTTCAACCGTACATAGTGAGATTCATCACATAAACGGTTCGGATCATTGAAACTTGAGCCGGATTGAAAGGCTAAAGTGCCAAGATAAACTATGGAGATGCAGCTGAGCAAACCTCCTCTACCAAAGCATTATGAAATAAAGACAAAAACTCTGATACTCTGGCAGTGTGATAGATGATAAGCAGTAACTTGAAAATTGCATATAAACTGTCCAAATTATGGGCCCTGGTTTAGATGCCCAAATTATGGGCCCTGGTTTAGATGCCCCATGACCCCAAAATCGCCCTATTTTTTAGTCATCCTACTATGAGTTTGGTGAACTTTTATTGGACGATTATCCAAACAACAAGAAGTTTCCAGGTGCGCTCTAGTGGGCCCAGGCAGTTTTGGGGCTTTATGCAGGACATCCAACCGGTCCATCATATGCATGAGCTGATGTTACCACCAGAAATCAAAAAATCATTACGATCCAACACTCATGGGGCCCACCGCACGGGGAACAAGATGGGAGGGAATGCCCACCCTTCATTTGCACCTGCCCTCATTTGAATTGCAAAACAGCCTGATTTTGGCTGACCCTTCATCCATGCCAGATGAAGGGTTGCAGATACACTACACAATGGGCCCCCTATTCGAATCAACGATAGGCTTCTGCTCTCAACCTCTCCTACTGTGCAGTCCGCATGAATCTTGGGTCAGGCTTGAGTTTCGGGCACCAGGGGATAACCGGGAGCCGGTTAGGTGAGACCCGGAATTGACCTGGTGGGTGGGACCCCTGACTATGGGGCTCACAGTGATGTATGTGCCTTAAATCCACACCGTCCAACCATTTTGAAAGCTCATTTTAGGGCATGATACCAAAAAATGAAGATGACTCAAATCTTAGGTGGACCACACCATAGGAAACAGTTATGATTGAATCCCCACCATTAAAAACTTCATGGATTCCACTTGAATGTTCATTTGCCTTCCAACCTGTTGATAAGGTCACAGACACCTAGATGAAGAGAACACACAAATATCATCTTCATCCAAAGCTTTTGTGGCCCACAAGAAGTTTTTAATGGTCAATCACCAATGTTTTCCTGTTCTATGATCCACCTGGGATTTGGAACTGCTTCATTTTTTTGGATCATGCACTAAAATGAGCTTTCAATACGAATGAACACCATGGATGTAGCCTCATACATCATAGCGGGCCCTACAGTCATGGGTCCCACCCACCTGGATCCGGGGTCTCACCTAATTCGCTCCCAAGGTACCTTGAGGTCTTGCATCTGATGGACGGATTGGATGTCATGAATACATCACGTGGGCCCTAGTTCAGCTTGCTACCACTCTAGCTTACAGTGGTACCTGAGATCGCTATACAAGTTCAGATGGCCTGTGTATCAAGTGTCACAGGGAACCAGAATATCAAGTAAGTCCCCAAAACAAACACACATAGAAATTCGGTATTGGACGTAAACAAGGATTGCTCTCTACCCATAACAATGTAGCCTTTTAAAAAAAGATAAAGACTACATTCCAAAGTAACATCAATCTCACCTTATTTGAGAATTTTGAGAATTTCTCAACTCTCAAAATACAAATTTCTAAAAGACCCTTCTCTTCAAACTCAGAGATTATCGAGGGAATTATCGTTCGCCCCTCTAAGATCTCTATAACAATGACCGAAGAATGCCGTGTGGGGGTTGAATCGTTAAGCCGGAAGCTTGAAACTGATCCGACCACCTTGTCTGGGAGGAGAGATGGGCAGACTCTTGGAAGCTGAATTAAACTGTACCAACGGAGTATGGTGGCACATCCGACTGGAATTCAGAGTTTGGGATTTTCGGCGGGTTCAATTCCTGCATAGACCCTTGAACAGAAAGATACCTATACCACCAATTGCTAACATGAGAATAAAATTCGGGAAAACGGAAACGTCGGTTGTTCTGCTCTTGTTGGCCGTGCTTCCTTGGTGGGCCATCCCTCCTATGTTCTCATGGAGGAGATTGCTGAGGTTGTCTAGTTGATGCATGATATGCCGTTGACTACGTACAATGCCCATAATCTATTCATGAGAACCATCAAGGAATTAGACAGACTTTGGGAATAAATAAATAACTACTAATGATAAACTAACAAAGTTTATATGAAGGTTTCAAAGTTGGTTTTACACAAACAAATGACCAGGCAGCGTTACCGATTTTCAATCCTATAGAATCCAGATGTTCAGTAGCCTGGATTAACATGCAAGGTATTCACCAGTGTTTTAAATAGCGGTAGCATGTTGCGTAGTGTTCAGCCCTCTGTAGCGTGTAGCGTAAGCTACGCGATTTTTCTATTTTTAATTTAAAAATAGAAAAAATAAGCTAAATAGTAAGAATATATATATATATATATATATATATATTCATTTTTTCAAGTTTCAGCATGTTCAAACAAGTTATTAATCATCATTTATCAAAAGCCAATTCACATACATAAACCAAACCAAATTAGTATCACATCAACAACTTTTTAAGCAAACTATAATTAATAATGTCTAATTGAAACCACAAGTCACGAGTATGAAAAGAAATTAAAATCCCACAGGTTGAGAGTATTAAGTACAAAATACAAAATATAATCACCATTTATTCATAAAAGCGTATCGTATGCTACAGGTTGAGAGTATTAAGTACAAAATACAAAATATAATCACCATTTATTCATAAAAGTGTATCGTATGCTACATACGCTACGCGCACACTACACACACTATGCATATACTACAATCCCTGTAGCGTACGCTACAGGGGATTTACGCTATTTGCTAACGCTACATAGCATTGTAGCTACGGGCACTATTCAAAACACTGGTATTCACTAACGGTAATGGTGGCTGTAACAGCCAGCCTTATAGCCGTTAAGATACAGGGCTCTAGGTTGAAATTATTTTTAAAGGAATCATGTATTGGCCCTGTATTGCCCCCCATTACAAGTCCGCATCGGTTCATTATGGCCCAGCATTGACCCATTACAGCCCCATATCGTGTAACAGGCACCATGACTACCATTACGTAACGGCAGTAATGTAACTGTCTTTTAATACCATGCTTAAAAGAGAGGAGAACAGTTATGACAGCTGGAAAGGATTGAAAATCCAATATTTTGCACCCTGCCTTTTCTATGTTTAAGGAGCCTTTTTGAGGATATGTAATCCAAGTCGGATTTGAAATCCAGGATTCTGGGGGTGCCAAACATGATTTGGATTGAAAATCCTGGATTCCAATTCATAACTGCTGAAAATCCATGCTGCAAAACGACCACTAATGTAATGGTCAGAGCTGGTTTTCTACTATTGTTTCACAGAGGAAGAGGAAAATCACAATTGTTTCACAAAGAAGGAAGAGGAAAACTATGGTAATCTGGCAGTGTGATGGATGATAAGCAGGCGCTGAGCAATTGCAACTGTAGCATAAAGAAAAGAAACGAAAAAAAGAAAGACACCTTTTTTTTAATTATATGACTATCTGATTGATTAGTGTTTATTTGAAGGGTGAAATGAATAATATCCAATGGTCCTGTTTCACCAAACATGCATCTATGAATCAGAGGCTAGGATTGTTTTCACCAATCTGATTTTGGGATTGTGGCTTAATTACAGTAGTTTCTACAACTAAGGTGGTTTAATTTGAGTTAATGGATGGCAGCGTATGATTTCTGAGGATCTGCATATCATGCATCAAGTAACTCCACAAAGGGAAGAGCAAAAAAATTAGAAAAAAATGCGTTTCCCATGTATCATGATAGATGCTCCAGTGCTCCTAGTTGCAGTGGGAGTCTGGGACACTTGGATAGTCAAGTCAAATGATCCAGACTGCTCATTAGGTCCAACACACATTTCATGGGCTACCACGCGAATGTCACTCCAACCTGACAGAGGTTAATCACTTGAGCAGTGGCCTTTAATATGGAACAGTCAAGATATAGTACACAAAATAGGTCCAATCAACAATTTGATCCATATATTTTTTAGGACCCACCATGGATTATTAATGTTTCTAGCAGTGTTTACTGTATCGATAATATCGGCCGATATATCGGCCGATATTCTCGATATCGGTGCTCACTGATACATATCGGCTGAGTAGTAACAAAAAAACTGTCCGATTCCTTGGTATCGCACGATATATCGTGCGATATCGATAATATCGCAGTTTGTATCGATATAGCACGATATATCGGCTTGATATCGTCATTTTTCCTTCACGCGAATCCAGATATCGTCGATACCTGGACGATATCGTCCAGAACGTCTAGGAACATGGGAGCAACTTGATTTTTTTTGGGTTTTTTGGAGAAAAAACGTCTGGAGGCCTATTTTTTCTCAAATTTCTCGTACTTAAGTTGATTTTGGGAAGATTACGGAGCTTCCATTGCAAGAATCTTAAAGGATACAGTTGCTTTCGAAGGAAATCCAAAGGTGGCCCACTATTGAACTCGGTGAGGATTTTTTCTTCCAATCTCGTTTTATTTTCGTTCAATTCGACTACAACTTGTTTTAAATGAGTTGAAGTACTTAATTCTTCATGTTTTGCACGAAAAATCAAGTATTTCAACCTTCGATTTCGAGATTTGAGATATGGGGCAAATTTGGGGGAAATTTGGGAAAATTCGAAATTTTCCAATTCCTCCCAAATTACCTGCAATGTTGGATTGAAAACAACATTTTAAGGATGTAGGGGGGCTGATCTATTGATCGGCAGCATTTTCCCCCAAAATCGAAAATATTTAATTAATTTTTTAATTACTAATTAATTAAAAAATACTTAATTATGAAATTTTTTCGATTTTTTTTTTTTTTGTAACAGTTGTAAATCCACTTGTAAGTCAGAATAATAGTTATTATGTTAGTAATTATACATCACATATACTCCAATTTCATGATTCAAGTGTATGTGGCCCGATTTGGGGGAAATTGGGGAAATTTCAAAATTTCTCAATTCCTCCCAAATTATTTACAAAGTTGGATTAAAAACAGCATTTAAAGAATGTAGGAGTGCTGATCTATTGATTGGCAACATTTTTCCCCAAAATCGAAAATATTTAATTAATTTTTTAATTACTAATTAATTAAAAAATAATTAATTATGAATTTTTTTCAAAAATTTCTTTTGGAATAGTTGTTAATCCACTTATAAGTCAAATTAAAAATTATTATGTAAATACTAATAAATCTCACATACTCCAATTTCATGATTCGAGTGTATGTGGTCCAATTTGGGGGAACTTAAATAATTTTCAATTCCCCCCAAATTGAGAGTAATGATGGATCCAAATCAACATTGTAAGGGCGTAGGGGGGCTGATGTATCAATTCGCGTCATTTTCCCCCCAAAAACAACAATAATTAATTACTTTTTTAATAATTATATTTAATAATTAATTTTTTTTCAATTTTATTTGTTAGATTATTGTAAATCCATTCCTAAGTGTGGTTGTTTTGTAACATTTGTATATGTTATAGAATCAATTTGTACAATGGTTGCATCAGTTCAGTCAGATAGCGCATAGCTTAGGATCCTTTTACAAAGGAACTCCTTTATGTGGTCTTTTTTTTTTAACATATTATGATTTAAATGTGTGTATTGGGGTCCATTTTAACAATCCCTGAAGTTTCATTGAAAAATTCAATCAATTTTCCAATGTTTCCCCATGTTTCCCAAAAAGTGCGATACATTCTGCGATACAACCGATATTTCCCACCGATACGCAATATGTATCTGTATCCCAAGGGTGCGAAACGTAACGCGATACCGATACTGCGAACACTAGTTTCTAGAACCACTTTTGTTATCAAGGTAACCATCCCATCCATGGTTCCCATTCATGGCTTGGAAAATCGATGGCTGTATAACATATGGCCAAGTCAAGGATGGAGCAGATTATCCGATCAGTGCAATTTTTGCATCGTAGTCCATGAAATGTGTTCTCTACTTAATAGAGAGTTCAGATCGATCAATTAAACTGTCCATGTGAATGAATGCAATTAGGAGCACTATAACTTATAGTGCCCTGATAGAATTGGACCATTTCTTTTATATCACATAACTATTTCCACAGTACAACAGGCATTATTCACAAAAAAAAAAAAAAAGAATCTTTTTGTTTTCTAAGCCAGTCATTAGATATGAATTCGAATGTGGGGGCGGGGAAGCATCCATTTCAAATTGTTATCAAATATAAATTGTGAAGAAGTGGGTGCAAGAGCTCAAGCCCGAACCACGATTCAGAGAAAGAGCAGCACTTGGGTACAAGGTTTGTTCATCTAAGCTCTGACTGAAGCGACTTGACTCTCGATATGAAGAAAAGAAAAAAGGAGTCGTTTGTAAATTGGATATAGAAAAGGCATATGATTATGTTGATTAGGGATTTTGGACGACATGCTAGAAAGTTTGGGCTGTGGGTAGAAATGGAGAAGGTGTCTACAGGTGTGTATTAAGTCGGCAAAGTTTTCGATCCTAGTTAATGGATCTCAAAAGGGATTCTTTTCGTCTTCAAGGGGCTTGCGACAAGGAGACCCATTATTGCTATATCTATTTGTAGTAGTGATGGAAGCTTTTACTTGAACATTACAAAGAGGTGTGGAATCAAATCTTATAGAAGGTTATGGTGGAGGAATCAAATTTTCAAATAACTCTCACCTTCAGTATGCAGATGACATGATTCTATCTTGTGACGCGGATGTGAACAAGGTGGACAATTTAAGGAAGGTTGTTTCCTCTTTTCGAGGCAGTTTCGGGTTTGAGGGTGAATATTAGTAAAAGTGAGCTATTAGGAATCCATTTATCCAAAGAAGACATGGAAGAGTATGCAAAAGTCTTTGGTTGCTGGCCAGGTTCTTTTCCTTCAACATACTTGGGGTCCCCTGTTGTGGATAGGGAAATTGGCTAAACTTTTGTAGGACAAGGTAGTGAAAAGATTTGAACGAAAGTTATCAAGCAAGAAAAGAAGATCTCTCTCTAGGAGGTAGGTTAACCTTGATAAAGGTGGCAATGTCTAATCTCCCGGTTTACTTTATGTCATTGTTCACATGCCCCAAGTCTTTTTTTTTTTTTTAAATTAATAAAGGCGGGAGCGCACTAACTGAATATTTGGTGACAAAAATAAATAGGGGAAACAAGCAACTTGGATGGGCCCTACAAAAACTTACAGGCCACACCTATCGAATAATCATCTACCCATATCGACAGCAATGAACTTTACAAAAAACCGAGATGAAAACAGCGCCGAAAGCATCACCCATACACAGAAAAAAACCCAACTGTGAGGGAGGAAAAGAAAAGAAAACAGGCAAAAGAAAACGCCGAAAACCAGACAGCTTTAAGACTTCCCGCCAACAGAGACTCCAGCACAGCAGCCATCCCCTCCCAAATGGCCTCTTATGAAGTACTCCCACTACAAAACCCAACAACCAGCACATGCTGCCAGTCTCTTCAGAATCAGAGCACATGCTCTCACAAGTGCCAGGAGAAGCCCAAAAAACCAACACTAAGACCTTGCCGGGACTGAAGATGGTCATGTCCGCATTCCTCTTCCTGAACACCTAGACACCAAGCCAAGCAAGGAGAAATATGCAAGGGCATATTTGGATTAGCTGCACACACTTCTCAAACAGCACCACAAGCAACCAAGCAACACACAATGGAACTTCGCCCCCTAGATAGAGCCATCACCACATTCAAAGCCTCCATACCCAACAACCTGCTGCTATTACATGTGCCACCATCTACCACCAACAACCCAAGAAAGTTTACTAGGAGCACAAGGCACCCCCAATTGCTCCAAAGAAAAGGATTAGCCAAAGAAGATAGGCAAACATCACTAGATACGATATAGGGGAAGTTCTCCAAAGCAGACACAAGAAGCATTGCAACAGCCACCACTTGGTACTTGACCGGCTTCTCAGCTGCCTGGATAGATATTACACCAGTCCACATACCCTGTTTTTCCAACCATCCACTGAGGAGAGAAAAATCCGTAACCATCAATCCACTCTAATCGAGACCAGACCCAACTTGTCTAGCATAACAGCCCCTCGAATGAGTCGGGGGATATCAATTTTGTCATAGGAGAACTAATTTTTCCTCTTAGAGCTACCCATTTTAGCTAGACTATCCACAACCGTGTTAGCTTACCGCAAGACATGCAAAATCTTGAAACCCTTCCTCAAAAATCATATGCACTAACCCACCAATACCAAAGAGCCCATTGTGTGTGTGTGTGCGCGCGCGCGCGCACGCACGTGGGGGGGGTTGCGCAAGTTCACCACCAACAACACAAGTCACTTTCAATCTCAACATTGCACAAACCCAACTCCAAGCATATTGCTAACCCATCCACAACAGCACAGATCTCCGCCACGTTGTTCGACACCTCCCCATAATCATTGCAAAAGGCAAAGACCATCTTTCCAGACAAATTTCTACAGATACCCCACCTCCACCTGGGCCTAGGTTACCCTTGGACAAACCGTCAACATTGACCTTAAACGATCCCAATATATCTCAGCCATCCATTTATCCGGGCAATGAGGAGAGGGGTTTCCTGCTGTATTTTCAAATTGGACTCTTCCTTTCCGTCCATATTTCCCAAGTAATGAGAGGAGGAAGCAGGCCACGAAGAGCAAAAACTGTGAGGAGTTTCTAGCCATTGCATCATGCGGGCTTAATAGCTTATTTCTCGACATAGTAGATCTCAAAAATCTGGCTAAAGTGCTGCCAAACAACATGAGCAAACCCACCCGTGGAAAATAGGTGGTCTACATCCTCAGATGCTGCAGTTGGACTAAAGCTAAATCACTTCGATAAATGTAGAAGAGAATTCATATGGCAAGGAGCTGAAGAAAAGCATAAATTCCATTTGATGAATTGAGAAGGGGGGGGGGGGGGATGATTAGAAATTTGGAAATGATGAATCTGGTATTATTGGGGAAATGGTGATGGCGGCTAGGCGGTGAGGAAAGCCATCTATAGAGACAAATTATAAAAAAGAAATATGGAGTGGAGAAAGGAGGTAGATGGATTAGAAAGGCATCTCCATATAAAGCCTCAGGGCCTTGGACAGCTATAGCAAGTCTACGGATGGGATTCTTTTCTCTTTGGAAGATGGTAATAGCATTTTTTTGGGAAGACGTCTCGATGGAGGACAAGCCTCTTCAAATAAATTTTCCCTAATTAAGCTAGAATTGCTTTGGAACCAAATATTTTGATTGCTTGTTGCTTCTCAATTGAAAGAAACAAGGCGGTGGGATCTAGAAGTTGAAGAGATGGGAAGGTTGTCAGAAAGGCTTCAACAAATTTGCTCCAATAGAGTGGGATTCTATAGTGTGGTTGAAAGAGAAATATGGTAAATTCTCAGTCAAATTGTTCTGCAAGTATATTTCTGGGTCTTCATCAAGTAGCCAAATTAGCCATATGTCGTTTGTATGGTATATTGGTATTGGCTTTGGTTTTGGCTTGGTTGGTGGGAAGGAAACGGTTAACAATCTTCGAAAGCGCCAGATGATTCTGCCGAAAGTATGTCTAATGTGTGTGAAGGATGAAGAAACAGTGGATCATCTATTTCTTCATTACCTTTTTGCAAGAGAACTATGGGATAAGTTTTTTGTAGAAATTGGAATCTCCTGAGTATTGTCAGGTTCTATTGAAAGTTTCTTCTGGGCTTGGCAAGGGGGAGGAATAGGGAAGAAAGGGAAAGAAGTGTGGAAGATTACCTTGGTGGCCAGCATTTGGGCAATGTGGGAGGAGAGGAACAATAAGTGTTTTCGGAATAGCAAAAGTCGGGTTTCAGATGTCTTCAATAGGGCAAAAGCAAATATTTCGGAATGGGCAATAGCTTTTAAAGTTATAAGATAGTTTCTTCTTCTTCTTTTTTCACTCTCTTGTAATTCCTTTTTTCTTTTGCATCTATATTCTTTTGGCTTTGGCCTACCAACAATAAATCATCACTTTTCGAAAAAAAATTATTATTGTTATTATCATTTTTGAAAGACGATATGTTTATTGAGATTGACAAGGCCAAACAGACCTCAAAAAGAATAAAGACAGTCCATTACGTACAAAGACCTGAATCTTACATACAAAAGACCCATTATTAATGATTTAAATGCTTTATTACATTTTCCATTCACAGTGGATGTATTTTAAAATGGTCATTGTTTTTTTTTTCTTTTTCTTTTTCTTTTTTCTAAAGCTTCCTGTCAGGTACAAACTGATGTAGGTTCATAATGTAACACATTGGCGCCAGTGCCACTACCTTTAATTTTTCCAACCTATGGCTTATACATATCTAATATCATAGACCAACTGGTTCTTAAGGGGCAGAAGTGTGTCTGCTTGGATAAGTGTAAGACCTGGCTCGGCTCATTTACAAAACAGGCCAAGACTTCAAATCCAAGCTGACACACTACCTGAGTCTGACACATTCATGAAACAGGTCAAGAATTCAAGCTTGCGGCCCACCTATTCACTTAACACGCCTCGTTTACAGGCCCATTAGTACTGTTTACGAGTTTTGAAAATTAGACCTACTTATAGTGGATCAAGATCAAGAAATAAAGCTTCTTCTTTTTTCTAAGGGTAATGAAGTTTTATTAAAAGGCACCAAGAGCGCACAAGAAAACAAAAGAGGCCCAAAGAAAACTAAAAATAGAATCTATAGAGGGTTTCCGATGAAAGCCCACTCTCAAGCAAAACACTTAGCCCACCCGAAAACATAAGAGAAGGAAACACACATCCCTGAAACAACGATTATTTCTCTCACCCCAAATAGACCAAAGCTCAACCAATAGGCAAAGCCTCCATAAGATTTGACATTCCTACCACTACCTCCCCTGTGCCACAAGAAGAAAACGCCCTCGATGTTCCCCGGCATCAGCTAAGGAATCTTGAAAACCTCCATGAAACCCTCCACAGAGCCCTAGCAAACAGGCAAAGAAAAAACAAGTGGTTTACCAATTCCACATCGCTAAGGCACAACACAAGGAGCCCATATTAGGGATGATGAAGGACCTCTTTTGAAGGTTATCGATGGTAAGCACCCTGCTTCTACTCACCAAGCAAGCAAATGCCACACACCTAGGGGGAGTGCCATAGCCCCACAAACTCGAAGGGGAAGGATCCGAAATGCACCCTCAAAAGAGAGGAAGCCATAAATTAATCTAATGAAAAAATTTCGCGAACTTTGAAGAGACCACAACATAGAATCATCCTCCCCTAGGCATAGGGAAACTCCGAGGAGAGTAGCCAACGCTCTAGCAAATTCAACATATCTCTTCATAAAAAAATTCTCCTAAAAGAAGGGGACCACACTGACTTCAAGCGTAGAACCGTGAAACAACCAGCATTGAAGAGCTCGTGTTCAACGCTAGCCTTGCCAACCTAGGAAACTCAACACAAAGAGGACTATCACCAATAGAAACATTATTACATAAAAGCACTCTCTCCACTTCCTACTACCTGCCTTTTTGAAGCTCTCCCCATCTTTTTCAACATCCTTCCACAACCCAGAAGCTTTGTAAAGAGATGAATTCTTGACCCACCAACCCTTTGCTTGAACCCCATACTTAACCACCACCACCTTCCCCTACAAACCATCACCCTCTGTCCCGTACCTCCAAAGCCATTTACCCAGAAAAGCCCTATTAACAACCTCCAGCCTTTCTCCCTAACCGGCCTACACCTCCCCCCAACTCAAAAAAGGAAATTTATGAGACTCCGAAGACCCTTACCATAAGAAATCCTACCTCAATCTATCAAGACATTCCACTGCTATAGGACATTTGAATGAGGACATAAAATAAATTGGCATATTGGATAAAGCTGCTTTTATCAAGGCTATCCTCCCTCCAAGAGATTAGCACCGACTCCATCTCGATAACTCAGGTTCAACTTTTTCAATGACTCTATCCCAAAGGTGCTTCGATGGCATTCCAATACAAAGGGGAAGACCAAGGTATAAGGAGGGAAACGAGCTAAACCCACACCCAAAAACCTTTGCAAGCCGACTCAACTCCTCAAGGATTCTAATTCCCAAAATTTCTCTCTTGGAAATGTTGACCCTCAAACCCGAAACCACTTCAAAACATTTGATGATCTTCCTAATACTGGCCACCATACTATCCTCTTCACTAAAAATAATTGTATCATCAACAAATTGCATGTGAAATATCCAAAGACCTCCCCTCCCAACCTCAAAACCTTCGAATAAACCAGCCTCCTAACCTTTAGCAAGCATCCCACTCAAACCTTCTACTACCACCACAAAGTGACAAGGGGAGAGTGGATTCCTACTGACAAAGACCTCTCATAGCGCTGAAGGGGGGAAAAAAAAAGCCCTTTTAGAGACCCGTTAACTAGGACTGAGAACTTAGCCAAGCAAACGCAAGAATAATCAAATTCCTCCAATTAACCCCGCACCCCAACCCATCCAATATATAATCCAAAAGGTCTCATTCCATGTGATCGTAGGGCTCTAAAAAAATTCTTCAACAAACAGAAGCTGAAGCATGTTTCCACCCACCACACCCCAAAACTCTCAGAAGAAAGCCAACGGAAAGCCATCTAGACCTGGCGCTTTATCCCGCCCAAGATCGAACACCACCAATTTGACCTCACTCCCTAGAATTGGTCTTTCCAAATCTTCTGCCTCCAAGGTCAAGGAATAAAGCTGCAGTTTTTATCCGTTAAAAGGGTTGGGCCCTGACCATTGACTTAATAGAACTCATTTCCAGGCCCCAATCCAGCAGGTTGTGCTAGCTAACCTGCCGGCCAATGATCCAACAAATTGCTACTAGACCTACTGGTAAGTAGGGTTTGTCAACAGGCATCTAGAGCCGCGAGTACCCAATGAACCTGACCCAATTTTTCTCAGTCTGGGTCCAATTTTTCAGAACCATTTAGAAATCAAATCAGGTTTGGTTCCACCATTTTGGAGCTGGTTTAAAATTGGGTTGGTCATGTCCAGTTAATTTTTTTAGTATTGTAATGTTGAGTGTGTGTGCGCGCGCGCGCGTCAACAGAAAGAGGTTTGCTAAGTTATACACAATAAGATCCAACCCGAACCCGACTGGAAATCAAGATCGGGATCTGAATGGAAAGTGACCCTATCAGCCTGAGTAGGGTACTTCAACTGTTAAGTGTACTAGTATCTCCCATCAATAGAACTACAGAGAATCATTGTAAAAAGAAATAACAAAACACATTGATATTGGTGGCGCATATTGCTAACTCTAGCCTATCAATGATTCACCGGCATGCTATATACCTGCCAATATCATAATCAATGCATGGCATATCAATGACTCACTGGCATGCTATATACCTGCTAATATCATAATCAATGCATAATGGAAGAGGAGAAAATGATATGTTTTCAGGCATACCTCTTCCACTAACTGAGAGTCCTTAGCCAATTGGTTAGAAGACGGTGAATTTGATAACAGCGATCCAGTCAAGGTACCATTGCCCAGACTAGAAACAAAGAGGGATGTTGGGGCGGAGCCATTGCAGGCTTCAGTATGCAGCGCCAGGTTTTGTTGGCTGGTAGAAGATTTCCCAGCGGTCAAACTGGAGTTGAGTTCTTCGATGCGGGACGTGAACTCATCCATCCTCTCATTCAGAGTTGAAATCTGTTCAGAGAGTTGGGTAATGATTCCCTAAAACATATCGCAAAGAAGACAGCAAGCAAGAAATGGAGTTAGGATGTCAGGAAGATATTGGTTTCTGCGGTACAAGTTGCTTGGTCAATTCAGTGCTAAAGAAACATCAACATCAAGGTATCCCAAAACGGTTACGTATCGGCCGTCTCGGCCGATACGTAACGGAAACGGTCATGACCGTTACGCGTTACGGGGTCAAAACGGCCGTAACGGCAGTTACAGAAAAAATGGGCCGTAACGGCCCCGTATCGGCCCGTAACGGTCTTATAACAGTTTTTTTCAAAAAATTAAAAAGGGCCGTATCGGCCGATACGGGGTCCGTAACGGCCGTTACGGCCCGTATCGTAACGGTAACGGTGGTGGTGGTGGCCGTTACGGCCACCGTTACCGTTATGGGACACCTTATTCAACATCATGGACTTATGACCAGTACGATTGCTGAAAGGACAAGACTACAGGTTTGCATTCACCACCATTTTTTTCAATTGCCGTGACCCATCTGCTGCACATTTGATAGTGGATGTCAGTTCAGACCATCCGAGTTTCAAATGGACAGCTTTGTCAAAGGTCCAAGTTCAATGACCAAAATCAGTGTCATTGCTTGGGCTATGCTCCACCCAAAACCAGCCCACGATTTCGAACTCTGGATTACTATACATGTATGCCACATGGATAACGAATGACTCACCACCATTTTGAAAACGGTGTTTAATGTGGGCAGTAGTCTAGCCCTTGCAGAAAATAGGTATCCTTCTCTTTTCAAATTTTGGGAAGGAGGTTCTTGGTGTTGGAGCTCAAAGCCTTAAATTGATCATAAACTTGAGTAACTTACGGCCTGTTCAGATGCACTATTGAATTGAACTACAATTATTCATTGAATAACATGGAAACAACCAAATTTAGTTTCCTTCTTTAGCATTCAAATTGAGATCCTGGCCCCAAATTGCAGTTGCATTACTTTCAAGATGAACTTGAAACCACGACTTCCTGAGTTGGCGATTTGGACCAACTCAGTTTGGTCCCCTACTTTCAATTCTGACTCATGATGTTAAATGGATCGGGTCTGACCAAGTCCGAGTCGACTTGAACGAGTCAAATGGACTCATCCTCGTCCAAGTCTTAAAAGCTTGCTTGAAAGAAAGGTCACTGCAAATTGAGGTTATCCTTCATTACGAAAACTAGGAAGCATCCCTAGTTTTTGCCATTCTCTCTTCATTAAAATGAGAATTCAGAAGTCTACCTGTGCAATCAAGTGCATCTTCAAAAAAGCATGCCCCTTGCATGAACTCACCTGGTTTGCAAGTACAGCAGTTGTTTCTGAGGTTCTTCTGTCAAAACTTCTATTGTTGGCAGCAAGTCTGGTTAGCTTGGCTAGATTCCTGTCCCCTTGTGTTGAATAGGAGTGTGATAAACCACTGCTCAAATAAAAAATAAAAAAAAGGGATCTAAAATTACAACAATAGCCATTCCACTTCTTTCTTTCTTTCTTTTTTTCTTTTTTTTAATGGAAACATAATACAACTTCTATCTCAAATTGACGAAGAATGGTTACAGTAGATAAAAGCACTTTTGTTTTTTTACTTGAAGTTGTGGCTATTGACCAAAATGTTGATTTTTTTATCCGCAACAAAAAATTTTATTAACAAATGCAAAAAAGGGAACAACGGACAAGCTCCATACAGATGAATTCGAACATAAACATGATTTGAGGCCCATGCAACAGATTGGAGTGAAATCCAACTTCTAGGGAGAAGGACACGATGTTGAGGTCCAAGCAATTGCACTCCTAGAGTCCCCTTCAATGACGAAGGACCCGCCCACCGACTAACATATTCATTTAACAGTTATACACCCAAATTATGGCTTGACTAAAACACCAAGCAGCAGTCTTTAGTTTTTCTCAAATGGAAAATGAGAATGGTAAAATTCAATGGAGTTATGTGGATATCACCAATCAACTTTTGGGGTCTTGGTAAATTGGGTAGAGAGGTGTGGAGGATGTCTCTTCCTGCTGGGCTTTCAGCTTTATGGGGGAAAGGAACAACAGATCTTTTGGGACATTTCTGGATATCAAAGGGTAGTCTTTCTAAGGGCTAAATCAAACATAATAGAATGGGATGCGGTCTCTCCTAATTTAGAGGCTAGTAGTTAAGTAGCTTAGGTTTGGGTTGCATTGTAATGTTTTTCATTTTCTTTTTTCTTTTTTTCTGTATTCTTTCAGCTGTGCCATTTCAACTAATAAATTTCATCCTTCAAAACAAGAAAAAACTTTGGAATGTTTACTAAGATACAGATATAGGTTAAAGGTGTAAAGTGTATTGGTAAATAGACACTCCCATCTACAAATGGAGAGTACAAAGTATGATGTTGATTCGTTTAGGGTGCATTTTGTTGCACCAGATATCATGAAATACCATGATTAATCAATCTAACTTAGTGCAAAATATCATGAAATTTGATGAAACCTGTAATCAATCACATGGTGGAGAAGAAAGGAGGAAAGAAAGACTTTGGAGAACAGGTTGTTCAGAGAATTAACTCAACCCACAATATCCTTTTTATATAAAAACCCTAAAACAGAATATTTACAATACACAAGAGCACCCAAAGTCTATACTTTCACCCAATAATATCCCAACAGAACATGAGTAAAACAGAACACACACACATACCCTCCAAAACCAAACATAGCGTTATCCTTAGGTCGTTTCGTACAATATTTAAAATAAAATGAAATCCTGTAGAAGTTTGCAAAGATTGGAAAAATCTAACAATTAATAGCACTACAGAACATTAATAATACAAGGTATAAGTTGATTATTTGTTTTAACATTAAATATTTGACTATGTGTGGGATGATAGAAGCATAGGCTTTTTAGCCCAATGACATGATTAGAATAGTAGGAAAGGAAAAGAGAGACGAAACCAACGTTTGTTTTAACATAAAATATTTTCCAAAAGTAGGATCACATCTTTTCCTTTCGGTTGCATGCATTGGAAAATGGGGCTAACAAAAAAATGAACTGAATGTTTACGCTGAACGTTGTAGGAAGGTCGACAGTGAAATTGGGGGTATCCAATTTGGATTGGGTATATTATCAACAGTGTCCTAGAAGTACCATTAGGGCCGGTTTGAAATGGTGTAATTACATGTATTTTCTCTCACATCATCAATAAATGCATATAGCACCGTGTTTGAAAGTGAGGAAGACTCGCTATCATTACATAACACGGAATTCCAAGCCTAAACTTTGTGGGCCCCACCATGAAATATGTGTTTTATCCATGCCATCCATTCATTAGTAGAGATCATTTTAGGAGTGAGCCAAAAAATGAGGCAGATTTAAAGCTCACGTGGACCACACTAGAAAACAGTAGAAATTGAATGCTAACCATTTAATGTTCTTCCTGTGATGTGGTCCACTTGAGTTTTGTATCCATGTCATTTTTGGAGGCATACCCTAAAATGAAATGGCCAAATGAATGGACGGCATGGATAAAATAAAACATGTACATCATGGTGGGACCCATAGAGTCCCATCTCGTTTTGTGTATAAAAAAAGTTGGCGTCGTACAGCCTTCAAATACCTTTGGTAAATAATAAATGCAGAAAAAGGTAAAATAAACTACAACTACCGTGAAATACATAATTTCAAACAGGCCCTTACTGAATGTGTAACCTATCCAAGATACTATCTGATAAGTAGACTATGGTCCAATTCATGGGAAACTCATCCACTGTATATATAGCATGCATGCACACCAATCTGACCATTCAAATCATAGGCCCTAATGTGGATGGAACATAGCCCGAGAATCTAACTGATGAGATGAACTAAAGTTGCACAAAGCGTGAATCAACGTGGCAACAAATTCAGTTGTGGGATTAGGGAAGCATCTATTTCAAAACTTCAGCAAGTGGGAGCAGGAGCACGAGTCTGAAGTGTGGTTCGAAGCATGGGCAGCACATGGTTAGAGGATCATTCAACTAAGAGATGAACCTAACACCAATTGGCTATAGAATGGATGGTTGAAAAGAAATTGTCAGCAGTCCAAATTCAATGGGTGAAATCCGCAAGTTAAGTTTGTCTAATCAGTGCCACTTTCAGGCTGTGCTCATCCACAATGGGGCTAGCTATTTTGAATGGTCTAATTGGTGCGCATGTGCGCCATACATGGTATCCAAAAACAGTTACGTAATGGTCGTTTTATAATGGCAGCGATGGATACCATTTACACATTACAGGGATGTAATGGCGGTTACAGCCCCATAATGGTCTGTTACAGGAACGTAAAAAAATTGAGTCCGGATCCTCTGTTGGCTGCAAACAGAAATTTTCTGTTTGCAGCCTTTTTATTGGTCTACGTCATCACATAGGGTTGCAACCACATCACACCCTCAGTGCAACCTGATCACACTGATGTCATGCAGTGTGACGTGGACCAATGAAAAGGCTGCAAACAGGGATTTCCTGTTTTGCAGCCAACAGAGGATCTGGACTCAAAAAAATTGGCCCTAAAGGCCGTTATGGCCCTTATCATAATGGTTATTGAATACCTTGGTGCCATATGTATGGCATGCGATTTGGGCTAAGAGATAGCATCTGAACCCATGATTCATTGGGCTAAGAGAACCTGATAGATGGTCAACAATGTAAAAGTATATTCCACGACTCTCTTGGTTGTTCTATACTCGACTACTTCATCCAAAATATGGAGGGACAAGATGAGTTATAGTACCCCTTTGTATTCTTATTTCTCATGGCAACCCTGTCTGCAGAGGCTCGGGAAAGTGCTTCTTTAGGACTTGCGACATGATCCTCATCTATGCTGAGCTTCGTCTTCAAATCATCTGGTAATGCCTGCATGTCAATGCTATCAGATCAGATATTGATTTATGGTATAAACAAGAACAAGAAATGAAAGATTGACCATACAGATGTTCAAGGAGACACCATACCATCACTTCGTTTACAAGCTTTTCTAGCTGAATCTGTTCTATGTAAGTACGAGGAATAAATGAACCGTTCAACCCCAATTGCTCTGCTACAAGTTTTACGACGGAACGGTCCCTTCCTTGAACCTTTTACCAAAATCAACACAAATATTTAGTGGTGAAGTCTGCAAAGACAAGACCGACATCATCACACAATCTACAACAAGAGCTGTGCTAAGCAGAAAACACTGCTGTGCGTTCTATGTGGGACAGTCGACCTGTCTGGCCCCCAAATCAGGCCACCTGAAGTGATTTGGAGGGTCACGTATGTGAAAACAATGGACAGTTTTAAAAGAAATTTCTATGAACCCAAATAAGCATACACACATGGGCTTAGCAAAACTCCTACCAAGAAAAATTACATCCTTAAAATGCTACACAATTGCAATGATAGACTACAAACGCAGGAGAAACATGAAGAAGATGCTCCTGTTTTTTAATAGATACACGAGAAAGGCCAACCTTAGTTTTCACTTGATACCTGATTACACAGACCAGTACCATGCCAGCCAAAAGGAGGGGAAAAAAAAAACACATTGAAAAGAATGACCAAATTCTAGCACAGACTATTTTGCCATGTCAACCAAGAGGTGGTAAAACGGATTAAACACCAACTACTGGCGCCATCATCACGTTTTAAGCCATCGCCGCATTATTAAAGGGAGTTTCAGAAAACTTTTAAGTAACATTCATAAAAAAGAATGTTCATTTCACCAATCATGTAAGATTCTATCTATTCAATGGGTAGATCCTTGCAATTGGCATACTTCCCACTGAACATAGTGATAGACATCTTCAATTCTTACTACTATATGGGGAATTGTACCATCTTGAGCATGAGCAAACATAGTTAGTTGAAATGCCAAATTTGGGCCCATGGCTTGGTGGAGAACTGGTCACATACAGCCGGCTGCACTTGAAACTATCACGCAGTCCAATCCTTCCCACTACTTGTCACTTGCTAGGATCTTGAGCTATGCAAAAGGCAGACCCACCATGAAGATCACCTCGTACAGAAACCAGGCATCCAATCATCAGCCAGACCAGACCATCAAAATCAATGGTTTAACACAATCTAAAGGTGTGGCACACCTATCGAGTTCGTCAGCCTGATTTTTGAGACAAGAAATCTTCGTAGAGGGCTCCACCTTCGCATGGGTCAGATGCTACACATGTGACACATTGGCAAAAATGTGGCTGCCTGCAAAGTGAGCATGCAGCCAGTTGTAGGCGGTCAATGCTTTGGTTCAGGGAAGCCTCGAAAACCTCCCATATTGGAAGACCTCCCAATATAATATAAAACGGTTGGTAAAGGGGAAACACAGCAAGGACCTACATTCAGAGGGAGAAGTCCAAAGATCAAAAGGTTGGGTTCTTCCAATCTGGGATGCTTACGGGCCATCCACAATACATGGTTGGACCACCATTAGATTAACAATTTGGATCACTGAATCATGGCCACACATAACGATTCTGTGTTGATAAACTGTATGTTGGCTATCACACACAGGATGCTATAATTCCTCCTATGGTGTGGAGAGTGCAGCAATGCATTTCAGCGGCAGGATGCAACACAGGGCTCCAAAACCTACAAGGATGTAACAGTGGTAAACGAAGAAGGTGTACCTGCACATAATGCCGATTCAGTTGTTCTAACCAATCAACTTTCACGCACACCTTATCATCAGAGAAAACATGGCTGCTTCTTTTCAGGATGGCCGCAATCGTATAGCCCAAGGCCATCAGCCCACCAAGAAGGCGCACGCTGACTTCAAACGTGATTCTTGGTGATATGATGAATGGATTGTCCATGACCCACTCCTAGAAAAACAACAATATAGTCCATGTGAGTTCTACAAGATAGACGAGCTTGAATAGGAAGTGCTTCCTGACTACTGCAAACAACATCAATGATCACATGAACTGCACATGGAGGTCTGCCAATTAAAGTTTCAAGCTAAAAGGAATATATTGAGATGGGAATGGTATGTGATGATCCTTGACTTTAAAGTAATTGGCTAACCATTACGTTTCTTTTTATTAGTATTATTTATAGAGACATTCGCCAGTGTTCTCAAAGCACTAACAATTATAGTGCTCCTAGTACCATCAATTCACATGGACGGTCCATTCGATCGATCTGAACTGTCCATCAAGTCCAGAACACATTTCTTAGGCTATTATAGAAAATCATACTGATCTGATGATCCAATCCTCCTTGATTTGGCATTATTTTCTACAGCTATCCATGTTTTTAAGCCACGGATGGGATGGTTACAGTTGCCTAACAAAGGTGATTCTTTAAAATGATAAGTCAATCCATGGCAGGCCCTAATAAATAGATGGATCAAATTGTTGATTGGACCTATTTTTATGTAAATTATCTTGACCATCCATATAACAGATAAATGACCAAATGGTTCATATTTATCAGATCGGGATGATGTTTGCATGGTAGCCCATGACATGTGAGCTGAACCTAATGACCAGTCTAGATCCATGGATCAGGCTAAGTGTCCCAATGCAACAAGGAGCACCATAACTTTCCAGTGCTCAGCATCTCTCTTATTTATATGCTACATACAGAGTTCTAATTTAATTGAGATACGTCACTTATCATTCAAAAAGTTAAAATAAATAAATAAATAAAGTCCTTTGAGATACGACTTTGGTGTTAAATGCTATTCCATACTAGCTTTCTATAGTATTAAACCTTTCAAAGTTCCAACATTACGATACAAGTGCCATTGAAGTTTCAGCATTTGGTTTCCTAATATCAATGTCTGACACGTTTTCTTCGTGTCTAACCCCAGTATACTTATGTGTGTCCAAGTTACATATCTAAGAAGTGAATCGGCATCCTCTATAGATGAAACAGCTATAAACCATCTTTCCTAATTCCAAGGTCCTTGCTTGGCTTGCTAATATCCACTGAAAGAATCTATTTAATCAACGCTGGATATTTATTAGATACTTTCAGTTATCAATGTGGGATCAGAGCAACAAAATCCAGTGTTATAGTTTAAGAAATTCTGTTTCCTAACATGGATCCAAGTTTTTGAAATATTATCAAAAACTGGAACCACAGATTGTGCTTCAGTCAGGATATGCTGAGATTGGAAAAGAACCAAAACGTTCCAGTGGATTTCAGCAAATTGGAGGTCAAATCTCATATTTTGGAAGATATTTTCTTATAAACTAGAACAATCCGACGTCTTCACAATGATGTTCTATAGGCCAAGGTTTGAGATCATGTGTTATATAATGCATTGTTCACCACCGATATCACCCTGTATCAGGCTGAGACATCCATATCGTTCATAGTCGATAGGAGTACGTGGGCCATAAGTACCGCTTTTCGGTTGGTACTTTAACCCCTAGAGCCAACGCATGAAAAATTGTACCCTACTTGAATGTTTCAGTCCAAACGAACATTTTGTATGATGTGAATATCGAATTATCCAACATTTTGAAGGGATAAAATTTCTATTTAAGAGGCTTTTTGCGATGCTTGGCCGAAAAAATGGCATTGTTTATCTGACCCAGAAACTTCACAGGTGGTGCCTTCTGGTACTCTAAGCCATTCATTTGGTAAACATCATCATGGGATCACCCATGCCTCAATATCTTCCTCATCACAGTCAGTGCAATGCCAGCCATCAGATTGGCAGGTTGCAATGGACAGTAGCAGCCAACCATAGAGGAAAAAAGTGAGTCCAGTCAAGCAGTTGGAATGATCTGATTGGGGAAAGTTTCGAGGCATCTGCCATTACCGGGGCTACCATATGAATGGTTGGATCATCAAAAGGTGGGCCATGCCTGTACAGTTGTTCGGTCTAGCAAATTGTCTCTTGATTAATCATTCTAGTCAGTAATCAACAGACAACTGAGCTACATAAACATATGCATCACACCAGTCTCCATGTCTCGACACATGAAGATTTATGTTGACAAGGGAATGTTATCAAGTTCCCAAACAAACAAACCTCAAACATAAGGTTGTATTTTCCATCCCTGTTTCTCATCCTCAGATATGACTGGCATGCTTCTGGATCTTCACCTGGCGGCAGGAGATATATATCATAAGTGTCCTCCATAGTTTCTGTATGATCTTGAGAAATAACAGGGCTTGATTTGATCCGCTGTCAAAGTCTTTGGCGACTACAATAATAGACCAGCACTTAGTGCCATGTGTAAACTTATAAAACTCATCAATAAAGACACCTTTAGGGGCTGTTCGAGTTGACGAATTTGGGTAGGGATTTGTGAATTCCATGGATTTCAAATTTCGACTGTTTGTTTTAGTTGGGGATATGCAAATCCACAAGCCCACAAATCGATGGATTTGTAGCAAATCCAAATCCAGAGAAAAACTAAAGACTTCGCAAATCCACAAAATGAGAGGCTTTCTTAAAAGCAATAAAAGCTACTTCATTGCAATAAATGCTCACAATTCCACGATTTGCAACTTGATTCCCAAACAGTTGGTTTTGGGATTTGTCAAATAAAAATCCAATGTAAATTTATGAATTTGACAAGTTCATGGATTTAGCAAATTCAGATTCTCATTTCCCTAATCCCAAACAAGGCCTTGGTTCACAAGGACATGTTCAACAGTGCATCCGGAAGCACACTCAAACCACAACTGGGACAGGTGTGGGTGAGGCAACCCCCAATTCATTTCGCACAGCACGAAAAGCAGAGCCTTGCATAAGGCAGGCTATCCGTTTTCCCCTTTCTGCCCAAATTGACAGTCAGGTTTTCCGGGTTAAGAGCAAACTATCAGGTTTGGGTGAATATCAGTTCCTGAAAGAAATGAATAGGAAAAGTATTAACCTTTAAGATGTAGGTTGGATTCTGGAATCCTGTGAATGGGTTGAACTTGTTGATGATTTTAATATGCGCAGTTTGAAGATCTGGCTCAATAAACGCCTTGTACATTGGGTAAACCTGCATAGAGCACCATAGTTAAGCACTATAATAAACCAGATAAAGGAATTTATCAATGAAAAGGATTCATCTTTTTTTTTAATGAGACTAGAAGCTCTGGATGCCTAATCAAGAAGCAGTAATGCAAGTCATCATAACATTGACGAAAACTAGTTACTATTTCTTTGCATCTGAGGAAATATAGGATACCAATGCATCACTATATGTCCTGGTGCACCAGTCTGTACTCCATGCAAGTGTGACCATCTTTTGTTGATGCAAACTGTTGATCTGATAAGCTCGCTGTGGGGGATGCCCAGATTGGTAGAATCCCAGACACTCAATCTCCATTTTTTCCCAGACAATTGTAGTATTTCTATTGTCATTGTCTGTTTGTAGGCCACTGATTGAAGGGTTCGGATCTTCCAATCTAGGAGATTTCCGGTGCATCCCATCCATGGTAGGGCTCTTCAGATTAACAGTCTGAATCAATGAACCATCCACTTGTGCATGTTGGAGGCATCGGGACAATATATACGTCTGGAGACACATCAAGACCTATAATGCTTCTTTGCATCATGAGAGAGGAGAGATTGAGAATGATGTTGTTTACAGAATTAGAGATGGGTAGATGAAGTGGAGATGTACCTCTGGAGTTTTATGTGATGGCCACCATTGTTTTTAGAATCATTGACTCAGATCAACTCATTCTGTATCAAGTTGAGTCACAACTCGCCCGCGTTGGGGAGTGTATTGGCCCAACTCACCGAAGTCAAGGGTGACTCGGGGGAGTGCCATATGGCATCGAGCCAGATCAGGCAGTACCAGATCCAAGTGGACTCGGACAAGTCATATCAGATGCATCCGAGTATAAAACCATGATCGTTGCATAGCAATCAAACTGAAGGGTAGATACTATTGGATAGCTATGAGACATTGAGACCAACCATGCTTTATGGGACAACCTGTTCGCCAATCAAGGAACAATATGTTCCTAGGATGTATATCTGAAATGAGGTTGTTGAGATGGATGAGTGGCAATACCTAGGAGTGGCACCAATAGGTAATAAAATGAGGGAAAGTAAACTTATGGCTTGGCCATGTGCAACAGAGACCACCGGCTAGTGAGTTGTTTCAAGTAAAAGGGAAAGGATAAGGCCCGAAAAGACATGGGTGGTGTATAATAATGAAGGATTTGATGACCTATGGTTTAACTGAGGATATGGTCCTTGATTGAGTGGAATAGAAGAACAGGATTCAAAATGTAGCCAACCCCAATTAGTTGGGATAGGGCCTAGATGATGATAATGATGATGATGACAACGACGACGATGATGATCTAAAGAAAAGCATAGGAAAAGTGAAAGAACCGTTTCGGAGATTTGATGAATTATTTCTTCTGGTTCTTGGCCAGCACGTTGTATGTCCCTAAGAACCCTCTTCACGAGGTCAAAGTGAACACCGCCTGTCACAGATACTCGAAGGTCTAAAAAGGGGCGCAGCCTTTCACTCAAAGCATAGATGCCTTCTATAATAACAATGCGAGAGCTGGGAACTTCGACTGTCCTGTTATCAGTACAAGCAAAAATATCAAAACAATGAAGAAATATCATGTGGGATGAGAAACCATCGCAGCAGGAAAAAGATAGAATGATCAGAGGAGAGTTGTAGGGTCCTGACGCATTGCCCGTGGTTCAGTGATCTACAGTGTCAATGTGATGGCCCACCATGGATGGGGGTTGCTCAAAAAGTCTTCCAGATTGGAAGTCTAGTTACCCCATCTTTCGCCTTTCTTTCATGCCATTGCTGTTATTCTTTCCTAAGCTGTCAATTCTTTGGGACACTGATAGAAGGGTTGGGATCTTCGAATCTGTGTATGTTTTGGGGCATCCCCAACTCATGATTTGCATCAAATCAATGGTCTGGATCACAGAACCATAGGGTCCACTTGTACAGACTGGTTCATTGAGACGCCATACATGCCCCAATGCATTGGAACCCTATAGGTCTTCTTTGACCAAATCCTTACAAAAAAAAAAAAAAAAAACAGCTCTCAGATATCCGGTTAGGTAGGAGAGAAAACAAACCTGTACCCCATGCGGCAACTTGACTTGAAATCATATATCGGGACCTCAACAGGCTTTCCTTCTTTCAGACCTTGAATATTATCAAGCAAGGTTTCATAGTCTGTCAATCGCGGATCTGTATCAACATTTTGAACATCAGAGTGCAGCATGTATTTTTTTTTTCCTTTTTATTGTTAGTGTGCATTGATGAATCGATACAAAAAACTTCTGGTAAAGACATCAAGAAACAATAAACCAGAAAGACATGCTAAATCATCTTTAGAGAGATTCTAGAAAGAGCAAAAAGTATTATATCAAATCAGCTAAAATCGGTGAACAAACAGGCTACCCACCAGCTGAAAAGATTGTTGAAAACTAACACTGGATGTAAGGAACTTTCTTAAGCCTGCACTCACCTCTCCACACATGGCCACGTGTGATATTGTGGCTTGTGGGAGGTCGGAGAGGTAAAATTGGAAGGTTTTTTTAAAATTGGCAGGTTTCAGGCTTGTACTACATATAGTAAGGTGTTTTTTTTTTTCTCGTCTTTTCGTAGAAATGGTTATCTAGCAAGATATCTTCACAAGGTCTGATAAACCCTGATGTTGGTAAGAAAAAGACCATTACTGTGATGGGGTCCCACTAGATGAATTATCTGGGTCACCAAAAATATTGATCCCAACTTTATGGTTGCGAGAGTTAACCATCTTCTTCTTCTTCTTCTTTTCCTTCTCAAGAAAATAAACAGCATTGGCTCAATTCCCTCAAATTGGACAGCTCACTAATTTAAGCAGCTTTCTCATTTAAAAATACCAATGGCAAGTTTTTGGCAGGAAAAATTCATGTCTTGATGAGAAGTTTTGGTCCATGGTTCCGGCAAGGAATGCATATCAGGAGAGTTGTTAAATGCGATCGCATATGCGATCCAGGTGCATATGCGACAATACGTGATCGCATATGCAATGTATGCAATCGCATACAGCTTTTTTTTTTCTTTTTTTGGCAATAAAACAACTTTTTGCCTATGAAAAGGCATCCAAACCTCCTCCATTTGCAATATTCTCACCCCAAAACTCTCTTACTCTCTTCTTCTCTTACATTTCTTACTTCCAAGTGGTCTTAATCTCTCTTTCTCTTGCATTTCCTACTTCCAAGTTCCAACACAACATCCAAATTCTTTTCTTATCGCTTCTGGATTCGGCCTTCTTCAATAAATTCTTTTCTTATCGCTCAAAAAAAAAAAAAAAAAAGAAAAAAACACACACAACATCCAAGTTCCTAGCTCTACAAGATTAAAGCAAGAAGATCATTCAAGAAAAGTTTCCTTTTCCTCCTCTTGGAAGATCAAGATTCAAGCTTCAAGTTCAAGCACTTTCAAGGAATATTCAACATTCGAGCACTCTCATTCTACAATCTACATTTCTCTCTTACATTACATAGTTACATGCATTCTAATATTTCTATATTCCTCTCTCTCTCTCTCTCTCTCTCTCTCTCTCTCTCTCTCTCTTCTCTACACACATAATACATTCTACACTTTTTCCCTCTTTCTCTTACAATTCATTTCAAGTGTAGGATATAAGCTACAACTACAAGCCTACAAGTTATAACTACATACAAGACTCAAGACGCAAGACTAGAGTGAAGAAAGTCTCAAGACTCTCAAGTCTCAACTACAAAACAAGACTAAAGAGTAGAGTGAAGAAAGTCTCTATTCAACATATCGCTAGATGCTAAGTGGGAGGAGAGAGATGAGTGAGAGGAGAGAGGATGCTTTTCTTTCCATTGACGGGTATAGAGAGAGAGAGAGAGAGAGAGTCTTCTTTTCTTCTCGCCTGGGTTGTGAGGAAAAGGATAGGCGGGAAGGGTTATAATACAGGCACCGATTCAGTTAGGTTAGTCGGGGCATGACCATTGAGAAATTAAAAAAAAATTGTAAAGTTGTAATAGTGTGGAAAACTAATATTATAAGGATAGAAGTTTCAAGAGAGTCACCATGAAGGTTCATAGTTTTAAATTCATATGGAAATTGGCATAAGTAGTTGAAATAAGTGGAAACTCATTAAATAAAAAGAAAAGTGTAAAATGGACTCAAGTACCTATACATACATGTAAGGCACCTTCATTGCAACGCAAACAAGAGATATTCGATAGAAGTGAGTTTTATCCCATTTTCATTCTTTAAGCCTTTCTTCCTCTTGTCCCATTTCTTGCTTATGTGAAAGTCTAAGAGTATTAAAGGCTTCTTTATAAACAACATAATCAACATAAACCTGCTAAGGATTGCCGAGGCAATATGATCAGCATAGTAGCCATTAAGCTTCATCTTCGATTCAAACCCAACACTGATAAGTTCCTTGTCGGATAACGACACACCAAATAACTCATTTACAACAAATGTCGCAGCAGTTGCGCTGGCAGCGCTTGACCCGATGCCTATGCCAAGTGGAAGGCCCTTCTAAAAGGACATTAAGATGTCCACCGAGCGTACGCTTAGCATGCGCATGACCACATTTGTAGTGATCCCAACAGAGTTCTAATGAGGGTCAGAACTGAGGTTCTTGGAGTCGAAGCCATGGATGGAGGAGATAGAGATATAGCCGAGATTGACGGATGGATCAATGCAAAGGATAACAGTGTCGCCAACGCCGTCAACAGCACAGCTGATACAATTGGCACTAGGAGAAGAGCCTGTCACTCAGCATCGACATCGAGTCAAGCGCCGCCAGCGTAACTATTGTAGCATTCGTTCTTAATGAGTTATTAGGCGCACCATTGTCCTATAAGGAACTTATCAATTCTGGGTTTAAATCAAAGATAAAGCTCAGTAGCTACTATGCTGACCACATTGCCTCAGCAATTTAGGCAAGTTCGTGTTGATCATATTGTATGTAAAGAGGCTTTTGATACTCTTAAACTTTTACACAAGCAAGAAATGGGACAAGTGGAAAAAAAGCTTAAGGAATAGAAATGGAATAAAACTCACTTCTATTGAATACATCTTGTTGCCCTACAATAAAGTCTCATTGCGCGTATACATAGACATTTGGGTCTATTTTACACTTTTCTTTTCATTTAATGAGTTTCTATCTACCCCATTACCCATGCCAATTTCCATACGAATTTAAAACTATGAACCTTCTAAATGACTCTTTTGAAACTTCTACTCTTACAATATCAGTTTTCCACACTATTACAACTTTACAAAAATAATGTTCATTTCTCAATAGTCACCCCCCAACCAACCTAACTGAATCGGCGCTCGTATCATAACCCCTCATGCCCATCTTTTCCCTCACAACCCAGGCAAGAAGAAAAGAAGACTCCTCTTTATACCCATTAATGTAAAAAAAAAAAAAAAAAAAAAAAAAAAATCCTCTCACTCATCTTTCCTCCCACGAACTAGCAAATCCAATAAACGTTTTCCCACTCATTCTAACCAAAAACCCGTCAGTGACAAAACTTCAATAAATCTCACCTTCGGCCCCAACCCGTCTCTATATAAACCCCACACCCTTCGAACTTCCTACCATCCCATTTCTCTTAAGAAAACTGTCTCCCTCTCTCTGTCTATCTCTCTCAAGAAAACTCTTTCCCTCTCTATCTCTCTCTCAAGAAAACTTTGTCTCCCCATGGCTAATGTCCGCTTGCAACGCCCCTTCTTCCATCTTACAAACCCTAATCCCAACCATTGAATCCTCCCCCACACTCGCTACCTAACCGCCTGATGCAATCATATACCCCATTTCCAATCTTCGAACCCTCTCCAGTCTTTACATCTATCATATCCTTCGCCCCCACCACCATTGCCAATCTCGATCCCAGTGCCAATTGACTTGGTTGTGCTGTTGACGGCATTAACGACACTATTATCCTCCGCACTGATCCATCCGTCCATCCCGGCTACATCTCCATCTCCTCCATCCACAGCTTCGACTCCAAGAAGCTCAGCTCCAATCCCCTCCGGAACTCTGTTGGGATCGCCGCAAATACAGTCATGCGCATGCTAAGCGTCTGCTTGGTGGACATCTCGATGTCCTTCAAGAAGGGCCTGCCACTTGACATCGGCATCAGGTCAAGCGCTGCCAGCACAACTGTTGCGGCATTAGTACAAATAATTTTTTACAATCAAATTTACAAAGTCTATAACCTACTTAAACTGTTTTTCTCAGCTGATTGGTGAGTTGCCTATAAAATGGACCCGAACATAGAGGATCCAGCTCTAAAGAACCTGGCCATGAGGATTCTTGGACTCACGAGTTTTGCCAGCGTTCCAAGCGCAACTAGAGCACATTCGAGGCAATAAGTTTGGAAGAATAAAAATGTTATAATTTGGGAATAATTTATAAATAGGTCCAAGTCTAAGTAAGCTAATGCCTAATGCATTTTCTTTCATGCAGATTCACACTAAGAAAAGGGATCGTCTTAAACGAAAAAAGCTCAACGACTTGGTCTTTGTCCAATACAATCAGAAGTTGTGAGAACGATTCCAAGCTAGGCGAGAAAAGCTTGGTTTCTATGACCCTATCTGTTTAGATGAGCTAGATGTAGATAATGAGTAGGCTCATAGAGACGGAAAACCCGGTCTTTGCTAGTGATGAGCTAACATGTGCCCAAGTTAAAGATGCCACATACGGATCGGCACCTAGAGAAGGTACTTCCGCTCGAAGGCGGAGGAGATGGGGGCAAACAGTAGCAGTTAACCAATGGAAGAGATTGAGGAGATTAAAAAAAAGGAGGAGATGATAGTCGGGCTGAAGATCAACCATTAGATGTTGACAAAGTATTAATACATACAAATGATGAAGAAACAGAAGAAGAAGTATATGTGGAAGAAGGAGATAACTCCGATGATGACGGTGATGATGACAATGGTGGTGAGCAAATGCCACAACGGCAAATAAATCAATGTATTTAGCAATAACATTTAGTATTATTTTGTTAGTGTATAACTTGTAAATTATATTTCCATTGTCAACAATAATAAATAAATAGCTTGTTGATCGTGTTATGACTTCTTAGTTCACTTCTTACTTGTCAACTATATTGTTGAATGTTGATAACTTGATGTTTAATTAATTTTATTTCTCTCAAATATATTTTAAATTGTAAAATTAGTTATCTGTTAACTTAGGAAAGTTCCCCCTAATTTCTTTTTTTTTTTACATTTTTTTATTTTTTGATTTTTTTAATTTTTCAAAAACAATAATGTGCGGTAGCATATGCGATTGTGCGATCTGTTAGTGCACTTTTTCATGGCATACTAGTGCACCTTGTTTGTCAATCACTTATCTCAGTGAGTCTAGTGTCGGTTGAGCTTAATGAAGACGAAGACTGAAGACTCAAGTGGCCCCGTTGCACCAAGGACGAAGAAACAGGTAAAAGTGATGCCTTGATGTGCCTTAACCTTGACCAAAACCTAACCCTTATCCTCTTTGATGACCTTGACCATATTAGGAAACCTTTAGTCATCATAAATTGGCCCTAGGTGTACCAAAAGATCACCCATTCTTTGGCCTAAGAGATCGAGGTGTGAAAAAGTTGGGTCAGCAAACTGTTTGGCTGAACCCACGCTTGTCCGACCGGTCACGACGGGTCGGCTGGACTAGACCGACCGGTCAAGACCGGTCGGACTGACCCCAGTCCAGGCAGCATATGCTGTATGAGTGCAGGCCATTGGGCCGACCGGTCTTGACCGGTTTGCTGGGCTAGTCCGACCGGTCACAGACCCCTTTACAGAGACAACAAGCTCTCTGTCCATTTTTGGCCTCTAGCCGACCGGTCAAGACCGGTCGAGGACCCCTGGCCGACCGATCGGCACTAGTCGTTTTTTGCCCTGTTTTAAATCCGTTGCACATCCTTTTATAAAGGGGCTTGCTTGTTTTGAGGGGCAAGAAGAGGGATTTTGAGAGGAGTGAAGCCACCATTGTTGGAGACCATTTGAGGCTCATTCCCAACCTATGCAAGGCATCTTCCTTATGCTTTAACACAAGATTGGAGCATTCCAAGCTCATGAAGAAGATGACCTTCATCCCCTCTTGATCTCTAGAGTTTGGACCTTCCTTGATAGGCATATCCTTGTCCAAAACTCTAAGATGAGATCGTTGTGGGAGAGAGACTCTAAGCAACCCATTCACATTAGTTGTAGAGTTCTCAAACCTACCCTGATGCGGACACAAGCGCATTCAAAGTGTACCAACGAAGAAAGCGCCAACCACAAGTACCGTCCTTGTGGATAGGCGATTATTGAGGAACTGAAGACCCCTCACATGTGATTGGACACATAGAAGAACCCACTCAGGGACAACACATGTGAAGGAAGAAAGGAGAAAGAAGACTGAAGAACTGAAGACTTCGGGCGCCTATCGGGCGCCTATCGGGCGCCCGACCACTGTCTTCGGGCGCTCGACCATAGCCTTCGGGAGCCCGATCGGGCGCCCAAAATTTGCCTTCCGAGCGCCCGAACCTCTCTGGAGGTTTTCGGACGACTTCGGGCGACTAGCTCGGGCGCCCGACCGAGCGCCCGAACTTTCCCGCACTTATGTTATTTGCGCGTTTTTGCTTAGTTTAGGGGTATTTTAGTATTTTTATGTTTTTATTTTCTTATTTAAGTGGGCTAAAGCCCTAAACTCGAAGTTAGTTATTGATTTGATTAAGGAAAAGCCTCTTGAAGCTTTCCTCTTCTTCTCTCTCTCTCATGGTGATGCTTCCTCCTCTTCTTTGATCTCTTTCTTCTACTTGCTTCTTGTGCCCATCCTATCCTTCTTCCAGGTAATGCTATCTTTCCTTTAACCTATTTGTTTCGATAACCTAAATCCCCAAAATCTGATTTTGATCCTAAAACCCTAAGTTTTCAGATTTTCAAATCTCTAATCCAAAATCCCTTGATTTCCTGGATTAGATATTCCTCTTAATTGATTGGCTTATAGCCATGCAAGATCGGGAGGTCCCATCCCTCGCCGGATCCAACCATAGTGATAATTGAATCTCATACTTCATGGTTGTGATGAGTGGCCCGTTCCATTGCATGTTTCCTTGTGATTTTCTTAGTTCATGATGATTACTACTAGATTTTATTATTATTATTGTCTTTTATTTCCGCTGGATTATATGAGTTCTTAAGCATGCATCATAATTAGGGCATCCTGCATCATCCCCTCCTATCACCTTGGGCATCTCAAAGGCATCACAAGCAAGGTGATTGATCAAGTGTAGCTGAGGCATTGGCGACTCAACGGCAACACGATCATGAGAGTAAGGGAAGCTGATTAAAGCACGGGAGAGCGGAGATCAAGCAACCCGAACCGGCGCTAAACAAGGGGCTCATCCGACAAGTAAGGTTGTCTTTATTGAGAGTCCATCCACTCAATTCCCTTTGGGAGTTGAGTGTAGAGTTTGTTAGTCAAACTCGATCTAGGGACGTTGGCCGTTCCTTGGCCTGTTTATCTACCTAAAGACTAGCGGTTATTTGGCACTCCTTAGCCCGTTAGCCGGGCCTAAACAAAGTCTCCAAGGGGGAGCCTCCGACACGGGAGTAAACGTGCGTCGGGTTGAGAATTAGCCTATGTCCAAAACTCCGTTCGGGTTGAGAGTTAGCCCTTTGTCCAAAACTCCGGTTGTGGTTGAGAGGTGAACCGGTAAAACCTCCGTGTAAAGGTTGAGAGGTGAACCTCATTTAAAACCTCCGATAGTGAATGCCGGTGTGCTCAAAGGAGTTGAGTACTTGAACCGGGAGTGAAGTAGACCTAAAGTCGAACCACTATACATGCTTGTGTTTGTGATTGAATTGAGCACATTGTTATCTTGGCATTGAATGTTTAATTGTTTAATTATGAATGCTTGATAGGAATGTATGCTAGGCTCTAGATATGCTCATCCACACACAAGATGTACTCTCACTAGTAGTGTAGACTTGAGCTCATTGATCCATTCTCATAAGTCTACATAGGTTGCATTGATTAGGACCTTGATTAGTCATATCATTTGATTATCTATACATCCTTAAACTAGGTTGTTATTACTTAAATCATATGCTAGTCTTGTGATTGGACCCACTTAGGCTTGGAAGCCGAAGTGTTCTTGCTTACTTAGTTTAATTTGTTAATTTGTGTAAGTAGGCGAAAAGAGTTTCAAAAAGGTCCTAATCACCCCCCCCTAAGTCTTAGCCATAATTCTAGTTGCTCTTTAAGCTTCCGCACATATGAAGGTGTCGTGTTAGACTACCGACGTACTTTCACGATCACATATGCACATAGGCATATGCGATCGCACATGATCACATATGCGATTTGACAACACAACATGGGTAAAAAATAAATAAACAAATCATAATCATCATCATCTTTATCTAAGCCTTATCCCAACTAATTGGGCTCTACAAAAGATAAAATAAAATAAACAGGTGAAGTCCTCTTGTTTGTAATAATCATCGGCATCTATTTGTGATGTCTCACATGTGAGGCACTCAGTTGCAAGAAAGCAAAGTCTGTATGTTCATGGGCACAAGTATCAACACATGAAGTTAGAAAAGAAAACTAGTATGATACTACGATTCGAACATCACAAAGCAAAGTTGCAAACAAGAATATTGCAACGGAATTAGAGTTCCATGACTTAGAGTTCCATGACGGGTCTCATTATGAATTGTTGCTTCTAATGTACAACAGTTTAAGACTTTAATGATCCTACTCAACCACTGCCCTAACAGCAACTGCTCATTTTGTCATTGCCTTTAGAATCAGGGTACAAACAATTAAGAACTCATCTGCTAGAAGCCTAGATCTCTTCTTTGACCAATCAACCAAAGTTTTTAGTCCCGGTTTGGATGTAATGCTACATGATGGTTTGGCATCATTCGTGGGCCACTGGAAAAGCGCCTTATTTGGGAAGTGACTTTCATCCTTTGTAGAGAAAGGGCTGCAAGTAACTCAACCCAAATTTGGATTGGATTGGGTTGTCCAGGTCCTCTGGCTGGGTTAGCGTTGGAAAACTCCAACCTGATTTTAAATCGGATTGGGTTCAGGTTGAGAAAAATCGGGTTGGGAACAATCTCATGTATTTGGGTCAGATCGAGTTCAGGTTAGGTGTCTGTTTTGGGTTGAGCATAGAAGAATTCAGGTTGGGTTCGGATTGGGATTCAAGTTGGGTGTTGGTTTTGGGCTGAGCATAGAAGAACTCAGGTTGGGTCCGGGTTGGGATTTGGGTCGGGTCAGGTTTCTGTTTGGGAACATAGACTTTTCCTATGCTTCTCTTTAGTTCATCATCATCATCGCCGTCATCATCATCATCATGTAAATCTTATCCCAACTAATTGGGGTCAGCTACACAAATCTTGTTCCACCATTCCACTCTATCAACAACCTTATCCTCAGTTAAAACAAAAGTCATCAAGATGGCATTAGATGGGCCATATCTAAAGACTCAAAACCATGGAAACTGTCGCTTATGGTTACTGAAATTCAGAACTATCACAAAAAGTCTTATGTTGTGTTTAGCCGTTTAATGAGGGAAGCCAATGAGTTTCTTGACTCTGTTGCTAAGAATGGTGTTTTGAGAGAACAACTCCTCATTGACCCAAATCTCCTTTCTGTATTATAATTTTTTCCTTTCTCACTAAGATTGTCATTTATCAGATAGAATGACTTCTATTCAAACTCAAATGACTTCAAAAGAGCTTTTCTACATGAAAGGTCACAGAAACCAAGATACTGTTATCATTTTGAGCTGATTCCAATATAAATCCAATAAGAAATATATAAAAACTAGAATACAAACATGGTTTTCCTTAAGAGAACTGTGATCACTCCTCGTCATGGTTTTAAATATTGGTATCTGGCCAATATTAGCCTGCTAATTACCGATACTATACAAACCAATACGGCCCCATTATTGCGTATTGGAGGGAACTAATACGGATACGATATGGCCATATCATGTCGGATATTTAAAAGTTAAAACCATGCTCCCTGTTATATACGAAAGAAAAGTTACCATCGAAATTGCCATCAATTATTCGGCTCGAATCGTTATAGTTGTCCATCGATATGACAGCAATGCTGGGCATGAAGTTGAGCACCTTCTCTGTAAATACAGTTTTCCCAGCACCAGAGGGGCCCGCCACCCCAACGAGTATGATCCCATCATTCTTTTGGGCCAACAACTGGCACGCACGGATTACTATAAAGAAACCTTTCTCGAATGACAGTGACTCTTGGATTGGAACCATTTCATACCGATCAGAGTCCTTTCTTTTTACCAGTTGCACTTGATCTCTTAAAAGCCCAGGCTTTCGTTGGGGTGATTCAGAACCGGCATCATCTTGCGCCATTAAAATACTGATATATATTCAGCTTCTCCTGCAACAAGCGAAAACAAAGCAAGCATCAAGAGATTGAAAGGGTGCCTTTTAAGCATATATACAAGTAAAAGCAGAACAGCTCGCTGAGGAAAATCATATCCTGTTCAGAGGACTTCTATGAAAACTGTCATAACAAACTCTAAATGCATATACAGCATGGATGAAATTTGCCTCACATGCATGTAGGCCCCGTCGTGTAGATGAGCAGGCCCAAAGATCAAGAAGGTCAATTGATCAGGTGGGCCACATATGTATGAAATCCCATATTGGACATACAAGTGTGACCCACCTGATCGGTGGACCGGCCTGAAAAAGGCCATGTCATCTAGACATGGGGCCCACCCGACACAAGGTTTGATTGTTGAAATACATGCCACGTTTCCATTTACATATATGAATCTGAATTATTGTCAATGAGTTGAGGATCATAGCTTTTTTTGTTGAAACTCATGCCGTTGTTATGTTCTTTAAATGTGCTAAAAAGCAATGCTGCATGCTTCAATGAAGAAAAAACAAAAACATGTATTTATAGGTCAGTCCCCACACACTCACCAAAGAAAACATATACCAAGAAAGAAGATCGAACTGTGTTTAATAGAGGTTTTCAAATCCCTCATGCATTTATAGGCCAGTCCCCACACGGCAATGTGGTGTGAATTCGCAAGATCCAAACCATTCATTAGGTGGGCCACAGCATGCGGTTGGCATCAACCGACAATCAGGCCAATCCACTCAGCAGATGGGCCACACCAGTACATTGAATGTGGAAAATTCGCTAAATTTTCTCCATCATCCATTTTGTTACGCACATTGTGGCCCGCCTGATGAACGGCCCCACCCAATTCTTGATCCAGAGAATCCACACGTTCTAACCCACCTAGCAACAGCTTGGATCTCGGAAACACGCGACAGGCGGACACACGTGGGACCGCATATCAGTGCTGGATAAAACAAACTTCAATCCAACAAAACCCATATCAAACCATTCAATAAAATCGCTTTTTTTTTTCCTTTTTAAATCCATAGAAATCAGAGATATGAGCTTCATTGAAGAAAATAACAAAAACCCAGATGGGAAAACATGGGATTTTATATGTAAAAACAGATATCAATGAGATTCTATTCGCTTGATCAGTTGTTTGGATCAATGAATGAAAAATACAAATACCCCACAAAAATATAAATACATACAAAGGGGGGGGGGGGGGGGGGGGGGGGGAGAGAGAGAGAGAGAGAGAGAGAGAGAGATACCTCTCTGATGATTGGTGGTGTGTTTATATAAGGTTTTTCTCAGTCCTTTTGTGGGGTTGTTTATTCTCAAATGGGAGAAAGATGGGGTGTTTTGGTATTTTGGGGGGTCGAAGATTCCTGTAAATACCTCTCTCCCAAGAATGGAATGGAGTTGGAAGAAATAAGATACTGGACCCGAGTTACAGGGAGTTCTTGTAGCCCAAAGTTCTGTGGGTCCCACCATATGAACGTGTGAATCCACTCCGTCCATCAGTTTTTTCAGCTCATTTTAATATTATATCATAAAATTTTAGGAAGATTTATGACTTTGATGGACCACACCACTGGAAACAATGGTGATGGAGAGGGACACCATTGAAACGTTTATGGATCTCACCGTGATTTAATATACCATCCGAACCGTCCATAAGGTGAATTGCACCTGGATGGAAGGAAAAGACAAATATCATCTTGACCCAGAACTTATATGGGCCCCAATAATGTGTCAATCGTGACCGTTCAATCCCTTCTGTTACTTATGGTGTGTACCGCTTGAGCTTGGATCTGCCTCATTTTTTTCCCTACATTCTAACATGAGATGGATAAATGAATGGACGGAGTGGATTGTATACGGACATCTCGGTGGGCCCCACGGAGCTTTGTCATACAAGAACTCCGTGTGACAGGTGTTCCGAGAAACCCGCGTCTAAATGCCCACATTCAGAGAGACTCTGAGGATAGTTTACCACATTTTAAAAATAGCGGTGATGCATCCACCCATGGGACGCGGATTGCCTGCGAAAGCATCTCCTGCGCTCGGAATCTACGATGGTCCCACCGTGATGTTTGTGAGAAATCTACGCCGTTCAACCGTTTTTTGAGATCATTTTAGGCGTTGGGACCAAAAAATGAACGGGATCCAAGACTCAAGTGGGCCGCACCCATGCGCCTGGAATAGCGGTCCGAAAATCTAGACCGTCCAAATATCTGACACAGAAATCAGAGTCAGTAGATGATTGTATCCATCTGAATGTACTGCAATATATTTTACTTGTTTCCCTATTAATAATCTTCAATCTGATAGCCTAGAATTGAATGGATGAGATTACTCAATCAGTGTAATTCTCGAGATGAGTCGTTTCAAAGGTCCGGATACCCGACAAATGTATAATGAATCACCATCATTTTAGTAACGGTAATCAACTATCACAGGAATCTATTCTAATCTCATAGTCCATCCATCTAAGGACTCGCAACAGGACGTTCGTTGGAATTGCAGGATCCTCGACCCGAGTATGTTGACAGCATTCTCACGTGATTGTTTGTGCTAGTGGGGCCCACTGATCCTTTGATCCAGACCATTAATCTGTTTCATGTTCTATCCCTCTGTCGATGAGATGTTCAAGATCTGTCGATGGTGGTACTTTTTTTTATTGAATGTGAACTGTCACCGTGCTTCTGTCAATGGCCGTCTGTTAGAAAGCCAAAAAAAAAAAAAAAAAAGGATAGGTATCTTTTATCACCAAGACTTTGGATCAAGGGTCTATCAAACGCAGGCCAGTAGATCAATGGCCCGGATCGCTGTAAATGGGCCTCATTGTACAAACTTGAAATAAATTGTAGTGTGCATGTCCAACGGTCCAGATCATATCATTCCTAATTTAGTGAGGAGGAATTACGTGAAAAAGGGGTCAGGGACAGGGGTGTCAATGGGCCGGGCTCGGGCCTAAAAATCAAAATTTTAAATAGGATCAGCCCTACGGAGCGGCCTTAAACCGTTCAAAATCCTGGCTGAGACCCAGGCCCCGGCTTGTTGACCGTAGGGCTGTCAACGGGCCGGGCCTGGGGTAGGTATCCGTTGATTCAATTCGAAGTCTTGACTTTGACGGCCCTAAACTCTTTTAGGTGATTGATTACCTTTAGATATTAGGAATCCAGGCCTAGAAAATTGCATTGATCTCTGCCGTCCAAATCATATTCAAGAATCGTATCCTTATGAATGGAACATAAGTTGGAAATTGTATTGATCTCGACCGTCCAAATCATATTCCTATGGATGGATCATAACTTAAAAGCACACAAATCAAACTCTCTTAACAATCTGGTCCGTTCAATGAGACCTTTGAGAGATGATCCAGCATAGTGGGATCCATGATTTGGACGGTCCTAGATTGGCATGGATGTATGTTATATGTACCACTGAAGAGCTACATTGGTTTAGTGATTTGCAACAAACACACATTGTAAGGGGGGGATTTAATTTGACTTGGAGTCTTGACTTGAGTTGGGTTTTTTTTTTTTTTTTTTTGGTTAGTCATGCAAGCCACCCACTGGTAGAGATAGTGTGTCTCATTAGCACTCGAAACCTGAGATTGAAACGCCTACATCTTACAGCTAGCAGGCAAGACGCAATGTGTGCTACTGAAAAGCCTAGGCGTCTTTTGATGGTTTTATGTTCTTTTATGTGATTGATTACTTCTGAATGTTAGGAACCCATGAATAGAAGTTTTGGGAAGGCAAGAATCATATCCTTATGGATGTAGCGTGAGAGCATAAGTTGGAAATTGTATTGATCTTGACCATCCAAATCATATCTCAATGGAGGGAGCATTACCTGGAAATCACACAAATCAAACTCTTTTTTAACAATTTGGTACCACCAATGAGGTTTTTGAGAGATGATCTAGCCATAGTGGGATCCATGATTTAGACGGTCTGAGATTGGCGTGGATATATGCCACGTGTACCACTGATGAGCTGCAACAACCTAGTGATTTGTGACAAACGCACATTGGAAGCAGTGGGGTTGACTTGCTTGTAAGTCTTGACTTAGATTATCTTGTACTTTTCTTTTAATTGATTGTTTACCTTTGGATATCGAGAATGTATATATATATTTTTTTATTTTTTAGGAAGCAAACTTGAAAATCACATGGATCTTGACCGTCCAGATCATATCCTTATGGATGGAGCATAAACTCACACAAATCAAACTCTCTTAACAATCAGATCCGATGAATGAGATTTTTTAGAGTTGATCCAGTCATAGTGAGATCCATGATTTGGACGGTCTGAGATTAACATGGATGAATGCCAAGGGTACTATGAATGAAATGCAACAGTAGTGATTTGTGATAAACGCACATTATAAAGGGAGCGTTTGATTTGGTTTAGAATGTTGACTTAGATGGTTCTGTACTTTTCTTCCAGATGATTGTTTACCTGGTGGGATTATAGATGGTGCATAACATGGAAATCATATCGATCTTGACCGTCAAAATCATAACCTTATGGATGGAGCGTAGCTTAAAAATTACACAAATCAAACTCTCTTAACAATCCGGTCCGATCAATGAGATTTTTTAGAGATGATCCAGCCATAGTGGGATCCATGATTTGGACGGTCTAAGATTGGTGTGGATGTATGCCACGTGTACCACTGATGAGCTGCAACAGTCTAGTGATTTGCGGCAAACACACGTTGTAAGGGTTGCGTTTGATTTGGTTTGGAATCTTGACTCGGATGGTTGTGTAATTTTCTTTTAGGTGGTTGATAGGTTTGGAAGTTAGTAACAGACGTGGATTGTGTCCAACAGGGAAGATTGACCGACTCCATCCAGCACCATTTAAAAAACTTCTATGTGAGGATCTTTTTGCCTTGGGTGAATCGTTCATGTGCACATGATGCTTTTTCATTGGTGTTAAATGGAAAGATGTAAATTCCATTCCGCACGGCTCAGGTGCACTCAATCTAACACCACGTGAGCATCCGTTGCAAGGGACCCACGATGACAAAGTAAAAAAAAAAATTCCTATATAAAATGACCATTTTGCCCTTTTCAGGTTTCACCATGGTCTTAGGCCAGTTTCATTGGTAATGGACAGGGCTGCTGGACATAATTCCTCTTTAGGGATGACAAACAAGCAAAGAAAGTCACATTGCTTCTAGTAACTTGGACCATTGAATGCAGGGATGTCAATGAATGGGGCAACAAGCTGGATTGAACCAATTCAGAGATGGGTTTTGGCCAAGCTACATATGTTGGTTTTGGTTTAAACAATGTGGCCAATTAAGTAAATGAGTTGGGCTCAGCCCACACGGCACACAACCCGGTCTGACCATGTAGCTTATCAATGGTCTGTGCTAGATCACCAACTCCAACCCATATAGATACACATGATGTATGTATATTTGTAGGTACTTTCTAGTTAAGCAGGCTAAAAGATGTGACCCAAATAATTAAACAGGTTTAGTATGGCCGAACCCTACTCAACCTGGCCCACCCATATAGCCTATCAATGTGTGGTGCTAGATGACCCGATTCGATCTAGCCAAAAACCCCAAAACAAATCAGTAGAAGATCAACATATTTACATAGATACATACCCAAGATCGTGTGTGCTTGTATGCATTCACTAGTTAAGAATAGTTAAAAGATGGGGCCCGTTTATTTAAATGGTCGGTTCAGGTTGAATCCCATCGAACTTGGCCCACCCATATAGCTTAACAACGGTTATGCTAGACCCAGCCTAAAACCCAAAACAAATTAATAGAAGATGAGTGTAGATATAGATAGCATGTTTGATTTTTCATTTCCTTAGCAAAAACCCTACAAATAAGTCATTATTACTTTTTTTAACCCGTTAGAAAATTCAGTGTAATTCTTACCTCGAAAACCAGTCCAAAAGATATAGTTTAAAATTATGGGGCCCACCGTGATATATATGATATAACCGCTCCATCTATTTGTTTCACTTGAATATTTTGAGACACGAGCTAAAAAATGAGGCAGATCCAACACTCAAGTGGCCCACACAAAAGGAAACAGTGGCTTTGAGAAGTTTTTAATGATAGGTATTGGATTCCCTTTTCCTGAGGTGTGGTCCACCTGAGCATTGGATTTGCCTCATTTTTTGGTCCATGCCCTAAGTTCATTTGACAAAATAGATGGATTGTGTGGATAAAACACATACATCACGGTGGGCCCCACCTATATTTTGCATTCTCTTCAATTTTAGCAATAAAAAAGTAGGCAATGAAATCATGTGTGGACCGCATCGGAATTACCCAAGGAAATAATCATTATACATTTACAATGCAGTGAAAAATCAAACAAGCTAGAATATGTGGCTTGTTTACTTAAAAAGGTTTGCGACGGGAACCCTACCTATCCAACCCTGCTGGTGCGCCGATATAGCTTATCATTGGGCAGTGCTGACCCCATGTGACTCAGCCTAAAACCCAAAAAACATCAATAGAAGATGAGCATAAATGCATGCACATTATGTATGTATGTTTGTATGTACTCGTTAGTTGGGCAGGGTTAAAAGATGTGACCCATTAACGGATTAGATTGAATCCTACCCAACACAACCCACCTATGTAGCTTGTTAATGGGTTGTGCACTTGTGCTCCATAACTAACTTGACTCGGCCTCAAACCCAAAACAAATCAATACAGAAGATGAGTGTGGATACATACACTGTATGTTGTATGTACTCAGTAGTTTGGGTTAGAAGTGTGGCTAGTTTAAGTAAAGGAGTTGAACTTAGATTGAATCAAACCCAACCCAGCCCACGCATATAGCTTATCAACGGTTTGTGCTTAGAGGTGCAACTCAAGTAGGTTAGGTCAAGTTGAGGGTCAACTCGAGCCCAACCTAACCTCAAGAGAACCCAACCCAATCCACCCCGACCCGAACGAAATGCATGTGAGTATTTCCAACCCAACCCAACCTAACCCAACCCAAATTTGCTCAACCCAACCCCAACTGAGGACCTTGACAGCCTGACCTAACCTGACCCAAATTTGCTCAATCCAAACCCAACCCAAGGACCTTGACAACCCGACCTAACCTACCCCAACTTGGATTTGATTAGTTGGGTTCAAGTTAACCTGAGCCCAAGTTGCAGCCCTAGTTGTGCTAGATGATCCAACCTGACCAGGCCAAAACCTAAAATAAATTATAAGAAAACGAGTCTAGATGCATACACATGATCTATGTATGTTTGTTTGTATTTACTACTTGGTAGGGCTAGGCATGCCTTTAGCCCAGTGTTTCATTCTTAAACCTGGGTGTGTGTTGTCAGGTCTGGTTAACCAAACCCGGCCTGATTACAATCGTTTGTTAGGTGCGAATAGGTGGTAAATGGAATTGATAGTAAATGAGAAGTTATTTTTTAATGTGTTTTGATGTCACTCTGTTTTGTAGTAAATTAGTACGAATTGGTGGTAAATGAAAAGTTAGATTTCCTTTTAAAAGCAGGGCAATCGGGTAACAAAAGCATCACTAGGCTACTAATCCATTATACATGTGGCATGTTAACTCCAAATAATCCAATTATCGATAGCAGCACTAAAATCACATGAATATGATGACCCAAACTGGCCAAAAATTGGCCATGTAACGGACAAGTACTTCAAAACATTAATGAGTCATGTTGCTTGAGACCTTACTATATTTTACCCCTCTTTGAAGGGGAGGAGTATTTCCTCCAAAAATGGTCCCAAAATTATCAACTTAAATTTGTGGGCCCCACCATGATGTATATGACATAACTGTTCAACCAGAACATTTTAAGGCATGAGCAAAAAAATAGACAGCTCCAAAGTTCAAGTGACGTACACCACAGAAGCCGTGGTCATAAAACGTCTACCATTGAATTCTTTTTCCTTTCTAAGGTTTAAAAGATTGTTTATTTATCATCTAACCCATTCATAAGATCACACGGAAATAGAAAAAGGGAAAACACAAATAATAGCTTGATCTAAAACTCCAAAGGCCTCAAAAAAGTTTCTAGCGGTGGGCATTAATTCCTACTATGTCCTATGGCATGGTCCACTTGAGCTTTGAATCTGCCTCAATTTTGGGCTCGTGCCGTAAAATTATCACCCCACAGAACGGTTGGACAGCGCGGATAAACAACATATATCACAATGGGCTCTACATCAAGTCCTCTCCTTCCCAGTTTTTGTGTTAAAAAGATAACCCTTCAGCGTTAGCATCGAACAGGGCGTAGGTAGGAGTGACATTGGTAAGTAATGGATTTACACTGGTGAATTGGAAAACAAACAGGCTAAAGGATTCTGGTTGGGTTTAGGCTGGGAACCATTGGAGTTCAGGTCGGGTCAGGTTGTGGGTTGGGTCCTCTTGAGGTTGGGTCAGGTCCGGTTTAACCCCTTTCTGCCCAAGTTGCACCCCTGGCTCAGGTGGTACGGTATCCAAAACAAGTGGATGGCTATGAAAAGAATACTCTAGCCACTTGTTTTTTGGACACTGTTGCCTGCCACCAGAGAAGTACAACTGCCATGTATTTTGGCGAGAAGATCTAAACATCGTGGCCCACCTGATAGAAAGCCTGAAAAACATATGCATGTGCCGTACGTACTGGCATGTTGTGTTTGCATGTGGATGTGCAGGGCTCCACACACGTGTCTATCCTCTCTCTCTCTCTCTCTCTCTCTCTCTCTCATACACACACTCAAGTATACCATTTTGAGATGCATGTGATAGGGACACACATTTGTTTTTTATTTGAAAAGCTCAAAAAAAAAACCTACTTTAAAGAATATACAACACCACAACAAAGAAACTAAGACATGGAGATTCTTCATTTTGTACAACTATAGCCCATGGTTGAGCGATCCAGACCATTGGTTCATTGGGCCCCACCATGGATGGTCTATAACCAAGGAAAAAAAAATGTTTCGATAGTCCCATCCTTTCAATGTTTTCTCCACGAATAGACGGTTAAGAAGAGAGACGCAGCAACTGTTCACATTCAGATGAAAAAAGGTCCAATTTTGGTGAATTGCATTATTAGTCTAACAAAGTGCAGAGAGAAATGTTCACATACAACTTTGTAAGTTTACTTTCACATGTAACCCTTTTGTTCCAACCTCTTATTTGTCAAGAACACACCAGCCATGCAAAGGAGGGCCAGGCCATAAACTATCCAGTATAGAAAACCATGATGGCCCACTAAGGTAGACTACCTGTCTAAATTAATGGACAAATAATGGTTTGAATCAATGTACAGTTGTGGCCCACCCCACCTAATGACTGTTATTAATTCAAAGAGACTATACCGTGGAAACTATAATATTATGCTTATTTCAGAGAGAGATTCATAGAAATCCTAACAGATATACATGAATTCATTAATATATATAACTATCTATAGTATTCTATAGTATGTATAGTTGTATTCACGCACATCTTATACCCTACCAACTTCAATGTCTAATTTTGCACTAATTAATCATTATGATGCAGCCCATCTCATGCATGTCTAGGATGCTTTATAAAATTAACAAATAAATAGAAAAAATCATTGACTTTGAAAGTTCACATGCAATGATTGTATACAAACATTCGCAAGTGCATACTTGAGAAATACTACAATTAATTTGGTCATTTTTATCCGTCGGATTTTTAAATCAACGGATACAAATTAGCCAAATTGGAGAATAAACACATATGTATGTCCACCGATCATCGTCGGAGACATACAACCTATCTATGCAGAGAAAATAGAAAACTACATACCATGATCAATGCAATTCCTACAGTACTGCACATCTCTTGCAATCATTTGTGCTCAATGGCAAGCCTGATGTGTACACCACGGTCCACCACCTGGTCCGAGCTTTTTCATGATCTTTGAGATATATATGGGTCTCTATGTTAAGCACTAAGGACACACACACACACACATATATATATATATATATATATATAGAGAGAGAGAGAGAGAGAGAGAGAGTGTGATCCAATGCAAGTACCCGTACTGCTAGGGGTTGTGATCCACCTAGTGCATTATTGTCGGCGTGCCGTGTTTGACATCTAAAATGTCAAAAAGGTTAGGCCCACCATGAAGATGATCTATTAAAAAAACCAGGCCGATCATCTGCTGACGTGGAAATAGAAAATGACAACATTCCAGACGAACATTTCATATGAGTTCTACATGCACAAGGCAATTTTGTTTTTGGTAAAGCCTATAAGGAAATAACACCATTATCTTCAAGCAATTAACCATTTGCCCAATTCCTATGCAGCTAGTAGTCCGGGCTGCATTGCGTGTATGTCATCTAACCTTTTTGGTATAAAATGGATCTAACTATTAATAAAAATGAATCTAACCACATTTGGAGGTTTTTGGGTGGTTGTCCATTGATTTTAGTACTTGATGATGAGATTATGTGCCTTATTTTTTATGCCAATTTTATGGCGTAGCAATCCAGCTAATTGGATGCCAGTCATATATATGTAATGGTGGGCCCCACATTCAGAAAACACAAATTCCTCGGACAAGGGGATTTTTGTTATTTGGTACAGATTCATTGGAAGTCTCTAGTAGGTAGGGGTGCGAATGAGGGCGATTTGGACCTGACCCCTTTACAAATCAGATCAAAGTTACGGATGCATGTATGTCTAAATTTAGGCATAGAGCCCAAGTTAAAATAGCCAACTCATTAATTTAATAATTAGGGTTTGGGAATAATAGGATCCAACCCAACCCATTTATCTCGTGGGTTGGGCATTGGAGAGGATTTGGGTTTATAGAAATTACAATGAGTTTTCACTCAAATAATGTTCTAAATCAATTAATTGGTGGTTGCAATTAATTTCCATGGTAAAAAATAAAATGGCCAAAAATCTAAATTCAACAGATAAAATTAAGGGAGCGTTCGGATCCTAAGTTACTTGGGATAAGGTGCTTATGCCTCAAGTAGCTTATCTTGATTTTTACTTATTAAGCTAAAGTGGTTAAGGGACCGTTCGGATCATAAATTACTTTGGATAAACTACTTATGCCATAAGTAGCTTATCTTGATTTCTACTTATTTTGCTAATTATGGGTATGTTTTGTAACCAACACATATACTTATCAACCAAAAAGTAGATAAGCATGTTTGGTTTCTAACATAATAGGCAATTACCCCTTGAGTTTGTTTGGTCTCCCTCACATCCACCATTCATCATGTAGGGCCAACCTATGATGTGGACCATTAATCATCGTCTGGGCTCCACCTCTATGTGGGTCGTCTATCATACGGTCCCCCACCTTGGATGTGGGCCATTCATCATTATGGCCCAACCTTTGATCAATGTGCACCATTCATTATTAGGGCTCCCCTTTAATATTGGCCATCCATCAAGTGGGGCCCACCATCAATGTTATTGTCCACCATGTGGAGCCCACCTTCAATATCCACCACCCATTATGTAGAGCCCACCTTTGATGTGGAACGTCCATCACCCCAACTCTGATGTGGGTTGTCTATCATGCAGGGCCCGCCTTGGATATGGGCCACTCATAATTAGCGCTGACCTTTGATGTGGAGCCACCATCATGTGGGGCCCACCTTGATGTGGATCATCCATCATGTGGGGCCCACCATTATTAATTGCCCATCATGTGGAGCCCACCTTTGGTGTGAACTATTCATCATGTGGGCCTCACTTCGATCTACGTTGCCCATCATGTAGGGCTCATCTTGGATTTGGGTCATTCATCATTAAGGGACGACCTTTGATGTGGATCCTCCATCATGTGGGGTCACCTCAATATGGGTCATCCATCATGTCGGCCCAGCTTCAATGTCCACTGCCCATCATGTAGTGCCACCTTTGAAGTGGATCGGCTATCATGTAGGCCCCACCTTTGGGTCGTCCATCATACCAGCTCTCTTTGGATATGGGCTTTTTATCATTATGGGTTGACTTTTGATGTGGACCATCTATATGTGAGCCCACACATTAATAAGGGCCATTCATCATGTGGGGCCCACTTTTTATGTAGATTGTCCACCGTGTGAGCCCCACCTTCAATGTGGACAGTCCACCACGTGGGGCCTCTTTTGATATGGACCATGAGAGAGAGCCTCCATGACATCGACTTTATGAGAGAGAAGTAGAAAAGTCATGAGTTAAAAGGCTAAAAAAAATTTACTTTTTAAGATAAGTAGCCTTTGGGACATAACTTACGTTTACAATGATGTTTACCAAACTAACTTAAGTAAAAAAAAGTAACTTAACTCATGACTTACTTTTTAACTTACTTTTTTAATTAAGCTAAAAAAGTAACTTATTTGGCAGTATCCAAATGGGCCCTAAGTAACTTTAAGTAAAAAAGTTATAAGTGGTCTCAAACCTAATTTACTTAGGTCGAATAAGATACGTATCTACTGCTGTAAATAGAAAATGTAACTTATTTGGTGGAATCCAAACAAGCCCTAAATGGTCTGAGTAATTTAGCTATTATAATTTTGGATATATCATCCTTCGACAATTAGCCCACAATTTACTCAATCCATATTTTCTGTAAGTAGTGGATGTTTAACTAACCTTTTAGAGAGAATGATGTGTTCAATTCATATTTTCTATAAGTAGTGGATGTTTAACCAACCTTTTAGAGAGAGTGATGTGCATGGACCAAATGAGTAGGGATGCAACTCAAAGGTTATAAAAAAAAAAAAAGAAATATGGTCTAGTCGGATTAAGAGAAAAAGGAAAACAATGAATAAAATAAAATAAAATAAAACCCACATTTATAAAAACTACTTTCTTCATCACCTCAATCAGGGTCCAAATAAACTCGTTAATCTTATTAAAGAATTTATAACTCAATCAAAGATTATTGACCATTGATGCAGAGCAGGCCGCAACCATTTTCATAGCTAAGATGGACCAGAGAAAGCCCAGTCGAAGAAGGAAGTGATCTGGGCCATTAGGGCCTTAAAACGAATGTATCTCGCGATTTGGGATGAGTGTTAGGTCGTATAATATATGATTTTGTTGTAGTTCAAGCTATTTAAGCTAACCAACCTAGCCACACCGGGTTTCCCATGCCAAATTTGCGAGATTCGATCAGATTAATGGCTGAAAGTGTTGGAAAAGCCTCGTGGAAACACGGAGTGGAATCTAATGAACCACACACAACTATGCAATCAACACACAGATAACAATTTGAATTTTACGTGGAAAACCTCTGTAAGGAAAAACCATGGCACAAAGCAACAACAATTACTGCGAAGCAGAAGATTACAGAGATGAACTACCCACAAAAGAGCCCCAAGAGATGAACAAGTTTTTCTCTCCCTCACAACTCTCTCCCCAAACCCTAATTATCAATTAGAATACCTTAGAATACATCTAAATCTGAATTAACACCGTTTATATAACTTACCATCCGAAAATAGAAACGATTTACGTAAATTTACATAATCATGTAAATCGCCGCCATCACTGTCGACCAATCGTAACCCCTTATCGACCAGTCGCAAGAAGTTTGGAAGAGTTCAGAGAGTTCAAGCCAAAATGCAACCCATCAAGCCTCAAAGACCAATTGACCTTAGTGTTGGGATAGGAAGGGCCCGCAGCGGAAGCAAAGCCGAACACAAGCAGACAAATCAATCAAACAAGCCACACAAAGCAATCACAATGCATGCAATCACCCACACATAGACAATCCGATTTTAACGTGGAAAAACCCCTCACGGGTAAAAATCCACGGCACAAAGCGACACAAATCCACTATAAACTTAGAAGTTACAAGAGATGGAACCCAAGACCCCAAAACCCAAGCCCACAAGAGAAATCCCAAGCTTACCCAAGAAGAAACCCTTTTCTCCAAGCTCTTTCTCTCACCTTGGACGTGTTAGCAACACAATGATCTACCCTAATCCCGTTTTGGAGCGCTTAAATACAAAAAACGGAGCAATTAGAGTCAGATTAGGAAACTGCGTACAAGCAGTTCGCGCAGGGTCGGGCGCCCGGTCACAAGACCGTCGGGCGCCCGGCCAACCAAAAAAACAGTCCAGCGAGAAACTTTGGAAAAAACTGAATTTCGGGCGCCCGAACCAACATGGTCGGGCGCCCGGCCGGGTCATGGGGCGCCCGATCACCAACACCGTGGGGCGCCCGGCTGTCGTCTTCACACATGAAGAGTTGAGGCGTTCAGCCCAACACTTGGTCAGTCACAACATATCCAGTGACCGGTCGCAGCATCTACGACCGGTTATAGTAAGTTTTAGTTTGATTATATCTCTTTATCCGTTGAGTTGTAGAAGTTGTACCCAACATGAAAAGGGTGTAGAAAAGTTAGTAAAATAAGGTGGTTGGGCCAGATTGGGCACTTACTATTTTTAACCAAAAACCACGAAGTCTAATAGGAATAAAGGTCGTCTATAAATAGTAAGTTTTACGTTTTTAGAGTATATTAGTTAGAGTTTAACTTTAAAAATTTATCATAGGGTTTAGTTTCTTATTTAAAGCATTATAATTCTATTTTATTATTCATTCAATCAATTATGGATTTCTTAGGAATTATTCTTTTTTTTTCTTGTGGATTCGAGAAGTTTTTCCCTTGTGGATTCAAGGAAGTTTGATTGAGGAGTCCTGAAAGTCTTGTGGATTCAAGGAAGTTTGATAGAGGACTCCTGAAAGTCTTGTGGATTCAAGGTAATTATCTAGTGAGGGAGACAGTGATCAACCTTACTATGTCCTCCCTGTGTCAACCACCCATCTTTATTATTAATAGACAATCAACCCCAAGAGAAAATCTTGATTCAGTTCTTTTAAGTATGACCTAAACCATATATCTATTTAAAAATTGGATCCAAGTCGATTCAGGTGAGGTTGATTTTAAAAGGATTTAGACCATACCTATTTAGTAATCTGAGTCTGACTTGTGGACCCATCGTAGCCCCATGAGTTTAAATTTTGGATTGAAACCATTTAATTGTCCAATTAGATAGGCTGGGTTCAATGACCAACTGGGTTGACCTAACCCATTTGTACCATTAAATAGATAGGATTTACCTGCAATAATCCAACCTGTAATTGTATATGTGAATAGACGCATGCAACAAACCTAGCTATCTTATATAGGTATGCAACTCTTTCTCAAGTGCGGTATTTCTTTTTAGTTTCTACTATGCAGGTTGGGGTTTTGCTATGCCTATGCGGGAGCAGATTAGGTGGTACCCTTACCATGGGGCCCAACTTGATGATATGTTGATATCCACGTTATCCATCTGTTTTTTCCAACACATTTTAGTATGTGGTCTAAAAAATTAAGCAGATCCAAGTCTCAAATAGACCACACCACATGAAATAGTGTTGATTGAACACCCACACCTTTGCGACAGTGGTAGACTGAGTGAAGATAACCTCGTTTCAACACTGAGGACTTGGTATCGATTCCCAACATTGGGGGTGGCTAACAATGAAGTGTGACTAACAGTGTAGGTGTGTGTACTAACTCAAAAAAATATTACTGATTGAACACCTACCATTAAAAACTTCCCAAAGACCACTGCAAGCATATCCATAAATTTTATTTGCCATCCAACCGGTTGATAAGGTCAAATTAATATCAGCTTGATCCAAAAAATTTATATCATACAAAAAGTTTTAAATTGCCATTCACTACTTTTTCAAGTGGTTAAGGTCCACCTGAGATTTAGATCTGGTTAATTTTTTCATAACGTCCTAAAATGATCTGAAAAAATAGATGGACGGCGTGGATATACAAAAAGTTTGTCGAAGTGGACCCCACATGGTAAGGGTAACACCCACTAAGCTATTACCCAGGTAACAACTAATAACAGCTAATCCGCTCTCAACCCATGCATTTATTAGAGACCCCATGCACAACTAAATGCATCAACATGGCACTGGCATGCATGATCAAATCCATCCATCGGGTGCATCAGAATGGGTAGATTCCCTTGTCCAGAAATCACCCAAAGCAAGAGGACAAATCACAAAAAAAAAAAAAAAAAAACTTAATTAATTATTCTAGCCATCCATTTATTTTTTAAACTTCAACTCATTCGATCAGCAAGCAGCCCATATTCTAAGTTAGGAGATCTGGATGGTGGGCCCGATTAGATGGACAGCTTGGATTTTGCACACATGTGCTGCTATGGCACATGGTGTAGCATGTACATGGATTCCCTTGTACTGATTTGTGCGATTGGCAAGTCTCACATGCATGTTAGTTATAGGTTTGTTGAAATGTGTCAAGATGCATTGCCGTAGGATACATCATGATTCCACCATTGAATGAGGTTCTTTTCAATGGTCAAAATCGTGTATATGATGGTATTGGGCTTCAATTTAAACACACAACCACATGTGTAATAAATAGCCAATTTTAATTGTGCATGTGCGAGTATTTATGTGTCGGGCATACCAAAGTCATATTTAACTCGAATCGAATTGAACACCTTGTATCCTCATGCACCAAAATAGTAAGATTAGGACTAGATCTATGAAATTGGCTTAACTACTCAGCCACTAATTAACAAGAAATTAGGCGATTTATAAAGAAAATGGTTAGTATTTTAAATGAGTTCTTTTTGCCTTAACAACAAATACTTTTATGACAGCAATGATAGCTTTGTTGCGTTCACAAATAAAGTAAAAGACTTAAAGAAGAAACAGTAAATATAAGATCAAATACTGATTTTATTAAACTTAATGAGAATGTAGTATAATTGACAAAAAAAAAAGTAAATAAAGCAGATAAAATTACCAATAACAATTCAATTGGGTGAAGTGGTCATGGATGGTTGACAGTCCTCTGGACCTAGATGGTCGTGGGATGATTGTTTCAACCTAAATGGTCATGAGATGGTTGTGATTTGGCTAACAGGCTGTGGACGAAAAAATCGCTAAGTATGGGCTTAGGGATTTTTTAGGACCAACGACAAGGTCATGGGTGAAATTGAACTAAATCTTAGTTGTTGCAACGATATGCTGAACAGAAGTGAAAAAACTAACTAAAGCTACACTAATCAATCCAAACTTGCTGCAACATGGTGCTAAACAGAAGTGGAGAAGTTAAGTAAGGATAAGTTGAGATAAATGTTTATGTTGGATGAAAGGAATATTTGATAGGTACCATTGAGTTAAATAAAAAGTTTGTTTGATTGGATTAGCGAGATCGTGGAGCTCTTCATTCTCTATTACTTTTATAGACTTGGGTTAGGCGGTGCCCTTCTGTATGGTCGCTTGACATTCAGGATCGATTGTCTGATCAATTAACAGCCCTAGCTCAATATGCTTCTATTTAAAAAGAAGCTGGCCAACTATTGTGTTCTCATGTGTACTTAATTATGTTTCCATTTTCAAACAACTTTTTCTTTTTGGTGCATCACTTATACGCCATGGGTGTGTGTGGCCAATTAAATATGGTCATGTGTCATCGAGTTTCACCTCCTTAGCATTACGCCGAGTTATGTGTGCTCTCTAGGCGCTTTGCATAAGTGCAAACTGTATCTTTTTACAACATATCATCTGGTGGATGACCACCTTCGTGTTTTGGTAATTTGTTATCTCTAGATGTTATGGCATTCCTAGCATGACATGCTTATGTGATAGAAGCGTGTTTTGAATTTTCAATATCACTCTTTTGACTCTAAAAATACCTTTTTTGGCTTCCGTACAAGTGTGCCTGCATGGAGCAACATTCTATTTGTTGAAGTTGGTTGTGATAGGGCAGGTGTAAATAGATGATTCCCACAGTAGATGGAGGATGTACCATGAAAATATCAAATTTAAAATTTAACCCTTCGATTATTTAAATATTAATTATACCGTCCATTTTCAAAGGAAAAATGTCAAATGGCTAAAATGTTGTGATATTTCATTTTAAGAGTTCTAATCATTTGTCCATCCCCACTCATCAAGTGTGAGGCCCATTAAATAAGCGAAATTGATCATTGAAAGATGAATCCAAATTCAAAGGTTGAAGTCTAGATTTATCTTATTGCAATACATGGAGATGTATGTTAAGCAAAGATTAATATAAATGAGAAAAGACATTTGCCCATTTTCTAAACCCAATCTTTAACGAGTTTCACAATTCGATCATATCCAAAAGTGGGATGAACGACTAGGTTTATATTAAACAAACATCATCATTCCCATCATAAAAGAAACTAGGCCATAAGACAAGATTACATACTTGTCCAATCTCAGCCACTTGTTCACTATTTACTCATTATCTTATGATTGTTCCTTAATCAAGATGTAATTATAGTGCTCATAGGTGTATTGGAACACTTAGACAATTGAAATGAGAGATTTGGATTATCCATTAGTTCAAGAACACATTTCGTATTGTAGGAGTAGAAAAGCATAACAATAAGATAATTTCATAGATAGTCTTCTTCTTTATAATTATTATTTTCTAATTTATGGATGGGATAGTTAAAATGACTTAATAAAAGTAAAGCTTTAGAACTACATGTGATCCATGATGCACCATCAAGTAAATGAATCCAATTGTTTATTAGACCTATTTTATATAAATAATCTTGATCATCCATTTTAGTGGCAATTGATTGGATGGTTAGAGTCATCCTATGTACATGAAATTAGCATTGCAGGAATGCATTGTGCAGTGGAGTTAATGAAAATATATCTATTAACTGGTCTAAGTGTCTCACTTAAACTAGGAATACATATGCGCAAACACAGAAATGCCTGTTAAAAATGTTGTGCGGTTGACTGGTGCATGATAAAGTATTACTTAAAGTTGTCACTGATTGATAGTCTCATAATTTAAGTCGACTAAGGACTGTATACCCTCTAAGGATCGGAGAATCAAAGACTCCTCAACATAAGTCACTCATGCTATTAGTCTACTGCAATTGATTTTGAGTAAGGGCCTTAGTGAAGAAAAATGAAGTGTTTGACACCTTTTATCACCTATACCAAAGTACGATCTTTATTTTACAAGATTTAAGAATTTTTTTAAACTATTCAATTTTAGAATGATGAAACTAAATCAACTCTACTACAATTATAACTATAGAGATAGACTGCTCGATATTGATTACGGCCGAGGAGACAGTTATTATAAAAACTAAAAAGAAATATAGGAATAATAAACAAACAAAGAAAATATTGCAACTGAAAATCGGAATATATTGTGGCATGCTAGGAGATACGAGGGAAGAAATAAAAGACCTAAATTTAAATAATAAAGATAATTAGATATTTCAAGATACACCTCTACTCTGCTTAATCTAAATCGTTTAAAAGACTTGGATCAATGTGATGTTGGGTGGAATTGCTTCGATCACTCCATCTTTTCTTCTCTCTCTCTCTCTCAACCACTCACATACCTCCTCCTCTCACCCTCTACCTCTTAAAACAAATGACTCTCTAGGAGGAAGCCCCCTTTTATAGAGATGCCGATGGGAATCTAATTACTATTGTCGCAGTTGAATTTTCACTAGCTATTTGATTGGTTTGGTTCTAACTTCAAAACTCTCCTTTGAAAAGAAACTCATAGATTCAAGCTTAACAAGGGATAGTGGGAATCAAATTTTTGCCAATGTACCTAACTCAAATCTTAAGGCATTCCAAACATAAGGCAATTGATACTTAATATATGAGTGAATGCAAGCAGGAATTAGATTTTCACCGATCTCCTTTCTTAATTCTAGCCTTGTCTCCCGATCTCTTATAGAAAAAGAAGTGGCCTTATCACCCCTAGTGGCTCAAGAATTGTCTCCAGTTGAGGTGACTTATAACACTCACCCACTTCCTGGGGGGGTGCCTTTTCTTTTGCAATACTTACAAAGATCCTCATGGTACCCATGAAAGACAACGTGATGTGGTGGCAAATATAAAAAGCCAATGTATTTTCAAAATGGTGGCTTCCTGGAAGCGATGTAGAGGAGGAGTTTGTCGTGTTTAAAGGTGCAAGGTGAAGGAGAAGTTCATCTTTGACCCTAAGAACTTGAAAATCTTTGTCTAAAACAAGTGAAGGTATCAATCACTTATTATAATTTGAGGCGTACTACGAGAGTTTTCGAGCTTACCAGGATAGGATTTGGCTACTTCTGAAATCAATTTTGACTACTAGGTTTTTCTATCTTGGGTGAGGTGTCTATAACATCATCTCTCTAAATTAAAAGTACATAAATAATAAATAAATATTAAGGAGATGGTCTAAAGTCTAACTGGTGAGACCATAAGTAACTGTACAGCTAGTAGATAACTTCTAATCTCTCATGTGTCTATTACATCCAACATGTCCAATAGGTTGGCTCTCCAATTAGGATCACCTTGTGTAAGAATCAACCCCATCTAATCATCACATAGGGAATATCATAGAAAACAATGTGTAGTCAGTAATAAATGACAAAAATACAAGTATAGCCTATTTAATTAGTGGATGCGTTTTTATCCTCTTCATGGAACCAACCTATTAGACAGGTCGGATGCTGCACACACATAGTATGTTTAAAGTTATTATACAAATGTTATGATGACCATCAAAGCAAAAAAAGCTATATTATCAAAAGATTGAAATAATCCAATTGAGAGGTATTATTTGTTGTCTTTCGACCATAGACTTATCATATAAATGGTTTGGATCATCGGAAGATGACCTAGATTCAATGGCTAAAGTCCTGATGTATTGTATTAATGAGTTTTGTAGACTCAAGATCGAGTCACGCTTAAGAAATTCTAATTAGTACTTTTTAAGTGTTGGGATTTTCCTCCCCATGTGGAGGTTCCGCATGTGTGAGTCCAAGTGTAGAGCATTCTGATCATTTCCTTTAGGCCTTTTGTTTAAAAGAAAGAAAAAAAAAAGAGCTTTTGAGAATGTGAAAAATGCATAGCAACTATTTGGAATCTTCTTTTACTCTCTCTTTGACAAAAGAGAGTTTTGTGGGGAAGAAGAAGAGACCAGACTCTCTTAAAAGCCTTAATTCATGCCTCTTATTGATTTCAAGAGAAGATTCATCTCCAGGATAGTGAGGTCTCCATCCATAATTTTCAGATTCATCGGTAATCATCTTCAAAAGTTTGGTTAGTAATTTTTTCCTCTCTACAAGCTTGGTTGATAAAAATAAATAAAAAAATAAAAAAACCATGTATTTGTTTGTTCATGCTTGCATTCCACTTTTTTGTAGTGTATTTTTGGGCTATCCAAGAAAGGGTGCTCTCTTGAAGGTTGTTGTGCAATGTAGTTAGGGATCCAAGAGAATGCGTTCTCTTAATGATTTTATTTCCATTATGATTATAGTAAATTTGTTACTAGACTAGGTCCCGCATTTTGAGGGTTTTCACATTAAAAATCTTGATGTCTTTATTTAAATTATACATGTTCAATGAATGCTTGCTTAAGTAGGAATTGCTCATCCTTTATTAAATTTTTCCTACAAGTAAATCTCATTAATTTACGCAGTTTGAAAAAGTGTTGTTTTTTCCCTACATTAAGTCAATGAAACCAATGTCAAATCTTACAATATTTCAAACAATGTAGTTTGTTGATATGAAAAAATCGTTATTCTGAATTACCACAATGTTAGGTGTATCCAAACAATCCCAAGAAAAAAAATTGCGATGTAGACACTGTTATTCCCATTGTAGACGTGCTAGATTTATGTTCATCCTCGCCGTCATGTTTCTATGTTTGGTTTGGATGGAACTTTCAAGACGTCATCTATTTGTGACATGTCAATGGTAGGGTTTGTCAACATCTTTGAATTTCACGAGTTAGGTTTATCTAACGGCAAGCTTCATTTTTTGTGGAAGTCACGTTTTACTTCAGCCATTTTGTTTTGATGCAATGAAGGATGAGGGAGATTATTTCATGATGTTTTGAATTTTCGTTTGCAGCTGTCATCATAAGAACGGGTAAAATTTCTTAGGTTGAAAAAAAAATATTTAATTAAATTCAAGTGTAGAGGAAGATGATGACTTTTTGCTTCACTCGAAAACTTATAAAATGTTTTCTTTACTAATTTTTCTTACATAGGTCGTTTTCCATCCATGAGTCATTTTTCCATATCTCTCTCTCTCTCTCTCTCTCTCTCTCTCTCTCTCTCTCTCTCTCCGAGTGTACCAACCTGGCACATGAGTATGAGATACAAGTCATCCATCAGGTGGGTTCCACTATGTTGATGGCCTACCACATAAAGTTGTTCCACTAATCATGTTTGCTACAATCTATGAAATAAATATATTATTGAGATAAGCTTTCCCACATAATTTAAATGTTTCTAACATTGGTGCCCACCTGAGTCCCTTTTTTTTTCTTGACAAATGATCAGCTACAATGGTTGCATGTGAATTTTCCAATGCAACCATTTCATGGGTTAGACTTGGGCGCCGTTGCATGCATGGCCCATCAATTGATATATCCTACAAACAAGCCATTTCAATCTTTTGGTAGGCAACCCATCCATCTGTACTTGGTTTCATTCCTTGAAATGTCTATTTCTTTATGCATGTGTGGCCTACTTGATCAACAGATAGATTATGAACATTCAAGTAGGAAAAAGGGATTTTATCAATTTTTGGGTGGACCATCTCAGGTCCAATTCAAGCCCAACCAGTTTTTTCAGGCTTGAGCTTGTGCCGGGATCAGGCTAGCCTAGCTTGACCCAAATCTCACCCATTGCCACTCCCACGTGTCCAGCGTAGAATATTCACTCCGTGCAAGACGCACCATAATAATCAGCTGGCATGAAAATCAGTATTATTTACTCATTAGGTTGGCAATAATGTTAAAATATGTGGACAACCAATGGAATGATTCAGTGAACTGGTGTAGTCGATCGGACGCACCTTCTGTCTCTGACTCTCTCACTCCATTCAGTGAATGATTCGTACCATGCGATGATCATGATATGGCCCACCTTTTCCCAGATCCTATTCTACAAATGAAAAGCTTTGAAAAAAAATGTTTCTTATGTTAGATACAGCACATGTATTTGGCCCTCTCTATGGTCCGTGTGCGTATTTATACATTTTCTCATAAAATATGGAATTGGCTAAGAAAATGCTTTCCATCCATTTACCTTCCTTATTCCCAAACAATCATTTAGGACCCATTTGGATACCACCGTATAAGTTAATTACTTTGTCTACTTACAGCAGTAAGTAACTTATTTGAGATAAGTAATTAGTTTAGTTTATGATCACTTATAAGTAATTTTTTTATTTAAAGTTACTTAATCACTTCAGTTTAATAAGTATAAATCAAGATAAGTTACTTGAGGCATAAGTAACTTAGGATCCAAACACTCCCTTAGGGCTTATTTGGACACTGTCAAACAAGTTAGTTTTAACTTATGTTAAGTCATTTACTTTTTTCACTTCAAGTTGGTTTGGCAAACTTTATTGTAAAAATAACTTATGTGCTTAAAGTTACTATCTCTTGTTTTTTTTTTTTTTTTTTTTTTGCCTCTTTTCACTTTTCTACTCCTCTATCTCTCTCCCAATCAAAGAAGTTGTTCACATTGAAAGTGGGGCCCACACGATGGATGGTCCACATCAATAGTGGGCCCTACATGATGGATCACTCATATTAACGTGGGCCCATATAATGGATGTCCACATCAAAGATAGGCTCCTAATGATAAATAGCCCACACGCTAAATGGGCGGGTATGATGAACTGTCCACTTCAAAGGTAGGTCCCACACGATGGACGGTCCACATCGAAGGTGAGCTCCACATGATGGATGGTCCACATCAAAGGCTGACCCCTAGTGATGAATGGCCCACATCCAAGGTGAGCTCTGCATGAATGGCAACTCACATTAAAGGTGGGGCCCACATGATCAACACTCCACATCAAAGGTGGGCTCCACATGATGGGCAATTAATAATGGTAGCCCCCACATGATGGACGATCCACATCAAAGGTCGACTCTAATGATGAGTGACCCATATCCAAGGCAGGCCCACATGATGGACAGCCCACATGATGGAGGGTCCACGTCAAAGGAGTGCTCCCCATGATGGGCGGTAGATATTGAAGGTTGCCCCCACATGATGGATGGCCCTCTTTGGAGGTGGGAACCACATGATGGATGGTCCACATCAAAGGTGGGCTTTACATAATGGACAATGCACATTAAAAGTCGGTCCCTAATAATGAATGGCCCACATCCAAGGTGGGCCCCACATGATGGACGACCCGCATCAAGGGTGGGGCCCATACAATGAACGGTCCACATCAAAGGTTCGCCCTACATGATGGACAGCGAATGTGAGGGGACCAAACATACTTGAGAGATAAATACTTATGATATTGGAAACCACGCATGCTTTTTTACTTATTGGCTAATAAGTATGTAGTTTACCAAGCATACTTATTTACTAAATAAATATAAATCAAGTAAAGCTACTTATGGCCTAAGGTGCATATCTAAAGTAACTTACGAATACCCCCTTAATCATCATAAAAGATTTTTCTTCACATCTTTATGAATTCACATGGCATTTTTTTGTATTTTATCCTAAGGTAGAGGAAGTTGAGGAAAGGAAAGAGACAATGGAATATAAGCTAAGACATTGGTGCACAAGGTTAGACATAAAGGCTACACACTAGCCGAGCTAGCTCGAAAAGCTCGCTCGGCTTAGCTTAACTTGTAAGGCAGTTCGATCAAGCTCGAGCTTGAATTTGAAAGCTCGTTCGAAAACAAGTCAAGCTCGAGCACGAGTGAGCTTGGCTCGCCTTGGCTCGAAGCTCTAGAAAAGCTCGACTCGACTTGAGCTCAATATATATATATATATATATATATATATATATATATATATATATATATATATATATATATATATATATATATATATATATAAACAAAACTTAATCCTACTCGACCTCACCCATCTCATTTTCATTTCATTTTCACTCCCACCCAGCCCGTTACGCACCTGCCCCGTTCCCTCTCTTTTCCTCCCTCATAATCTCTCTCTCTCTCTCTCTCTCTCTCTCTCTCTCTCTCTCTCTCTGTTCCGGATTCCTCCCTGGCCACGCCCAACGAGTCTCAGTCCGTTCGTACGAGCCAACACGCACCCACCCCAAGTTTCATTCTTCCTAAACAGGTAGGTTTCTATGGATTTTTTATTATTATTTTGAATCTATTTTGTCTAAAATAGGAAATACCCTAAAATGTGGCTAGTTTTGGATTTTTTTTTGTCGGATTGGAGTCGAATCAGGTGACTCGGGACAGCGAGTTGGGTAGGGTCAGCTAGTAGGGTTGGGTCAGTGGGTTGGGTTATCTCTCTCTCTGTTCCGGATTCCTCCCTGGCCACGCCCAACGAGTCTCAGTCCGTTCGTACGAGCCAACACGCACCCACCCCAAGTTTCATTCTTCCTAAACAGGTAGGTTTCTATGGATTTTTTATTATTATTTTGAATCTATTTTGTCTAAAATAGGAAATACCCTAAAATGTGGCTAGTTTTGGATTTTTTTTTTGTCGGATTGGAGTCGAATCAGGTGACTCGGGACAGCGAGTTGGGTAGGGTCAGCTAGTAGGGTTGGGTCAGTGGGTTGGGTTAAGTCAGCGGGTTGGGTTAGAAAAAAGAAAAAGGAAAAAAAGACAAAGTTCGGCTTGACTCGATAGAGCTCAATCGGCTCGACCAACAAGCCAAGCTTGAGCAGCTGTTTTAATCTCGATACTTAAGCCAAGCCAAGCTCAAGCTCAAGCTCAAGCCACTAATCATGCCAAGCTTGAGCAGGGCCCAGCTCAGCTTGAGCTAGGCTCGTATACTGCTGTAGTTAGACAACAATGCAAGTTTGAAAACAAAAAAACAAAAAAAAGAACATTAATCATATGCATTTAAGGAAACGATGGATGCCCACGTGTTCTTTGGCCGGTGCATGTATATATTGTGGGACTTGGAAACGATGGATGCCCACGTGTTCTTTGGCCGGTGCATGTATATATTGTGGGACTTACACATCCATATTTTCTACTCGGTTTGACTTTGTACCCTCATATTCCTAACATTGATAGGTGCATGTGATATGAGTAAAATCTTAATACGCAACCATGAAGAGCTTCTCACACATCCCATTAATGGCCACAATCATTGGCCTTTTGGCAATCCTTCCACGTTCATACTATGATTCTTTTCATATCTCAACCGCAAACAACCTCTAGATGAGGAAATCCATTTGGGTTTTCACATTGGAAGATCACAGCCTTCCAGCTTTGGCCACTCTTATGAATTGTAGCTGTCTCTCTACATGTGGGCCCATGTTGAGTTGATCCAAACCATTAGACAGATTGGCGCTGCCCTTGATGACAACTGCCATCAAATAATTCAGTTGGTAAGATCCTAGCCTTCCAATATATACCTCCTCACTTATGAGCCACACAAAAATACAATCTCTACTGCATAACTAACATTAACTAATATGGTGTGAACTCATTTTTAGGCATTTATCAAGGAACCAAGTACAATGGGTTGGATTATCGTGCAAGTAAAAAATCGCCATGTGAGCAAGAGGTGCCCACATGCTCTTTCATTCATTCATTATATGGGGCCCACAGTGGACAATTTTTTTTTATTTTTATTTTTTAATTTGGCTTGACTTAGTGGTCACTTCTGACAAGCACACAAGCCAAATTTCTTTGCAAGTCATGTCAAAATGAGCTTATAGAGCTGGACATGAGTCGAGCTAGCTCGAAGAACTCACTCAAATCAACTCAGTTGAGCTCGATCCGACTCGACTCATGGACTAGATTATTGGATCAATACAAACAGCTAAATCCATAACTCGGGGGGGGGGGGGGGGGGGGACAACAAGATGAGTTCGAGCTAGGTCAAGCTCGAATCGACTCGACTCAAATCCAAGCTCAAACTCGGCTCAAACCCGACTTGAACTCAACTTGCTCGAATTATAAAAATATAAAATATATATTATAGAATAAAAAAAAATTAAACTTGAAAGTCAAACTAAAATCCTACCCGACCCCCCTTCCTTCCTTCCTTCCTTCCTTTTACCTTATTTGAGCAGTAGTAAGCGGCGAGCATATTACATTTTGATTTTACCTCCTTTTTACCAACGAACAATCTTGATTTTATCATTTGAATAATTTTATTATGATTTTTTAAAATAATTATATAACTCGAACTTGACTTGACTCGACTCGAACAGCTCGCTCTACTCAACTCGATCCCGGCTCGCTCAACTTGAACCAGCGAGCCAAGGCGAGCTTGATGCGTGAGCTCGAAGACCAAGTCGAGCGGAGCTCGAGCTTGAGCTTGGGTCATGGTGGGTCAAGCTGAGCCAACCTTGGCCTAGCTCAACTGGAACTCGACTCATGTTCAGCTCTATGAGCTTATGATATAAGTTATTCACTTATTTGTAAAAAGTTACTTACCTACTCATGCATTATTGTTTATCTAGGACCATTGAGTTGTGCGTGGATCATCCAACCACGGAACTATAGAATTCCCCAAAATCATACCTATCTAGTCATTAGGTGGTCCACATAAAACAATGGACAACCACCCAAAAGCTCATAAATTCACATTATGAACCACATGATGATTCCATCAGTATGAGTTTTGGAACATCTAACTTTCGTAGGCTTGTGGAAGAACTCCCATTGCTTACATACACAATCATTGACGGCGACAAACTCTGGAGTACTTGAAAAGATGTGGTAGCCATATAGACCATCAAATTCACATGGGCTAAATGTTGGCTATTGTGTGCCAAACTATGGAAATTCCTCCAAACTGGATTTGTCTTTTTAAGATTAAAAGAAAATTGACCATTGATTGATGTGGACACTTATATATTTATGTCTAGAAGTCCTGAATGGACATTGGGGCCCAGGTGCCTAACTTCAAACTTTTGTACATGTTAGAGATGAATGGATAGATTGGACCACTTAGCCATCATTATCATATTCGTTAATCATGCCAATCCACTGTGACTAGACAAAAGCAGATTGCCGAGTTCTAGAAAAGTTTTTTCCTGAGATTGGGAGTCTCCAAACATGAAAGTTTCCCACAATTGATTAGGGTGGGCCCTCTCTCTCTCTCTCTCTCTCTCTCTCTCAAAATAGTTGAGAGTGTGACATCACCCTTGATTTTCTACGGGCCGCCACGCCACCGTGATGTTTATTTGAAGTCGATGTGTAACCCCATAGGCTAAGGCCATTTGATTCACGTCGACCACACTAAAGGAAACAATTGGGAGAGAGACACTCACCCTTAATTTTTACATGGCCCATCGTTATGAATATATGAAATTCACTCTAACCATTAGATACCACACCAAATTTAGGCATATGGCTAAAAAAACAGACCCATAAATGATTCAGGTGGGCCATAGCAAGAGAAAGAGATTGGAGGGTGAGTGTTGCCTTATTCATTATTTTGGCTCTGGGCCTAAAATGGGGTGACACAACAAGCGATTATTGCCAATTTCAAATAAACATTACAGTAGAGCCCACTAGGGCAGGCAATCACTCATCTTCAATAAATTGTACTTTTTTATTTATTACCTACCATTGCTAATGGGCTGGGCAGACAGGCTGTTGTTCATGGTCCAAGCCCAGCTCATTGAGAACCAGGCTTGATTTTTAAGCCCAAACCCAGCCCTTGGACCTAATACTCCAGCCACAGGGTAGGCCCAAAAGCACGACGAGCAAGCCCAGCCCAGAGTATTGTATAGACTGCCCTTAGCAAATAACCCAGTGGTCTAACTAAAGATTGCTTCTACTATTAATGGAGCGGCACGTGGGGGCAATATGCATGAGATCTACCCCATCCATCAGGTCCATTATCTCAATATGCATGAGATCTACCCCATCCATCAGGTCCATTGTCTCAACTTCACCGTCGAATCCAAAAATACCAAAAAATACACCAGTCCAAAACACAAGTAGGCCACACCATACGGAAGAGTTAGGATGGGACACACACACCATTAGTTGATAGTGGGGCCCACCATAGTCTATGTATGCCATCCCATCTATTTATCTTAAAAGAATCGACAGCCATGATGAAGGGAAGTTTTTAAAAAATCATGCTGTTATCAAACACAGGTGGGCCATTGCACATGAATTTAGAGGTCTTAGGCATGATTTTACACTGTTCCCAATGGTGAGGCCCATCTGAGTTTTGGATCAGCATGAATTTTAGTGTCCAGGCCAAACATTAGGCAGTGCACTTGATGGATGGTGTGGATCTCATGCACAGGAAAAGAAGCCAGATCCTCTACTCCAACTGTTGTGATTGGACCACACCGTAATTTTTAATGGGAATTAAACCGTCCAAATTGGTTACCTCACCATGGAATTGGGATACCTAAAAAATCAGGCAGGCTCAACCATCATGTTAGCCACCAATTACATAAGAGGCTTTTTTATTGTTGTCAATATTTGCCATGATATGCCTCATAAAATTGTTTTTATGCGATCCAACCCACTCATCAAGTTAGCCCTTTAACGATATTTGTAATTCTAAAAAATAACACATATATAATCATTAGGTGAGCCACATCATAGAAAATAATAATAATGTACAACCATCCAAAAAATCTCTAATTTTTTATTGATGTGATGCTTGGGGCTGGGAGTCCACCATCGAGAGATTTGCTAGATTTATGTTCATCCTCGGGCTGAGCATAAAGGCCATCAAGCTGGCCGGAGTCCAGCCTGGTCCGGCCATTTACTGTTTTCAAGAATATATTTAGTCCTGTAGCTTTTTTTTTTTTTTTCAAAGTAGTTTTAAAATATTTAATGGTTAATATAGATTAGATCACTTATTAAATGCAATTAATATTTGGGCTTGAAGTAAGTTATTAGCTTATAGGACCAGACTCGAGCCTGTCCCCTGTTAAGGGCTTGAGCTGGGCTTGTGCTAAATTCCTATAATGTGGGCCAAGCTTGGACTGACCTTGGCCGAGTCTGAACCCAGTCCAAAGATAAGCCCTTTTTTTTTTTTTTTTTCCAGAGAAATGGTGGATAGGAAAACCAATTTCCACAGCTGCTTTTGCTTTCACAAACGATCGAAAACGTCGCACATGAGGTAATTGATTTCCTTTCCATTGTTGAATTTTTTTGCTGGTAATAAACAGCCCGTAACTGATATGAATTATATAAGACTTTTATTAGGTGAATCTCATATGATCATTGGTTTGGATCTTGGATCTAACCGTTGGAATTTTAAATTGAGTATATTGGTGGGCACCATAGTAGTTGTGACTAATACAGCTTGCTTCGTCCATGGTTTTAGATGGGATTAGGTAGCATGGAATTGCATTTGGTCCCATACAAATTCATCATGCGATTGATAACAACAGGAAGGACAGGATTAATCCTAATATCACATATTCCAATACTAATGGTGTATGTTGCAGGATTTCTGGTGGATTTCAAAATCCACTACAACTATGGGCCCCACATTGATGCATGTGTTTTATCCACATCATCTACCCATATGTGCCCCTTACACGTGACATTCAAGCTATATATGCATGCAGGTGACCAGCATAAGTTGTGAAATATGGTCAATTGATTACAATTTCTCATTTTTTCCAAATGTGGTATGGAATCAAAAGAAGGCATTATACCATGCCCGGTAGATGACACATACACAAGATGGAATATAATAAATCTTATGGAATAGGAAACAATTGGCTGCCAGCAACATTAATTATGAAAAGGTATTTCAATCCCTTACAATTCATCTTAATCATGACCAAACAAACTAGGGTAGTGTGCTAAGACTATGCCATGTATGTGCGTTGTTTCAAATAAACTCAAATGAGACTTATGGAGGAGTTATGATGGGTTTAAACTACGACAGCCCCTATTTGTATATATAGTCATCTCACCTACATGATACAGAAAACCTAAGTTTCATTGAAGGGTTTTAAAAAGAGTGTAAGGTATGGAAGATCAAAGATTCATTAAGTTAATAAAGTCTCCATGATTAATTATTCAGCAATTTTTTTTTTTCTTTTTTCTAAGTTAATAAAGTATCCTTTGTTGAAAACTAATGCCTTTAATCTATAATGAAACAGGGGAGTTCGATTGATCGACAAATCTGATCGATTGATTGAAAATCCCTGAATGTCCTAGTTTGCTCGCTAGACAATTTTGGCCATATTCGGTTGATCGAACATGGGACCTTCGATTGATCAACAATTGGTCAATGACACTCAATCAATTGAAAGATCAATCGGCGGTGCACGCGGTTTTATATGATTGCGCAATTTGTTTCCTATTCCGAGTGTAACACTATATATACGGTTGTAATACGGAATTAGGGTACAACAAAGAGAGAAAAATCATTTCTAGGGTTTGCAAGGGAGAAGGCTAGGGTTTCTGCATCAGTATGTTGATTCCATCACTTGTACTTTCGTATTCATAGTGGATTGCTTGTCGTTTTATGTCGTAGTTTTTTTTTCCCGCAAGGATTTTTCCACGTAAAATTGTGTGTTCTCTAGATTGCTTTGTTTGCATTTGTTTATCGCTTGTTTGATTCTACTCAATGATTACTTCAGTGGTGTCCCAACAAGTGGTATCAGAGCTATACGTTGGGTTTTGAATTTGAATCTGAGACATAACGATAAAAGGATCAAACGTGAAGTATGAGATAGAGAAGTTCACTGGAAAAAATAACATTGAACTATGAAAGGTGAAGATAGAGGCATTTTAATTCAGTAAGGGTTGCAAAATGCACTCCTTGGCATAGCGAAGCATCTTGCGACTATGAACAATGAAGAGTGAGAAGAACTTAATCAGAAGGTGATAACTTCAATTCATTTATGCCTATCCGATGTCGTCCTCTATAATGTCCCTGGTCGGAAGACCACTGCGAAACTTTAAACGAAATTAAAAAGCTTATACATGACGAAGTCTCTCACAAATCATCTGTATATGAAGAGGCAATTCTATAATTTGAAGATGGCAGAAGGGTCGAACCTTAATGACCACATCAGCAACTTTAATCAATTAATTTGCAAGTTAACAAGCGTGAAAATCAAGATGGAGGAAGAAGATAAAGCTCTAATCTTATTAACGTCTCTTCCGGAATCCTATGAGTATCTGGTGGATACTTTGTGTTGTGGTAAGGACACCTTGAATGTTAAGACCATTATCTCAACACTTCACTCGAAGCAATTAAGAAAGAAAAAGCGATGGCGAAGGGTCTTCTACAAACGCACTGTTTATTCGAGGTAAACAGTCTGAGCAAGAGAAGGAAAAACCTCGATCTAGATCCATGTCTAAAGGCAAAAGGAAGATGAAGTGATGAAATTGTAGAAGGTTGGGATATATGAAGAAAGATTGTGAAAATTCTAAAACTCAAAAAGAAGAGAAATTAGTTGATTCGTCGAGGGAGGCCAGCACAAGGGAATCTAGTGAGTAGGCGAATGATTATGACGTATCCGAGTATCTCAACAACGAGTGGATTTTGAATTCATAGGCTTCATACCACATGACATCTCATCAAAGTTGGTATACCAGTTATAATGAGTACAATGGGGGCTAAGTGTTTATGGGCAATGAATTTGCCTCTAAGGTGGTTGGTATCAGGTCGATGAGCATCAAAATGTTTGACGTCATGAAGCGTATCCTGATGGACATAAGACACACTCGTGATCTAAAGAAGAATCTGATATCTCTAGAGGCTCTCGAGGCACTTGGGTGCAAATTCATCGGATTTTATCATGTTGTGAAGATTTCAAAGAGGACACTAATTGTGATGAAAACACAGCAGAGCGATAACCTTTACAAGATGATTGAAAATATCATATCAAGTGGAGCTATAGCGTCTGTAACAGAGTCTGCATCAGTATGTTTGTTGCATGCGCGCCTAGGCCACATGAGCGAGCGCGGTATGAAGGTATTATCTGGTCGTTGTTTAATCCCTACATCTAGAATTGTTGATTTTAATGTATGTAAACATTGCATATATGGTAAACAATAATGGTTGTCTTTTAAATCTGGAAAACATGTAAGGGTATGCTCGATTATGTGTATTCTGATACATGGGGTTGTCACCTGTGATTTTTGGAGGAGGTTCATCATATTTTGTCACATTTATAGACGACTTCTCTAGAAAAGTTTGCTTCATAAAGCATAAATCTGATATTTTCGCCACTTTCAAGATGTGGGAGGCGATGGTGGAAAAACAAACATAAGGAAAATTGAAAGTGTTGAGGATAGACAATAGTGAAGATTTCACTTCTAAGGAATTTAATCAATTTTGTAAAGATAAAAGGATCGTGAGGCACAATACAGTAAGGCATACACTAGAGCAGAATGGTGTGGCGAAACGAATGAATCAGACTCTCTTGGAGAGAGCCCAAAGCATATTAAGTAATGTTGCATTGGGCAAGGGCTAATGGACTAAGCCCGTGAGCACGGCGTGTTATTTAGTGAATCGGTCCCTATCTACCGCTATTGATTATAAAATTCTAGAGAAAGTGTGGAGTGGTCATAAAGTAGACTACTCAGAGTTGTGAGTATTTGGTTGTAATGCTTATTCTCATGTACCATCAATTAAGAGAGATAAGCTGACTAAAGGGCGAAGAATTATATCTTTGTTAGTTATGGTAATAGTATGAAGGGATATAGGTTGTATGACCAGGCTACACAGAAATCACAATTAGCTGGGATGTCAGGTTTGATGAGGATTCCTTGTTCTGCAAAGATGAATATAACAAAATAGAGAAGTCTGCGGTAATTAACGTTGAAATTGATAAGGGTGAGACACAAATAAAACTCAAGCCATGGGTAGAGGTACAGGAGCAGGTGGAGCCACCATCTGTGAGGAAAAATACAGAGACAACTCGAATGTTTGCATTCACACTCATTATGGATGAGAGGGATCCATGTAATACCCCGAAAATTTAGTACACGAGTAGGTACACGAGTGTTATAGTTCACACGTTAGAATTTAAATTTTAGGCCGCGTCGTTCATACGCATACACACACGCCACATTTTTATACGTATTATGACACTTTTAAGACTTTAAAAAAACTTAGTGTACTTAATTAGGTCAATAGACGGACCATTAGAATGATCTATCATTGCTAGATAGGAATATCTAACCGTCCACCTCGATTTTGAACAAGCCGATCATAGTAAACTAAACCCCTTGATCTCCATAGCCGCTCATACACGAATCAATTTAATATTCTGATCCGTTCATCTTATTTATCATACACTGATATGCTTAACCGACTGTCAAAACTGTGATTTGATGAAATTTCATGAGTGGACAAGTTATTAAAATCTGACGGTGTATATATCTCACCAATAGGTCATCCAAAGACCATATTATGAATATCAGTTTAAGAAACTGACCGTGCAATAACTCATAATTGTGCTTAAGAACATAAACGTCTAATCAGAAAAAAAAATTAGCCTTTCATATAACCATCCATCGAATTCACATCCGCTAATTGGGCCACCCAAATAACAAACCGAACCGACCATTTCGAATATCATAGGATATATACCAAGGCTACCGGTTAAATTTTCTATTGGATATGTACAAATGTCACTTTGGATCACCGAGTATGATGGATCACTAAAAAGGCATCTTAGTCATCTGTAAGAGATCAAGGCCCAAACTTAACCTGTATAAAGAGCGCGAAAAATGACAGGCCTTGGTGAAGTTTCACCAAAAATTGACAGTGTACGCGATCGCTACAGGTAATTGAAGTCAAAACCAAAGAAAAGGGCAAACTTGGTATTGTCCATATTATGTATGTGAGAGAAACATGCAAACGTTAATTGGTTTTCACGTGGGATATTCTCATAATGTTTTTGTGAAGTGTGGCCCACCCAAGACTCAGATCTACCTCATTTTTGGTGTCATCCCTTAAAATCATGTGGCCTACCGGATGAGTGGAGTGGATTTTGCATATACATCAGAGTGGGACCCATGTGCACAAAGTGCACGAAGGATGTTCAGTCAACATGCGTTGACCACGTGCGTTGCAAGAAACGGACGGAAATCCGTGTTCTTCTTCAACTGTGCAGCGACAGCGCTGCCGCCATTAGCGGCCTGCACCATCCATCACGGTGGCCCCTATCAGTTGATCCGATCCGTTCATCCGGTGTGCGCCTCACCCAGACATTAAGGGTGGGTGTTCTTAACGTCTTCGGTCGACTGTGGGGATCACTTCAATCCACCGTTCTAACGCAAGATGATCAAGATCCACCTCCCTGATGTGCATGGACCTCTCAAACCTTGTGTGTAGGATCGTGTGGGCCCCACCTAGACTTCTATCGGCTCGCATGCGCGAGAACTTCCCAAGATAACCCGTTTTTCTTCTCCAATTCCAACAAGGACTTCTTCCTACGCACCAGCTAACCAGCTGTTGGTGGGGCTATATAATCCCCCTGGCTGTGTTTTCCTTGTTGAGAAAACGCAAGGGAAAGAGAGAAGAGAGTTGTTAGAGAGAGAGAAGAAAGAGAGAGAGAGAAACGAGAGAGAGAGAGAGAGAGAGAAGCGGTGAGAAAAAGAGAGAGAGAGAGAGAGAGAGAGAGGGAGGGAAGTGCGTGCGCTGTGAGTGGGGCTGCTGTAGCTGTGGGGACAGCATCCCAGTCACAGCAAGGGAGAGGAATAGAAAGAAAAGAAGAAGAAGAAGAAGAAGAAGAGAAGAAAGAGAAAGGAAGAAGAAAGAAAGAGAAGAAGAAGAAAAGAAGAAAGAGAAAGGAAGAGAAAGAAGAAGAAGAGAGAAGGAAGAAGAAGAAAGAAGAAAGAAGGAGAAAGAAAGAAGAAAGAAAAAGAAAGAAGAAGAGATTTCCTCTCTACACCGAGTCGACACGCTGAGTCAACTCAGATTCAAGTTGGGATTTGTTTGGAGCTTAGAAATCATCAAACGGTGAGTGATTCATCTCATGAATTCCTGGTTAATTTTCCTTGATCCTCTTGTTGCTATACTCTAGTTCTTGATTCCTTCTTTTGCTGTTTAACCATTGGATTTTCGGGTAAGGAATACTTTTCCAATTCGCTCCATTAAGCAAGTTTTTGTCATGGTCTTCTTTGTTAATTATAAAGGAATCTTAGGAATGGGACCCACTTCGATCTCTGTTCTTAGGTATCATTCATTCTTAATGTTCTTCCCCAAATTATCCTATCTAATTGTACATATCAAGATATTAGACGAACTCGACGCAGGTTATCTTACATATTTTAATAATTTTCCAAATTATCCTCAGCTTCCTTAATTTACTACAAATTACGTGTTTAGATAAAGAACTACTTAAACAAAGATGACACATGCATGGTGTGATTGGAATTAAGTTGAGATGCATTGTATGCTTGAAGATATGTTTCCATGATTCATGACATTCATATACATCTTTTATACACAACGACAGAACAGGAGCATGGTTGATTTGACTCCTAGCGTGCATGGTTGATTTTCCGCCTCGCTGTACCGGTTAGGTGAGCATGGTTGATTTGCGATAGGTTCCTAATATTCAGTGGCAGCAAGTTCTGGTCGTTTCACTTATTGAGCATGGTTGATTTGCTCGGTTGGATCAGTGGTGCATGGTTGATTTGCCCACTGGCGTGAATGGTTGATTTGCCGCCTCGCTGTACCAGTTAGGTGAGCATGGTTGATTTGCGACAGGTTCCTAATGTTCAGTGGCAGCGAGTTCCCAGACGTTTATTGCTCTCACACGTATCATGACATACATGACATCATGATAATCATGTTCTATTGATAATAAATCATAAAGTATATCCATCATAACATTATCCTCGTATATTTCACATAATTCTATCCATTGATGATTCGCACCCTATCTCTTATTAACTGGAATATTACCTGTGATGGAAATGACCTCACTGGGCTTTTAACTCACCAAAATCACCACAGTTCTTGCAGGTTTTCAGGAAGGAAAAGACGTAAGCAGAGCAGAGTATTCAGATGGTCGCGTGTTACTCAAACGCCAATTGTATTTGATCTATTTTATCATGTAAAATTCAATGTAATAAGATATTAGTGGAAAAGAAATTTTATATTTGGGAATTTATTTTAGTTATACGATGTGTGGAATGGAATTTCAAGGAATCTATGCTCGAATTTTAAATTCACACCCTGAAACTCGGGCTTTGGGTTATTATACTCGGGTTCCGAATTTCAGGGCGTGACAATCCATCTACCTTCTAGGTAGCATTGGAAGATAAAGATGTTGAGAAGTGCATGGCGGCGAAGGATAAAATGGACTCTTTATACAATGAGACGTTGGAGTTGGTGGAGCTTCCCTTTGGATGGAAAGCAATCGAGTGCAAATGAATTTACAAGAAGAAACATGATAAGTATAAGGTGAGATTGGTTGGAAATGGGTGTTGGGGTCCCAAAATGTTTAGGTCCTCAAGGCCAACACTCACATACAAAACATCCCTCAGCGCACATAAAAAATGAGATTTACAAAGTTTGTACAAGCCAGTGTATCCATAAAATCAAGATTAGCGCACCCTAAAATTCAGCAAGAATTTCAGGGTGCCCCAGCTTTACTTAGCCATTTTTAACAAAACCCTTGGCAAGACCCACAACTTATCATGATCAAAACCATCCAAAATAGGGTTGTGGCCATAATCATGAATAAATATAGCCAGTGCATAAGCACCCATCACCAAGCGGGCCCCACAAATCCATCATTTAAATGATCTATTTAAAACAGACAAAAGGGGAGTCCGTCAGCGCACCCAGAAATTCATCAACTCGGAACTTCATCAATTTCAGGGTGCACTGCAGTCCACCGCACCCTAAAAATCAGCAATCCATACTAAATTAATTTCAGGGTGCACCGCAGTCCAACGCACCTTAAAAATCAGCAATCTAGACTAATGTAATTTCAGGGTGCACTGCAATCCAACGCATCCTAAAAATCAGCAATCCGATCTAAATGAACTTCAGGGTGCATCAGGAGTTCATGCACCCAAAAAATCAATTTTCGATCAGTAATTTCGGGGTGCGCTGGGCTTATTTTTTGCCAATTTTAAGGTGCGCTATACGTGGCACCTCCTTATTGGCCGACCTCTGGTATTTTCAAGTATAAATATCCTCGCCTACTATTCATTTATATGTTTTCAAAAAGAGAGAGAGAGAGAGTGCTATTATCCCTTAGGTATTCAGAATTCTCGCTCAAAAATCTCGCCGGAACCTTTTTTCGATCGTCAGAAAACTTTTCTGGTCACCAGAATTTCTTTCCAATCACCGAAATCCTCCACCAGAAATCCATTCCGACCACCGCAAGTCCGGCCCCAAAACCTACAAGTACAGGAGCGCGTCCCAAAATTCAACAACCCATGACTCTAAGTAATTTCAGGGTGCATCGCAGCCAACGCACCCTAAAATTCACCTATTTGGACCTTCATCATTTTTAGGGTGCACTGGCACTGCAAGTAGTGCACCCGTAAATTCAAAAATACGAACTTCAAACAAATTCAGGGTGCTCCAGCAGCCAGCGCACCCAAAAATTCTGCAACCTTAAATAAGTGAATTTCAGGGTGCTCTAACAACCAGCGTACCCATAAATTCAACAACCTTAAATAAGTGAATTTCATGGTGCTCTAGCAGCTAGCGCACCCATAAATTCAGTAATTCCCAACCTTCATTTCAGGGTGTGCTGGACCCCACTTTAACTTATTTCGTGGCATTTCAAACGCTCTAAACATTATGGAATTGTCAAATAGTCCTTCCGAGACAACCAATAAATAGGAAAAACAACTTTCGGAGGCAAATTCGATCCAGCATGATGGATGCATGAGGCTCCCGAAAAGAGTCCGCCGGCATCCAGAACTACGCAAATGTATTATTATTTCACGTACTACGATCGGATTAAGGTTTGGACTAAATAAACGGGACTACGGTCACTACTAAAACAAGACCGAAGAGTTCTAATCCATTACAAGTCAATTGCTATAAACTATCACATTAAAACTAGTCGGTGCCTTACCCATCCAAAACGGCGTCCACCAGTTGGGCTGCTCAAGTATACATAACTGCAGATCGATCTTCCCAAGGTCACCCATTCTAGTAACGAGCGCAGGCCCAGAGTCACACCCCTCAATTAAGAACCCTGACGGCCTCAACCCGAACTTTTGGCAAAACGTGGAACATAAGCATTCGACCTGTCCACAAGATGACTCAGTCCATAATAAATTACATCGGTTTCTACGGTTGCGAACTCAAAGACCATGGTCGCCGCCGACTTAGTCTTTTGCCTTTTAATCAAGGGTCGCCGCCAACTTAGTCTTTTGCCTTTTAATCAAAGGTCATTGATCATTTAATGTAATTAAGGGTTCACACCATATCACGACCTGGAATGTACATGATCTCAAAATCTCTGAAATAAAATTCTCCTTGCGATATCCTTCTCTTGTATACTTTTGTGGATGTTTGTGATTGTCTATGAATATTTCTAATACTCAGAACCCCAGAATAACAATACATAAAAAATGTCTTTGTCGCATTTTCTAGTTCTAACAAGGGGTGTGTTAAGAAAGAAGGCATCGAATTCAATAAAATTTTTGCACCGATTGTCAAGTACCTATCTATTAGATTTTTGTTAGCGTTGGTTACCCAATACAATTTAGAACTAGAACAAATAGATGTGAAGACTACTTTCCTACATGGGGATTGGAAGAGCATATCTACATGAAGCAACCAGAAGGGTTCGAGGTACAGGGGTAAGAGAAAAAGGTTTACAGGTTAAGGAGGTCGTTTTACAGCCCGAAACAGTCACCTATGCAATGTTATAAAAAGATTAATACTTTCATAGTGAGTCAGTTGTTTATCAGGAGTAAATATGATCATTGTGTCTAATTCAAGGCATTAAATAATGAAAAATTCGTTGTACTAGTATTATATGTTGATGACATGCTTATTGTCAGCAATAGCATATCTGAGATCAACATATTAAAGGCTCGATTATTAAGAACATTCGAGATAAAAGATCTGAGGGTTGCAAAGAAGATTTTTAGTATTAATATATACAGAGATAGGAAAATGAGCAGGCTATGGTTGTCTCAAGAAGATTACCTTAAGAAAGTCTTGGTTAAGTTTGAGATGGAGAAAGATAAATCGATTGGCATGCCCGACACTCACACTTTTGGCTTTCTTCAAAGTAATGTTCTACTAAATATGAAAAAAAGTGGTATATGTCTCATGTGCTCTACTTGAACGTAGTTAGTAGTTAGATGTATGCCATAGTCTCTATGAGATAGGATATTTCATATGAAGTGGGTGTTGTGAGCAAATACATGTTAAACCCCGACAAGCAACACTAAGAGGCAGTGAAATGGCTACTTCAGTATTTACGAGGTACTATGTCTTGACATTTGAGAAATCATAAGAAAAAATGATAGGCTACGTGGATTCAAATTACGCAAGTAATGTGGACAATAGAATATCGATTTCCAGTTACTCGTTTGTATTAGCCAGTGGAGCAATTAATTGGATGTCGAAGATTTAATCTGTGGTGGCTCTTTCCACAAATGAAGCCGAATATATGACGGTGACAGAAGCATTCAAAGAAGGTATTTGGTTTAGGGGAATGATTAATGAATTGAAGCTTTAGCAGGAGGCCATGTCAATGAATTGTGACAACGAAAGCGTGATCAATTTGGTGAAGAATTTTGTATGTCATTCTCGTAATAAATATATTGATGTGCGTCATCATTTTATCTGACGGGTGCTTAAGGAATGTGGTGTTACTCTTGAGAAGATCCATATGAGCGTAAATCCGACAGATATGCTTACAAAGGTGGTTCTTGTAGAGAAGTTCAACTTTTTTTTCTACTTCTCTGGGTCGAACATTAAAGGAATGAAGACGAGGTGTGAACGAGAAGCGACGATGGTGATGAATCTATGATGGAGACAATTAGAGGTGGAGGATGGAGCTTGGAGCAGTGGAGCATGAAGATTCAAGTCACGGTGGAGATTGTTGAAAACTAATGCCTTTAATCTACGCTGAAATAGGAGAGTTCAATCGATCAACATATCTGGTCGATTGATCAAAAATTCTCGAATTTACTAGCTTGCTCACTGGACAATTTTGGCCATGTTTGGTCGATCGAACATGGGACCTCAATTGATCGAAAAATCAATCAAGGGTGAGTGCTTATAACTAATCGCGCGATTTGTTTCCTATTCCACATGCAACACTATACATATGAGTGCAATACGGGATTAAGGTAGAACAAGGAGAGCAAAATCATTTCTAGGGTTTACGAGGTAAAAGGCTAGGGTTTTCGCATCTATAAATTGATTCCATCTTCTGTACTTTCGTTTTCATATTAGATTGCTTGTCGTTTTGTGTGGTGGTTTTTTTTCCCACTCTTGTTTTTCCACATAAAATTATGTGTCTCTAGATTGCCTTCTTTGCATTTGTTTGTCGCTTATTTGATTTTACTTGGTTATTGCTTTCGTAGCGCCCCAACATCTTTAGAATGTGCTTGTGAAAAAGTAAATAAAAATAATAATACATTTTATAAAGAACATAGGTTTCTTGCATTGGTATATACACTCAAAACTAACACTAAAGTCCACATATAACATAGAATTCTTGATGCATACTCAAAACTAACTCTACATTTCACAAACAACGCGGAACTCTTGCATTGAAAACTCTACATTTCATAAAGAACATAGAATTCTTGCATTGATACATACTCAAAATCAACTCTACATTTCACACACAACATAAGATTCTTGCATTGATACAAAAACCCAAAATCACTAACTTATATATTGCATTGCGAAAGAGAAAGAAATCACCGGATTATCCCCACCCAGCAAAGAAAAACAATCCCCTTCACACTACATTTATTTCCACAAAAATCACATCGAATACACTTATCATAACAACAACAATAATAATAATAATAACAAGAAATAGAAATAGAAAGAAAACAGCTCAAGTGTTCACATATTTGCAATTATTTCTCACTTCGCCATCGCCATTGATAATAATAATAACAAGAAATAGAAAGAAAACAGCTCAAGTGTTCACATATCTGCAATTCTTTCTCACTTCGCCATTGATAAAGCTCTCGAGATTGGTAATGTTCCCCATCTTCACCATCGAATAGGAGAACTGTTCGAAGAAAGCTATGGAGTCTTCGGCGTACTTTTGGACGAGTGCCTTCGTCTCGAAGCCCATGAAGCTAGAGTACATTTCCTGGTCTGAGTTCAACAGCCCTTCTCCTCTCAGGAGGAGATGGTAGAAGGAATTGTCGAAAAGGTACGGTGTATGGTAGTCCATTGCACTGATGTTGTTATTGCCTGTTCCGTCGTCGGGGCAGATGGATTTCAGCTTGTTGAGGTATGCGACGCTGAGAGGATCCAAGCCCGCCGTCTCCAGAAAATCACCGTAGATCCTCCCCCGGAAGTTCTCGCAGCGGGCCATGCCGACTGTATGTGAACCTGTTACAGCAATTGGTTTATCTCATGCTTACCATAGTTGAAAAACTCAGAAACTTGGCTCGACTCGGTGTCTAGCCAGGTTGAGTCGACTCAACTGACTCGGGTGGATATTTGATAATAAAAATAAAAATGCAAGGAATTTTAATATGGAGCTTTGCTAAGCATGCAAATGGTGCGACAAAGCTCATGTACATGCCGCACATGTGCCAGCATGGGACATGGGTGCAAGATCCAACCCGTCCATCAGGTTGGTCTGATGTTCTACTTGTTTTCCCAACAATGAATTTGGTCCATTCAGCATGTAGGACCCGATGTTGGAGATGCGTGGATGGGTTATAAATCTTTGGCTAAGATTTTCAAAGATATGCATGTCTTTTGCAAATTGTGGCCCACCTCACCAGTGGATCAACCAGATTCTTGGGCTAGAGCATCAATATAGTAGTTCCTTTGTGATGGATGGATTGGATCTTGCACCTACCATGCCATGCCAGCATATGTATGGTGTGTAGTCTACTTTGTTTACGAGTCAACTCGGCGAGTCTCTCTAAAACCCGGCTGAGTCAAGCACAGAATCGGGTTTCTCAGTGACTAGGCTCGGAACCTCACCGAGTCGAGTTGACTCGGCCGAGTTTTAGAACTACGATGATGTGATTCTTATTAGAGATTTTTTATTTTTTTTTTGTGGGGTTGTGCATCATATATGCTTGCAAGAGCCAACTGATGTGGCCAGCGTGTAATCTGGACGCTTCATCAGGTGGGCCACACCATGAATGGCCCAGATCTAGCGGATTCGGTCCGGACTTACCCACAAGAGCCACCAAATCTGTGATTGAAAGCCCTTGATAGAGGAACGAGCTTATGAGAGAAGACAGGCCTTGATCAGCAGTTGGGAGGTTTGAGTTTGCTAGGCTGAAGCTTGCAGTTTTCGAATCCAGTCTACCCAGTGGGACATCCCAGTAGGGCCCACCAACCTGCACCGTTCATCAAGTCCAACGTTTAAAACTAGAAATTTTATCAGAGAGTACAAGCGATCAAGTGGGCCATGAATTCTGAGACACAATAGCAATTGGGCTAGGCCTGGGCATGTGTAAATAGGGGCCCGAAGTCCAGACCTTGGCAATGGGTCAGGTTCAGGTCAGGTCTGGGGCGAGCCGACCCAGAATTTGTGCATGTGTAGCCCACCTGATCGACAGATAGATTAGGAACATTCAAGTGTAAAATAGAGATTTTATCAATTTTCGGGCTGGGCAGGACCGGGTGGGCCTGCGCTGGCCCCATCGCCGTCGGTTACTAATGTGTGAAATCAAGTGTTCTTTTACCAGAAGTGTTGCATCTCTTGCAGCAATGGTGAGTAAATCTGCGCAAGAAACGATGCCTGGGCACTCCGACTCGAGCTTGTTCTTGATTCTGTCGACGAGTCCGAATCCTCTCAAAGAGTTCACGTTCGGCGTGGCTTCCTTTTCTCCTTTGAGTGTGATCGTGTCGTCGAGCAATATCGACCCATCACAGCCCTACAACCATTAAAATCTAGTGATTAGCATCAGATTATCACTGCACTATAAATTGTTCTGAAACTCAGTGACTCGACTCTAAACTCAGCGAGTCAACTCGATGAGATTTTGTGCCGAGTCGCTGGGTGTTCAACCGAATTCATCTCTAACAACACGATGGATGTTGTTTGTTTGTCCATTTTACACATTTTAAGTTGAGTCGAATAAAGACTCGGGCAAGTCTGAGTCGACCAAACTCGACTGGATATCGAGTCAAGGCGAGTTTTTTTTAGTTGCAAATGGATACTTAAGTCTATTTGAACTCTGGACCTTCCATTGGATCTAGCCACACTGATTGGATTATGCCAACCATCTGATAAATGGGCCGCGCTCCAGTGGTAGCAGTACCACCATAAGCTACGATGGTGCGGCGCCTTGGTGGGGTTCATGTGATGTGTAGTTGATATGCAACCTGTTCATCAATGAATCACCTCATTTTTACTCCTTATGGCCCAAAATAAGGCCAAAACAAACTCAGGTTGGCCACAACACACGGAACAATTTGAGAGCGGAGGCCCACCGTTGATTTGCATGGAGCATGCAATCAAGTCCATTTATAAGGCCTTCATCAGGTGTGCTCTGGTGAAAATCAAGGGTGAGCATCCGCTACAAACTTGTTTCCCGTGCTATGGCCCACCAGATTCACGGTCTGCCTGATTTTTGGGTCCCGGGCGGTAGAGATGACGCATCTAATGAACGGGTTGGATGTCATTCATAAATCATGTGGGCCCCACATCAGCCGGTACCACCATAAGCTTATGGTATCAGTAGTAAATAGGCTAACTGATTTACAGAAAGAAAAAGAAAGTCTCAATCGTCAATCCTAACCATCCATTCCGCATAAGAATCACTTCGATCATATGATCATAAAAGTACCACCTTGGCTAGGACAGCACTTGGATGGATAGGATCATCCAATCAGTGTGGTATCTCATAATCATTTCTCTTTCTTAATTAAGATTACACATAATAAATTCAAGAAAACATAAAATTTTAACTAATTCAACGATCGAGATTGCTCGATTCTTAGGAAATCGAACGGTCGACTGACCTGAACGAAGCAATCGTGGAAATGCAACCGTATGATCGAGGCGGCATTACGCGGGTCGGAGAGGACGGCACACTCCATCTCGGACCGTACAATCTCCAAGGCAGTGGGACATGATTTTGAGTAGTAATCCAAGGTTAGATAATTATATGGGTCTTCTGCCTTTGTATTAGTGCTAATGATGCTGATGATGGAGATGATCAAGGCCATTGCCATTGCCATTGCCATTTTCACAGAGAAAGAGAGAGAGAGAGAGAGAGAGAGAGAGAGAGAGTTTAGAGAGAATGAAGGGGATGTTGGAGTTATATATAATTAGAGGCTGAAGAAGATTTCTTATTACAAATATTATTTATGAATGATGATCCTGTTCTTTTTAGAGCACTGTAAGTTATAGTGCTCCTAGTAGCATCTGAACACTTGGACAATCCAAATGATCGATCCGGACCGTCTATTAGGTGTAACATGCATTCATGGGACATGGACCTATAAGAAAATTATCGGATCATCTGATCCATCAATAAGCTGGCATTTTCTTGGGTGGTGAGCTCACATGGTATTGGGCTGTTGTGGGGCCCACGTGGTTTTTGTATGAGATCCAACCCATGTAATAGGTGCAGGCCACCATGATTGTTAGTCACCTCGTAAATCATCCCGATCCAACCATTATGTGGGCCACACTATACAGGAAAAATGTGAAAATGACTAAAAAAGAGCTCCAAGTTTAAATGGTAGGGCCCACATGATGATTGGATTGGCATGATTTTAGGAGCATCTCCATCCATATGGTGGGGTGAACCTACTGGATGGTTTGGATTTCATATACAGATTTGGATGGTTGTGCATTGTTTACAGTGGTATGGCCCACCTGATGATGGGATTAGCCTAATTCTTGTGCTGAGCAAACATCATAGAATGGGATCTGTTGGATTGGTTGGAAGTCATGCTTGCACCAACTGGGGCCACAATAGCTGAAACCACCACTAACAGTGAAAGTACAGATACAATGTGAGCGCTCACCTATTATTCATAGCCGTTCATTTTCCAAACCGTGGATGGGACGTTTAGGATGGCCTGATGTAACGGATACATTGGAATCGTAAGCCATCCATAATAAGTACCAACAAATAGATGGTTCAGATTATTTATTAGACCTTACCTTCTAATCAATCTTGTCCGTCAATTTGATAGGAACTGATCAGATGTTTAAAATGATCTGATAGTTGTGATTTTTAGATGGTTTCCCATCAATTGCGTGCTGCAACTAATGGACGGTTCAGATCAATGCATTAGACTGTCCAAGTGCCCCGAGAGCACCAGATGATTTCTTATTATTTTATATTACAGGCTTTTATGTGAAGCCCTGGGAAGGATTCATTTCTTAGTCAAAAGAAGATGCAACCATACAAGGAATTGTTAGGTTGGTGGGTGCTCCTGCTCACTTAGCTAATAATTACCAACCTTGATTTTGTGTTTGAGGATATGTTTCGATTTCTGTAGTAAAAAGTCTGTTTCCACACGCAAGTCTCCACGTGTCCATCTGCAATAGGTCACACGTGTGACCAGGTGGGCCAAAAAAATGAGACCCATTGAGCCCCCCGTGCTTGTTTAATTTGGGCCCTTTTTTTTTTTTTTTTTAGTTTTTTTTTTTTTTTTTTTTTTTGGGGGGGGGGGGGGGGGGGGGCGGTCGGGGAGGGGGGGGTGCTATTCAGTTGTTTTGGATGTGTGACCCATTTGATGAGGGGTGGGGGGGCTATTCAGTTGCTTTGGATGTGTGGGCCATTTGATGAGTTGCCCGGCGTGACTTCCAGTGTAGTTTAAAAACAAGATAATTCGGCTCAGAAACCGAGTTGAGTCTAGGGCTGTATATCGAGCTGAGCTGAACCGAGGTGGGCCAAGCTTGGCTTGATTCTTCTGTGCTCTCATCAAGTTCGAGCTCGAGCTCGAGCTCACCCTCGAGCTTACCATTGGAGCTTGCCTTGTTTGTTAAAACTTTCGAAGCGAGCTAGTAGATCGAGTCGAAGCGAGCTTACCTCAAGCTGAGTTTAGCTTGATCCCACCTCAATTTATTATATTTTTTTGCTACAAAATACAAATTAAAAGTCAACAACATTAAGTTCAAGAAGTCACACATATATTAGGGGAGAATAGTATTTCTACAGGTTGGACCCCACTATTTAAATGACCTAGCTCTGGTTGGTTTTTTCTTTGGCCAGGTCACACACGCATTGAATGCAGACCACTAGTAACACTTTCTAAACCATAGATCAACATAGTACGGCATAGCTCACCACATGAATGGACTGCCCTGATTATTGTGTGGACCATCTTCATGATGAGGCACAACTAATTCATGGATAATATGCACCACCTCCCTTGTAAAATTGTAATCAATAGTTGCACATGGTGTTTGGTCTTACCATAGCCCTTATTTTGTAGATGTGTATGTTGTGGTCTCATCGTAACACCTGTTTTGTGTAGCGTGTAAAATACACAACCACTGTGCTCACCATGTTTTGTACTTGAAATTACTCAATCCATCATATATGTTCAACAAGGATTGTTCCTAGCCCCAGAGTGTGTGTGTGTGTGTGTGTGTGTTGGGGGGGGTACGAGTCGAGTGACCCAGTGGTCAAACTTGACTCAATTTTTTACTCGAGCTCCTAAATGAAGCTTGGCTTGACTTGTTCTACTAAGTCGAGGCTAGCCGAGGTGAGTTTTTTCGAGTCGATTGAGTCTCTCATGCTGATTCGGCTCATGACCAGCTTTAGTTAAGTCAACTCAGGAACTCTTGGGAGTTTCTAGAAAACTCAAACTAGTTTTCTTGTGCCTTTTTTTTAGTATTATTTAATATTTAAAAAGTACAAATAATATATATTTAATGCCTAGTTGAGCCGAGTTTTATTGAGTTTTGTCGAGCTGTGCTGAGTTTTTTCGAGTCAGGACATGACCAGTTCGAGTTTTCTCTGAGTCTTGATGAAATCTGGTCGAATGAAATTGACTCAGGCGAGTTGGGTGGAGTCTTTAGAATATTATGTTTTACAGGCCTGACCCAGTCAAATTGGGTCCCTCAACCTATCATTGTTTCTAACCTTCAATTCATAGGCCACCGATCAGACGGTTAGGATTATCCCAAGCGATGACGCTTTTGGGTTATGTTGTTTTGGCTGGGGCCCACTGAATGAACGGTTCTGATCGCATATAGGCCAAACGTACAAACACAACAAGGTTTGACGTATTGAAAAAGATATTTATATTTTGAGTATGGAAAGTCGATGGTTGGAATGATTTGGTGACTTGTTTGGTCCTCTAAAATCATCTTTAAAAAGAAGGAAAAAGAAATTTTTCATGGTTTCGTGGCCCACACATCACATGATGGACTAATTCAATTGGCAGTGGTGGAGTTGTATGATACTCTGACAGCATATGGGACTTGATACGCAGGCACTCAGAAATTGTAGACGTGGCAATCAATAACTGAAATTAAACCGACTAAGTTGTGGAACCCACCGATGTTAAAAGTCGTCCCAGAGTCAGATTGGATGAAGAATCCCGACCTCTGATTCGTGGACACTACGTGTGCAATTTCTAAATAATTTTAAGTGCCTGTGTATCGTCCACCACACCCTGCCAGAGTATCAAAGTTTTTCTCTGGGTTGCTTGCAAATGGACGGTTGATAACAAAAATGAGGAACCCTTTCTCAACGAGATGCGAATAACCCATGTCCTGATCGGTAGTTAGAGTCGTCCACATCCATGATAGGCCCACAGCACGTACGGTTCAGATATAGTACATGTGTACCATGTGGAGGGACACCGAGTTTTCGTGTCCATCAACAATCAACGGCTATTATTGAATGATGATGATGATGACTACAAGAGGCTTGGTGGCCCCCTCATCATGGGCCCTATATCAGGTGGGACCCACCGTGTAGGTCATCTGTCCAAAAACTACATTGTTCAAGTAGCACATGCCATGCCTGTGTATGATCAGTTCCCGTGAAAACAGGGAAATGATCCAATACTCTCAGTTGCATCAGTTCACTTGGACAGTCCAATCAATCCATCTGAACCGCCCATTAAGTCCAAAACACATTATATAGACAACTAGAGCTGGACACAAACTGAGTTTAACCGTTGGATCGACTCGGTAAAACCTTGTTCGAACAGAAAGTCTTATTGTTCGAACTTTGTTTGAATACACATGGTGTGTTCGAAAAAAAACTCAATTCAATTTCAAACAAAGTCCTGTTCCACTCGACTTGAACTCGAACTTGACTTGACTAGTTCGTTCGACTCGATTATATATGCACACACACACACACACACACAGAGAGGGGTGGATGACAAATAAAAGTGACTGTGAGCCCATGAAGGTTTCAATGGTGGACATCATTCTCCTCATTGTTTCCAGTGGTGTGGTTCATTTGAGTTTTGTATCCGCCTCATTTCTTATTTAGTGTCTTAAAATAAGCTGTACAAATGGATGGACGGAGTGGACAAAACAAATACATCATGGTGGAACACACAGAACGAAAAAATCAGTATTTTATTCAGTAGTAAAAAAAATATTTTCAAGCAAAAAAAGTGAAATTGTTTGAACTTGTTCGAACACGTAAAAATTGTTTGAAATTCATATGTTTAGGCTAGACCAATGAAGTTCGAACAGAGCCATCATTTTTAAATGTTTGTTCGAATATTGTTCGAACACACCCACTCAAGCAGCCGAACAATCCAATCTGGTCCATGTTCGACTTGGATCGGATCGTTGTCCACCTCTATAGACTACCATGCAAAAGTCTCACAAATCTAATGATCCTGTCCATCCTTAATTTGCACTTATTTTTTATAGCCATTCTTTTTCCAACCTAAAAAACTGATTCTTTATACACATAAGCAATCCATGATGAGCCCTAACACGCGGATGGATCAAACTATCGATTGGACCTATCTTCTGTAAACCATCTCGACCGTCTAAGTGAAAGGCTGTCGATCCAGTAGTTAATATTTATCATATTGATTTGATTTTTGAATGATAGCCCTATAAATGTCCGTTGGAGATAATGAACCGTCTGGATTAGTAGATTAGGCTGTCTAAATGTCCCAATACAACTAAGAGCACTATAACTAACAGGGCTCTTAGAGCACTGGAACATTTCTCGTTAAAAATTTGAATTTGTTAGGAATTTATCAGTCAAAATCCATTAAAATAATAATAATTTAAATGTCCATGAAATTATTTTAAACAATGCGTTGTACTTGAATTTCTTGAGAAAAAAGGTTTTTGTGTGTACCGTCTAACCTAAGCTTTCTCCAATCTCCTAAAAATAATAAAATTCCTTTTTTTTATTGTGGTGATCCTCACCACACGGTCCATCCATGGTGGAAACAAACGGACGGTTTGGATTATCTAACCATAGAACCCACTCGTGAGAATCAATATGGTGGAAAGATGTGCATCATGTATCATATAACCGAGAAATGACCTGATGTTACATCTGGACACATGGACAATTCGGTCAATCAATCCAATCCGTCCATCCAGCGATGCACTCAGTTTATGGTCTACCATGCAAAAAATGCACGGATCAGATGATCCGATCCACCTGTAAGTTCTTCCTTTTTTGCATCCATCCGTTTCAGAAACATAAGGATCTATGATGATCCCACGATATGTAAGGATCAGATTGTTGATTGGACCTACTTTTACACAAATAATCTTCACCGTCCATCCTTTTATCAATTGGACCATCCCAAGTGTCCCGATGCAAATAGGGAACATATACAGATCATTTCCCAATATAGTTCCTGATGACCAAATTGCCCCTTGAATCATTGGATGTTTTCCCTCTTTTATTGAACTAGCAAAGGATCATTTATAAAAAGTATTTTTTTAAAAAAATTACAAAGACAAAAATACTCTAATTCAGAATTAGATTTTTTTTTTCTTTCTTTTTTTTCTTCTTCTTCTTCTTTTTTTTTTTTTTTTTTTGAGAATTAGTTTAGATTGAGAATGTAATAGAAAGTGACCAAATTACCTTTGTTAGGATAAATGTTCACATACAAAATGTTGCATGGGGGCTTTAACATGTAACTCCTCGTAGGGATTTTTACTGCAAAATTTCATTGGGACTGTGATTTTACCGAATAATGCCTCACGGAACGATATTTCTAGATTGTGATACACATGTTGACAATACTACGAAGGAATGAGTTTGGTGACCGAACGGGCTGGGAAATAAGGAGAAGTCTAAGATCATCGGTAGCTGTGGGATGCCCCCAAAAGATTTTAGGAATCGGTCAACAATGCCTCCGATGATTTGAAGTTATTGAATTAACTGAACAAGCAAATACAAAGGAAATTTAAGGGCGAATTTGCAAGGCATATCTATAGAGAAGAAATTTTATACGTCGAATGGATCATTGAAGGTAGGGTTCCCTACAAACCATTAGTTGCCATTCAGACGTGCGTTTTTTTTTTTTTTTTTTCCACATCTAATTGCTTCAGAGACCACTTCAGGTTGATTTATCGTCAACCATAATCTAACTAAAGACGATTAACAACCAACCTAGCTTTATATCTTTCAAATTCTTCAAATGGGGTTAGTCTCCTCTTGGCATTTCGAACTCGAGACCTCCCGTTGAACTGCCCAGGCATCTACCAACTGAGCTAGCAGGCAAGACATTGCTCTATAAGTAGTTATGAACTCGTATATGAGCTCAGTGGCAACAAAAGCTACAGGTGAACAAGAGAACACTGACACCCTGGCACCACAAGCAGTATATAAGAACAGTGGCGATGGTTTTCATGGGATTAGGGAGGATCAGAATAAAGAAAGTCCAATTTCATTCGAGCTTCAACCCATAAAAGCCATAAGCCACCAGCCCTCCCATGCGCCCGGATATACAAACAGTTTTAGCTTCGTCCCATAAAAGCCATAAGCCACCAGCCCTCACATGCACCTGGATACAAAAGCACTTTTGATATGTGTTTATTTTTTCTTTATGAAGGTGAGAATCTAGAATTGTAGGTCCCTCATGGTATGTTTCGGACATCTAACTTGTCTTGTCTAATAGATGGGCACCAACATAATATTATGTTAGACAAACCAAAAATATAGATGATCTAATTACATGGCAATCCATTAAAAAAAAAACAAATATTACAGGGCAGGCGTATCCATAAAAAATAAAATACACCACTTAAAATATCTCCATTCAAGTGTATCCCAGCTGACGATTTGTTCAGTCTGATTTTTTTTCCCCATGTTATCACCATATTAGGGTTCATACGATCGAATGGGTTGGATGTTATACACATACCATATAGGCTCCACTGGTCTCAAACTTTCACTACCTTTTTAGGAAAAAATTAGATGAGGGCATTTTTGTAATTTTATCCCTCAGAAGCCATCTCCATGTAATTTCAAATGGTCCTGGCATTATCTGGTAAAATACATATTCCGATGGAATTTTGGGTTAAAATCACCAAATACTTCCTATGGAATTTTGGGTTGAAATCCCTTTTATATATATATATATATATATATATATATATATACACACAAAAATCTAATTAAATCCAAACAGCTTTTCGTCTGCCTCAATTTTTTTTCCAATCTCTCGTATTTATTTACTTTTCCACTAATCCAAACAGCCCTGGCAAGAGGCTTTGAGATTCGCCGGGGCGTTAAGGGCCCGTTTGGATACCACCAAATAAGTTACTTTTTAACTTAGGTTAAGTAATAAAGTTACTTTTTCCAATTAAATTAGTTTGGTAAGTATCATGGTAAAAGTAACGTATGTGTTAAAAGTTACTTATTTTAATAAGTAATTATCTTAATAATTAATTTATTTTAGCTTTTTAACTTGTGACTTTTCTATACTGTAGATGTCAAAGGAGGCTCTCTCAGGTCCTTATCTCCTTTGAAGGTGGGGCTCACAAGGTAGATTGTCCACATAAAATGTGAGCCCCACACAATGGATGACCTCGTATTAATGTGGGCCCACATTTGGATGGTCCCCGTCAAAGTACGGCCCAAAATGATAAAAAGATCACACATTAAACAGGCTGGTATGATGGATTACCCACTTCAAAGGTGGAGCCTACATGATGGACGGTCCACATCAAAGGTGGGCTCCACACATGCGCAGTGGACATTGAAGCTGGGGCCTACATGATGGATGGTCCATATTGAGGTGGCCCCACATGATGGACAGTCCACATCAAAGGTCAGCCCCTAATGATGAAGTACCCACATCCAAGGCAAGCCCTCCATGATGGGCTACCCACCATTGAAGTTGGGGCCCATATGGACAGTCCACATCAAAGCATCAAAGCTGGTGTTCACATGATGGGCAATTAATAATGCTGAGCCCCAAATGATGGATGATCCATATCAAGGTAGGCCCCACATGTGGACAGTCCACAACAAAAGTCGGCCCTAATGTGAGTGGCCCATATCCAAGGGGAGCCCCGCATGATGGACAGCCCACATCAAAGGTGGGGCCCATATGATGGATGATCGACATCAAAGGTGGGCTCCAAGGGATGAGTCATGGATATTGAAGGTGGGCCCCACATGATGGACAATAACATTGATGGTGGGCCCCACATGATGGATGACCAACATCAAAGATTAGCCCCAACATAATGAATGGTGCACATTAAAGGTCGAGCCATAATGATGAACACATGATGGATGGTGGATGTGAGGGGGACCAAACAAACTTGAATGATGATTTCTTGTGATGTTGGAAACCAAACATGCTTTTCTACATTTTTGTTGGTAAGTATGTTGTTTACCAAACATACTTATCGGCTGAATAAGTGGAAACTAAGATAAGCTACTTATGGCATAAGTAGCTTATCCAAAGTAACTTACCATCCAAATGCCCCCTAAATGAGATTTTCAATCTAGAGCAATGGCATTTCTAAAAATTTTAAAATTTGCATGCTTATAAATGGATGGCTTGGATTTTAACTACATCAAGAAGGGCTTGGACCTACTCATTCGCAAGTGCGCATGAACCCAATCTAACAAAGGGTATATGAGGCCCACCATGATAACAGTGTACCATCTCAATTCTCATGCATATGTTGCACTGCCTCGTGTTAGGATATCAGCCCAAACCAGAGGCAGATCTAAAACTCAGAAGGCCACAAAACCGAGAAAAAAAAAAGTCTGGATGGGTCCACCATTGGCGACTTTCTCTTCTCATGTAGCCGCATTCCTACAAAGTTTAGCTTCTTCTTTTTTTTTCAACCCCCTCCTAAAGTATCTCTCCCCGCCAATTCTCTCCTTTCCTCTCTCTATATGCATTGCACATGCCAATTCCCTAGCGAGCTAGCAGGCCAACCAAGATTTACACAAGAAAAAAAATAACATATGCCATTTCAATGAGAAAATATATACAGCAGTGACCTACAATGGAAGTTAGGAATTCCATCAGGCTCCAGTTTCCATACCTTCTTTTTTCCTGGGCGATGGCAATGGCTCCGAGCAAATTGTATTCTTATTCATTGGAATCTTTGGATTTGTTTTGCATCCCCGCTTTCTGGGTTTCTTTACTGACAGAACACCATTGTGTTCAGCAACGGCAGAACTATAATGGGGCTGCGGAGATTCTCGAGGACGTACCGTTACGCCCTCCATTTTGGGCTTCCTCTTGCTCAATCTGCTGGGATGAGATCCGAGTCCATTGCTCGGGTCTTGATTATCTCGATTCCTTCTTTCGCGTTTGGATTTTGAACCAGAACTCCCTGGGGTGCGTGCATCAGAGCTAAAATTCGCAGCATTTTTATCTTTTTCGGTCGAACCTGACTTGCGGGAACGTGTGTTGCCTTTGGCAACACGGATGTTGCTTTGCTGATCGCATGTCCTTGGTCTATCATGATCCTGGTTATCTACAATCTCTTCTCCCTTTGCTGTCATGGTCGAGCCCAACTGCTTACAATGGTGATGTTAGCTGATAGGGTTTCACAAAGCAAAATTCGGATTCGTTGATAACACTACTATATTGCAGTATAAAGATGAGAAATGCAGTGTTTTCATAGCAGTGCAAGTTATGGTGCTACAAGACATATTTAGACATCAACACATGAAGAGCCTAATCGACCAATGTGGACCATCTGTTGATCCAGGACACATTTGTAGGCCAGTGGAAAATGATTACACCAATTCAACTAACCATCCAATCAGTATCATATCGGTTAGGATCATTTAAATGAAATAGGTCCAAACTCAATAATCAATCCAGACTATCCATTGGTAGTCCCAACTTGGAATCTTATGGATCCAAAGAACCATTTCAAACAGATCGCATCAGTGACTGCAAAACATGTGGCTATATAAAAGAAGGCTAACATTCAGATGGATTTGATCATCAAGTCAAGAGTGAGTTTTGCATGGTGACCCATGAACAGGTACTAGACCAAATCAATGATCCAGATTTGTTGATTGCACTGTCCACATATCAGAATGCAACCCATAATGTATAATGGAACTGAGAAATGGCAGTACACATTTCTCTCCCTACCATATACAACTCTAGCTGCAAACGATAGGGCCCACCGTGTTGTATGTGTTTTATATCCATGCCTTCAATCCATTTTCCCAGCTCAGAGACAGTTTTCTTGAGGGAAATGAGATGGTACAAAATTCGAAGGATGTGGAGTTTATATAGACGTGGGTCAGGGGCGAAGGCGGGGTTTATTGAAATTTTGCAGCCGACGGGTTTTTGGGTTTTTGGTTGGAAACGGCGCGAAAATGTTTATCGGATTTGCTAGTTCAGTGGAGGAGAGAGATGAGTGAGAGGAGAGAGGACGATTTTCTTGCCATTGATGGGTAGAGAATCTTTGACCTGCATCTATATAACCCCACATCCTTCGAACTTCGTACCATTCTATTTATCTCAGGAAAACTGTCTCCCTATCTGTCTCTCTTCCAAGAAAATTGCCTCTCCATGGCTACTCTCCTCCTGCAATGCCCCTCTCCTTCCATCCTTCAAACCCAAATACCAACCGTTCAATCCTCCCCCACACTTGCTCCCTAACTGTCCGATGCAATCATACCCCATCTCCAATCTTCGATCCTTTTCCAACCATCACCTCTATCAAAACTTTCGCCCTCGACACCATTGTCAATCTCTACCCCAGTGCCAATTGCCTTGGCTATGTTGTTGATGGCGTCAACAACATTGTTACCATCCACATTGATCCATCCGTCCATCCTGGTACATCTCCATCAACGACTTTGACTCCAAGAACCTCAACTCCGAACCCCTCTGGAACTCTACAAGGATTACCGTAGATGTGGCCATGCGCATGCTCAATGTCCGCTCGATGGGCATCTTGATGTCCCTCGAGAAAGGCATACCGCTCGACACCAGCATCGGGTCAAGCACCACCAGTGATAGTACTCTGGCATTCGCTGTAAATGAGTTATTTGGTGCGTTGTTGTCCGATAGGGAACTTATCAGTATTGGGTTTGAATCAGAGATGAAGCTCAGCGGCTACTATGCTAACCACATTGCCCCGGCAATCCTGGGTGGGTTCATGTTGATCCGCCACTATAATCCTCCCAACCTGTTGAACCTCTCATTATCGGCCACTGCTGAGCACTTCTTCGTACTCGTCACCTGAAATGATGAGGATGCGGGATCCGCAGCCTCAAATGCTCGCGCTAGGTTCATCTATGCTTCAAGGGGTCCTCTACACCAAATTCTATATTAAAAAAAAATAAAAAAATAAAATAAAATAAAAACACTCTCATCCCATTGTTGTCTTGTAAAAAGGCAATGAAGAAATTGATGATCCAAAATTTCTTCATGCTACACACACATTAAATATGCGTTTGACAGAATCATCTGCCGCTTTCAAAGATTGTCAACCATTAACACCTCATCCCTTACCACTAACCATGCTAAAGCCACCTCTTTGGGGGGGAGGGGGGGCTTTATGATGCCATACAAACGACGTATGGCTAATTTGGCTACCCAATGAAGACCCAGAAACAAATATGAAGAACAATTTGATCGAGAATTTACCATATTTCTCTTTCAACGACACCATAGAATGCCCTCACCAACCACTACAGCAATTTGTTTAAGCTTTTTTTACAACTTTCCCATCTCTTCAACTTCTACATCCAATAAATTTTCTTCTACACAAAGGAGCCTATACCACCTCTTTTTTCTTTTTTCTTTTTTCTTTTTTCTTTTTTCTTTTTTCTTTTTTGAAAGGCTACTAAAATTTTATTAAAGCAAAAGCAGGAAAACAACAACAGGAAACAACAGAAAACAGCGCTAATTCGCCGAGGAGGTGAACTAGCTACAATCCTCGAAAAGAAAAATTACAGCCCTTGAGCTTCTCTATGCTAGAGGCCCACTCAATAATAAGAGAGATCGCCCTTTGGGAGATGAGATACATTGACTTGCTTTCGTTACGGAAACATCTGGCATTCCTTTCCTCCCAAATTGACCACCAAGAAGCAAGGATGGACATCCTCCACAGAATCATTCTATCTCTACCTAGCCTCACCCCATGCCAAGAGCTCAAAAGATCACCTGATGTCTCCGGTAGAGATCACGATATTCTGAAGCATCTCAGTAGGGTAGACCAAATACTCCTAATGAACCGACAATGAACAAACAAATGGTCTACCGATTCCTCATCACCCATGCAACACAAACAAATATTTGGAAGAACCATAGCTCGTTTCCAGAGGTTGTTGACTGTTAGAACCCCATTGTGACCCACCAGCAAGCTAAACGCCGCAACTTTAGGCGGGACAGGATAATGCCACACATGCTTGATGGTCGATTCTTCAAAACAAATAGAAACCTTGGTTAACATGTCGTAGAAGGAACGAACCGAGAAAGAGCTTGATTTGTGTCTTTGCCAAGTCATTTCGTCTAGAGGTGGAATGGTCCGGATGACAAAGATGAATATATTTCAAGAGAGCCATGAACTCTTCTATCTCGTCATCACTCAGATGTCTTACTACAAGGAGGTTCCCAAACTACTTCACCCGCAACAAAGGAAAAACAATTTGAGATAAGGATGGACAGGTTCGGGGCTAGTCAGTAAATCCTTGGAAATTTGTTCTTCAACGAAAAGTCTCCCACCCATATATCTTCCCAAAAGTGAATCCTTCCACCATTACCAAGGGAGAAGTCGACACCCTCTTCAAACGCTAACTTCATAGACATGATACCTTTCCATAAAGCAGATGCTCTATATAGGGAAGAATCTTTCGTCCACCATCCATCTGTCGTGCAACCATACTTGGCTTTGATTACCTCTTTCCAAAGAACCCCGTCTTCCTTCCCAAACCTCCAAAGCCATTTCCCCAAAAGCGCCCTATTCATGGTTTTAAGGTCCTTAATGCATGCACCGCCTTCTTCATAGGGTTTCACACGTCATTCCATCTTAGGAGATGGAACTTCCTTTTATCCTCCACACCATGCCATAAGCAATCCCGTTGCAGTTTGTCAATAGAGACTACAACCGACATCGGGCATCTAAAAACCGACATGAAATAAAGAGGGGGGTTCGAAAGGGCCGCCTTAATAAGCATTATCCATCCCCCTAACGATAAATAGCGACTTTGCCATCTATTAAGGAAGTATTCAAATCTTTTAACAACCTTATACCATAAGGATTTAGGAGACAAACCGACGCATAGGGGTAAACCCATGAAAGTTGAGGGGAGTTTCCCAACATTGCACCCAAAAGAATTCGCCAACATCTAGATCTCGTCGTCCTCTAGGAACATCCCTATCATCTTGCTTTTCCTTAAATTGACCTTTAGACCCAAAACCGCCTCGAAGCACCAGATAATAGTTGCCAAATTTTCAACCTTGGTCCGCTCGGCATCACAGAAGAGAAGGGTGTAGTCCGCAAATTGAAGATGAGAGATTGGCTTCTCCATACCTTCGATCTTGAAACCGCATATGATACCTTCTTCCTGGCTATTCGACAACATTCTTGACAGGGCCTCCGTGACAAAACAAATAAGAATGGGGACAAAGGATCACCCTGCCAAAGACCTCTCGAGCTTCTGAAGTAACCCTTGGGAGATCCATTGAGGAGAACAAAGAACCGCACTGAAGAGACGCACTCCATGATCCACTTTCTCCATGTCTCCCCGAATCTGAGAAGTTGTATCATATAGTCAAGAAAGCCCCAATCAACATGGTCGTAAGCCTTTTCTATATCCAACTTGCAAATAATGACCTTCTTTTTAGAAGAATTCCTTAAGTCCAAACATTCATGGGCAGTGAGAGCGTTGTCGATGATTTGCTGACCTGGAATAAAGGCACTTTGGTTGTCAGAAATGACCTTCCCAACCACCCCTCGCAACCAAGAGGCCAGGACCCTGGCCAATATCTTGTATGGGCCTCCAATTGAGCCGATGGGTCTGAAATCCAGTAAAGATTCCGCACCTTGATTCTTAGGAATAAGCTCAATAAAGGATGCACCCATCTCAACTGAGAGACGTCCCCTAATAAAGAACTCAAACATAAAATCCATTACATCTGTTTTAACCGTATGCCAAAACACCTTATAGAACATCATCGGGAGACCATTGGGGTCGGGAGCCTTATCTGGCCCCAAAGAGTCGACGGCTAACTTAACTTTGAGAACAGCATTTCAATATTAAAAGCTTGCTCAATCGATAACCTCTTGAACTGAAGATTATCTAACCTTGGTTTGTTCCACTTCTCTCCCTAAAGAAGGTTGTTGTAGAACCGAATGACTTCATCCTCAATGCCCTGTTTATCTTCAATGTGGTTTCCATCGACTAGAAGGTTGCTAATCTTATTGGCCCGAGCTCAAGAACTGGCGATCTTGTGAAAAAACTTCGTGTTTTTGTCCCCTTCGTTGATCCAAACGCTTCGAGCCCTTTGAGGCCATTTAATTTCGTCCTCAAGAATCCTAGCGAATAAGATTGAACAAGCTGCAGTCTAATAGCTGTCCTCTATGCTTAGAACACCTTCTTCCGCTTTCGAATCTATGGCTTGGATTTCTGAGAGAATATGGTATGTCTCCCTTTCCTTGGCAATGAGACTCTCCTTCTTCCAAGCCTTGATTCTTTCTTTCAGCATCTTTAATTTTCGACTGATCTTGTAGCCCGCGAATCCCTCTACAACAAATCCATTCCACCAGTCCTTGACAAGTTGGGAAAAACCTTCAATCTGCAACCAGGAAAGTTCAAACCTGAATGGTTTCGGGCCTCAATTATCTTCTTCCATAGCTAAAAGCACTGGACAGTTATCCGAAATGGGCTTCAGGAGGGCTCGTTGGGTAATAAAGGGAAAAGATTCAATCCATTCTGGCGAAACTAGGAATCTGTGTAGTCTGGTCATAACTGGATTTGTCTGCCCATTCGACCAGGTAAACTTGATGCCCTGCATTGGGAGATCGACAAGCTCATGCAACTCAATCCAAACAGAGAGTGTGCATACCTGGAGTGGTGCTTCCCCCATTTGATCTTTCAGCTGCATACCGTGTAATATTGAAGTCGCCTCCAATGCACCACGGACCGGAAAATCTTGCTCTATTATCGGACAATTCTGCCCAGAACTCTCTCCTTCTTTCTTCAGCGTTTGGCCCATTAACTGCGGTAAACAGCCAGGAAAAGCCTGAATTAACCCTCTTCAGCACAACAGATTTGGAAAAAGCCCCTCCCCAATCATCTGAAAGGGTCCAAATAGAGGAATCCCACGCCGCCACATTGCCCCCAGACCTGCACGTGGCATCTAAAGCAGCCCACTCTACATTTTTGTTATACCACAATGTTCCCAAAAGCTTTCTGTCAAATTTCTGAACCTCAGTCTCCTGAAAACTCACCACTTCCGCCTTGCTTCTTCTATACACATCTTTTATTCGTCACCTTTTGATCTTGCACCCCACTCCCATGATAATATCTTCATTTGGGAACTGGTTTGTCCCTATACCACCTCGTTTCTTTCATTTAAGAAGCAACGAGCAACCAAAATATTTAGCTCCAAAGCAATTCTAGGCAAATTAGGAAAATCTATTGAAAGAGGCTTGTCCCCCATCCAGAGGTCTTTTCCAAAAAAATGTTACTACGAACTCCCAAAGAGAAACCAACCCCTTCCTTAAATTTTCAACTTAGACTTCCTATAGCTTTCCAAGCCCCCCGGCTTTATAGAGAGATGACTCTCTAATCCATTGACATCTTTCCTCTACTCCATATTTCTTTCTAAACTTTTAATTCCTCACCAGTCTTATTGAATCAGCACCCTTTTAAGCTGATATATTTTTTCCCCTTATCCATGTCCTTGTGACCTTATGAACAGGCTAGCTGACAAATAAACAATCATGCGGTCCCTAGGAAGAAAAAACATTCCGTCAGTTAAAGTTTTGTGACCACTGTTTCTCGTGGTGTGGGCCACTTGAGTTTTGGATCTACCTCATTTTTTGGCTCGTGCCCTAAAATGTTTAGGTAAAATAGATGGACGGTGTGGACATGTCACATACATCACAGTGGGACCCACAGATTTAAGTCAGCCTTTTTTTAACTGATTTTTTAGGCAGAAATACCCACGGGCTTTCGAGCGGACTTAAAAAAAAATAATGAGCTATTTACTGGTATTTACCGTGAAAATAAAAAATCAAACAGCCCCTTAGGAGTGAGTTGGTACAAGGTGAAGGCTCTAAAAAGGCAAGGGGAAGGCCCAAAAGGATATGGGTGGAGGTAGTAAGAAAAGACTTGATGACCTTTGGTCTACCTAATGGCCATTGATGGAGTGGAATGGCGGAACAGGATTCATGTAGTCGACCCCAATTAGTTGGGATAAGGCTTAGATGATAATGATGGTTATGAACAACAAATGGCACAATTGAAATTCATCTTGCACTCGCATATGGTTCATCAAAGCCTCCCCCCAAGCTTGACCTGCGTTCCATCTCCAATCAACACAAAATTCACAAAGGTAAAAAAATGTAAAACCATAGGTTCATTCCCCACATAGAAAGAGGTGTCCTTATTTGATCCAATGTCCCATGCAATGATTGACTTTATTGCTTCCCTAGGCCCGTGTATTCACACTTTTGAAGTCCACATGGGGTCCACGTGATGAAAAGAGTGATGGTTATTTCTTCGTCTTTTGTCAAAAGGGGAGAAAATGACTAAAATATCCTCACTTGAGGGCCGTTGATAAATAGTTCCATAGGGGCATATTAGACATTTGGCTTGGCATGAGGGCTTTCTTTCTTAACCATATAGCTTCTCTTTATGGGGAGACATGGAATTATCTTGGGGTTTTATTGAATGAAGGATAAATAAAAATAAATCTCTTCAAGGGAACTATAAGAGTTGCTTGTGGCATGTGTTGCATTGATGATTGGTATGTGTTGCCTTTGAATCTTCATCATATCGCATTCCGGATTTGCAGACTGCGTTGGTATTCCATATAAATATGCATACTGAGGCCTTCAGAAGTGCTATGTAAGAATAGTTATAGAACCAAGGCTCTATTTTCATTACCTTTGCTCTAAAATTTAACAGAATGGTGAATTTGATGAGGATGTTTCCGCTAGAATTAAAGCACCTCTGGAGTGTATTGTGATTGTTGCATGACAACGAATGGATATTTAGAATGGTATTCTGTTGGCAACAGTAAACGGGGAAAGTGCAGGACTGAAAAATGTTAGGTGCAGAGTTGAGGATGTTGAGACGGATGTGTGGTTAGATTGGAAAGGAAAGAATCAAGAATGAGATCATGGTCATGCTTTGAGTTCATGCTTAGGAGTAGCCCCAATAATAGAAAATGATGGAGATCAGATCGTGATGGTTTAGTCATGTGCTACACTGCTACATAATAACCGGAGATAAAATGATGAGGAGCATGTTGAGATGGTTTAGTCATGTGGTATGCTTCTGCATAACAATCAGAGATCAAGTGATGAAGAGGAGATTGAGATGGTCCAATACTAAAACGAGCCTAGTCAGGAAGGGAACTCTAATTAGCACTGAAGGGCCTAAAAGGAAGACATGTGGAAGACATCAAATGACTAGGATCGAAGTGGTAAGAAGAAATATGAAGGCTCACTTACAAAGAATAGGACCTCGATAGGAATGATTGATGAAAATGGATTTGTAACGACGGTTTTTAGGTACTCCAAGAAGCTTTTTTTCTTGTTTTTTGTTCTTCTTCTTCTTTTTTAAGAAGTAACTCTAGGAAGTGGGTTGAGACTTACGGGATCATAAAGGCAAGTGATAAATTATTTTTTTCCGATCTGGTTGAGAATCTATTCTCAAACTGTGCGAGGGCTGCAATCATTATGGAAACAAAACAGTAAAGCAAAAGCAAGAACTGAAGCATGAGGATGGGATATAACTTCTGCAATAGTTTCATGGAATGCATAACGATATACTAAATTTCAAAGATAGAGGTTTGCTAAAACCACATCAGATCTACATAGCCACATGTGCCAGCCTAGCACATTTGGGATATCGGAACTATGTACATGTGGCCCCACAGTGTAGATGACAGACCCAAAACTTAGAAGGGTGAATTCATAAAGTAGCAACAAATGTTCAAAGACAATGGTTCAAATTTCAGAAGTATTTATACAGACCACGTTCAATGTACATGTGTAGCCTATATGATGAGTGGAGCAGCATGACTTTTGTGCCAGGTCATCCAAGGTTGGGAGCACCTAATTCGCAGCTCAAATGCCCCATTTGCACCAGGTTGGCTTGTGCTGACACTTGTACAAGTGCATGTGTGCAGTCAAGCACTCTGGCCAAGGCAAACTCTGCAAATGTCTGGGCCAAGTATTCTTCCAATGAGTTGTGTACACACAAAGAAAAGGATTGGAGCCAGCATGAAGGTCTCCAATTAGTGATGAACAGGCCAGCATGGGGGTCTCCAATTAGTGATGAATGAGTGTGGCCAGTATGAAAACCATCAAATCAATAAAAGACAAGTTTTATCTCCACTACAAGAACATTTGGATGTGTATACATGCATGTATGTATTATGTACGTATGCCAAGAAAGTAGTAGAAAGTAGAAACACATTGAAGCTTTATTAAAATACAGTTACTATATTCTAATATCCAGCATTGGCAGCTGTCTGGATATACCCAGAATGAGAACAGCAGCTGATGTCATCTACCAATCCACATTTCCCAGAATTAGAGACGTAGGCATGTGCTGCAACTAAGCATATGGCGGGATGCACTAAATGCTCCCAACAGAAACATATTACCCAAAACGAGAATGAAATGGTAAAGGTTAGAACTGTTACCATCTCATTCTCATCCCGGGAAGCTAACTTGCACTCTAATATGCACTTTTAGGTACACCCAGACGAGCCCCAGACCTCTCACAAGAACCTGAGAATTGAGATATGAGAAACTGGTGTACCTCATTTTGTATATCAGCAAGCTGTTCACAATCCAGTTCCTCTCCTTCAGAATCAGACATCTCCTCACATTCAAATTCTACATCTTCTCCTATATCTTCATCAGAATCACTCAACTCTTCTTGCTCCATCACTATTTCTTGAAGAGACTGCTCACCTTGATTATCGTCACCATATCTGCTTGTATTGTTGCCTGATAATGCCATTTCATGAGCTATAGCATGTGTATCATTGCTAGCTTTTGTCTGCAAGTCTTTTTTACCAATACCCACTGTATTCACACATGAATTGGCTGCCAAAGAAGCTGAAGAGCAGTTTTCTCTGTTGCGGTAAGATTGGATAGTATTCTGTTGTCTTTCCTCTATGTTTCTATGGTCCAGTGCACTTGTGGTCGATCCACTAAGGTTATGTTCAGCCATGCCTCTGCTTCGATTAATATTCTCCTTGCTAGTTGATGTACTTAAGTGGATGTCCAAGTCCAGTTCATTTGCCTTTTCATGAGGGCTGGAAGGTAAAGTATTGGTAGCCCACCGATCATCAATGACTTGTGAAATCGGAATGGGATTAGATGAATTGGAAATTCGAGCAGAGCTGCCTTGGAGTGATTCTGAATAACCGGACACGCAGGCCACCAAAGATCCAATTACTGGGTCGCTATCTACATTATCAGTTCTTTGCAAGAGCGGATGGAAGTCAATAGTGCACAAGTCAGAAGGTGTTTCCTTTGACCTTAGAGCTGGATGGAAACAATCAAAGGTGCTAACTGCACGTTGAGACTTGCCGAAGGGATTGAGGTTAGCCTGAAAAGGATTTCCTGGAAAGAAACTGAAAGTACTAGAACCAGCAGCATTCTCATTCACTGGAAAATATGGCACGCGCCCATCGTCGGGGGCCTGAAGCAGTAAAGGATGCATCTGTAGATCTGATTCAGTGACACTTTCCTCAGTGATGGGTTGATTTGGAGATGTTCTTAGGTCTTGTTGGGAATAATTTTCAGTACTGTTTTGGGGGAGAACATTTCTGGTTTTCACAGCGGTCATGGAAGGAGCACTTGATCTTACCACATGGAGAGACCTCAAAACTGGATTTTCTGTTTCACAAGCGTGGCGCTTAGAAATTGGCGATTCACAGTTGTAGCTTTTGAAAGCAGACTGCGAGAGCACACGGACATATGGGGGAAGGTTTACTGGAGGCAAGTCGGGTGCTAACTGGACAGCATTCCTTTTACGCATTCGGTATGGCCTTGAAGGCTTTGATTTCCAATCGGAAGTCATTTGGCCAGAACCCACAGTATGAGATGCACTGTGCCTAACATTGTTAAAACAAGACGCGTTTTGCTGGTCACCAGAGGACTCCGAAGCAGCCACATTTTCGTGCACAGAACCAGATCCTCCGCATTCATTCATAATTCCAGCCATTTTTTCTCCGCCATGTGCACCAACTTGTGCCAGGGAACCACCAGATTGCAGGAGGGTACTGCTAACATTTGAGAGAGGAAGTTCAGAAGATATGGACCTGGAGCTTCCAGGTTTCCAATCTGCTAAGAATGCTTCATGCACATAGGCTTCATCTTCATCATCCATGTTACCTTCTGCGCTATTATCCCCTCCATCAGCATTATCAACCTGGTAACCAAACATTCAGCATACACATGATGAGGTCATTAGAATGCTTCCAGAAATGTGTATACGACTCGCACATTGAGATATGTAGGCACAAGTCTTACAGGAACACTTGTTCAAGAACTGGCCATCCATCTGGAGAGAGCACACCTTCTAGATGCACTGACCCACACAGGCTGGTCCAATCATACGGTTGGTTACACATGCATATTGAATGTGGACCTTTGGACTTTCAAGTCCCTTTGTTTTTGTACGTGTGTGATCCACTGATGACTGAACCAGCCTGATTTTGGGGCAGATGATATGCGGGGTGGGGCATCTGATGAACAGCCTGGATCCCGCACGTGTGCCATGTTGACTTCCATGAGCCCACAAAAATCCTGAAAAGTAGATCCCAATAGCAGGGTCCAATGCTTTAGAACCCTATGGATTTTGTTGATCAACCATAAATTGAGCTCACCTCTTTTTCTGATGTACTTTGCCAACCAGAGAAAGGCTTGTTTATTTTTCTCTTCTTCCATTCATATAATCGCCGCTTTTCCTTCACAGTATCACTCGACTTATATGACCTCTGAGTCCCAAGTGCAATTCGCCACTGACGAGGCAGTAACAATGGATCTCTATGTGGGACAAAGAATTTCCATACTGACATCCAATCAAGCTTTAGGACTTTGAGTCCCTGGTTATTATAAAATTGACAAATGATGGTTATATAATCCAAGTGGGAGATACATAAAGAAAAGAGATGAGTGAGAAGAATGCTCAATTAATAATCACCTCATGAATGCGTGCTTTTTCTTCAGTAGTCAATGGAGAAGTCTTCATGCGACGAACAGCCTGCATTAAGTTAAAAGGATAGACTAGCTCATTAGGTATAGACATGAAAGCGGCCAACTGGAAATAGCAACTGAATATTCAACTGTAGCAACAGGGAAATTACAACCTGATATCAGAAAGCATCAGTAGATAAAGGGAAGACAATTAAGTTGTCCATATTGATGCAGTTGAACATGGAGGGTGCAACTAGCAAACCAGCCAAGCAAGCATTGAGTTTCCAGTGCATGAAACCCTCGCAGTTATATGAAAGAAGAATTATAGCAGCTATGTGCATTTAGCTTGTAACCATAACATTGATATGAAAGCTCTATACTAATAAACACCAACCAGTCCAAAGATGTATTATTCTTTTCAATGATACCATTCATTGTTCTTTGAAACAAATCCAAAAGATAACAGGGAGAGGAAATGAGATGTCTTTTCCATAATAGAACAATACAAGCAACCAAGTCTCCTGACTTTGTCCCCAAGAAGGCAGGAACAGAAAAAGCATATGTTATATCAAGAGTGTATGGCGCAGGGCAAGCAATCTACCAGAAATTGTAGGTTACCTGATCATTAACAGGTGCATATGCGATGGATGAAATGGAAGTTTCTCGAAAAGAGCTTAACAATCAAAGATGGTTGACAGCAGGTAGAAAAAGTTACACTTTAATTTCTGAAACTAGTTGGGAACCACCAGATGCATGGTTGTGCATGGAGAAAGACATTCAACATGTGCAGATAGAAAGTTTGACCCAGGATCAGAATGATCTAATATTGGCCACATGAAAAAGGAACATGGACACTATCCCTTCATGTTAGATGAAGAGTACTTCACAAGCACAGTAAAACATCACACTTGTAAAGAATCTGGCACCATTCATAGATGGAAACCACTCTTAACATGCGCTGGCCCCAAAAATAAGCAAGCCCACTCATCAGGTGGTCACTTATCACATGTGTATCGTGTTGGCATGTATGCCCAGAATTCAGAGTACCTTTCCTTGTATAGTCCACTAGATCAAAAAAATAATGCATACAAACAGTTGCCATCATGTCGTATTACTATTATTGAAATACCATCTATCATGTATATCACATGGAATAAAGTTTTTGTGAAAGAACTGATATCACACCCAAGGTTCTAAATATTGTTGATATTATCTTTTCTTTTTCTTTTTTTGAAACTGAGATGATATTCCACTAAAAGAAAAAGGCCGCAGCCTAAAAATACAAATATAACACCAAAATAACACCTAAACACACCCACCCTCAAGGCCTGAAAAAGAAGCAAAGAAATCTAAGCTTCTGCCCATTCTTTCACAAAGAGAAAAGCCCTTCTGAAGACAACTAAAGCCCCTTTCTTCTTATCTCTGAAACATCGCTCATTTCTTTCCCACCATAGAGCCCACAAAATCCCTAAGGTAATCTCCACCACTTCTTGTCCAAAATTCGAAACCCCCAACCATGCCAAGAAGTGGGAAGATCTTAGATATGATTGGGGAAGACACATAGAACTCCAAAATAGAGAAGAACAAGACTCCACACCTCCCTCGAGAAGGAACAATGAATAAACTGATGATCCATAGATTCCGCATCTTATAGCACATTAAACAAATGTTCGGAAGGACCATCTTCCTCTTGCAAAGATTGTCAACAGTAAGCACTTTATTTCCTCCTACTAGCCATCCAAAAGCTGCCGCCTTCAAAGGAGCACCATATCGCCAAAGATGTGCCGTTGGAGGAACACCCTCATTCCCTTCATGATCAGTTAGAAACCAATAAAAGGAACTAAGGAGAAGAAGCCGGACCTATCCTTTAACCACTTCAAAGAATCCACATCTGAAAGCATTAGGGAACAATTCTTTAGCAGCTGGAGCAAACGAACCAATTATTCGATTTCCACATCTTTAAGATTTCTTCTAAAAATGGGAGCCCAAGATATTTCCTCACCTTTCACTGAAAAGCAATTACTCACCTTCACACCCTCTTCCCTAGCTAAAGCCCGTAAAGATGGAAACGTATCCCTCAAACTTACTTCTCCAAAGATATTATTGGTATCGCTAGGTGGCCGATAAAGATACTGGGGTCAAAAAAAAAATTACTCTCATCGGCAAAAACATCACATGTATCGCTAAAATATCACCGATATGCTGCTGACCCACCAGTACAGATATTTTGTATCGGCAATATGGTCGATATTATCACCACTACAAGGTATATCATTAAATGATTTAAGAAAAATAAACTAAAAATCCATTTACTTTTCGAAAAATAATTATGTTGTTTCCCAATTATGTATGCATGTGTGGATAGATGCATTGATGGATGGATGGGTTATGCATGTACTGACATATCACGTGTGAGATGCAAGTATGTATGCATGGATATATCATGTATGAATGGATGCATGAATTTATCATGTATGGATGGATGCATGGATGTATGTAGTGGGGACAAAGATGATGACTTCGAGCTGCGTCTTAACTCCATGTGGATTTGAGGCAAAGTTATGTTTTTCATTCTTTTTACTTTGGGAATGTATAATTTATGTTTTATTACTTGCATTCTATGGTATTTGAATAATATGAACTCATTTTAGTTATAATTGCACTGCATTTATTGTTTAAAAATAATAATAATAATTGCACTGCATTTTACCGACAACACGTGGCTTAGGCCCCTATAAAATGAATGTATAGTTGTTTTTTGCAATATTTTGATTCCTAAATGTGTAAACATGTGCCTTTTAGCATCTCCTAAATTTTCATAAAAATTTCACCTTTTTCCCAATGTTTCCCTCAGTTAACAATATCTTTCCAAATATCAGTGATAACGACATGTTCATGTAACCCCAGTCATTGATACACATAATGCTAGCAATACTATGAGCACTGATGGCACCTTCATTTCATAGCGCCTTTTCTGCACACTTCTATTTTTGCCAAACATGTCCTTCCACTTTTTCCAGTTCCTAGCATAGCCAAAAGCAGAAAAAGGGGTTTGTGCATTGTAGCATTGAGTGTAAATATCTTTAGCTATCTAGAATATTAGTTGAGCACCATACTGGTATAACATATTACACAATTCATTTCATAGTGTTATTTACACAGGCATTATGTAATATGTAATACCAGATGCACGTGGAATTGCGGTGTTTTACGTGTACCCGTAGGGAATAGTCCCATCCCCTAAGGGAGGTGTGGGGATACCCTACGTCATCAAATATATATATATATATATATATATATATATATATATATATATATATATATATATATATACCAGATAGGAACCTTGGTTGTAATTCTCATGTTTGGTGGGAAAATAAGTGTGTAGAATGCCTGGTTCCCTGCTCGTTTTTGGTTGAGCGCATCAGCAAAAAACCAGCATCTCTAGTTCTTTTGCTCTCTTTTTGTTGGTCTTCAATACAAGATCCTAATCATTAATGGCCAAGAAATGATTGACAATGGCGTGATGCTAGAAGGAATGGGATTTTGAGGAGCTCGTTGCATCCACTTTACAAAGAATTTTTGGACCAAACTTGTAGGGAAGATGTGGTACCTGTGAGCTAAAGCTGTGAAAAAGTAAAACCAGCTCCAGATAGCATATAGGCTTGAGCAATAAGACTAAAATGTACACGAGCTGCTATGCTAAGTCCTTCCATTTGGAAGCCATTAAAGACTGCTTGGAGTTATCAGGCTGGACAAGGGTATTTGTGGGGTACTGAGTGCATTATGGGAAGGATTCGTTCAGGAGTGAGACACCTCCCAGTTGTGAGTCATAGATCCTCTCCATGCAACCAAGCAATGGAGGGTCCTACTAGAGCAATATTTCGATATTTGAATGATTACTGCATAAGATTGTTTGGTTTACTTTGACTAACATAAAAAGGTAGCATCCCCTTTCAAAAGCTAATTGTGTCTTTGGACTCCCACCCTTACAAGAAAGGCATTCATTCAATCATTAGCCCTAACAAGCCAATAAGTTTATTCCTTGGCACTGATGACATACATTTGATTGAAATTACTATCTTTTTTAGGAGATAAATGCTGCCTGCATTTTTTGGTTGGCTATAACAAAGTTGCCAAGGCTGGTCCATTTATTGTGGAATTATAGCAAGTGCATACTTCAACAGGACTTGGAAGGAATTGGATATTCAAGAAAAGCACCCCCCTCAAGGAGTTCTATATCTGAACTTTGACAGTGGTCCTGGTTGGTCTTGTTGGTGTTAAGCACTAAATGAAGCACAAGATAATGTTCTTGCACAAAGTCTACAAATATTGCAACCCTCATTCTTCTGTCCCCTTATGGTGGATAGCAGTTAGTAATGTAATATTAACATAGAGGAGAATAATAAGGATTCCCACTATCGAGACAAGCATTTTAGAGGAGACTTTTTATTATGCAGTCTTTAGGTCTCCTTTCATCACACATTTGATAAGAAGTTTGCAGATCTCCTGCAGAAGATGGGGTCTCTAAGCCTGTTCATATTTACTAGATCTCCACTGCAGTTGTATTTACTAGATCACCACTGCAATCTTGTAGGCTGCTTTAACTTTTAACCTTTTTAAAGGCTGTTTAATTTATTTATTCTTATACCTCTTCCTTTTTTTTTCCTTCATCCGCTCCTCCTGATCAATAAAGTACTATTATTCATGTCAAAGAGAAATAAGAAACAAACTCCATAGCACAGCTTCACATGCCAACACACATGCCAAAACACCCACTCATGCATGGACAAATATAATAAGAAACCAATAACTGAAAGTATTAAAAAAAACGAAAATATATGAGAGCAAATACATATTTTGTTCAAAGGCCAGAGATAAAATGCATACTTTTATTGGATTTTCAGGTGCTTTTGAGGAGCTGCGATTCTTCTGCCTGACAAAGATCTACAAAATGTAAAGCAGCACAGTTAAAGAATTGAGGTCTGCTATATGATCAACAGGAAGACCAATATGACTAGTTGACTATTAATGTAATCCCTGACAGAACATCCAGTACATCAACATTGTTACTTCCAGAATTTGTTTAAAAAGATTTGAAAGAAAATGTGCAAAAATTACCTATTTAATTTACGATCAAATGAACCATGCAAGCCCCAACTATAAGCACCAAAAAATCCTTTCACTATTGAGGCGAACTAAACATCGGTTGAGTTGGCAAGTCGATCTCTGGGTGACATGCCCAAGTCTATTTTACAAAACAGTGACACATGAAGTCAAGAGAAAGTGAACTTTGTGAAGACACACCATTGAGGTGACTCTGGTGGGTTTTCCAGGTTTTTTTGTGATTTAGTGACTCAACTGAATCAAAAAGACATTTCTGAGCATGTCACATTGAGTTGTTGGCTAAAAGAGATGTGTTTTTCTTTTAATATTGAGACATGATCGTTATGTAACATGGATAATCTTTTAACATTGTTTTTCTTTGCTCTTTCTTGAGCCGTCTTAATAATATCTTGTCACTTCTCAAAAAAAAAAAAAATCTTAATATTTTGTTAATATTAAAATACAACAGAACTATTTTTTTTTCTTTGATGACGTCAGGGTGCCCCCGCCCCATTTTAAGGCGAGGCTATTCCCTGCGGATGCACACAATCACCCGCAAACCAAGTGCATTGGGTAATCCCAGGGAGGGGAATTGAACTCATGTCTGTGGGGAGCACACCCATGACATTTGTCATTCGTCCAAACCCCGTGCAGGTAACAAAAACGCTTGCCGTTCACCCAAACCCTGTGCACGCAATCACCCGCAAACCATATTATTTATTTATATTTTTTATTTTAACAGAAATATGTTATTTTAAGATGACACAAAGCTTCTTTTAGCCAAGGTTTCTCCCTTCTTCTTTTCTGGCTTTTTCTTGCTTTGTTCCGTGAACAGGAAACACAACTGCAGTGATAACTGTAACCCCACCTACACCAATTGAATGAGAAACAATGAGCAATCATAAACTTGGCAATTGTTTGTAGGAGAGGACATGTTCACAGGGGGGACAGCTGATAAATGTCCCAGAGTCCACATGAACTGAAAAAATTAGCTTTAGAATCTTCCACATTTGTCGCCATTTTGCCGACCTCATTTTGAACTGCCAAAATTAGCTTTAGACTCTTGCATCAAAAGCCATACTTCAGAGAAATCATGGCGCGATCAAACATTGAGATATACAGGCACCTAATTAAAGATATGATGTTTCTATTGATTTGAAAGAAACTCCACAATGACCGACCAACAAAATGAAGGTAAATCTCCCTAATGGTGGTTCAGAAAAGGTATGAAGACAAACCAACAAAGACAGTGGATGCCAAAGTCATTTCTTGATAGTAGAAAGCGACAAGAAGAAGGTAAATCTCCCTACCATAGATAGAGAACCTAACCTTTCAAAACCTCAAAAGTCTTAGAACATTCAAAAACCCCCAAGAGAATAGGTACAATAACATGGATAATTCCTACAGCTATCAAAACCAATTTAGAATATATTTTCTAATTTAAAGAGAAAAAAAAAAAGATAACAAATGTTGTTTTTCTATTTGGCACAAAACTCAAGGTGGCAAGAGGCTCAGGACAGCTTGTCAGACCACCGAAGCATCTTCACAAAAGACCATTTCTTTCACTAAGGCCTGTTTGGAGCCATCGTAGCGCTATGCAGATAGAGTCGTCTGGACAGCTATTTCATGATGATTACTACTGTGATGATAGTGACTATTTGTGTTTGGTAGTGACACTGACTATCTGTGTAAGCATGTTTGAATAGTGCTATCTGATATTCTGATGACACAAATTAGCATTCCATGAGTTGCTGATAGCATATGTAGACTATTTTTAATTAATTTTAAAAAAACTAATTATATAAGTTATATGAATAATTTATCATTAAAAAACCTACTAATCTATTTGACAACTCAGGCAGTAGATTTGTTAAGATCACCAACTGTGTGATTTTCAGGCTGCCATATATTCATAATGGCATTCGCCTTCTAACGGTATAGATTGCCCTAAAAAACGCCAACTCTAGATGAGTTGTCACAATCTAGCCAAAAGTATATTGTAATTTTTTTATTTTTTTTGGGTACTCTTGTTGTTGCTTTTTGGGCTGCTTCAGCCCTTTAGTAAAATCGTTACCTTGCAAAAAAAAAAAAATCTAGTCAAAAGTGGGGTGCCCGTCTCAAATGGTTGGGCTACCCTGCTGAACAGGTTGAATGCCACGTACACATCAGGGTGGAGCCCACACACAGGGTAGCCCAACCTGTTCGGTAGGGTAGCCCAACCATTTGAGATGGGCACCCCAAAAGTAGATTGGCAGCATAGATTGTAATTTTTTTTTTTTTTGGGTCCTCTTGTTGTTGCTTTTTGGGCTGCTTCAGCCCTTTAATAAAATCATTACCTTGCAAAAAAAAAAACAATCTAAGCCAAAAGTGGGGTGCCCATCTCAAATGGTTAGGCGACCCTGCTGAACAGGCTGAATGCCACATACACATCAGCATGGGGCCCACACACAATCCTTGTAATTATAGACTTCCAGAGGAAACAGCCTCCAGAAGTAGAGTTCCCTGTCTCCAATGAGACTCAGGATCTAACGCATCACCACCCATTAGAACACACATGCAGAGATGGTCCTATGATTTGAACCGTCCATATTCTCATTACTACCATAAATAAGATATTATCCAATAATCATGATTATGTGTTAATCCTAATCATTGATTTTTAGAGTCTAATAGAAGCCATTACAAGTTTTCTTCTCATCGTTCATAGTCAGTCAATAGTCACAATCATCCGTTTGGTATGTCTTTCTTACTTTGGCCTATATTGCACATAATACACAAACATGGACGGTTCTGATCATCAGAAAACTTAGCATGTGGGCCTCATTGGGTGAATATATATGCCGGAATATGAGCTGCACCACAGAGTCAAAAGAGACTCCAACAGAGTTTTTCCCTGTTTTCTCTCTTGATTTCATTTTGCCTCTCTCGCAACAAAGGATACAGCATGCAACGACACCCATTGGGGCCCACATGCTAAGATGATCAGATGATTTGAACCGTCCTTATTCTCTTTACTATCATAAATAAGCTGTTATCTTGTAATCACTCTTTAATGATGGTCCTTGGCTTCTATTTTTAGAGTTTAATCATTAATATAAGCCATTGAAATTTTCTTTTCATTGTCCCAAATTCATCTAAAGAGAGTGATAGTACCAATCACCCTTTCAGAGCAAGTTTCAAAATGTGGCCTGCATGGCACATATTCTTTTTTTCTTTTTTACCACAAAATGGACAGTTCTAATCATCGGTACCCTCGGCATCCGGGCCTCCATGGATGGTGACAAATGTTTGATCCTCAATCGCGACAGAGGCCAAACGAAGTCTCATCTCTTATCAAAATAATTGCAGTCCTACTTCTTTCCCAGACCCAACCATTGCGATAATGCCACATTTAAAGAGGGCAAAAGACACGCAAAAATAGTGTTATTGAGATAATCCCGCTGTTCGCATAGTGGACTAGCAAGCCAAATGTAAAATAGTATGTGCTGATTGCACTATTTATATCCACATATGGCTATGACGTGTGCCAAACAGGCCCTAGGATACTTTATTAATCATTAAAATTTTAACCTAATTTTTATTTCTTTAAAAATGAATAACTTTATTGGACAAGAGAAAAGGTCCAACAAGATTGGAACCCCTACTAAGCAACCTATCATAAGCCAATTACAATACATGGAAAGAAACACTGCTCTTGTTGATGTCTCTACATCTTAGATTGGGCTAGAAGGAAGCTCCATCTAACCTGCAACATGGACAGGCAAACTCCATGATGACAAGATTCTTTCTGCAACTGAAGGTTTGTGCGGACACGTGGAATTGGAGTCTCTAGAAAGGTATAGTTTCATGGAACTTTAGTTTCTAATACGCAGAGTTCTAGGAACTCAGTTGTGTTGTTTAGTTGACGACTCTGGAGTTCCATGAATTCAAGATGCGGAGCTTGGATGACAAGTTGGTGGTGAGAATGAAGGAAAGAAGCCCTGCCTCTTATAGGCGAGATAGAACCCTTTTCAACAGGAGAAACATCCCACCTTTTGGCAAAAACTAAAATCTAGCCACTTATAAAGAATCTTCTTCCATCAAAGTCAGAGTTGGAACTGAACCAAACTGGACAGTACTAAACACTGGAAGTCAAGACATCCATGGAAGACAGATATTTAAGTGGAGAGTTCCCATTCATCCAAACGTAAGGGCCTCAAACAAAAGTGTGACTGGACCACTGCTAGAAGCTAGACATTCTACCTACGGAAGATTCCACCAGAGTTCCAACTCATATAGAAGGTACACTTCCCTGAAAGCACAGGCTTTGGGAGCATGATGACAATATGAGAATATAACTTCCATTGTCCACTAGGACTAGAGTCATTATCATTGTGTTGATTGGCCAATCCAAGTTCATGAAGAGACATTTTGAATTATTGAACAACCAAAAGTTTCAGTTAAGGGAATCACAAATTAGGTGGCATGGCATGCAACAAGGTTATTACATGCCATCTCACAAAGACTCCACGCAAAAGGATGGGTTAAATCAGATGATCCCAGCCCTTTGAGTGTGAATTCATTTTCTCACCACCATCTGTTTTTACGTACCATACATTGGGTAATTAGCATCATCAAAACCAAAATGCTATAGAATTATACCTATTATATAGCTGTTTCAAAATGATGGTTGGACCTATTTTACTCTCTGCTTGGTCTTGACTGTCCATTTTTCATGCCATTGATCAGATGATTCATCTGCGTGATTTTTGCACCAAGACATGCCCCTAGTAGCATGAATGAATGGACAGTCCACATCGATGATAGGCTTTCGAACAGGCACTGATAACATCCCCAAGATGGTGGAGATGTTAGCATTATACATATATACGTACACATGTGCAAGAAAAGAACTAACTTGATGCTCGGATTTGCCAGGAAGAAACCGTTGTTGGATTGCCTTCCAGTCATTGTTATATTCCATCAAACCCATTGCTAATAATCTGCCACAGCCCACATGCCAAAAGTTAGAACATAACAATGCTAGCCCAATTCAACTATATTAAAACAACAGGTGGCGAAAGTCATTAACAGAAAAATCTAAGACCACAAATGAATCTCTGACAATCCTTTAAATCCCATAAATTTGCATCATTGCATGTGGCTTCAAAAGTATCCATGTGATTAAAGAAAAAATGATCAGTTAAGTTGCACATTAGTTTCTCGATTCATGTAAAATATCATTGGGATTCATGTGAAAAGTTTGTGGCCAAATTTTGATGCTAGCTGCTTGTTATGAAAATATCAATGGATTCAAATGGTTGTGATTTTAGTGGCAACAAGGTCAACAAAGTAAGAACCATATAACCAACCCAACTAAAACATAAGGCTTGTCCTTTGGAAGATTTATTTTTTTTAGAGATAACAAAAAATATTATTAGAAAGCCTTCCAAAAGGAAGGAAAAGAAACAAAGCAAAACTAGAAAGCCATCCAAAAGGAAGAGTCAACCATGGCTGAAATTACATGAGGAGCCCAAAGCCTAACAAGATCCATGACTATTCTAATCACCCCATACTCCGTGGATCTCCCAACTAGCCATACGAAAGCCGCAACCCGCGGAAGAGCCCCATAATGCCAATGGAGATACGGATAGGAAGGGCCCTGGGAGTTGGTAGAAGCATAGATTAGACTGAACAAAGAGGCAATAGTAAACTTTCTAGAACTGTGCCCTTTCCAAATCAATGAGTCATTCTCGAGGGGGGAAGGTGCAACATGCTTGAGAAGATCCAGCAGCCCTATGAACTCTATCATCTAATCATCGGAAAAGCTTTTGCAGCAAAGAGGACACCAAACTAAAAATCCCCCACAATAGTAGTAGCAATGCGATACAAAAGCGAGACGATCCAGGACTAAATTGGCTAGCTGTGGGAATAAATCTTGGAGAACCTTGTCACCACACCACGTATCCACCCAAAAATGAGTATGTCCCCTTTACCAATAACGAAAGAAATTTGTGTCTTTACTAAGTGCTCTGCATTCGCAATAGCTTTCCAGATGCTAGAGGCACGGTAGAGAGATGACGGTTTGATGAACCAGCCTCCCTTTTGAACCCCATATTTACCAACCAAAGTCTCCTTCCAAAGACCTCCTGATTCATAGCCGATCTTCCAATGCCACCCAAGAAGGTCCTGTTCATAGTGCCCAAGTCTTTTATCCCTACACCTCCCTTAGACTTCAGCTTGCAAACATCCTCCCATTTCAGAAGATGAAATTTCCTGTTATCCTGAGATCCTTTCCACAGAAAATCCCTCCTCAACTTTTCTAGCCGCTTGAGCACTGAAGCGGGGCACTTGAAAAGAGACATAGTATACTGACATATTTAAGAACGCCGACTTGAGAAGAGTGCCTCTCACCTAGAGATAGGCAATGACATTTCCAATTGATAAGCTTCCTTTCAATTATCTCTATAACCCTATCCTAAAGATGAATAGCAAGCTTTCCTAAGCAGAACTTTCGCAAGTTTATCATGCTCTTCTGCGAAAACATGGGACCCCAACATTTCGCTTTTTGCCACACTAACTTTAAGCCCGGAGACCGTTTCAAAGCAAACAATGATTTTACGGAGGTTATCCATCGAGGTCTCATCTGCATTACAAAACAAGATCATGCCATCCGCATTACAAAACAAGATCATGTCATCCGCATATTGTAAATGACTGACCAGAGGACTATCAGCAGAAACTTTGAAGCAAATAACAATGCCATTCTCCTTCCTTTTGACGACATTCTACTAAGAACCCCACCAATTATCACAAATAGATAGGGAGATAGGGATACCTTTAAACCCCTAGATGCCTTGCAGAACCCATTTGGAGAACCGTTTACTAGAATAAAGAAGGAAGCTGACTGCAAACATGATCACATCCAATCCCTCCATTTTTTACCACACCCCACCCTATCCAACATATAGTCTAGAAAATCCCATTCTACGTGATCATAGGCCTTTTGCAGGTCGAGCTTGCACACTAATCTGCTTTTCTTCTCTCTATATCTGGAGTCGATACACTCATGGACTAGAAGCGCGTGTCTAGAATCTGTCTTCCTATAACAAAGGCCCCCCTGATTTTCTGTAACAACTTTTGATAGCATGCCCCGGAGACATAATGTCAAAGTCTTCGCAAGGATCTTGTATGGCCCCCCTATCAGGCTTATAGGGCGGAAATCTGTCAACTACTCTACTCCTTCAAGCTTAGGGATGAGGGCTATGAAAGAAGCCCCAATGTACATTGAGAGCCTACCATGCTTGGCAAATTTAACGATAAATTCCATGACGTCCCTCTCTAAAATGGACGAAAAAAATGAATGCAATAGGGAAACTGTCGGGCCCCGGAGCTTTATCTCCATAAAGTGAATCGATCACAGCCTTGACCTCTTCTACCGAAAAGTTGGCTTCAAGGGAAGTAACCTCATCCTCCGATAAACTTTGGAAAGATAAGAATTCTACACGTGGCCTGTTCCAATGATCGGAGGAGATAAGATTTTGAAAGAAGGATACTATGGAATCACAAATTTTCCTTTTATCTGAGATTATGTCATCGTTGACAATCGAAGTGTCGATGCAGTTGCTTCTTGCTCGAGCACTTGCAATGCTATGAAAGAATTTAGCATTTTTGTCTCCTTCCTTTAGCCACACTGCTCTTGAACGTTATCTCCACTTAATTTCGTCTTCCTTGGATCGATCAGCACACTTAAGAAGCAACGAGGCGCTTTTTTCTTTATCCTCCTCTGACAGAGCACCAGATTCCTCCCAAAGGTCCCAACTCGTGGATTTCCGAAGCCATTTCATTGAATTCAGCCTCTCAAGCCCCCAAGGACTTCTTTTTTCCAGATTTTGACTCTCTCTTTCAGCATTTTTAGCTTTCTGCATAACTGAAACCCGGCATATCCTTCAACTATAAAAGAGTTCCACCAGTCAGCAATCAGGCCTTTAAACCCTTCTATACCAACCCAAGCAAACTCAAATCTGAAAGGTTCGGGACCCCAATTATCCGCGGGAACTTCAAGAACAATCGGACGACGATCTTAAATAATTCTTGCCATCCACACCGACATACCACAGGGAATTTCTCAATCCAATCGGGAGTTGGGACACCTAATGATGAAAATTATGAACACCAAAGGGATACTTATAAGGAAGAAACACCAAAAGCATAGGACAAGGGGTATGAAAAATCGGCAAAATGCTATTACAATCAAACATCAACATCATCACAACTTTGCCCCTAGATACTTGGGTCAGCTTTACACGTTGAGCATGAAACCCTCCCTCCTTTCGGCCTCTCGCTCTCCCCCTCCATCACTGTCCCCATCATCGTCATCGTTGACATCTTAGTCGTTTTCACGGATGTCGCTGCCACGACATCATCATTATGGCTTTGTCCCAGCTATTTGGGATAAGCTTCATAGATCTTGTTTTGTCTTTATATGTAAGTAAATGCATTAGCTAATGTGTCATTCTAGATTGTAACTATCTCTAAACAATGTATGACATGTTTAGTCAATAAATGAAATATCATGGTGCTTTTTTTTTTTTAAGATACCAATTTTATTAGAGCATGGCCAAGAGGCCAACATATTTACAACAGCTACATACAGCAAATAGTACATCTATGCACATTGCACAGGACCCAGGCCAAAATGGCCCAGGTAAAACAACAAAAATTTACAGATCAGACCAATCCGATCGGGCAAGGGAAACTTCTTTTAAGAAAGAATTTTGCGCTGCCCATTCAATAACCGTACTTTTCGCCTTGCAAAATCCTCCTTCCACGCTTTCTGAGGAATTGTTAAAGCACCGGTTATTCCTTTCCTTCCATATTTCCCATATTCCGACAAGCAAAGCTAGACACCATACGCCCCTCCCAACCTTGCCGATTCCGCCTCTATGCCAAGCCCATAACAGTTTGGGGAAGGATTTTGGCATCACCCATGAGGCTCCTAGCAAAAATAAGAAATTATCCCAAATTTCCCTTGCAAATGTACAATGAATAAGGAGATGATCCGCTGACACACCCTCCTTCCAACAGAGAGCACATGCATTTACTAGGGTCATACCTCATTTGCGAAGGTTATTGATAGTAAGGATCTTGTTCCAACTTGCCAACAACGCAAAGACCACGACCTTCTTTCAAGCACCATATGACCAGAAGAAAGGCAGATGCAGGGGGTTGTCCCTCAGATGTTGTCCAGAGAGCAACAAATAAAAGGATTTAACTAAGAAAGAGTTGGATTTGTCCAAGAAGCAAATCATCAAGTCCCTCTCCAACTCAACTCAATCCCCGAAAGCTTCTCCAAAAGAGAGAGAAACTCAGCCTTCTCTTCTTCCTTCAAGTTCCTTCTACACAGGGGAGTCTGCACACTTGAAGAGCCTAGCCGAGAGAAGCAACTGGCAACCGATATCTCCAGGCTTGAAGAAACTAAGGCTAGGCAAAGGAACAACTCCTTTCAGGGTCGATCTCCCAATGAAATATCTTCCCAGAATCTTACACACCACCCATTCCCCACAGAGAAAGACACCCCCCTCTTGAAGCTACCTTCCAACTCTACTATGGCCTTCCACATCCGCGTGGTCCTATACAATGTGAATTTGTCAAGCCACCAACCCGGATCCTCGACCCCATATTTTCTTATGATTATTTCTTTCCAAAGACTCTTCTTCCCCACCGAATCACCATAGCCATTTACCAAGTAACGATTTGTTAACAGATACCAATTGCCTAATCCCCACTCCTCCACTACCTTTCGAGCGACACGTCTTCCCACCTGATCAAACGAAATTTCCTTGTCTTCAGCACCTCTCCAAAGAAAATCTCTTCCAAGTTTCTCCAATTTTTTTATCACCCCCATAGTAAGTTTGAGAAGACGGCATTTATCAAAATGAGCCTTTCCCGCATAGAGAGCTGACATCGCTTCCAAGAAGGTATTTTCTTCTCAAATCTTTCAATTACTCGATCCCATAGATGTTTCGGAGGCCCCGGGTAAGTAGAAAGAAAAGAGCCCAGTCTACAACCAAAAACTACAACTAACTTCTCCAAAATTCCAAGGAAATGCCAATACCTAACATCTCGCATTTTAGAGGATTCACCTTTAGCCCCGAAAATGCCTCAAAACAACAGATAATCTTTTTGAAGCTATCGATGTGGTCTTCATTGGCATCACACATGAGAAGGGTATTGTCTGCAAACTGGAGATGCAAAACTTGGAGGTCTCCCTCATCAACCCTAAAGCCGCTTATGGTGCCCAAAGAGACTCCTTTCTCCAACATCCTACTCGCCAGTCGCCACCACCACGAAGAGAAGCAATGACAAGGGATCACCCTGTCTTAAACCTCTCAATGACTTGAACAAGCCCTTCAATGATCCGTTGACTATAACCAAGAATCTAGCCGAACTTATACACGTAAATATCCATTTTCTCCACTTTGCCCCAAAACCAAGCCGTCTAGACATGTAGTCCAGAAACTCCCACTCCACATGATCATACACCTTTTCCAAAGTCAAGCTTGCAAATTACACTGTTGCATCCATCCTTGAGCCGCAAGTCCAAGCATTCATGAGTTATCAAAGCACTATCAAGTATTTGTCTGCCTTCCACAAAAGCACATTGAAACTTAGATATGATCTTCCCAATAACCAGCTCGAGTCCTTCTGCCAAAATTTTAGCTAAAATCTTATGCGGAGCTCCTATCAAACTTATCGGTCAAAAGTCCTTCAAACAATCCATTCCCTCCTCACCCAAGTCATCCCACAATTCTTATAAATCGTCTTGATCCAAGGTATATGGCACTCTCATCCATCCTATAATGGAGACATTTTTTGGACAGCATCAACAGATCCTTAGTTACGACCACCTCAAAAACTGAAGATCCAACATAAGGATAGAATCACATATGCATAATACATAGGAAAGTGAAAGAGACAGTCGATTACCTCTTCATGCCTTTTTTTATTGGCACTAAAAGATAATTTATTTAAGAGATGAAAAAGGAATCCAACAATGGGAAGTTGTTTCCAGTGAGTTAGGCTACTGTCAGAACCCGCCCTATCATATCTTTTGCCATTTCTTGGCAATGCAGAAAGCTTGGAGCTTCTTTCTCAACCTTTTCAGAATTTAATCACGAATTTTTCAGCTGAGATAGCGAACTTTATTGAAGCATGATCAAGAGGCCCACTCTTATTATTGTAGTAGAGAAAGTATAAAAGAACAGGTGTATCTGTTAAACAGAGTGGTGCAGATATCATTCAAAAAAGAAACGGCTATGGTGTCACTACCTGATTCTCAATTCATAGAATACATGATGAAGTACACTACCAGTGATATGTAAAGAATTTATCCAAGTATTAATGTACACTACAACTACTATTTGCAGGCAGGAAAGGCACAATTTTCCAAGTAATTTGGGCATTTTCCTATTTCATATCATTTAGATTTTTTTCCTTTCTAATGCCTTTGAAACTTAGCACATATCACGTCCATCATATGATGCACATCCATTAACTTGTCCTCACTCGTAATAAACCACACGGCTGAAGCTAACAGCAAACAGCAGCCCTACTATAAACATGAGCTTTGGTAAAATGCCACCTAATAAACGAAAAACAGGACAAAAAGGAAGAAAGCATAGAGCTCACTCATCCTCTGCATCATTGAAAAGCACCCGATTAGCAAGAGCTTCCAGGGGAGGTTTATGAGGAAACAATGCTGAATTGAACAGTGGGAAAAATCTCCGCGCTAGCTTGACAATGTCCTTAGGGACGACAGCAACTGTCTGCTTGGTGCTCTCTAGAAGCATCGCAGCCAAGCTCTTCTTAGGTTGTTGTGCTTGATCACTGGGAGCAGCTTCTTTAGAAGCTTCATTATTAGCTTCCTCAACAGGGGGACTCAAACTAGGAAGCGGGAAAAGAGGTTTTTTTTCAAAATGGCTGCTGCTGTAGACAGCTTCCACATGACACTGCTTGCGTGCTTCTACAGCTGTTGAAACAGTGGCAAACCAAGGAAAACTGTCCACAAGTTAAACCTGTCGGTGATTAATCAGTAGAAAATAGATGATCGATGCTAAGGTCTACTTAGGGGGTGTTTGGAAGTTTAGCTGAATCGAATCGCAATAAATCGACCAAACAAAGAGGAAATGACAAAATAACCATTGTACCCATTTCAAGTCTAAATGGAAACAAATGGAATTCCAATTGTTGTCATGGGGTCAATTGGTGGCCCCCACTTTCTGCATTTCCTCTTCACTAAATTGATTTATTGCAATTCAATCAATCGAGCATCCAAAAGGAACCCTCCGCCACCTACCCATCGAAACATCAGCCACATATCTCCTGACCAAGCTAAGCGGTGCTACATCAAGAACGGACCTTACAGGACCGTTAATTACAGGCATCCAAATAGAACCTTCAGAACTTCGATGCGGGCCCATTGAATCCAATTGGGTCCCTCGCGACTGGGGGTGCACATAAGGAGGCTGAAAGCAAACATCCGGGTATGGAATTTTCCTCTGGGCTAATGCCTCATCGCGTGTGTGGCTGATCTCCAGAATCAGCTTTTCAATGTCATTCGCAACATGCTGCCGAGGCGGGTCGAGGACACTGAGAGAGTATACCTGGATAAGAAGCTGCACGTGCTCATGTATCAGACGATGCAGCTCACCAATCTGAGGGGCAGTGAAGCCCATCACCTGACCAGGTTGAAGAAGCAGAGGGCGGCACTCAAAAGCATTAAAGGGACGCAGTGGGGGGTACAGAGAGGGCACGCCCTGCCCGTTCGAGAAATACGGCAGCAAAGGGCGAAGAGGTGCATTCGCCTGCCCGAGAAGCTTCTTATTCTTCTTCTTGCTCTTGGCGGAGGCCTTCTGCCGCCGCTTCTGGCGGGTCTCAGGCTGCCGCTCGCCTCCGCCCCCATCACTCCCCAGCGCCTCCTCGATCTCGATCTCGAAATCAGCGTCGTTCTCCTCATCATCGTCCCCAACGACACAGGTGCTCCCATCACCCTCAGGACCGCCGCCGCCATCAGCATCGCCATTCAGCACCGCGGTGAGAAATTTCCGATACTCCTCTTCATCACCAGCATTGTGAAAATCATCCTCGTCATCCGTCTCCTGGAGGAATGTCTCCAGCTCATCGAGCGTGGCATTGGCGAGGGAGTACCGAGCCCTGGTGCGCCTGCAGATCGCATCATCGGCATCTCGATGCTCTACCGTTGTTTCGGTAGCCTGCCCTAGAGAGCCTTCTTTGGTCTGCATTACGGTCTCCGTTTCTTCTTCATCTTCGATGGCAGGGGATGTGGGCCGTTGATTCTGAGGGGGGTGGATCGGAACGAAAGGTTGGGATTTGGGGTGGGGGGAGTGTTCGTTTTCAGAACTGAGGCTGGAAGAAGCTTCGGGAGAGAGGGGTTGGTGGGAGAGAGGGTTGAAATCTTCATCGTCTTCTTCGTCTTCTTCTTCGACGGTGGATTTCTGATCGTTGAGAGGTTGGGTCTCCGTTGTGGGCAGTGTACCCGACGGGGATGCTGACGTCATCGGCAGGGGGAGGGGGGGAAGATTTTCAGAGGCGTGTGTCGTGGCTTCTGGGAAAAAGCTGAAACGGAGGGCGATTGGTGGGAAAATGCGGGAGACGATTCGCACGAGGGGTAATTGCAGGAAGGTGAGTTATTCGATGCTCCAGTAGAGCATGACGCCTGATACGCGGGCTCTCGGTTATGGACGAGGATTGCCGGGGAGACCGGACACGGATTTCCCGCCAAAGCTTTCTGAGGAAGTTACTGCGCTGGGAATCTAGGTGGCCTATCGTAATGTTTGTGAAAAATCCACGCCATTTATCTGTTTTGTGAGCTCATTTTAGGATATGAGACAAAAAATGAGCGGATCCAATACTCAAGTGGGCTGAAAACGTAAAGATTGAACCGCCACAGTTAAAATATTCGTGGGGCATGGAAGTTTTTGAACCAGGCTAATATTTGTGATTGCAATTCGTCCTAAGTAGGAATGACATTATGAACCGGTAACTGTAGACCCAAGGAGGTTTCCAGGGTAAATACTTTCCTACTCACCTTTTCTTATTGCGGCCAACTTTATATCCTGCTCTTTCTTGTCTCATGTCCTAAAGTGAGCTCACAAAACGGATGGACAGCGGGGATTTCTCACAAACATCACAGTGGACCCTATCTAGATTCCCAACGCAGGAAATTCACATCCTAGGGACCGACTCTGTGGGCCCAGCATAATATATGTGTTTTAGTGGGGAGCCGATTGGTGAAACCCTACCCTCATATTGTGAGGCTACTTTGATGTGTGAATTATGTATCCACTTCATCTATTCGTTTTTTCAAATTATTTTAGGGCATTCTCCAAAAAAAAATTTGTAGTAGTAGGTCCAGACCATATGAAACAATATTGATTGACCATTAATAGGCTACAAAAATTTTGGATCAAGCCGATATATGCAGGCGACCCTGTCAATAGATTGGGTGGGAAATAAACACCCCGAAAGCATTAAGGTACACCTTAAGAAGTTTTTGACAGTAGGGTGTTCAACACCACTGTTCCTAGAAGATTTGGATCTTTTTTACTCATGGGATCCTGCGCTAAAATAAATTGGAAAACAGATTGACGACGTGGATAGAGAATACATACATCAAGGTGGCCCCCAATGGTAAGGGCCACACCGTCTTGGGTGAGGCCTGGATCTCACCTAACTGCCTCTCATCTGCTCAACCATTTTTTAGATTATTTTAAGATATGATCCAAAAAATGAGGCAAACCAAAAGTTCAAGTCAACCATGCTATGAGACAAAATGGTGATTGAATGCCTACATAAACTTCTTAAGAATTATACAAGTTTTGGATCGATCTAATATTTGTATCTTCATGGTGATTATCCCCATTATTTCATGTGGTGTGGTCGGCTTAGGCTTTGAATTTAGCCCATTAATTTCATGCCCTAAAACGATCTGTTAAAATAGATGGACGACATGCACTAAACACATAAATCAAGATGGACCCAATGAGTCAATTCTCTAAGGATATTCCTAGTGACCGTCATCTCAAGGCAACCTATGTCCTCGTAGGTGGTATGGGTTAACCTAAATTAAACCAACCAAATTGTGGAACCCACCGTTTCTAAGTCACAAATTCAAAAATCATATTGGTTGGCAGAATCCAGTCTCTAGTTCCCATAGCCTTGAGCGCCCGAGCCTCACCCAACACCTTACAGCCAGGACCATGGGGCCCACCTTGATATATGTATTGTATATCCACACTGTTCATCCGTTTTTCCAGCTTCCAAAAGTGGAGCAAATCCAAATCTCTAGTGGACCACACCATATGAACAATGATGGATTAACATCCACCATTAAAAACTTCCTAGAGCCCATCGTAATGTTTATTTGTCATCTAACTTGTTGATAAGGTCGCACAAACCTGGATGAAGGGAAAGGCAAATATCATCTTGATCTATAACTTTTGTGCCCCACAATAAGTTTTTAATGGTCAAATTACCACTTTTTCATGTGGTGCGGTCCAACTAAGCTTTGAATCTACTTCATTTTTTGGGCTATGCCCTCGAATGAATTAGAAAAATGGACGGATGACATGGATATACAATAAATACATCAAGGTGGGCCTATTCCCATTGAAATAAGACCATTGGTATTTTTTCCCCTTCTTTTTTTACAATGGAATAGATAAAAGATGTTAGGATCAATGAGCACCAACACAAGGAAACAAATGATGGAATTCTAAGTAAATGCACTAAAGCTATCTTATACCAGCACTGGTAAGTATTGAGATGATGAAACCACTAACTAGATTACATGGAAAATATGAGTTGGTTTAGGCCAAATGCTTTAATAAGACAAAGGGATGTCTAAAAAAGGTGGCAGTAAAAAGAAGAGAGACTTGAAGACCCATGATTTAATTAAATATATTGTCCTTAATAGGATAGAATGAAGGAACATAATTTGTGTAATATGATCTAACTACTTAATTTTCAAGCCATTTCATTAGGCTTGACCTAGAAAGGGCACATTCTCCATCCAACCCACATACGACACAAGAAAGGCCGTGATGAGGAAGATCACCATCTACCTCAGGCGTGCAAAACCTTGAATCCACAAGGCTATGCTTAAATCCACGCGAAAGGAAAAGTAAATTCAAAAATTTTATTGATCAATAAATTCTCATCGGACTTTTGATTACATCACTTGTAAAGAAAAGCAAACCTTAATTGAAAGTCCTAACTTGACTAAACCAAAACTTATCCAAAATAGTAAAACTTACTAAAAATAGAAAGTCCTGATTTTAATTTTGTCGAATGATTCCTAGCATGATAGGAAGCAAATCCTGAGACAACATAACGCATTGAAGTTCTAATATGAAAGAGATACATCCAACCTAAAACTTACTAAAAGTAGTTAGTTTTTTATAAAATTGTGATTTTGAATGGGAGCAAGTCATTTTCTCATGAAATGGAGCAATGCGGCCCACTTACAGGGTCGATTGGCCCTGGATGGCATATTCCAGTCAAAATTCATAGGTCGTGCGTTCCAAGACAATACATGAATCAATAGCTATGGCCATTTTACAATTCGCACTTCGAACGACAATTTCTCTTGATCCAAAATGAATTTCTGATGTAGGACGGGTCGCTGACTATTTCATGGCCCAGATGGACCAAAAGAAGACCGGACGGGGCCGAAAGTGATCCGGACCGTCAGGACCGTGAATCGGTCGTATCTCACAATCCGGAATGAGTTACGGGACGTATAATATTTCAATTTGGGGTAGCTCGAGCTACTTTAGCCAACCAACCCGCTACGCCGGGTTGCCCAACCCGGAATCGCGAGAATCGACCGTATCGACGGTCATTAGGCTAGTTTATTTTCATTTTTACTATTTATAGTAAGTTTTAATTCGATCATAACTTTGCATCCGTATGGTTTTAGAGTTAGTGCCCAACATGAAAAGGGCTTAGAATATTTCGTAGAACAGCGTGGTTGAGGCCGTTTGAAAACTTTCTATTTTTGGCCGAAAACCAAGAGTTCTAGTAGGATTGAACGACTTCTATAAATAGTAAGTTTACTATTTATAGTAAGTTGCGTTTTCTAGGAGTTTTAGTTGGAGTTGGATTTTGATACTTTACCTAGGGTTTAGTTTCCTATTTACATGCATTGTAATTCCGTTTTTATTCATTCAATTATCAATAAATCAATTATTCGGAATTTATTTCCTCTTTTTTCTTTTATTTCTTCTCGTGGATTCGAGAAACTATCGGTTAGGGAGACGGTGATCGACCTACCACGTCCTCCCTGCGTCATTGGTATCAGAGCGAGGTTTCTTCCTCAGGACGATGGCCTCTAATGAAGGGTTGGATTCTCATCCTAAGGACGGTGCTCCAAGGGACTATCTAACGGCGACAGCCTTCGAGGCAGCATTCGAAGCAGCACGACGGGAGAACCGGTTGATCCTGCAAGGTATACAGGCGACCATCGACCAGATTGCAGCATCGCTAGCTCCTCTTCGAGCCCAAGGCGACCAACAACCACCAACAGTTGTTATACGGGACAATCCTGTTGTCCGTAGAACACCCCAGGTGGATAACCGTAGGGTTACGCCAGACGATTCAGAACCAAGCGATGACGAGGTCGAAGACATGTTCGTACGACGACCGGCGCTAGGGAATGAGCGTGTGGAACGAGCAGAACGAGATTATCGGGGCAAAGCTGATCTTCCCAGCTTTAATGGCCTACTTCGAATAGAGGAGTTCCTCGACTGGCTGGCAGAGGTCGAGCGATACTTCGACTATATGGACGTACCGGACGACAAGAAGGTAAAACTAGTTGCATATAAGTTTAAATCCGGTGCTTCAGCATGGTGGGAAAACCTACAGGTTTTCCGCACCCGTCAGAATAAGACACCCATCCGAACATGGCCTCGGATGAGACAGCTTCTTAGAGCTCGATTCCTCCCTAACGACTATGAACAAATTTTGTTCCAACAATACCAAAATTGTCGTCAGGGAAATAGAACCGTAGCCGAATATCTTGAAGAATTCCAACGATTGGCTACACGGAATAATTTATCGGAATCAGAGGCACAACAAGTATCACGATTCATTGGTGGGTTGCGATTTGCAATCCAGGATCGAGTCCAGATGCATCCCGTTTGGACGTTGAGTGAGGCCAACCAATTGGCCACTCGAGCAGAAACACAGTTGTCACGGCCCCCTGCTCGACCCTATCCGGCAACACGAAATCCCAACACCGGACCCACTCAAGATACAACGTTGGCCAAAGGCAAGGAACCTATAGGAGGGCGTCCTCAACCTCCTACGGTCACGAACCGGGACTGGGGAAGCAGTTCCTCAAGACCTCAACGTACAGCTCCCACTACAGCGGGTTCCAGCAGGATCCCCGATCCATATGGTCGCCCAAGACCAGACCATTGTCTCCGTTGTGGCCAACCAGGTCACTGGTCGAACGCTTGCCCTCAACGCCCTGCAGCACACTTAACTACGAATGAAGGCGGCGTGGAAGGTGAGCCAACAGAAGATAATCCTGAATTGGAACAGGCCGAAGAGGGGGACACAGAAGATGTCGATTGGCTGACTGAAGATCATGGGGAATCGCTAGTAGTAAGACGACTACTTTACGCCCCCAGGAAGGAAGTGCACCCACAACGACATAATATTTTTCGCACAAAGTGCACCGTGCAGGGCAAAGTCTGTGACGTGATCATAGACAGTGGGAGTAGCGAAAATATTGTCTCGAGAATTATGGTGGATAAGTTACATCTGCCTATGACGAAGCACCCTACCCCTTACTCTATCGGCTGGATCAAGAAGGTGAACGAAACCAAGGTAACTCATCAATGCATTATTTCGTTTTCCATTGGTAAAAGCTATAAGGACGAGGTCCTCTGTGATGTGGTTGACATGGAAGCCTGCCACATGTTACTTGGGCGGCCATGGCAATCGGATCGAGATGTGACCCACAGTGGACGGAAAAACATATACATGTTCACCAAGGATGGTCGAAAAATTATTTTGGCCCCTATGACACCAGACAAACACCCTGAAGCTTCTAAAGTGGAGGGGAACTCTCTCCTTACCATTCGCGAGTTTGTTAAGGAATCAAAGGAAACGGGCGAGATTTATGCGGTTATGGTAAAGGGCGAGGAGTCAGGATCCTCTAATATTCCTCAACGCCTTAAACCGCTGCTAGAAGAATTTCGAAGTACTTGGCCTGCAGAGTTACCAGATGAGTTGCCTCCCATGCGAGACATACAACATCACATCGACCTTATCCCAGGGTCCAGTCTACCCAACCGACCGCACTATCGGATGAGTCCAAAAGAGTGTGAAATTCTACAGGGACAAGTGGAGGAACTGATCCTTAAGGGTCTTATTAAAGAGAGCATGAGCCCGTGTGCCGTTCCGGCACTCCTTACCCCAAAGAAGGACGGAACATGGCGTATGTGCATCGATAGCCGCGCGATCAATAAAATAACAGTTAAATATCGATTTCCAATACCGCGGTTGGATGACATGCTGGACATGCTCGAGGGCTCCAAGGTGTTCTCGAAACTGGACTTACGGAGTGGATACCATCAAATCCGTATTAGGCCGGGTGACGAGTGGAAAACGGCCTTCAAGACCAATGAAGGGCTATATGAGTGGCTGGTTATGCCCTTCGGTTTGACCAACGCACCAAGTACCTTCATGCGTTTAATGAACCAAGTGTTGAAGCCGTTCATTGGCCGTTTCGTTGTCGTTTACTTTGACGACATTCTAATATACAGTCAGGATGAAACGGAGCACATGACCCACGTCAGAAAAGTGCTACAAGTGTTGGCCGACAACAAGCTATACTTAAATCTGAAAAAGTGTAGCTTCTTAACTGATCAATTATTGTTTCTGGGGTTCATCGTGTCGTCCACGGGTATCCGAGTGGACGAAGAAAAGGTACGAGCTATTCGGGATTGGCCGACTCCGACAAACATTCATGAGGTACGAAGTTTTCATGGGTTGGCGACCTTCTATCGTCGATTTGTGCGGAACTTCAGCAGTATCGTCGCGCCGATTACTGACTGTATGAAGAAGGGTCCGTTTCAATGGACCGAAGGGGCTGAGAAGAGCTTTGCAGAAATTAAACATCGGTTGTCCACTGCCCCGGTTCTGGTACTCCCTAATTTCGACAAGCTATTTGAGGTAGAATGCGACGCATCTATTGTCGGCATTGGGGGAGTCCTTTCTCAGGAGGGCAAGCCGGTTGCCTTTTACAGTGAGAAACTCAGCGACGCACGACAGAAGTGGTCGACCTATGAACTTGAATTATATGCAGTGGTTCAAGCACTGCGCCATTGGCGCCATTATCTTATTCAAAGGGAATTTATACTGTACACTGATCATCAGGCCTTAAAATTTATCAATACTCAGACTAACGTGAATCGTATGCATGCTAGATGGATTTCGTTTTTACAGGAATTCACGTTCGTTCTGAAACACAAATCAGGGCAGCAGAACAAGGTGGCAGATGCACTAAGCCGACGTGCATCCCTTCTTATTACAGTGAGCAGTGAGGTGATCGGGTTCGACTGCCTCAAGGAACTTTATGCTGACGACGAGGATTTTGTAGATGCATGGAAAAAGTGCCAAGAGGGTCACCCGAGTGATCTCCTAATTCAAGATGGTTTCCTCTTCAAAGGAAATCGACTTTGCATTCCGCAGAGTTCGTTACGGGACAAGATTATTATCGAGCTGCATGGCGGTGGCCTCGGCGGTCATCTAGGACGAGATAAGACTCGAGCGATGGTGGAAGAGCGGTATTACTGGCCGCAACTTGCTCGTGATGTTGGCAGAGCGGTACAACGATGTCATATTTGTCAAACCGCTAAGGGACAATCTCAAAATACAGGTCTTTACACGCCATTACCCGTGCCAGATGCCCCTTGGGAGGATTTATCTATGGATTTTATATTAGGGCTCCCACGAACACAACGCGGCATGGACTCAGTGTTCGTGGTGGTAGACCGATTCTCCAAGATGGCACACTTCATTCCGTGCAAGAAGACCTTTGATGCGATACATGTTGCGAACCTTTTCTTCAGAGAGGTTGTGCGACTACATGGTATTCCTAAGACGATCACTTCAGACCGGGACACAAAGTTCGTTAGCCACTTTTGGCGAGCCTTGTGGAATCGGTTCGGTACACGACTTCACTTCAGCAGTGCTTATCATCCACAAACAGATGGACAGACTGAGGTCGTCAACCGCACATTGGGAAATCTCATCCGTTGCCTTTCAGGTGACAAACCGAAGCAGTGGGACATGGCCCTGGCTCAAGCAGAGTTTGCATTCAACAACATGGTAAACCGATCGACAGGAAAGTCTCCATTCCAGATTGTTTATGGGTGCGTGCCTCGTCACACACTCGATTTGGTTCCCCTGCCCAAGCTTCCGGGCATGAGCGTTACAGCTGAACATATGGCAGACCGAATCATGGACATACATGCAGACGTGCGCAACAAATTACAGGCTTCGAACGAGAAGTACAAAGAAGCGGCCGACAAGCATCGGCGCACCAAAGTGTTCGAAATAGGTGATCAGGTGATGGTCCACCTACGTAAAGAGCGATTTCCTACCGGGACCTACAATAAGTTGAAACACAAGAAGATTGGACCGGTACCGATCATTCGCAAGATCAATGACAATGCCTACGTTGTTGATCTTCCAGATGACATGGAGATTTCAAGGACTTTCAACGTGGCAGATCTGTACGAATATCATGAACCAAAGCTGGACGAGAACTCGGGGTCGAGTTCTTTCGAAGTGGAGGAGACTGATGTAGGACGGGTCGCTGACTATTTCATGGCCCAGATGGACCAAAAGAAGACCGGACGGGGCTGAAAGTGATCCGGACCGTCAGGACCGTGAATCGGTCGTATCTCACAATCCGGAATGAGTTACGGGACGTATAATATATCAATTTGGGGTAGCTCGAGCTACTTTAGCCAACCAACCTGCTACGTCTGGTTGCCCAACCCGGAATCGCGAGAATCGACCGTATCGACGGTCATTAGGCTAGTTTATTTTCATTTTTACTATTTATAGTAAGTTTTAATTCGATCATAACTTTGCATCCGTATGGTTTTAGAGTTAGTGCCCAACATGAAAAGGGCTTAGAATATTTCGTAGAACAGCGTGGTTGAGGCCGTTTGAAAACTTTCTATTTTTGGCCGAAAACCAAGAGTTCTAGTAGGATTGAACGACTTCTATAAATAGTAAGTTTACTATTTATAGTAAGTTGCGTTTTCTAGGAGTTTTAGTTGGAGTTGGATTTTGATACTTTACCTAGGGTTTAGTTTCCTATTTACATGCATTGTAATTCCGTTTTTATTCATTCAATTATCAATAAATCAATTATTCGGAATTTATTTCCTCTTTTTTCTTTTATTTCTTCTCGTGGATTCGAGAAACTATCGGTTAGGGAGACGGTGATCGACCTACCACGTCCTCCCTGCGTCAATTTCTTTAATTTGGACGTGCTTGGGGCCCAGTTACATCATTCCCCATGTAGGACTAGGCCCGGATCCGACGGACTACGTTCGCTTCTATTAAGGCTTCTTTCGATCCATCTACACTAAGAACAGGTCTACGGCCTGCTCTACATTAACATACCATGGGATCCGCCTTAGGGCTTGAGAAATCCATCAGCCTAGTATGTAATAAACGGGGAAGGTTGCTAGAATTGAACCCTGCACTTAGGCATGTGACCAGCGTGCATACCAAGGATAATATTTGTTGAGCACACAAAGATGATGTCTAAGTTAATTAGGTTATTATAACAATGTTCTCTCCATAAACCCACCCTATCATATCCTTTTCTCGACTAAAATTATTGGGTATGTGACATCATAATCAATTTTCACCATCCACCTCGCCCATTCTCCAAATCTCTAAGCTATCCCTCACATCATATATAAATAAACAATGCCTCTCCCATTTAAAGGGAGCCTCTTTTTCTACTATTCTTGGATCTTATGAGCGGCCCCCACCACTTCTCTAACCCATTCTCCACCACCACTCTAGCCCATCTCCATATATCATCCAAGCCACCCATACATCATCTTAGCTATCAACACACACCATGCAGTTGAACATCCTTCTAACCTTATTTGAAAGTGGAGTGAGAGGGATAAAGAGTTCTCCAATATAACAGCTTGAAACATGAGAAAAGCTCTAAGCACATGGCTAGGTGGACTGACCATGCATTAAGTCATTACCATGGTTATCCCAAGACATCCCCGGCCCTCACCTGACATTCAAGGAAGTCGCGTTATTATTATCTGACCCCATCCCCAAGACTACTCCAAACCCACTTCAAGAGCAAGAGAAGGGCTTATTGGAGTGGTGGGACCTGTAGTTCCATCAATCTTCCTTCTTGAATCAAGGGAGAGGATTCGCGGCCATTGAGTCTACAATCAAGGCCATCACAAGGCATTTTCACTCTCTTATTTACACAAAAGAGTATCGTTATTCTTCGTTCCTTCTACATATCTCTTAATCAACATCCAAACCCACGACACATCCAGGCACAATGTGTTAAGGTTGTCTTCAATCTTGGAACACCATGAGGATCGTCGGTCTCCCAGCGGGTTTAGGTCGGGGCGCCTGTGGTCACCCGGATCGATTTCTGAAATATAAAAGTACTGTTGACAAGGGGTTGTCGGGCGCTCGACGGGGTCTAGCCGGGTGCCTGATAATCGATTGGATTTATGCTAGAACTCTCTGGATAAATTTTGGATCCATCGGGCGCCTAATGAGGACAGCTGGTGAACTATTAGGTCGATTTATGCAATTTTGCATAAATCGTTTATAATTCCGATTTGCTACTTATTTAAAGGGGTGTAATGTGGGATTAGGGTTGCTGCCAGAGGGGTCGAGTATCCTAACGGGGTTGAGAGAGTTTTAGGGCAAGAGAAAGAGCTAGGGGAAAGCTTTGAGTTCTCTGGGATGAGGAAAATAACTGTGTTTGTCTTTCTCATATGAGAATTAGCTTTATTAGCTTGGGATTCCTCTTGTGGACTGTGATTCGAGTTTAGATTCCTCTGTAATCTCTTGTAAATTTTGATTCATACTGGATTATTTGCTTCTATGCTGTGGTTTTTTAACCCGTGAGGCGTTTTTCCACGTAAAATTCGAATTGTCATCTTGTATGTGTTGACTTGCTTGATCATTGTGATTATCTCATGTGATATCTCTTACTTTTGTTGCAGGGTCTGTTGATTTTTTCCCAACAAATGGTATTAAGGCGAACATTGGGAGGTAGATCAGAATTTGAGACGAGTTATCAATGGAGTCTAGCATGGGATTTGACATAGAGAAGTATTCCGTGAAAAAAAAAACATGAAAATAAACTGAAACTATGACAGAAGAATGGTGGAAGAAGATGGATCGGAAAGCCAGTACCTTAATCAAGCCAAGAGAAGTTTGAAAATTCTTCTAAGGACGTGGCTAATATCGTGAAAGCTACATAAGACATTTGTGATGATAACGATGTGATGACTATATCTTGTAAGGTATCTCTCGGTGGAGAGTGGCTATTGGATTCGGATGCATCGTATCACATGTGTCTTAACCGGAGTCCATTCATGACATACGGTAGTGTATGATGGCAGATCAATGTTTTTGGGTGGTAGCTACACCTGCAAGGTTGTCGGAGTTGGTGGTGTGTGCATTAGGATGTTCGATAGGATTGAAGGAGTCCTGAAAGACGTGAGGCAAGTCCCTAGGTTGAGGAAGAATTTGATCTCTCTTGGTGCACTTGAGGTGACAGGGTGCAGGTTCATTAGCTGTGACTGAGTATTGTAAAGTGACAATGAGAGCACTCTTGATGATGAAGGTACGGAGGTGCGACCATCTTTACAAGGTGATCGGGAGCACTTCTCACGGTGGAGTTGCGTGATCGGTAGTGGGATCCACTGTTGTTCATATGTGGCAAGCGTGCAAGGGCCACATGAGAAGGATAATGTGCGTGAAGGTGCAATGATAGAATCGGTGAAGGCATAAGAAGCGATAAAACTACGAAGGAGATGAAGTGGAGATGGAGAATTGAGCTTTGAAGCAGTGGGGTGCTTGAAGATTGAAGCCATGGTGGAGATTGTTGAGGTTGTCTTCAATCTTAGAACACCATGAGGGTCGTCTATCTCCCGACGAGTTCGGGTCGGGCGCCCGAGGTCACTCGGATAGGTTACTGAAATATGAAATTATTGCAGACAAAGGGTTGTTGGGCGCCCGATAATCAACTGATTTTATGCTAGAATTCTCTTAACAGATTTTAGTTCAGTCGGGAGCCCGATGAGGTTGGGTCGGGCACCCGACAACCGACAAACTGTTAGGTCAATTTACGCGGTTTTACATAAATTGTTTCTAATTTCGGTTTGTTGCCTAGTTAAAGGGGTGTAATGCGGGGTTAGGGTTGCCGCCAAAGGGGTCCGATATCCTAGAGGGGTTAAGAGAGTTTTAGGGCAAGAGAATGAGCTAGGAAAAAAGCTTGGAGTTCTCGAGATGAGGGAAATGACTGAGTTTGTCCTTTTTATCTAATAATTAACTTTATTAGCTTGGAAATTCTCTCGTGGGTTGTGATCTGGGTAAGGATTCTTTTGTAATCTCTTGTAACTTCTGATTCATAGTGGATTATTCGCTTTGTGTTATGGTTTTTTACCCGTAGGGGGTTTTTCCACGTAAAATTCAGATTGCCTTCTTGTGTGTGTTGGTTTGCTTGATCATTGTGATTATCTCATGTGATATCTCTCATTTTCTGCTGTAGGGCCGATCTGTTTTTTCCCAACACAACGAGTCAATCATGCAATGGTATCTTCATGACTTATACATTTACACCCATTTGCACGTGCATGTTTACTTCCTAATCAATAGAGATTTTTACCTAGAACTCTAATCCAAAGAGATTAAATCCCATAAAGTAAAGACAATGCACACATATAGAGGTTGAAGAGGGTGATTAACGCCTTCTTTATAATCACACCACTTGGAGTAAGACATATAAATAAAATACATCTAGCCATTTAATTGTGGTCCTTAGGTCACGCACCTATGTAGATTTGAGTCCTCCACAGATTCGATATTGTTAGGAAAATAACGACATTCACTAAAGAGATTAAATATGATAAAGTAAAGATAACATACATGCGGAGGTTAAATAGGGTGACTAATGCATTCTCTCCTCATAACTGCACCATGTGGAGTAAGACAAATACAAATAATTAATATACATCTAACCATTGACTCTTGGACGTTGGGTCACGCGCCTTCCTCGGATTCGAGTCCTTCATATATTCGAGATTGTTAGGCTAATGACGACATTTAATCTTTATTATCTTACAAGACGCCACTGCTGGTGAAGCCCTTGCCGGTCTGCATCAACACATAGCTAACTCAATTGGTGGGGATAAGGCTCAAATGGAGTGCGTCGACGATGACAAGGTTGATGGTGCTGAAACAAAATATTGGAGTAATCAAGCAAGCTCTTTTAATTCATATACATTTGAACTAGGACCCATGATTTAGACCGTTTAATTTGAATTACTTTTATGCTAAGTATTCTATTTATAAGTGGGCACCTATCATCCATCATACTATGCTAGAGTGCCAATGTTTTCCTCCTTTAAGAACGTGATTGGCAACACACATGCCAACTTTGTACACATGCATAGATTCCAAGAGTAATTAATTGAGATTAAGTTTTTAGAAAATGTCACCAGCTTCTTAGCCTTATCCTAGCAACTTAGGGCTGGCTACGAACTTTGTTTCGCCATCCATCATATCGTTGACGATATTTTTAGTTAAATTAGAGTGATCAAGTCTTTTTTTACTACCTCCTGTGTCACGTCCTTTTAGGCCTTCCCCTTCCCCTTCCCCTTCCCATCTCATAGATTTCATTTCGAATAAACTAATTCCAAGTGGAGTTTTTTATCTTTGTTACACATGACCAAAACATCTAGCCTTACTTTCCCTCATCTCATTACATATTGGTATTGCACCTAAATTTTTTTTATATGTTCATTTTGAATCTACTCTTCGTTATCTTACCACTCATCTATCTTAATATTCTCATTTTCGTTATACTCAATTACTCATCCTTTGAATATTTTGTTCTTTAACTGACCAACATTTGTCATGTAAAGCATGGTTGGTCTTATAGCTATATTTTAAAACCCCCCCTTAAGTTTGATTGTTCGCAACAATCATATAAATCTTTAAGGGCGCATCCTCACATTTTCCCACCTAGCTTGAATTTCATAAGTGACATCCTTTAAATCTATCATAGATTATTGACTTAAGATGAAACTAGGGTGTGGCATGTACTACACACGCGAAGAGGAGAAGGGAGTGGAATCAGAGGGTAACCATTAAAAAGAAAAAGGGTAAGAGAGAGAGCCACATTGCAACCTTGAATACATGAAAGGCAGAAGCTCTATTACGATGTCTGCATGACATCTGCTTCGTCCATCAATTTTGCCAAATCATTTTAGGATATGGCCAAAAAAATATAGTAAATCTAAATTTTGAGCGAGCCACAAGACAAGAAATAAACAGCAAATGTCTTCCAGCTGGGCTAGCAGATGAGACACACTGACCACACTAGTGGGTAGGTGCATTGTGTGACTAGCCGTGTGAGTAAATTGTCCAGCTAACAGGGTGGGTGCATTGCATGACTAAAAAATAGAAAAAAAAAAAACAAAAAAAAGAATAAGCCCACTGTTGAAACCTATCTTGGGCCCATCTTAAATTTTTATGACATCCAGTCTGTTTACACTGAGATGAATGGAAAACATACAAATCAACTTGATTCAAAACTTCCATGGCGCGCAAGAAGGTTTTAATTGTTGAAAAAGTTTGTTTTGAAAATAATTTAAAAAAAAAAAAGGAGTTTCATTTTTTGTCCCATATCGGATGGGAGAAAGATTTTTTACCTCTTTATAAGTAGGGTGTTGTGCACCTTACTTATTTATGGTGGAAGAGAGGGAGAATGGTGGCTTGCGTGTTCCAGTGCGAAGCACTGGAATCGCACTGGAACACTGCGCACTCGCACGCGCACAGGCAAGGGCTCGGTCTCTGTCTCGGGCACGGGCTCGGGCTCGGGCTAGGTGCGAGGGCGTGGGCACGTGAGGCAATGTGGCTGTAGAGGCGCTAGTAGCGCACTTGGCACTTCGCACGTGCGCAGATGGGTCGCGACCTCGCCGACCGGGGCTAGACTGGTGTGAGTCGCGGTGCGACAGAGGCTAGGTAATAGGTCAGGTGGTTGGGTTCGGAACAGAGGAGGTGCTGTGGGTGGGAGGTCTGACGGAGAGACCTCTCTTCTTTTTATAAAGAGCTGCAGGGCCAATTAGAGGGACCTGTGTAACTGCTCATGCAGTAACGGTCCAGACCATGCAGTAACAGCTGCATGTGGCTAGCCCAACAGTCAGAAACGGCTAGCCATTGAGTCTAAACGGTCAGCATACAGGTGCATAACTCCCACATGCACAACAGTCAGAAACTGCCATAAACGGCTAGTTTCTCACAACAGCCAGAAAACGGCTAGTGCCATTATGGCTCTGGACCAAAACTGCCAGCCACCCTTGCCTATATAAACTGGACAGGTCTGGTTCATTCCAACACAACAACAGTAATCACAATCTCGGATACTGAACCAACACTCATTTTAGTCTCTTAGCCTCTCGGTTTGGTTGAAATAAACCAAGCCACTTAGACCAGTGTAGTGGTCTGCTGCTCACAGAAGAAGACTGACATTCATTTCTCTCTTTCTTCTATTTATCTGCCAGAGTGCGTTACTAGTTCCATAGTGGTTCCTTCGTTTTTGCTGAACGTAGAACCACATAAGGCTCGTCGTATCCTAGAAGCAATCCGCCTGCAACCTATCAGCAGACTCAAAATAATTTGAGTAGGGGCGAATTACGCTTTAAGGACAGCGTGTTTTTCACGTGCTTCAGCCTGTCGTTATTCTCGGATTTTTCAATTTATTTATTTTTTAAAGATCAAAACTTTTTCAACAATCTTAAAGCGTAATTTTTTTGATATGGAAACCGAAGGGGTATCATCAATCAAACTGATGAACCAGGATCTGATTCGTCTGGACCGGTTCGATGGAACCAATTTCACCAGATGGCAGGATAAGATAAAGTTCCTCCTTACAACGTTGAAGATATTCTATATCTTAGACCCGAACTTGAAGCCGCTTCCTCCAGCTACTAATATGACACGACTGAGCAGATCAAACGCACGCATCAAGAGAGAAGAAGATAATCTGCTGTGTCGAGGACACATTCTGAACACGCTATCTGATCGTCTGTATGATCAATACACCAGAACTGAATCTGCTAAAGAAATTTGGACCGCTCTCAAGTTCAAATTCAAGACCGAAGAAGAAGGTACGAACAAATATCTAATAGCTAGCTATTTCGACTACAGCATGGTAAATAACAAATCGTTGTTAGCCCAAATAGAAGAACTACAGCTAATTGTTGGCAAAATTAGTGCCCTAAAAATTGATATCCCTGAAGCTTTCCAAGTCGGGGCTCTTATCGCAAAATTGCCCCCGAGTTGGACAGAATACAGGAAGAAACTGCTACATAAAATCGATGATTATTCACTAGAACAAATCCAGAAACATATCCGAATAGAGGAAGAATCCCGAAATCATGAAAAGAAAAATGGAAATGGGAATTCCTCATCCAAGGTGCAAGCAGTAGAAAGTACCCAAAACAAGAATCCCGAGAAGAATGGTTCCCTGAAACCCAATAAAGGGAAATTTAAGAAATCACAGAAGAAGAACGGAAAGTTCAAAGGCCCTTGCCATGTCTGTGGGAAAATCGGGCATTATGCTCGAGTATGCCGTCTTTGAAAATCGAAGAATGAAGCAAGTGCAGTTGAAGAAGACATAGTTGCCATGATCACTGAGGTAAACATGATCCAAGGCAAAGTACCCGGTTGGTGGTATGATACAGTAGCCACGGTCCATGTAAGCTATGACAGATCAGCCTTTAAAATTTATGAGGACGTGACCGATGGTCAAGTGGTCCAAATGGGTAATGAAGTCCGATCGAAGGTCGTAGGTAAAGGAACCGTGGAACTAGTCTTTACCTCTGGAAAGAAAGTGATCCTAATTAATGTACTGCATGTCCCTGACATGAGACAAAACTTAGTTTCTGGGGATCTTCTGGGAAAACCTGGCATACGGGTAGTGTTTGAATCAGGAAAACTGATTCTATCCAAGAACGGAAATTTCTTTGGTAAGGGATATGCTTGTAATGGGATGATAAAATTTTCCTTGAATGAAAGTAGCTCTTCTGCGTATATGATTGAATCTGTAGCATTGTGGCATGGTAGATTAGCACACATAGGTTATAGTACCTTAAAATTCATGTCTAAGAATGGCTTAATCTCATACACAGATAGTCAAAATGACAAATGTGAAGTATGCATAAGGTTCAAATTTACAAAGAAACCTTTTCCTAGTGTTGAGAGATCATCTCAAATATTGGACCTAATACACACTGATATCTGTGAGTTAAATGGCATTCTTACACGTGGAGGAAGAAGATACTTTATAACCTTCATCGATGATTGCTCCAGATATGTACAAGTATATCTTCTAAAGAACAAAGATGAAGCACTCAGCATGTTCAAGATATATAAAGCAGAAGTGGAAAATCAACTAAATAAGAAAATAAAAGTTCTTCGTAGCGACAGAGGAGGAGAGTATTTTTCAAATGAATTCTCTGACTTCTGTGAAGAACATGACATAATACACCAATGCACTGCTCCGTACACACCACAACGAAATGGTATAGCTGAACGGAAAAATAGAACCTTAGTAGAAATTGTCAACTCAATGCTAATACAAGCAAAGTTGCCACTAGGACTTTGGGGAGAAGCACTTCTCGCAGCATGCCATATCCTAAATAGGGTTCCTTCTAAGAAGTTTAAAACTTCACCATATGAGGTATGGAAATGTAGAAAACCTAATCTAGGATATCTTAAAGTGTGGGGGTGCCTCGCATATTGTAGAATGCCTGATCCCAAAAGAACTAAATTAGGATCCAGAGCTATTAAGTGCACCTTTGTAGGGTATGCACAAAATAGCAAAGCATATAGACTCCTAGACTTAGAGTCTAATACCATCATAGAGTCTAGAGACGTTGAGTTCTTTGAAAACTCACTATCCTTAGAGTCAAAGGATAATGAAATCCAAACTCCAACAGAGAAACCTATGGTAGAAGCTCAACATGAAGTTGAAGCTCCAATATAACCACGTAGGAGTCAAAGGGTAAGAGTAGAAAAAAGTCTTGATCCTAAACAGATAGACTCTCAACGTATCTCTTTTCATATCGTAAAAGGAGATAGAGATAATGTCATTAGAAAGATACCTATAGTTATGACTATAGAAGATGATCCAACAACCTATAGAGAAGCTGTAACTTCTAGAGATTCAGCTTTTTGGAAAGAAGCTATCAATGATGAGATGAACTCGATTATGTCAAACCAAACCTGGGAACTGGTGGATCTACCTCCAGATTCTAAACCCATAGGGTGTAAGTGGGTATTTAGAAAGAAATATCACACTGATGGAACTATTCAAACATTTAAAGCTAGGCTAGTAGCTAAAGGATTCAGACAAAAAGAAGGAATAGATTATTTTGACACATACTCACTTGTGGTAAGAATAACATCTATTAGAATTATGTTTGTTTTAGCATCCATACATCAGCTGTATGTACATCAGACGGATGTAAAGACTGCTTTCCTGAATGGAGACCTCGACGAGGAGGTATACATGGAACAACCTGAAGGGTTCGTTCTGTCAGGAAATGAGAAGAAAGTCTGTAAACTAATTAAATCATTGTATGGACTAAAACAAGCACCTAAACAGTGGCATAAGAAGTTTAATTCTAAAATACTTTCTTATGGTTTCATGCATAATGTAGCAGACAAATGCATATATTCCAAAACAAGTAGTAACTATATAATTGTTATTTGTTTATACGTTGATGACTTGTTAATAATAAGTAACAAGATGGAAGGTGTAACTGAAACAAATAAGTTTCTGTCTTCCGTATTTAAAATGAAGGATCTTGGACAAGTTGATACCATTTTAGGTATTAAAGTTAAAACTCATATTGAGGGTTATGCGCTGTGCCAATCTCATTATATTGAGAAAATAATAAACAAGTTTAAACACCTGAATATTAAAGAAGCGAAAACCCCATTCGATCCAAGTATCAAGTTAAATGAAAATACTGGAAGAACAGTTGCACAATTAGAGTATGCGAGTGTTATAGGAAGTCTAATGTATGCAATGCAATGCACTAGACCAGACATCGCATATGCTGTAAGTAAACTAAATAGGTCTACTAGTAATCCCAGTGTAGAACACTGGAAGGCAATAGGAAGAGTACTTGGTCATTTAAAAGCAACCAAAGACTTAGGGTTATTTTACTCAGAATTTCCAGTTATATTGGAAGGATATACCGATGCAAGTTGGATATCGAGTACAGGTGACAACAAATCCACTACTGGATGGGTTTTCACCTTAGGAGGTGCAGCTGTATCTTGGGGATAAAAGAAACAAACCTGCATAACTCACTTAACTATGGATCTGAGTTCATAGCCCTTGCTGCAATAGGTAAAGAGGCTGAGTGGCTTAGGGATCTTCTTTTAGAAATTTCATTCTATGCGAAGCCGATACCGGCTGTTTCGCTACATTGCGATAGTGAAGCCACATTAGCTAGAGCCTACAGCGGCACGTATAATGAGAAATCCAGACATATAAGTCTGAGACATGACTATGTAAGACAACTGATTCAAGATGGAATCATTGCAATATCTTATGTAAAGTCAAGTAATAACTTAGCTGATCTTTTCACTAAACCTCTAACGAGAGAGGTAGTAAGGACAACATCCAGAGGGATGGGGTTGAAACTCTTTTCAAAAGATTTCACCAGTGATGGAAACCCAACCTAAAAATAGAAAATCTCTATATAAGGGTTCAATGGGTAAAAACAAGTCACTGATACGTGAAAAGTTTCAGCACTAAATTATATATATATATACCTCATCCAGGATTATAGTGCTGGTCGTTACAGAAAGAGGGTTGAGTCTCAGAAACTCTTAATGTAGTCCAGTCTTAAGGACAAGTGTCTGAAAGTAACGGAGACACTGGAAGGACTTCACCTATATGAATGTAGAGGTGGTGTCGCCTCTCATGAGAATGAGAGTTTTCTCAGGATCGTTCATGAAACAGGATAAGCACAAGGCCATTAAATGTGCTGAGCAAGAATTGTGGGAACTCAAATAACACTTAGAAAGTATGTGTGTGGTATTTCCGGTCCTGTTATCTAAAAATAACTGGTTCAAAGCTGCGGCTACTAGTAATTTCGATGGGTCTTTGAAATACTTACACTAAGGAAGGATTCAAATCAAAAGATATCTTTCTTTATGCATATAATCTTTTATACTCTGGCAGACATCGTTTTTATGTTTTTAAATTATTTTAAAACAAGTGGAGGATTGTTGAAAAAGTTTGTTTTGAAAATAATTTTAAAAGAAAAAAAGGAGTTTTGTTTTTTGTCCCATATTGGATGGAAGAAAGATTTTTTACCTCTTTATAAGTAGGGTGTTGTGCACCTTACTTATTTATGGTGGAAGAGAGGGAAAATGGTGGCTTGCGTGTTCCAGTGCGAAGCACTGGAACACCGCGCACACGCACGCGCACGCGCACGGGCTCGATCTCGGTCTCGGGCTCGGGCACGGGCACGTGCATGGGCTCGGGCTCGGGCTCGGGCTAGGTGCGAGGGCATGGGCATGTGAGGCAGTGTGGCTGTAGAGGCGCTAGTGGCGCACTTGGCACTTCGCACGTGCGCATCGTGTCGCAGATGGGTCGCGACCTCGCGGACCGGAGCAAGACTGGTGCGACAGAGGCCAGGTATTAGGTCAGGTGGCTGGGTTCGGAACAGAGGAGGTGCTGTGGGTGGGAGGTCTGACAGAGAGACCTCTCTTCTTTTTATAAAGAGCTGCAGGGCCAATTAGAGGGACCTGTGTAACTGCTCATGCAGTAACGGTCCAGACCATGCAGTAACAGCTGCATGTGGCTAGCCCAACAGTCAGAAACGGCTAGCCATTGAGTCTAAACAGTCAGCATGCAGGTGCATAACTCCCACATGCACAACAGTCAGAAACTGCCATAAACGGCTAGTTTCTCACAACAGCCAGAAAACGGCTAGTGCCATTATGGCTCTGGACCAAAACTGCCAGCCACCCTTGCCTATATAAACCGGACAGGTCTGGTTCATTCCAACACAACAACAGCAATCACAATATCGGATACTGAACCAGCACTCATTTTAGTCTCTTAGCCTCTCGGTTTGGTTGAAATAAACCAAGCCACTTAGACCAGTGTAGTGGTCTGCTGCTCACAGAAGAAGACTGACATTCTTTTATCTCTTTCTTCTATTTATCTGCCAGAGTGTGTTACTGAGTTCCATAGTGGTTCCTTCGTTTTTGCTGAACGCAGAACCACATAAGGCTCGTCGTATCCTGGAAGCAATCTGCTTGCAACCTATCAGCAGACTCAAAATAATTTGAGTAGGGGAGAATTACGCTTTAAGGACAGCGTGTTTTTCACGTGCTTCAGCCTGTCCTTATTCTCGGATTTTTCAATTTATTTATTTTTTAAAGATCAGAGCTTTTTCAACATTAATGTTGGCAGGTGTTCATCCCACTGCTCATTTGGTATATGATTTACTTGAGTTTTGGAACTGTCTCATTTTTTAGATTCATCTCCTAAAAGCAATGGGCCAAGTAGATGGCAAATGAACATTGCAGTGGGCCGTAAAAAACTTAATAAGCAGGGTCACACAAAATTTTCGCACAGGAGAGAAAATAAATGAGAAAATTTCAGGAATCATGGAAGAATTTTAACCATTGCTGGCTTATTAAAAGGAAAATTTGAACCATTCAACTAACAATCGTATTTTCAAAATTTACTTCAATTAAAATACTCTACAATAGCATTCAATTTTAAAGTTAAACCATTTAAAAAGGCAAAATTGTCCAAAATAAGCCCTCACGAACACTACTTTTCTTTTAAAACATGGTCAGGAGCTCATAACCTTTAATTCTACCGAAGCTGATTGCATGGATCCTACCAGATCTACGTGGGGCCCACGAGGATATATCTGTTTATCCACACCTTCGGTCCTTTTTATCAGATCATCCAAAAATTGAGGCGGATCCAACGCTCTAGTGGATCACACCGGAGATGACTCTTGCATTTAATGTAAACCAATCTTGCTATCTGGTGTGGTCCTAGTTGGGTGTTGGATCTGCCTCATTTTTGGGCCCATACCTTAACATGATATGAGAAAAGGTATGGACCGTGTGGATAAACAGATACATCACGGTGGGCTCCACACAGATCTGGTAGGTCCGGGGTCGTACGCAATCCCCTCCCAATTCCACGAGCACCTGCACACGTGTCGGCATGTGCCATCTTGTCACCGGCGTGGAAGGTCCCAGATGTAAATCATGCTAGCCGTTATTACAACGTGGCCCACAAATCAGCAGCCCCACGAGCTATGGTCATGCTGCTAGCTTACACGGCCATATGTGCCAGCATGCTATTCAGATACCACGTACAACTCATCCATCAGGCCGGTCCCACCATCTAGATGACCCGATCAACGAACCAGGTTCATCCACTAATCATGTTGGCCACAGTGAAAAATTTGTACAGCCGATCGACTCAGCCATTTTTTTAAAAGACTTTTACCTGTATCTAACGCGTGGCCCACCTGATGAATAAACCGGCTTTATTTTTGGTTGAGAACATCTAAATGCTGGGACCCACTACATCAACGCCATGGATGTTGCACTTGGCCGTGACTTGTAGAGGAGCAGATCTTCCTGAGTTCTAGGATACTCGGGCTCCGTATCATGCTTGATACGCAGGCGCTTATAAACTTTACAGGTGGTATACATGAACTAAAATCAAGCTGACTAAATTGTGGAGCCCACCGTTGATAATTTACAGTTTTGAAAACCAGACTGTCTGAACAATCCTAACCTCTGAGTCGTGGACACAGCGCGGATTGGGTGGATCCAATTGATCCGTAACAATGGGGTCCATCATGATGTATGTGTTTTATATCCACACCGTCCATTCGTTTTTCCAGATCAGTTTAGGGTATGATCCAAAAAATGAAATAGATTCAAATATCAGGTGGACCACACCACAGGAAACAGTGGCGATTGAATGTTTGCCATTAAAAACTTCTTGGGACCACCACACAAGTTTTAGATCAAACTGAAATTTGTGTTTTCCCTTCTTGCATGTCTGTGTGAACTCATTAACAGGTTAGATGGCAAGTAAACATTAATGTGGACCCTATGAAGTTTTTAATTGCTTGGCATTCAATCACTATTATTTCCATGGCGTGGTCCACTTAGGACTTGGGCTCCTGCCCTAAATAAAGCTGGAAAAACGGATGGACGGTGTAGGTATAAAATAAATACATCACAATGGGCTCCAATTTAATAAAGATAAGTTTTAGTTGATAATATATCAACTTGGTAAACAGAATTTGACAAGCTGTTAGACACGCATTCAATTTATAAGTAGCTGCGTATCATGGATCCACTCCGCCAGAGTATCAAAGTTGATCTCTGAACTAAAATGAGTTGACCAGCTTATTCTGAAGAATCTCTGTGGCCGGTCTGCCAGATGAAAGACTTGCACGTTCTTCACACGTGTTGGATTGGCACGCGTGCCACGAGAGGTGGCACGTTCTTCACACGTTTTGTCTATAAGTGTAGTGCTCTGCATCTTGGAATCCAAACCGTCCTTATTATGGGGCCCACGATGGATCTGAGATGCCCTAAGAATCTCCTCCATTGAGCGAACCTAAAATGGGCCCCAGTGGATGAACGGATCAGGTCATCCGAGGTGGGCAACGGTAGGGATTCAATGTCGAACAAAGAGGCTGTTTCTGTCGGTTGAGCGGCATACAGGAGTTTTTGGTAAGCCGCCGGACTACTGATATGCGTACTCTCGATTGTCGTACACTTGGCGTGCATGAGCAAATCAAAACCGTCCAAATATTGGGTCCCAGATTAGATGGAAAGAAGATCTGAATCTGGATTGATTAGATGATTGTGGCTTTATGACATTTGGTTGTTGACAGTGGAACACGGCTCATTTCTGGTATTAGCCGTCCATGAGATTCAAGATCAGAAGTTCAGTTTAATTTTTGGAGCGCATCCGTGTTAGGTGGGCCCCACAAACTCGAACGGTTTGATTTGAGTTCGTGTATTCCACTTGGACATTTGATGTGTGCATATGTATGGAGATCTTTTAGCTGCTGGAGTATAGATTTTTTTTTCCCTCAAAACAGGGCGAGAAAACTGAAATGGTCATTAGACGAGTGGAAGAGAAATTATAAAATACTCTGCTGGAGCATGGAAGATCACACGCATGCACCTATCGCACATATGCACACGGCACATGAATGGCCAAACCAGACTAGAGGCAGTGAACCATCCACAATAAAAAAAACAAAATGTCCATCGATGGGATGGCTGGGATGAGCCGACCAATCGGAATTTTGGGCTATCTACCGTCCGCTAATATTTTTTTTTCAGGTTGGAACCGATGGACGGTCCAGATCAATGACCATACTGTCCCAACTTCTCATTAGTGGTTATAGGTGTCATCAAAGGTGCACAAGTTCCTTCCATGTGGGTCCCACGTTCCAGTAGCCCAACGGCTCTGATTACAGAACAATGGGCCCCACAGGCAAGAAACAGGACCCAACTTCCATAGATCCAACGGACAGACTGTTGCCCCGTAATCAGCACCGGACAATTCCACGTGGTGATTTATTTGACCATCCGACTGGAATACACTCCGTATGTATTGCGTTTGGATCTGAGTAATATTTAAAAGATCCAAACCGTTGATACGATGGGCCTCATGTTGGATGGCAGATATATAATTTTGGAAGTAAATAAGCTATTTAACATATTATTTTAATTAATTTCTGTAAAATCCACTCAGTCTGCCAGGTTTAGGCCCTATGATGAAAAATCAGCTAGATGCACGGTAATGATGGGCCCCACTAGATGGAACAACGGGGATGGGATCCCAACCATAGGTTTGTGCATGGGCCACACATATGGTGTATATCTTTAATTAACCCTGTTAATCAGGCGTAACTCAGCATTATGAAGCAAAGATAAGAGCAAAAAAATCAGCCGGATGCACAACTAGGTGGGCCACACCATGTGAACTTAGAGGTTTTGAGACCAACTTCACATTGTTCCTAAGGGTGTGGCCCATCTGAATATTTAGTCGGGCTTATCTTTTGTACTGAGAGTACAAATAACGATTATCGCCTGATGCACGGATTGGATTTTGCACGTACAAAACAGTGCGGGGCCTTAGGTGCTTTAGACAATTCCAGTCCTATCTGGACAGTTTAACTTAGGGTCCGTTTGGTTGGCATATGAAAACCTGTTCCCAACTTAATTTGTGTTTCATTGGAATTCAAAAGTTCCAACCTAACAAAATTCCACCTGAAAACTTAAATTAGCTGAATCAAGATTGGTATGAATGTCTATGTAAGGGCAGAAGTGAGTGTCACTAGCTTGTGTTTCATTGGAATTCAAAAGTTCCAGCCTAACAAGATTCCACCTGAAAACTTAAATTAGCTGGAATCAAGATGGGTAAAAATGTCTATGTAAGGGCAGAACTGAGTGTCACTAAGTTTGATGTATGCACTTTATATGCACACGGTCCATTGGTTTTGAGAGCAAACATATATGGCAGATCTAAATCTCAAGTGGCCCACGATACCACAGGAAAACAGAATTGATTTGTAGGCTCACTATAATATTTATTTGTCATCCAACTTGACTATCTATCTTGTAGGACTACTATAGGCCACGGGTTTCTTCCACTAATGTGGGAGAAACTACTTGACATCAATGAAATCCACGCCAGTCCATCACGTATGCCGCCCCCTTTTGGGCCTCGATCCCTAAAATAGGATGATTCAATGCTCAGGTGGGCCACCCAAAAAAAATTAACACCTAAAACTTCTAAATTCACATGGAAGGGCCCACCTGCGCTTCTAAATTCACATGGAAGGGCCCACCTGCGCTTTGGAACACTGATTTTTCCGTAGCGCTTTCATCCCAACGAGACACGGTGGCATATAAAGTGACGCGGTTTGGTTAGTGATCCCAACACCAACCCCCTAGCTGGTGTCAAACCCGTGTGGGCCCTACCATGATGTATGTGTTTTATCCACACTATTCATCTATTTTTTCAGCTCATTTTAGGTAATCATACCAAAAATTAGGCAGATTCAAATCTCAAGTGAACCACACCACAGGAAAACAACAGTGTTGATTCAACATTCACCATTAAAAACTTCCTGAGGCCCACTGCAATGTTTATTTGTCATCCAACCTGTTGATAAGGTCACAAAAATCTGGATGAAGTGGAAACAGAAATATCAGATTGATCTAAAAATTATGTGGCCCACAAGAAGTATTCAACATTCAGCCTTCAATCCCTGGTGTGGTCCACCTGAGAGTTGGATCTGCCTCGTTTTTGCTCTTATGCTCTAAAATGAGCTGCCAGAATAGATGAATGGCATGGATAAACTACATACATCATGGTAGGGCCCACACAGGTTTGAAATCAGCTAGGTGGCCGGTTGGTTCACTAACCAAACCGCGTGCTATAAACACCACGGTGGGTCCTACACAAAGTAATTGTGGACACTCCTTCCCAATTGTTTCCTGTGGTATGGCCTACCTGAGCCTTTGATGATTATTATTTTCAGTTTCAAAAGTTAAAATGATGAACGGTACCTGATGGACGGGCTAGATCTTATGGTCTATCTAGCGATGCTCAAGTAAATTGTATAAATCATAGCATGCGTATGAGCTACCGTGGTCTTTTAGAGCACCAGAACTTTCCCTAAGGGAGGGGGAAGAGAGAGAGAGAGAGAGAGAGAGAGAGGTGTTGAATGGAGCAGAGAGGAGCAGAGAGCGAAAGCTCGCCAGATTCCTGAAAGCATGGTCTCTTGATGAATAACTGAGATCTGATCTCAGAATCACAGACACACAGAGAGAGAGAGAGAGAGAGAGAGAGAGAGAGAGAGAGAGAGAGAATGGGGTGTTCTTTCTCTGGTTTGAATGCTCTGTACGATGCCGTGAACGGAGGAGGGGATGTCTGGATCAACGAGAATCGTTTCAGGATCGTGAGGCAGCTGGGAGAAGGTGGATTCGCTTACGTCTATCTCGTCAAGGAGATCACTACCGACGGATCTGCTGCTGATACTGGGATTGGAAAGAAATTCAAGGGCTCTTCTCATGTTTCAGGTCTGTTTAGATCCCCAGATTGCAATCTCTTTCCTTCAGATTCTGATTGGAAATTTGATATATGTACCGCTCGCTGATTGATTTGCATACACTCATTTTCAATCTTCGGTATTGGAATAGTACAAATGTGTTGCTTTTTTCAATACCCAAGATGGAGAATGGGTGTTTGCAAAATCGATTAGTTTGGGTGGAAATAGTAGCTCAATCTCGCTATCTATCTCTCTTTTGGATTTTGAGAAGTGGGTTTTTCTTTTCCTTTTTATTCGATAATTTCTAGCTAATGATTTTTTTTAAATTTCTTTTTAGTTTAAAGAGAACATATTGATGAAGTTTGGTACCTTTTCTTCTGGGAAAATGTTAGAAATGATTTTTTTTTTCAGTTGCATCTGAAGTTGCTTTTCTTTTAATTCTCAACCTTTTCTTTACCATAAATACTGGTTTTTGTAAATCAGTGAAAATGTCATTATGAATTTCGATAGTTTCATTAATTTAGTTATTATATTTAGAAGTCTTAGAATTGGGTTTTGATTTGGGCTGATCCGGCGTATATTCTTGGAAAGGTAACACAACCAGGGATTGAATCCTGGATCTCTCACACACACTGCACTGTCTCTACCAGCTCATCTAACGAGCAGGAGACTACAAATCATATGATTGGAGGAATGGGTTGATCAATCCTGACCGATGAAGTGATGGGTCGCACCATGGATTTGCCAATTGTAAGAAAAAATGTGGCATTATGAGATGTTTATAACCATATGGTCTAAGGAGATCTTTTCCTGGACCATGACTCTAAACTTTTCTTGATTTCCAGCAATGGTTATGGATGGGGTGGTTATATACTTCAGTCAGCATGATGTTTCGCTTGTGGCTCATCCAAGTGATGGAACAACAGTTGGACGGTTTGACTCTGTTGCCAATGTGCAGTGATCAATGGTCAATGGTTTGTAGGGTGATGTTGGATGAGAGAGAGAGAGAGAGAGAGAGAGAGAGAGAGAGAGAGAGAGAGAGAGAGAGAGAGAGAGAGAGAGTTTTGAACACACCACACAATTTCAAATTCATATCCTAATCCTAAAGATTGACATCTAAATTTCAAATTCAAAAAGAGAAATAACAACAACTAAAAAGATTATAAGTCTTAAAGGATCTTTCCAAAATAGAAAACCATCTATTAAAATTTCTCAAGAGACAAATCTCTAAAAATAACCCAAACATCTATCCATACAACTATAATCCATACATCATCTCAATGTCATCCACTCTTCATCCATATATTGTCTAGATGGTGCATACCCTTAGGGTTTGATGTCATGACACCTGTTGCAGATGATCCATCCCATGATAACTGGGAAAATGATAATCTAACAGTAATATCATGTCGCGCCCCAAATTTGGAAACAAAAATGTTACTTTCCGACTCCTGAATTTGGCACAATGTGGAGCAGAGGGAGCTAAAGGTGCCAGATTGAAGAATTACTGAAGCAGGGTTTCATCCGACCGAGTACGTCATGTCGTCACCGTGGGGTGCGACTTATCATGTTAACTGTTGTAGATGATCCATCCCATAATGATCGGGAAAGCAATAATCTAACAGTGATTTTGCGATGTATGCTGTAGATGAACCATCTAATGATGGCTGGGAAAGTGATGATCTACGGCGATGTTTCGATGTATGCTGTAGATGAACCATCCCATGTTGATGGGGAGAGAGATGATCTAACAGTGATGTCATGGCACCTGCTGAAGATGATCCATCCGATGATGACTGGGAAAGTGATAATCTAACAATTAAGTCGGCATTTGCTATAGAGTATCCATCCCATGATGACTTGGACATGATAATCTAACAGTGAATTTCTACTTCTCACCATTTCTTTTAACTGTCCATTTAATGAATACCAAATGGACAATGACTATGATGTGATTAATTTTATTTTCTTTTTTGTGCTGTGCTCCATCCACTATGGGCCTATGATTTGGAAGGACCGGATTAACATACATGTATGTCACGTCTACTGTGGATGTGTTGCTAACATTACGTTAGTACACTCACACCATGACTGAGCTCAACTTTGAAAAGTCAAACTTCTTGAATTGGAAACAATATCAATGATGAATGTGATGGCTTTTCATTTTCGCTTGTTGTTCACATTGTGTGGTATCAACGGTGTTTAACTCTGCTGGGCCACATTCCTGCAGATGATGGCACATATGCTATGAAGAAAGTGCTAATTCAGAATAATGAGCAGTTGGAGTTGGTGAGGCAGGAGATCCGTGTTTCGTCCATGTTCAATCATCCTAATTTGCTTCCCCTTCTTGATCATGCTATCATTGCAGTTAAGGTAATGGCACATGGATTGTTCTCTCCTGTGAGTGTATCTGTTTTATGTACATGTTGAAGAAAAAATCATCTAGCTAGGTAATAGGTCCTGATTAAGAAGTCCACTCTTTGCAAGAGGGGGTTTGGTGTAATTTTGAATCAGAACAACAGATTCACAAGGTGTTTTTTGTGAACTCATAGTACTTCTGATACATATTTCCTGCACTCACACACATGCCTCTTATGTAAAAATCTTTTGCTATCATAATTTTCTGTTCTTGAAAAAAAATGTAAATATAACATTTATCACATGTTGGGTTATTTTTTTTGTATATTATTACAAACTAGGTGATGTAATCTTTCTTCAAACTTATGTAGCCGTGTTGTATTTATTCATTGATTTCCTTATAAGTTAAATGTCTATGATTATTTTGTGCTCTTCCGACAACCTTGTTGGTTTTATCCAAATAGTCAACTTTAGAGAGAATAAATCACAATGTAATAGAGCCAATATGGAGTCTTGGCCTCTTCTCTCCTTTGCTTGTTCAAGTTCCGGCAATAGTTAAGAGGATTTCAATAAGTTGAGAAATCCAAAATTATTTTTATGGGCTGTATATTGCACAAGATTTCGGGGTTGCATTAGTAAATGTATTTCGGCTTCATAGGGTCTGGGAAAACATGTACAATTAGGACCTGTGCATATTATTTAATGTAAGGGATACTGTTTCTTAACAAACTTTATTTGATGGTGCTCTCTCTCTCTCTCTCTCTCTCTCTCTCTCTATATATATATATATATATATATATATATATATATATATATATATATATTTTCCTTCTAATAATTTTGTGAAGGACTGCAAAACCTGATTGCTTTATAACATGGACTGTTTCTTTTGATGGGCAATAAGAAATATTATTAGAAGAGATGAAGGAAGAATTAAAAAATCCCAACAGAAGAAGAGAGAAAATAAACAGAAAATTCAACAGATCCAAAGCTAGGAACTAAATAAAACTTGGTGCCTCGAGACAAACCCACACTCAATCAGGACCATTGTGCCCATCCACAAGGACGAAGACATTCCTTACGGGCCTACGGCCCCAATTTTAGCTAGCTCATCTGCTTCCTCTGGGAATACGAGCAAAAATTTTCAGATGGTCACCACACATATCTTTAACTTCCTCAACCAAATCTGCAATCTTCCAACCCTTTGACCAAGAGATTGCATTCTTAGAAACTGAACTCAAGGATGATCATAACCACTTTAAACATAGGCGCTTCATGGTTGATTGCTTATTTGATTTTCTGCATGTGTGATTTGAGTAGATTTAATTTAATTATTCATCGTTAAACAATTCCTGCTTTAGTTTCATTCCACATTATATTGATAGGTCCACTGTCCTGCGTCAAATTTTGGTATCAGAGCTTTGACTTGAAGCATAGGGTGTCTAGAGCATGTCATTCATCATGTTTAGGGTTGGTTAGTGCATGCATCATATAGTTTAGGGTTTCATATTGCGGTGTCTAGGGTAGAAACTTTTCTTTTGGTCATAACTTAGAGTTGTAGGGTCTTAAATTTTAGTCCAGAGTCATCCCTTGTTTATTCCCACACGTCCTCGTCGTGGTTTTGGATTACACATCACCACCGTGAGTCAGGATCAGATTCTTGAGACTTTGACCACCATTCTCCGATGTCTGGATACCATCGAGGCCCAGGATAAAGCCACTCAGAATCGCGTCACGCAATTAGAAGCGTCCAATCAGGCTAACCCTGACCATGGGAAAGATGATCAATTCCAGGTGGGAGGTGTGGGAGATAATCCTACAAGAGGTCAATGAGTAGGTGTTGGAAGAGGCCATGGTCGAGGTTTGGGCCACCATGGGGTGCATACCCAGCCACCTCAGAGAGAGTTTGATTGTAGGTACTGATTTTGATTATCGTATATTTAAGAGTATCAAAGTTGAGGCCCCGAGTTTTGATGGTCGTTTGAACCCATAGGCTTTCCTCAATTGGTTAGCGGAGATGGACCACTATTTTTAGTGGTACCCCATGTCTGGGGACCGTCGTGCGAGATTTGTCAAGATGAAGTTGGTGGGCCAGGCTAAATTATTTTGGACCAACCTCAAGTGTAAGTTTGAAAGGACATCAAATTTCGATTGCGCATTGGGGTGAGATGGAGGCATTGAAGGAGAAATACCTTTCCCTCTCGTATCGACGAAGGTTGATGGATCAGTGGCAGTCCCTTTGTCAGGGATCCGTGCCAGTGATGGATTACGTCTTAAAATTTGAGGAGTATATGATGAGGTGTAATGTCGATGAGGACCCTATGGTTACCCTTTCTAGATTTAAGATGGGCCTCATAATACAACGAGAGTTGTGCACTCACAAGGCTAGCACCTTGGAGCATGCCTACCAATTGGTGCAAGAGTTTGAGCAGTACCTGAAACCACATATGGGTAGACGGTTTGAACCCCGAGAGTTCAATGTTAGGGCAACCCCTTTTGGAGCTAGGCCTACATTTGGGGGACAACCAAAACCCACCACTAGCACTCCAACTACTCAAAGAGATCTTAAAGGAAAAGGAGTTGCTGGTGCCGGGCCCATAAGAAGGTGAGCCCACGCAGTGTTTCAACTATCGTGGCTATGGCCATTTTGTGTATGATTATCCCTCCAAACCGTGAAACAAGGCCCTCATGATAGGTGAGCAAGGGGGAGATGAAGAAGATCGTGGTGACTGTGAAGAAATTGAATATCACCCCGTGATAGGTGCTAGTGATGAGGAGGAAGAGGAGACCGTACCTCTTCTAGTGGTGCGTTGTGCCTTAGCCCAGGCTAAAGGTACAGATGATTGATGCAGAAATACAATCTTTTATACATACGCCAAGTGTGTGGAAAAGAACTGCAAGGTGATTGTGGACAGTGGTAATTGCACGAATGTGGTTTCCTCTAGCACCGTCACTCGTTTTGGCTTGACACCCTCAACCCTACCATGTGTCGTGGGTTGACGCATCCTCCGTGCCAGTGACACAGCAATGCCTGATCCCTATCCAGTTTGCTACATATATGGACTTGCTGTGTTGTGATGTTCTGCTCATGGATGTAGGCCACATCATCTTGGGTAGACCTTGGCCGTTTGACCGTGATGTGAATATCTACGGTCGTTCAAATGTGTGTTTTTTCATGCAAGAGGGAAATAAGATAAAGTTGAATCCTCTTCCACCCAAGAATCCCTCAAATAATAAGGAGGAGGATGCGGGGAAAGGTGAGCAGAAGGTGTTGAAGAAAGTGCAATACAAGTCTTTCCACATATTGAATGTGAAGGAGTTTGAGAGAGAGACTACAGAGGATTCACATGGTGTATATGCCCTTGTGGCTAGGGAGGCTACACTAGAGGTTTTGGTGGATGTAGCACTAGAGGTGAGTCCCATTCTAAAGAACTATCGCAATATCTTTCCAGTGGACGTACCAAATGAGCTAACACCCATGAGGGACATTCAGCACGCCATTGATCTTGTCCCTGGGTCGACCCTACCAAACCTCCCCCATTATAGAATGAAACCTTACGGAGCACGTAGAATTGAAGAGACAGGTTGATGAGCTCCTTCATAAGGGTTTTATTCGTGAGAGTATTGAGTCTATGCGCCGTGCCTGCGCTTCTCACGCCTAAAAAGGATGGCACGTGGCGTATGTGCGTGGACAGTAGGGCCATCAACAAAATCATGGTCAAGTACCGGTTCCTTATACCGTGTCTTGATGATATGTTAGACATGATGGCCAGTGCCACCATATTCTCCAAAGTGGACCTCAAGAGTGGGTATCACCAAATCCGTATACGCCCGGGAGACTGAGTGGACGACGGCCTTTAAGATAAAGGACGGGCTATACGAGTGTCTAGTCATGCCCTTTGGTTTGACTAATGCCCCGAGTATTCTCATAAGGGTGATGACCCAGGTGCTGAAACCCTTTATGGGTAAGTTTCTCGTGGTGTACTTTGATGATATCCTCATCTACAGTACATCCAAGGAACAACATCTCGACCACTTGAGGCAAGTATGTGGGGTCCTTCGAGTTGAGAAATTTTTACGCTAACATTAAGAAGTGTACTTTCATGTCTACGAGCGTTATATTCTTAGGGTTTATTGTGTCAGCTGAGGGGATGAGAGAAAATCTCGAAAAGATTAGGGAAATAGTGGAATGGCCTGAACCACGAAATATTCACGATGTGCGAAGCTTTCACGGCTTAGCCACTTTTTACAGGTGGTTTATTAGAGGATTTAACACCATAATGGCTCCCATTATGGACTGCATCAAGAAAGGGGAGTTCATTTGGACTAAAGCAACCTCAAAAGCTTTTAAGGAAATCAAAGGCAAGATGAGTGAAGCGCTCGTCATGCGCTTTCCTGACTTTGCCAAAGTTTTTGAAGTTGCGTGTGACGCATCAGGTGTAAGTATAGGTGGCGTGTTGAGCCAGGAGGGTCACCCAGTTGCATACTTTAGTGATAAGTTAAATGAAGCGAAGCAATGATACTCTACCTACGACAAAGAATTCTATGCGGTAGTCCAGTTGTTGAGACATTGGAGACATTAGCTGCTACCGCAGGAATTTGTCTTGTTTTCTGATCATGAGGCCTTACGTTATCTAGGCCCTTAGAAGAAACTGAACCCAAGACATGCGAAGTGGGTCAAGTTTCTTCTAGAGTACTCGTTTGTGTTGAAACATAAGGCTGGGGTCAAGAACAAACCTCTAGACGCCCTTAGCCATAGAGTGATGCACCTTCAGTCCATGAGTGTTGAAGTAACAGGATTCGAGAATTCGAAAGATGAATATCCTGCATGTCCCGACTTCGGACACATCTATGCGCCACTTTTGGATGATCACAAAATCACGATGGGTTTATCCTATTCGATAGTTTCCTATTTAAAGGAGACAAGCTCTGCATTCCTCATAGATCCCTATGGAATTTCTTTGTCTGGGAACTTCACGCCGGTGGAGTCGCTGGACATTTTGGAAGAGACAAGATCATTGCCTTCGTTGAGGACCGATTCTATTGGCCAAGTCTTAAGAGAGATGTAAATGAGACAAGCTCTACATTCCTCATACATCCCTATGAGATTTCCTTGTTTGGGAACTTCACACCGGTGGAGTTGCTAGACATTTTGGAAGAGACAAGACCATTGCCCTCGTTAAGGACCGATTCTATTGTCCAAGTCTCAAGAGAGATGTAGCCAAAATTATAGGGCAGTGCCGTACTTGTCAACTAGCAAAGCAAAAGAGGCAGAACACGAGGTTATACACGCCTTTGCCAGTGCCACATGAACCATGACAAGATGTCAGTATAGACTTTCGTGCTTGGGTTTCCCAAGTTATTCGTAAGCATGATTCCATTTTTGTGGTGTGGATTGTTTCTAAAAAAATGGCCCACTTCCTTGCTCCAAGACTTCAGATGCCTCCAACATAGTTAAGATATTATTTGGGGAGGTAGTTTGCTTGCATGGATTGCTCGAAACTATAGTGTCTGACCGTGATGTACGATTTATTAGTTATTTTTGGAAGATATCGTGGCATATGATGAGTACGAGGCTTCAGTTTTCGTCGGCATAGCTTCCACAGACCGATGGTCAAACGGAGGTGGTGGATAGGAGTTTAGGGAATCTTCTGTGATGTTTGATGGGTGATCACACCAAAATATGGGACACTCTTTTACCTGTGGCTGAATTTGCATATGATAGTTTGGTAAATAGATCTATAGGCATGAGTCCATTTGAAGCCGTACTTAGCTATAAACCTAGGAAACCTGTAGATCTCATGCCCATGTCTGTCTGATGTAGACCATCAAAGTTAGCTGAGTCTTTTACACGGCATATCCATGAATTACATGCTGAAATTAGGAAGCAGATAAATGTTAGCAATGAACAATACAAATTAAATGCTGACTCACATCGCAGGTTGCAAGAATTTCAGGTTGGTGATTACGTCATGGTCCATATACGACCAGAGCGGTTCCCACAAGGAACCGTTAAGAAATTACAAGCACGTAGTGCTGGCTCGTATAAAATCTTAAAACGCTTGGGCACTAATGCGTATGTAGTAGATCTTCCACCCGACATAGGAATTAGTTCTACTTTCAATGTGGAGGATCTAATGGCTTTTAAGGGTCACCCATATGACATATCTACCCCACTTCAGACTCCATGGCCTATCCCTACCCAGTCTTCCCAACCTTTATCCTCATTTACCACAACTACCTAAGAGAAAGGAAGAAATTTAAGATATTTTGGACAATTAAGTGGTATCGACTAGCGAAGGAGGGTACCAGAAGTATCTCGTCAAGTGGAAGAATAGGCCGACTTCAGATTGCACGTGGCTTACAGAGACCGAGTTGCAGCAGGGTTGATTCAGACATCCTAGAGTGGTACAGGAGTTTTACGTCGCCGAAGTCGACTTATTTTCAGCCAGGGAGAGTTGTTGCGGACATCATACCATCACAATCATTTTCTCGAGTGTACTAGCGTAAGAGACACGTCGCACCCATCTCATTGTGGTTTGACGACACGTGAGGAGCACATGGCGAGCACGTGATAGTTGTACAACAATAGGAGTACAACAGGAGGAGTAGAGGAGCAGGCTAGACCAGAGTTTTTTGGGATCTGTTGGACGGTCCGACAGAACCCAATCGGACCGTCCGATAGTCCAGTCGGACTCTCTGACCCGATGTGCGGGTTTTCTTATTTTAGGAGTCGTTTTGTATTTTTTCTTTAGGTACTTTAGTGCACTTTTTCCATTCGTGGCCTATATATACTTATTAGAAAACCTAATTTTATTAATGAAAGTTTATGAAATTGATTGAGAATCTCTTCTTGCTTGAGATGAGCATGACCTCCAGTGATTGGAGCTTCCTTTTGGTGTGATGCCGGTTATCCCTTTCTATCTCCTTTCTCTTCTTCTTCTCTAAAAATCCAAGTGATTATTCTTTTCATTCGAATTAGAGAACTTCTGATTTTTTCTTTGAATCCAAAGCCGAAACCAACAACATTAAGGCCCACAACCTCTTTTTCTTTGTCTTTCCAAAATCTTAACCCTTTCCTATCCGATTCCATCAAACCTAACCCAATCCCACGCCGTTTCTCAAATCCAACCACCTGCTCTCGTCTAAATCTGAAATTTCCCTTTTTATAGCCCAAATCCCTAAATCCCCAAATTATCCAAACCCTAACCCTAACCCTAATCTACATTAATCCCTAATTTTCAACCATATCATAGGAACCTTAGAGACCCATCCTTGAATTTTAGGATTAACCCTATGCTCGGATATGGAAATTCTATCTTCCATGGGTCCTAGCCTTTGAGATTTTAGCCTTTGAGATTTTATGTTTTTTTTTCTATTTTCCTATAGTTCATGGTTGATTGCTTATTTGGTTTTCTTCACGTGTGATTTGAGTAGATTTAATTTAATTATTCATTGTTAAACAATTCCGCTTTAGTTTCATTCCGCATCATATTGATAGGTCCACTGTCCTGCGTCAAGTAGTGCGGCCATCCTCAAGACCAAAAGGGGGTGGGAGACGCGCCGCTTCCATCGACAAGAAAACAAGAAGTTTAACTCTACGGATTATAATAGAACTACTCAGAGGTGTGATTATTTCGCTCCTTTCATATCGTCCACAGTATTGCATGCCTGCAACAAAGCACAACTGCCAAATGTTTTTGCGTCTCTTGCATGATTGCTGGACTCTCCAAGCATCGAACAGTTGTTAAATTGTGTTCGGCATGACCCATACCACGTGGAACTGCCTCACCACCAACATCCGCACTGAGTGCGAGAAGCAACAATGAATGAGGAGGTTGTTCACATCTTCAGCATTCCTTAAGCATAAGGAGCATCCATTAGCAATGATTATGTTACGATGTCAGAGGCAGTCCACTGTTAGCAATGATCCTGTTACCATCATAGGGTTCAAAAAGAGAAATTAATTATTCATTAGATTATGTTCTAAAACAGCTTATGTGTTGCATATGTACAGTGTTTTCTGTGACAAATCTTCTCAAAATGACAGATTTATTAACTTATGCCACAACTAATTACTAATCTCTAACTCTTGTTAGACAAATACTTTCCTAACTAATACTATAGCATAACATAAAGTGTTACTGCAGTGAGTACCCTCATACACCCACTTTTGTTGGAATACTATTAAAGGAAACTAACGGAATCCCAAACTGAAAATCAGGCCCTTTTGCAAACTTAAACATGCACATAGTACATGTGGGGCCCACCGGATGGACCTAACAGTTTTCCCATTTGATCATTGGATCACCATCAGCTTCATCATTGGATTAGCTTCATAGGCAAGGTATTAGTGATCCCATACAAATTGTACTCTATACTTGGTTCTCTCAAGGAATATTTGTCTAGAGTTGTTTTTTATGTCTAATGCAGCATTCTTTACTATATTTGTGCAGGGTGCCCAGGAAGGATCACGGAATCATGAAGCTTACTTGTTATTTCCAGTTCATTTGGATGGAACATTACTAGACAATGCCAAAGTAATGAAAGCAAAAAAAGAGTTCTTTTCAACAATTAACGTTCTTCAGATATTCCGGCAGGTGAATATGAATCTCAATATCCTTATGCTCATATTGGATTGTATTATACAAATTCCAAAGGATTCTGATGATGGGTTAACTGCAAAGATGGTGCATGGTTATCCCAAACAGATGTATAATATGTAAAGCAAATGAAGAGAATGCTGCCCATCTGCTTCTCCATTGCTTGGTGGTGGAAGAGATATGGAACCCCTTTCTTAAAGAGTTCAATATGGAAAATCTGCAATTTTATTATTCTTTAATGCCACCAAACCCTTGCATGGTTATATGTTGGTGATTTTGTTGATTTGAAAGTTTGGAACAGGAGATGAAATTTTGCCTCTAAGGCATGGAGCAAGATTTCTTGTTGAGCATTTCTCTTCAGCAGTATAGGCTGAAGATGATTTGCTCTTGGCAATTGGCTCAAAGACAAATTTCAATTTCCTTCGCGCGTTTAGTTTGTTTCAATTTGTGGGTGGTTTCTGCATTCTAATTTTAATAATATTTCCAAAAAATAAAAAAAGTGCATCCGAGGGTGTAGCAAGGAAATGAAAGCTTGCAGTTCTATAATTTGGATTTATGGCTAGGAGGGATTCTTTGACCATTGTATATAGTATTGCAGTTTTTCTAACGCCTGCCATGTCTGTGAACTAAGGTTCGCTGAACACAATCGGTGCACATGCTTGCTCATCAATACCTTTGAGTGGATGTGGCACCTCTTGATTGGCTATAGCCAAAGCTCTCATTGAATGGATGATCCAATCACCTAATCAGTTGCCTACTTTTTATCATTATTAACAAATTTTTTCTCTCTAAAAATTGGTTAATTAGGATCATCATAGCGATGCAATTTTTGTAATGTGCCCTATACAAGAGGTACAAGATCTGTTGACTGGTCTGGATTGATGAGCACATGCACGGATTGTGGGGTAAAGATGGGGGCATGTCATACACTTCAGCAGTTTAATGCATCATGCTATTGTTCCTCAAAGGGCGAAAGAATATGAAACCTGGACTGATTGGTCAACTTTTGGGTGTTCAACAAAAGGTCCGCAAAAGATTCTTTGACTGGAAGCTTCAGGGCATCTGGTTAGTGTGAATTTTTTTATGGACTCTTATCTAAATGGTGGACTGTGTTGGAGGGTCTGGATGGATGAACACTCCATCTGGGAACACAATGAGTTAACCTACAACAGTGTGGACGTTAGAAAAACCTCAGAATTGTTATGTTTTCAAAATTGCCCTTTTCTTATTCTAGTTTTTATGCTTTAGCCTTTTACCTTGATGGTGTAATTTCATTGCTAGTGTTTTTGCATTTACATGTGTGTACAGAAAGCCCATTTTACTAATGGAGGGCTCTTCAACAGCTTTGTGCAGGAATGAAACATATGCACAGCTTTGACCCTCCATATGCTCACAATGATGTCAAACCAGGCAATGTCCTCATCACGCACAGAAAAGGACAACATCCCCTCGCAATTCTAATGGATTTTGGAAGTGCTGGCCCTGCAAAGAAGTCAATTCGCAGTCGTTCTGAGGCACTACAACTGCAGGTGTTGGCTTATACTTCTATTCATTCAATCAGTATCTGCTATCATAAATTTAGTATTTATGGGCTGTGGATATTTTATTGGCGTGTTATGTTTATTTCAATTTCAAGTTGTTGTGCTATTTTTGCCTTTCAAAGTGGTATTATTTTTATATAGTGTTTCATTGGTTCTGTCATTTTTTGGCTTCAACTATATTTCTCTGTGATAACCTATGGTTATGAAACTTTAAAAAAAAAAACCCTCTGGTTATGCTGCTACATTTTAGGCTTATGGTCATGCTGCTAGATTTTTCAGGCAAAAAAAAAAAAAAAAAAAAAAGAAAAAAAAAGAAAAGAAAGGGAAAAGAAAAGAGGGTGGGAGGGAGTGGTACCATTAATGACACAGGTTATAGCCTATTACTTTTTTATTATTTCCCAATTTACTCTCCCTCTTTCAATCCCTACATCTCCTCTCGTTCCCAAGGAGTCTCTCTCACATGCACATCCTACACGCGGATGATCCAGTCCATTCATTAGCACCGGAGTGGGATCCACAACAGAAATGCCCTCAAGGCCAGTGCACTCATTTGGTGAGTTCTGCATAATGAAACACGCACGAGAGATTCCAATCACATACACTCCCATGAGTGAGCTTGTTACTTCATGTACACTTGCACATACTGACATGCAAGATCCAAGCTGTTCATTAGGTAGACCACACCATGTAGGTCTGATGGACCAAAAAAAAATGGCCATTCCTCCCACCTACTGCGGCAACACTTGTAAAAGAAATGGTTGGTTAAAAGAAATTGACTGACAAACCACAATCAATATCCTTCAAAAAATGCACTTGTGTATGAGTCGACTGGGTTGCTTTTTCATCATCATCATCATCATCATCGAAGCCTCATGCCAATTAATTGGGGTTGGCTACATGAATCCTGTTTAGACCATAGATCATCAATTACCCCCCCCCCCCCCCCCCCCCCCCTGCCTTTTCACTCTATCAAGCTCCTCACTCGGTTACTTTTTAATTTACGAATAATCACTGTGGGCCCTACCTAGTGACAATTTGGATATTGCACTTTAGCATGTATGGCCATGGGTGCACTTGCATTTCTCCAAAGAGAAAGTGGAAGACAAGGGGGTATGAGTTGAGAGGTCGACTGCAATACCTCCAGACCTGCTATTTTTCAAGTAGGGACTGTAACCATTGTATCTTGCATTGCTTTGCAATGATTCAAAACGTATATATGATGGTTCCTTACCATTAAGGGATGATTACCAATATATCTTCAAGGCTGGAAGATCCTATCAATTGCCCACAAGGAGGCGGTCCATATTCAAAGGTAAAGGAGTTAAAGATCAAAAGAAAAGACCAATCTGAGAGTTCTTTCAGGTGTTTTCCATCTACAGTGAGGTTCATCATATAAATGGTTTGGATCACTGAAACATGACTCCACATCCAACTGCTATGATCCTGATATAGAGAATCTAGGGATAACAATATGATTTAACGTGAGGAACTTCTTGAATCGGTTACAATAAGGGGTAGATTCCTAAGACTGGTCACCAACATTCTGAAAATGGTGGTGATTCGTCCTCATCACATGTGTCAATGATGTATGTCTATCCAAACAATCAAAATCGTGGGACACTGTGGATGAAACATAACTCTAAAATCACACTGATCAAGCAATCTTAAATCTTAACCATTCATTTGGTGGCTATTGATTGGACCAAGGGCAAAATTAGTTGGTTACTATCATTATCAATGTCATTTTTGGGTCATGCTCCATCCAAGTTTGGGTCCACGATTTGAATGATTTAGATTGCCGTACAACTAAACGTTGTGCATGTTTTGGGGGTAACTGCTTTTTTCTTTTTTAAAGATTATGATGAACTATCATAGAAGTCTAACCCATTTACAGGAGCCAAGTAAAAATATATATTGTCTGTCCGCCATTTGCTCAGATGCAGGGAGCATTGATGAGATGTTTTTGAAATTGGGTTTGGGTTGGAACAAAATAAAGGTGGGGGTTTTTGGTGCCGGAAGCACAAGGGAGGACATATTTGGTCCTTTTCCCATGAAAAACCGAGGCAGCAGCCTCCAACCTCCATATATTGATGGCAACTATCTGAGGGGAGGTTGGGGCTTTTAGTTTTTGCCTCTGCCTGATTTGTGGCCTCTGTGGTGTGGCTGCTGAGCTTTGTATTTCCATCTTTGCCTTTTCTTTTTGAATAAAATTACAAGCTTTTCATAAAAAGAAAGGACCTATGTGAAGGGTGGTCTATGCCAGGACTTGCAACTGCAATTCACATTGATAAGAATGTGCAAGGGCTGGAACCCGTCTTTTATGATGATATTTGTGAGTGCTCACCAAAAAGATGAGAAACAACTATGTCATGCCTTTTGAAGTTCGGAACCTCAGCAGATGTCCATTGTGCAAAATCTGTCACTGGTAACGATCCAATGGAAAATCGGTAGTACTAATTGTGGTCCTTGTGGAGCATCTCTGGCAGTTGATTTAGGGATATGGATGTAGTCTCAAATAGTGGTAGGCTGGGCTTCCGAGCTGACAAGGTGAAATTTGTTCTGGGCCATGTTGAGAACAATCTGAGCTTCCATTGTTCCACATTGCCCTTTCCAAATCTCAGTTCAGATAAGTATGGGTGAGTCCCTGACAATATTTACTTACGTTTAGCACTATTGAATCATGTTGAGCCTCGGAAACATGAACTTCCAAACATAGTAACATACCTATACTTAGTTTGTCTTCCTTTTGCAAGTTTTTTACAAACAACTCTTCCAATTTCTATTAGTTACTTGGATTCTTCTTTTTTTTTTTTCCAGCTAGACGTGTTACCTGTTAACTTGAATGTATCATATGGGAATGCAATGAAGCTATCTTGTACACAGCAGAACTAGATGTGTCAATGTTTCAGCTGTGGCAGTCATTCAGTTCATCATACTTCATTTTCAAGTTTCAACATGAACCACCCCAATTCACAGTAGTTAAGTCTGCATCTATTTATATTAATGGTGAGAGATTTAACACCTTCGGTGTTGGTCAACATCATCAGTTCTGCCATCTTGGGCCTTCTTTCTATTTTAAATTCTAGTTCTATACTCATTGATTTGGCAAGTGCCGTTCTGCTTTGCATTGATTTAGTCCAAATGAACTTGGTACACTTTTTCTGCATCATATATGGTTAAATTTTATGATCCTCAGGCTGAGGGTATGTGCAGCATCCTCAAGACTATTTGTATTAATGAGGCCCATGGTTCTGCAATCTTGACCATTGATATGATTGGCCCAACCATGGATGGACCATGCCACAAAACTGTACCAGACTGGAAGATCCTAGCCCTCCACTCATTAGCCTTCTTCCTAGTGAGCATGGTCTTTATTCTACTCTGACCATCCATTTGCAGGCCACTAATCAGAGGGTTAGGATTTTCCACAATATGCCCATCTGATAAATGGCCTGGATCACCAAAATTGCCCAACCTGCATGAGCTTAGGGCCCTTTGATATCCTCTGGTTTCATATTGCGAAATATGATCGTATATTCATCCTAGTATTCAGTTAAATGCTCCAATTTGCTTATAGATGCTCTGTACTGTCTGGTTGGTGTGTAGGAATGGGCAGCTGAGCACTGTTCTGCACCTTTTCGAGCACCTGAGTTTTGGGATTGTCCAAGCCAAGCTGACATCGATGAGAGAACGGATATTTGGTCTCTAGGATGTACTCTCTACGCAACAATGTGAGGACTCCTTAAACTTTCATCTCAATGTGACTCACGTTTTTTGATTAACTATTTTTCGTCATTATTCTATTTTTTTCTTTGTTAATCATCGCATTTTATAGAATTCTGAACTCCCGCAACTCTACGTGAATAGACCTTTTTGTGCTACCAACCTTCCTGATCCACCCCAAACTTGATATAATCTCCTTCCATACACCTCCCTCCTCCACACCAAATCTCCAAACCCATTTCCCCAAAAGTTCCTTGTTCATAAGACCCAGGTTACTAATCCCCACAACCCCTTGTTCATGAGACCCAGGTTATGAATCCCCACACCCCTTCCTCTTTCAGCCTACAAACATCAACCCATTTTGTAACATCATGTTTATGAAGGGAAAATGGTATCTGGCCGTAAACCAACCTATTCTATTCCTTGTTCCTTCTAACCTTATGCTTATATGAAGGTATTAATATTATGGTCTATCTGTCCATCAATAGACTTATTGTAGCATTTCAATGTTGGAGTCGCTGCTTACACCCATTCCTACCTTCTCTTTTCTACTTTTGCTCACATGACTGCATGACGGAACAGAATTAGCACATGTGAATGGGTGGGTGTAAATGTCAATTACCTTTATGGGTTATTTGTCAGCTTGGATTTCAGGGCTTTGCATTCAAAATCTCTAGGATTCTTTCATGTGTTTTGCAGCTTGGATTTTGAATGCTGTGAAACCTAGAAATTGTTTGCAACCCTGGATTTTTTTTTTGAAGAGTAACGGGAAATTTTACTAAAGGCCTATGGGCAAAAAGCACCACAAGAGAAGAATACAAGGAAAACACAAAGAAAAAGAAAAAGAAAATGTTCCTGAGCATTCCCAGCCATCAATTGTTTGGCACCCTGGACTTTGACGTAGAATTATATTGTGTATGTTCACATGAAAATGAATTTGATGACGTAAATTTTCTAGATAACCAATATGATATTGGGACCATAGATTAGCAGCAGTGAGGTCCACACTCTAGTCAGTTTAGATTGAGCTAACCTATGCCATGTGTACAATTTGTGGGTGCATGTGCCAAGCGCCATACGCACCCAGAGTATCAAAAGGAGGATTTAAAATCCTTGGATTTTGCACAAAAAACAGTATGGGAGGATTTCAAAATGGCCCTCTTTAAGGATTTTGACTTATACTCTAAAATCCTTTCTGCCAAACGTCCTTGAAAGGGGTGAAATGGATTTTGAATCCATTTCCCCTAAAATCCTTGCAAACAAGCATCCCCTTAGCATTTGAATCTTTTTGCTATGCTACCTTGTTGGGAATTCTTTAATCTCATGAATCATCTGACCAACATTTGGTAAATCACTAGTTATAAGAGAAAATGCTATGTCACATCAAGTCTCACATCTTTTGCAAGATACATGCCCGCATTTACTTGCGTACTGGTTAGTTCCTCTGTTCTTAAGCTCCTAGATTTATCTTTCGCTGCTGCTTGCAGGTATGGTGAATCTCCCTTTGAGCATGTGCTTGGCGAATCTGGAGGAAGCTTACAGTTGGCTGTCATGAATGCCCAGATAAAATGGCCTGCGGGACCCGACCCACCCTACCCTGAGCCTCTCCATCAGTTCGTGACATGGATGCTCCAACCGCAGGTTGCTCTCCGTCCATGCATCGATGACATCATAATCCACGTGGACAAGTTGATATCCAAGTACTCTGCTTGATCAAAATATCGATGTGTAAAGTTAAATCAGGAAGCAAGTGAAAAAAGCCCACATGCCCCAGATAGGACTTGGCGTGAATCCCTGTGCAACTTCTGGCTTTCATGCAAGAAATCCCATTTGGGCCCACATGGAATCTATTTCGGATCAGTTCCAGTTCGTCGTGAAGGTAATGTTTCATTTTGTAGTTTTAGCGTAATGATCATTGATTCAATGTTGGTTGTATCTCTCTACATGCATTCGTATTTTATGAATTTGATTTTTGAGATTTAACTTTTGGGTTTGGAAGAAAAAAAGGGCTTAAGATCCTGCCTTAGGTGTATAAAACCAGGCCTATGCATTTATAACTCAAATAAATTGCTATTCAAATTCCATCATACAAACTGCATATTACATTTTCTTCTCCATGTTTGAATCTCATTACTAGCTGCATCTGTACAAACATTTTTAACTTTATTAACTTTTCCCCCTTTGGACGCTAAGATGCCTGATTGAACCCCACACCTCAATGTCGTGACTAAAATTTCAAGAACCCGACAGGAGGCTGAATCAGCGAAGCGGATAATCCGGTCTGCTTTGTTTTGATCGCCGGTCTCGATCCTGACATTTCATGATCATTTCTTTTGGTGTCTCATGTACCATGAACATGAGATACTTGTATGGTAGTTGCAGATCCCATCATGGATGGAGTGGAGACTGATTAGCACAGGTTGAAACCGTCTGCTTTCACACATTGAGTTTGAACTTCTGGCCTATCATATCTGTCCATTTGTCAACCAGTGGTTGGGTGGTTAGGATCTATCTATCACTATGGTAATTGAACTTTGCTCCCTCCATGAGCCCTATCAAGTGGGGAGTGCCGCGTGCATGGTGCATGAGATACCACGAGTTTAGAAGGTGGCGGCGGGTCATGCTTTTTTAACCCCTTTTCAGCCTTTTTTCAGTGACCCAAACTGTTATTGTAGCCTGTTCTTATCCAAACTTGTTGAAGAGGTCTGCTATGGTGTGTAAAAACTTTTGTGACCGTCGATCCTCATCCGACCCTGTCCAGATCCTTCTTCGGGTATAGATAGTGACCCTGTCCTGCTCCTCCTTTGGGTCTAGTTATGGTACGAATTTATGTAATCTGGGGAGACTTTGCATGAATCAGTCAGCATCAGTATGGTACTTTGTAATGTGTGTTTAAGGGTACCTGCAGAGATGAGCTGATCAGCTTATGGATCTCCTTGGAGCCATTGGCAAACATGGAATCTGCTGACGGGCATAATTCCGTACGTGTGGGTCTGTGGTTTGGTGATCCGAACCGTTGATATGAGGAGATGATGAACGGGTGATGAGGGCTACCTCAAAAATATTCATGGTTGGATGATACTAACCAAACCACTATTCAGGGGGTTGGTCCATATTCAAAGTTAAATAGTGCAGTGATCAAAGGCTTGGAATGATTCCAATCTGGGAGAAGTTTATGGGTGTCTGCCCATCCATGTCCATCGTTTAAACTGTTTGGATTATTGTACCGGATGGTGCATGTTAGCCAATGGTACGTTTGCTGATGAGCAATAGTGTCTGGAATTCCTCATTTTTAATCCATCTGATGGACTTCAATCTTATTAACAAGCACTAAAGGATAGAAGATTTTCGGTAGCATAGAGGCGGAGAGGAGCCGCCACTGCCACTGCCTCCTCCATCCACCATAGACATCATCTCTTGTGAAATTTTGAGCAGTTTTTGACACGTGATGTCTGCACAAAATCCAAACGGTCCATTAGATGAATCGCCTTGTGAAACCATGAAGTCCCAAAAGTTAAGTCTGATCCAAAAAACTTAGTGGGCCATAGCAAAACAAGGGGTAATTTCCTTACTTGATTTGCCTCTCACTTTACTATGGCCCACCATATTTTTGGATTGGTCTAAGTTTTCGATCATAGAGGTTTCATGATGTGACTCATCTAGTGGACCGTTTGGATTGCTTGTACACATCATGTGAGATGTGCTCTCAAAAGGATCTCACGATTTCTATGGAGAACTGGCATTATTCTATATATATATATACACACACACACATGAGAAATGCTCAACTATGAACCATCTCTCATGAGAACTCGTGAGAGATTTCTTAGGGCTCATCATACGTGATGTGTCCTTAAAATCTGAGCCGTCCATGTGATGTAGCACCTCGAAAAACCCATGCGCCCAACTTTCAACCTAATCTAGAACTTTTTTGGGCCATAGAAGAGAGAGAGGCAAATCAAGGGAGGAAACTGTTTCCATTTGCCATGGCCCATGAGGTCGAGATGTGTGGGCCCCACCGTGATGTGTGATGGTCACCAACACCATCAGTTAGATGCACCATTCCGTGTTGGGCCATGGGCCAAAAACTCAGACCAATCAATGACTTGGGTGGGCTACACTATAGACAACAGTTAAGAGTGGATATCTACCCATTGAGAAATCCAGACCATCCATTGTGCTTGTCCCACATAAACAAGAGGTCACACCAAGTTTCAACCGTATCCAAAACTCAGGTGGGCCCCAAAAAGTGCTTTTAGATTTTGTAGGCAAAATTTTACACTCTTTCAGTTGGTATAGCCCCCCTTGAGTTCAGGATACAGCTGATTTTTGGGGATATCCCATAAACAACAGGGGACCCACCAAACTCATGGTGTGGATGCCCATCAAACATCAAAGTGGGGCCCATGGGAGATTCCCATGAGGTCAAGTTCTGTGGGTCCCACTTTGATGTGTTATGGACATCCATGTGGTGCATTTGGTAGGTCCCTAGATGTGGCATGCGGTGCCAAAAATTTTGGTAGGTCCCAAAAGTCAGCCATATCCGAAGCTTACATGGGCCAATCCTATCTAAAACCATGGGAAAGCATGCCTAAAACATATAAAAGCTCTTGGTGGGCCCAGCTGAGTTTCTAATGGCCTAAAATTTGGCGTGACCCTTCATCCAAGTGGGACACACAATGGATGGGTTGGATATCTAAAGTACATCTCACTGGACCCTATATACAATCACGAAAGTTTCAATGGGCAGGCATCCACTCTGTTGTATGTGGTTGGATATCTAAAGCACATCTCACTGGAAGGTTGCATCTGATTAATGGGATAGATGTTCAGAGCTCATCACATGTGATGTGAGCTTAAAGTTGAGTTGTCCTCATGCAGCACCCCAACAAACCTACACGCCCAAGTTTCAACTGATCTAGAACTTTGGTGGGCCATGGCGAAAGGAAAATTTTTTCTCCCTTGATTTTTCTCTCTTTGCTACAGCCCACTAGAGTTTTGGACTAAGTTAAAAGTTGTGCACTGAGGTTTTTTAGGGGTGCTGGATAACATGGGCAGCTCAAATTTTGGGCCGACGCATGGATGAGCCTTGCAAAAGTGCTCTAGTCATGGGTGGGCTCTTGTGAGCACTTTTTGAGATCCCATCTCACACGATATGACTCCAAAATCTGAACCATCCACGTGATGCGGCACCTCAGAAAACCCTCAAGGCCTAACTTTTATCTTGATCCAGAACTTCAGTGGGCCATCTCCACAAAGAGAGAGACAAATCAAGAGAGGAAACTGTTTCATTTTTCCATGGCCCACCAAAGTTCTGGATCAAGGTAAAAGTTGGGCACTGAGGTTTCTAGAGGTGCTGCATCACATGGACTGTTCAAATTTTGGGATCATGTCATGTGAGATGAGTTCTCAAAAATTGCTCACCAGCTCTCACAAGAACTGCGACCCCACTATCACACATGTGAAAACAATTTTAGAAAATAAGTGTGGCTCTCCTGTCTGTGGATCTTCATCAGGAAACCAACCAATAAGTCTCTACATGAGTTTAATCTAATCTCAACTTCCTGACCTATTAACTAATAAAAAAAATCGACCTAAAATTCATTCCTCCAAAGAAAGTTTGTAAATTAAAGGATCAATTAAAAAAACAAGAAAACAGTATTTTTTTTTTTTTTCTGCATTACATCCGACACTTTTGTTCTCCAAATTATTGATATTTCTGTTTAAAAACGGAATCCATATTAAACCGAACTCTTGTTTCTCCGAATTGCAGCTGTTTTCATTTTCATTTTTTTTTTTTCTAAAATACAAATGGTTGATTAAAAGGCTGAGAGTGAATTAAACACGAACACTTTCCGTACCCTTTTTTGGCTGCAATGGAATTTGCTAACTATATGGGCTATTCATGTCCCAATGAAGTGTTGTCGCTCCAAATTGTGGAAATCCATCGTCATCCTTTTCCATCGTTATAATCATCAGTCGTCTCAGTACCTTTCCACGGGCCAGTTCTGCTATCCATTAAAATGGTGGATTGGCACGGTGTCCATAAGCTCGGCTCTGGACCATTTATCTTTTGGCCACTCAAATGTCTTGGGCGTTAAAATTCAGGCCCAGGCCCATCCTACGACAATCATAAACACATCAGACTAGAGCTGTACATGAGCCAAGCTAGCTCAGTTAGCTCGCTCAAACCAGCTCGATTTGAAGGTTGGGTTCAAATCAAGCTGAGCCATTTTTCCAAGCTTGAAATGATTTTCAAGCCAAGCTCTAGCTAATCCAAGGTCAATTCAGCTCGACTCTACTGACTCAGTTAGAAAAATATGTTTTTTAGTCTCACATTGGAAGTGAGCAAGGAAATGAGAGGTGAAACTCTCTATAAAAGTAAGTGGGGGAGATATAAATGGGCTTTGGGCTGTTTTTGGGCCTGATTTTTAATAATTTTAGGCTGGGCTTTGGGCTGGGCTTGTTTAAAATTTTATTTTTCTTTCAAGCTTGAACTCATCTTGAAATGGGCTTGAACTCGGCTCGAAGGCTTAGGCCGATGAAGGCCAAGCTGAACGAGCCTAGCTCTAATAGAGCAAAGAGCTTGGCTCGACTCAGCTCGTGTACAACTCTACACCAGACATGTTCTTGGTTAACTGACAGGTTAAGTAGCCAGATCGCTACTGAAGTTGATGCAAGTGTTGTATCCAAACTGTCCATCCATTTGTAGAGATCATTTTAGGGCATGATCTAAAGAATGATAAAGATCCAAATCTCAAGTGGACCTCACCAAAGAAAAAAGTGGGGATTGATCTCCTACCATTGAAAGCTTCTTGAGGCTATGAACAGGTTGGATCTCAAATAAACATCATGGTGGGCCCTAGGAGGGTCCCTAGGAAAGTTTCAATGATCGGTTTCACTGTCCCTACCGTTTTCTTTGGTGGGGTCCACTTGGGCTTTGGATCTGTCTCGTTCTTTAGCTCATGCCCTAAAATGATCTCTCGAAATGGATAGACAGTGTGGATACAACACATACATCATGTTGGGCCCACAGAAGTCGGTGACGTCACTTCAGTAGCCAGATAGCTACACAACCTGTCAGTAGCCAATCCGCGTCCTGCAATCTCCATTCTATTGTTTTCTGTGGTGTGGTCCACTTGAGCTGCATTGTTTTTGTGCTCTTAACTTAATATGAGCTGGCAAAATGGATGGACGGCGTGGATAAAACACATAAATAAGGGAGAGCTTGGGTCAGGTCATGCCTCAGGGACCCGCTACAGGGAATCCGCTTCCCCGGTTGCTTTCCAAGAGTTCGTTTGTTTTGACTATATCGCGACGTATAAACCACTATGATCGTCACCCACTAGGGCCCACGTACTGAGGTAATCTAATGATTTGAACCGTCCATGTTCTTGTTACCACCTTGTATAAGCTAATTAATTATAATCATGCTTCAGTAATGATTCCAATATTTGATTTTTAGAGTTGAATTAGGGCCATTGTAATTTTCTTTTCATTGTGCTAAATTCCACTTTCCTTGAAATGGGAGCATTAATTGGCCCGCTTGCACAAGAGTTAGGAAAGGTACTTACGTGCAAGGAAGAAAGATTATGAAGATCCTAAGCACGCCTCTGTGGAAGACTCTGATACGCTGGGAAACTTAAAATACTCCGTCACGAAACCCCAAAGGCAGTCACCCTCCTATGTTGGACAATACATGTCAAGCAAACATGGGGTATACATACAAAAAGTGGCTAGTGAATATGTGTAACTCAATGCAATGCAAAGGCGGTGATGACCGGTGACACATGGTCAGGTTTAATTGGCCACATGTAGTTGTAGAATCCTAAGTAGTGCACTAAGAGGAAAAAGCCGAAAATAGAAACATGATCATTAACAACAACATAATGGTAACATAACCCAAATAAAAGTAAAAGTGTACCAAGCTAATTCTGCTAACGATCAAAACATTAATCTCGACCTCAAAGCCCGTCTATAAAAGTAGCACAAAATGAAGAGCATCATGATGCAACAAGTCTAAATCGATTAGTGTAGTTTAATTTAGTCTCTACTCTTGTCTAGCGCATCATTGTAGCAAGTCAGATTTAGTTTTAGTAAATCATCCATGACCCTGTCGTTGGATACACCAAAATCTTTAAGTCCTTAGTGATTTCTTCAGTCACAAACTATTGGCCAAGCCACGACTGTCTCAAGACCATTCAGGTCCAGAAGATCGTTAATCATTCATGACTATCTCACTCGCTTGAACCGCTGTCAGTAATTTATTATGCTTTATTTTATTTATTTACTGATTGTACTGCATCTATATTCAAATTAATAAAATTGACACTTGACCTTTTATTTTCTGTTTTCACTTTTAACATTTATTTTGTTAACGAACGTGACCAAGTTATCACTGTTGTGATAAAAGTCTTTGCTGTCAAGGTAAAAAGAAATCATCTGAAGGACTAACCCTTTCCTTCATAATCACCTAATTCCTTATTAATTGGTGGCTGAGTAGTCAGGCCGATCTTCACAGATCTGGTCTAATCTGCCATTTCGACGCCTAGGGTTACAAGGTGTTTGGTTCGATTTGAGTTGAATTTGACTCTAGCGCATCCGACACACACACACACACACACACACACACACTTGCACATGCATACACGTGTAGTGGCGTGTCTGAATTGAATACTAATACCGTTTTTTGGCATGCGTAATGGGACATGGTGTGTTAGTCGCGGTTCATTAACGAAGTGACATGGATAACAAGTAGCGATATTAGGCTTCATAACACTTCGCTATAGAGTGTTGCAAAAGCCTTACATGATATGTAGGTTACTTTTGCAATAAAATTTTGAGCAAAGAATATCTTAAGCCGAACATTTCAATAGGTCGACATAAATTCTCCTCGAGAGGGTGTCATTACCTAAAAATCGGCATGGCAATTAGAATCCCCAAGGGCATCCAGAGATTAAAAGTTTGGTTAACTTTCCACCAAGGCTTGGTTGAATAGACCAACAAAGTTGGCTTACACCACCATGGTCGTAAGGAGGAACGACCAAACTCTCAGCCAATATGATTAACATGACCCCTACAATGAAAACCTTGGGGGCAATACTGTGTTGGCACCAAACAACTTAGGGGGCAACTACCCGTGTCGCCAGTATCGCAACAGTACCATGTTGGAGCCAAACAGCTCTAAGAGTAACCACTTGTGCAGCCGGCTCCTCCTTTTGTAAATCTCGCGGCTCAAAGATTGTCGCTCACTAAACAACAATGACTTTACTCAAAAGTCCCCTTAGAACCATAAGGAAGAGATGAAAATTGACAAAAACTATTTTCCAAAATGATAGATTCAAATGTTGTTATGATTGATTTGAAAAAATTGGAATGACCAAAATGATGGATAATGGATCAACACTCAAAAGATGGCTTTCACAGAAATGACCGAATAAAATGGACAAGTCGAGGTCAAGGACAAAAGCCAATTCCTCTTAAAGAAAATCCGTTGAAAGATATGTCACCAAGGTGTGTTATGTGAACGATGTTGCCAAAAGACCTGTGCAATTGACCGACGCACCGCTTCAAACAAACAACTTAGGCCATATGAAGAATTGTCAAGGCCATCATGACCAAATACAAGAAAATTGCCATGATCACCGAGGTTGCATGGAGAATCATCAATGTTGTCGCGGCTAAACTCAGAAACCTCGCAGTCTCATGAACCAATAAGAGACCAATTATAGCTGCAAAAGCCAAACAAAAGAAATCAACAACCACAAGAGCATGCCCATCGACTGCTCAAGAAGCTGAGTACTTGACAATTCTACAACCTAACTGATTAGGGGTTGAAGACGAACGGCCATTCCAACAATAATGCAAGAACAATTAGGCAAATGAATATAAAATGAAAACAATGAAAATAACAATCCATCTAAATTTTTTTCAGTTGATTTAAGAATTGACACGAATTCAAAATTGTTGATGGCAAAGGAAAAATGTTGCTCTCAAAGCTGAAGCAGCAGAATGTGAAAAAAAATCAAAAGAAATTTCAACCAATGGTAAAGGAATTTAAACCAAGACCAATCATGCTAAAGCAACAACTTAAGAAAAAATTAACCAAAGAAGACATCAATCTAAAAGAGTGCGCCAATAGTATGATTGAAAAGGTCTTTAAAGACGACCTTTTGAGTAAAGAAGGGTCCCCTCACGATCTCTTTTTGTATCAAAGAATCGAGGTCTAATTTATGGTCAATTTTATGATAATCGACATGACTAATAAGTAGCTCGAAAAACTACGCAAAATGGTCGTGAAAGTGATGAGGAGTTGTCACAGCACAATGTTATCTTAATTAAAATGAGGTTAGTCATTAAAATAACAAAGTTAGCCATTAAAATGTAAGACGAACGGCCGATTCATGACCAACCAACGATTGATTAAGTCAACATCACCATGGCCGAATTAAGGGCCAAAATGGCCCATTTAATAAATGAAACAGTAGTCCCAACTTAGAAAATGTCTATTGCGTGTTGTGAAGATGAACTTCAAAGCTAAGACGCTAGAGACATGTTTGTATTGGAAAGCATTAAATGCAAGGTTCCAACAAAAAGGACTCCCCGACAAAGCATTAAAGGCAAGAGTACAACAACAAAAGCTCTCCAGCAAGGCTTCATTTACACATTGTAAAGATTGGAATTGTCATAGCAAGAGTAATGGCTTAAGAGAGCCTACACAATTACATTATTAGTTGGAAATGACTCTTTCTGTACATATGGCCAAGTTTGAAAGGCTACACTTACATGGAGGATCAAAGAGATTTGCATGAGATCACACAGTTAGCCATCATAGTCTCTCATGGTGTTGAAGACCGCGCTTCGCCACTGCCTTCAAAGTCTATAAAAACATCACATAAAAAAAAACTCTAACCCTTGCCAATCCAATCAAAGAACTCTTTTCAACTCAACGTTGAGTATTAATCTTTCATTCCACATGGATATTTATCTTAGTTTAGCATAGCCTAGTTTAACATTTCCACTTCTCGGTACCATGTTGCAGTAAGTTTAAATCGATCAGCGTAGCTTAGTTTAGTTCTCAACTTATGTCCATTCTATTATTACAATAAGTCAGACTTAAGTTTAGTAAATCATACATGACCCTACCATCGGATACCCCTAAATTTTTAAGTCCTTAATGATTTCCTTATGTTACAATTTACTGGCTAAACTATGATATCGTCTCTCAACCGTCCAAGTCCAGAAGACTGTCAATCATCCACGGCCAGTCTCACTAGCTTGAGCTATCGTCGGTAATTTATGTTGCTTTATTTTATTTTATTTATTTGTTGATTGTATTGTATCTATATTTAGATTAAGAAATTCAACACCTAACCTTTTATTTCCTATTTTCTCACTTAATATTTATTATATTGAATAATGTGACCAAGTTATCATCCTTGTTATCAAAATTTATCTTCATGGCAAACTCATACAAAAGACTAACTCTCTCCTTTATAAATCGCTTGATTCCTTATTAATCTGTGGTTGGTAGTCAGGCCAATCTTTACAAATGTAATATTAATCTGCTATTTCAGTGCCAGGGGTCAAAGGGTGTTCGGTTTGACTCGAATTAAATATAACTCTGGTATGCCCTTGAGCCATTCACTGCACATATGGCCCTGCGTCCAAATTGGATACCAGCACCGATAGTCTGCTTACAAATAAAGGTAAATTTTGGTTTACATCTTGACCGGAATGCATGAATTGGACAGTTTAATTTGAACAAGTATGCAATTTCTCATGCCTGCGTATCACCGTGCATATGACGCCGATTGCATCCTCCTCAGTGTACTAATCAATCTTTGTGAGGCCAACCGTGATGTATGTCTTATCCATGCCGTCCATCTGTTTTACCAACTCTTTTAGAGCATGAGACCAAAATTTAAGCATATCCAAAGCTCAAGTGGGCCACACTACATTCGTAGGAATTGAACGCCTACTATTGAAAACTTTTGAGGGACCACAGAAGTTTTGGATCAAGCTGTTATTTGTTTTTTTTTTTACTTCATTCATGTCAGCGTGACCTTAAACATCACTGTAGGCCCTAGAAAGGTTTTAACGGTGTGTGTCATTATCTCCACTATTTCATGTAGTGTGGTTTACTTGGAGCTTTAGAAATGCTTAATTTTGGATTCATGTCCTAAAATGAGCTGGTAAAATGGCTGAATGGCTTGGATAAGACACATACATCATGGTGGGCCACACAGTTTATTCAGTACCCAATCTGCGTCCCGCACTTTGTAAAAGAGGCTTAGATAGATGGTCGCGAATTAGGTGTTACCCCGGAACAGATTAGTGGGTGATACCCTAACCGTGTGGGGCTTATCTTGGTGTAATTTTTATATATCGATGTTGTCTATCTGTTTTTGCTTATCATTTTAGGATGTTATCCAAAACCCTAAGAAGATCCAAATCTCAGGTGGACCATAACACTAGAAACAGTGATGAATAAGCCATTAAAAACGCTTTGTGGGCCACAAAAGTTTTGGATCAATCTGATATTTATATTTTCCCTTCATCAAGACCTTATTGACATTATCAAGAGCTTGGATTGAAAATAAACATTACTAAAACCTTACAATGGCTTCTTTGAAAATTTTAATGGTGGAGCACTCAATCACACTGTTTCTAGTTGTATGGTCTACTTGAGATTTATTCTGCATAATTTTTGGAACATCATTCTAAAATGGGCTGTAAAGAAGGATAGAAGCGTGGATACACATAATATCATCAATGTGTGCTGTACGGTAGGGGTAAGCTGTTAACGGGGAAAGCGTACTGCGCAGTGAGTAACTCGGCTTAGCGTGCGGAGTAAATTCTGTGAGGTCAACCGTGATTTACTTATTTTATCCACTCTGTCCATCCATATTAAAAGATAATTTTAAGGCCGGAACCAAAACATAAAAAGTGTGAAATGAATGTCTATCATTGAAAAATTCTCAGGGACACAGAAGTTTTGGATCAAGCTGATATTTGATTTTTCCCTTCATCCATGTCCTATGTGATCTTATGAACAGGTTGGATGACAAATAAACATCAATGTGGGGCCTGGGAAGGTTTCAACAGTGGAAATCATTATTCCCACTGTTTCCTGTGGCATGGCCCACTTGACATTTGGATATGCTTAAATTTTGGGCTCAGCTCCTAAAATGAGATGGAAAAACATATGGCCGGAATAGATAAATCGCATACATTCTAGGTGGGCCAACAGACTTTATTCCGCACAATAAGAGAATCCGATTTCGTTCGCGGGGTAACACCGGGCGCGGATTTCCTGCCAAAGCCTTGTGCAGGAAGTTCCTGCGTTGGGAACCAAGGTGGGGCCCACAGTGATTTTTTGATAAATCCATCCTGTCCATCCGTTTTGGGAGTTCATTTTAGGACAAGAGAACAAAAATAAACTGGATCCAATACTCAAGTGGGCCTCACTAAAGGAAAAGGTGGGTAGGTAAATTACTACCGTTGAAGCCTCCCTGAGGTCCACAGTGATGTTTATATGACATCCATACCTTTCATAACAGCACTACTGCTGGGATGAACTGGAAACACAAATATTATCCTGATTCAAAACTACTGTGGCTCCACAAATATTTCAACTGTGGACGTTCAATACTCACGTTTTCGGCCCAGTTGAGTATTGGACCCGGTTCATTTTTTTTTTCTCATGTCCTAAATGAGCTCCCAAAATGGATAGACGTAGTGGATTTATCAAAAAAAATCACTGTGGGCCCCATCTTGGTTCCCAGCGTAGGAACGTTACGAGCAAAGCTTTCGCAGGAAATCCGCCCCCGGTAACACCTAATTCGCGCCGGACGCGGATTGCGTCCGACCACCAGGTCGGACCTTAAGCGTCCGATCAGATCAGTTTGGGGGCCCACCCTGATGTATCCGTTAATCAACGCCGTCCATTCATTTTTTAAGATAAATTTAAGGAATGACTCCAAAAACAAGGAATATCCAACACTCAAGTGAGCCACACCAAATAGTGAGTCGAACCTGGTGACATCATCACTGATAGTGCGCTGCTGTAGTGATGACGTCACCAAGTTCCACAGACATATTCGGGACACGCAACAACTAGTCAGCTCTCCTAATTTGTGGCTGTGATGGATTGTAATCTCGGTTCGCTTGCGTAACGACTACTCCTGTTGGGGCCCACCACGTCAACCGTTGACTGTTTGTTTCCTTTCTTCCGGGAGCCGACGCGGATTAGGCTACTGAACACGACAGTACCGAGATCGCTACTGAAGTGACGTCACCTAGTTATGTGGGGCCCACCATGATGTATGTGTTGTATCCACACCGTCCATCTATTTAGAGAGATCATTTTAGTCCATGATCCAAAGAATGGGATAGATCCAGACCTCAAGTGGACCCTATCACATCAAGATGATATTTGTGTTTTACCTTCTTCCATATCTTTGTCAACTTATGAACAGGTTGTATCTCAAATAAACATCACGGTGGGCCCTAGTAATATTTCAACGGTAGGTGCCATTGTCCCCACCGTTTTCTATGGTGGGGTCCACTTGAGGTCTGGATCTATCTCATTCTTTGGATACTGCCCTAAAACAATCTCTCTAAATGGATGGATGGTGGGGATACAAGACATACATCATGGTCGGGCCCACATAACTAAGTGACGTCACTATCAGGTTCAGTAGCTAATCTGCGTCCTCCTCTTGGAGCGGATTAGGTGTGGCCCTAACTGTAGGCCCACCTTGATGTATGTATTGTATATCCATGCGGTCCATCTTTTTTCCAGCTCCTTTTAGGACATGATTCCAAAAATGAAGCAGATCGAAATATCATGTGGACCACAGCATGGCATGGGAAACAGTGGTGATTTAAGAACTTCCTAGGCCCACATTAATGTTTAGTTGCTAAACCTGTTGATAAGGTCACGTAGACCTGGATGGAGGAAAAAATAAACATCAGCTTGATCCAAAACTCTTGTGGCTCGTAGGAAGTTTTTAATTGTCAATCACGTCTTGCACCACTGTCTCTAGTGGTGTGGTCCACCTACGATCATATCTACTTATTTTTGGTATCCTGCTCTACGGTCAGGGCTGCAACGTGTTGGGTGAGTCCGGACCGCATTGAGCATCTACGTGGACAAACGATCTCCGAGTCTCACTTAGGCAGTCTAGAGCCTTACACGTGTCAAGATGGCAACGTATGTGACATGCAGACCGGCCCACAAGAAGTTTTAAATGGTGGGCATTCACCACTGTTTCCTGTGGTGTGGTCCACCTGAGATTAAATCTGATTAATTTTTTGGGTTCATGCCCTGAAATAAGCAGACAAAACACATGGATGGCGTAGATATACAACACATACATTAAGCTGACAAATCACATGGATGGCGTGGATTTACAACACATACATTAAGATGGCCCGCTGTCACGGTCTCACGGAAGTCCATGTTGGTGCTATGTGGGCCCACTATGATGTATGTGTTTTTATCCACGCCGTCCATACATTTTTTCATATCATTTTAGGGCTTGATAGGAAAGAACTACACACATGTATACACGTGTAGTGGCGTGTCTGAATTGAGTACTAATACTGTTTTTTGGCATGCGTAATGGGATGTGGTGTGTTAGTCGCAGTTCATTAACGAAGTAACATGGGTAACAAGCAGCGATATCAGGCTTCATAACACTTGGTTATTGGGTTTTGCAAAAGCCTTGCATGATATGTAGGTTACTTTTGCAATAAAATTTTGAGCAAAGAATAGTCTTATGCCGAACATTTTAATAGGTTGACATAAATTCTCCTCGAGAGGGTGACGTTACCTAAAATTCGGCATGACAATTAGAATCCCCCAATGCATCCAGAGATAAAAGTTTGGTTAACCTTCCACCAAGGCTTGGTTGAATAGACAACAAGGTTGGCTTACACCACCATGGTCATAAGGTGGAACGACCAAACTCTCAGCCAATACGATTAACATGACCCCTACAACGAAAACCTTGGGGGCAATACTGTGTTGGCACCAAACAAGTAAGGGGGCAACTACCCGTGTCGCCAGTATCTCAACAGTACCATGTTGGAGCTAAACGGCTTTGAGGGTAACCGCTTGTGCCGCCGCGACTCCTCCTGTAAATCTTGCGGCTCAAAGATCGATCGCTCACCGAACAACCGCAACTTTACTCAAGTCCCCTTAGAAGCATAAGGAAGAGATGGAAATTGACACAAAACTATTTCCCAAAATGATAGATTCAAATGTTGTTATGATCCATTTAAAAAAAATGACCAAATTGATGGATAATGGATCGACACTCAAAAGATGGCTTTCACAGAAGTGATTGAATAAAATGGACAAGTCGAGGTCAAGGACAAAAGCCAATTCCTCTTAAAGAAAACTTGTTGAAAGATATGTCACCAAGGTGTGTTATGTGAACGATGTTGCCAAAAGATCTGTGCAACCGACCGACGCACCGCTTCAAACAAACAACTTAGGCCATATGAAGAATTGTCAAGGCCACCATGACCAAATACAAGAAAATTGCCATGATCATCTAGGCTGCATGGAGAGTCATCGATCTTGTCGCGGCCAAACTCAGACACCTCACAGTCTCATGAACCAATAAGAGACCAATTATAGCCGCAAAAGCCAAACAGAAGAAATCAATAACCACAAGAGCATCCCCATCGACTGCTCAAGATGCTGAATACTTGACAATTCTACAACCTAACTGATTAGGGGTTGAAGACGAACGACCATTCGAACAATAACGCAATAACAGTTAGGCAGATGAGTATAGAACGAGAACAATGAAAATAACAGTCCATCTAAAATTTTTTCAGCTGATTTAAGAATTGATGCGAACTCAAAATTATTGTTGGCAAAGGCAAAAGGTTGCTCTCAAAGCTGAAGCAACAGAATGTGAAAAAATCAAAAGAAATTTCAACCATAGGTAAAAGAATTTAAACTAAGACCAATCACGCTAAAGCAACTACTTAAGAAAAAATTAACCAAAGAAGACATCAATCTAAGAAAGTGCGCCAATAATATGATTGAAAAGGTCTCAAAAGATGACCTTTTAGGTGAAGAAGGGTCCCCTCACGATCTCTTTTTGGATCAAAGAATTGAGGTCTAATTTATGATCAATTTTATCATGATCGACATGACCAATAAGTAGCTCAAAAAACTACGCAAAATGGTCGTAAAAGTAATGAGGAGTTATCACATCACAACGTTATCTTAATTAAAATGAGGTTAGTCATTAAAATAGCAAAGTTAGTCGTTAAAATGTAAGAACGAACGGTCGATTCATGACCAACTAATGATTGATTAGGTCAAAATCACCATGGCTGAATTAAGGGCCAAAATGGCCAATTTAATGAATGAAACGGTCATCCCAACTCAGAAAATGTCTATTGCATGTGGTGAAGATGAACTTCAAAGCTAAGAGGCTAAAGGCATGTTTGTATCGGAAAACATTAAATGCAGGGCTCTAACAAAAACAACTCCCCGACAAAGCATTAAAGGCAAGAGTACAACAACGAAAGCTCTCCAGCAAGGCTTCATTTACATGTGCAAAGACTGGAATTGTTATAGCAAGAGTAATGGCCTAAGAGAGCATACACAATTACATTACTTGTTGGAAATGACTCTTTCTTTACATATGGCCAAGTTTAGAAGGCTACACATATGTGAAGGATCAAAGAGATTTGCATGAGATCACACAATTAGCCATCATAATCTCTCACGTTGTCGAAGATAGCGCTTCGCTATTGCCTCCAAAGTCTATAAAAACATCACATAAAAAAAAAGCTCTAACCCTTACTAATCCAATCAAAGAATTCTTTTTAGCTTAACGTTGACTATCAATCTTTCATTCCACATAGATATCTTAGTTTAGCATAGCCTACTTTAACATTTCCACTTCTGTCAGTACCAAGCTGTAGTAAGTTCAAATCGGTCAACGTAGCTTAGTTTAGTTCACTCATGTCCATTCTATTATTACAATAAGTCAAGACTTAAGTTTAATAAATCATACATGACCTTACCATCAGATACCCTTAAATGTTTTAGTCCTTAATGATTTCCTTAGGTTACAATTTACTGACTAAACTATGATATTGTCTTTCAACCATTCAAGTCTAGAAGACTATCAATCATCCACGACCGTCTCACTAGCTTAAGCTATTGTCGGTAATTTATATTGCTTTATTTTATTTTATTTATTTGTTGATTGTATTGTATCTATATTTAGATTAATAAAATCAACACCTAATCTTTTATTTCCTATTGTCTCACTTAACATTTATTATATTGACAAATGTGACCAAGTTATCATCATTGTTATAAAAATCTGTCTTCATGGCAAAGCGAACTCATACAAAAGACTTAGCTCTCTCTTTTATAAATCACTTGATTACTTATTAATCCATAGTTAATAGTCAGGACAATCTTTACAAATGTGATACTAATATGCTATTTCAGTGCCAGGGGTCATAGGATGTTCGGTTCGATTCGAATTAAATATAACTCTAGTATGCCGTATGCCTGGCACATGCATAATTAAAATTGAACCATTCATTGCACGTATGGCCCTGCGTCCAAATTGAATACCGGCACCCATAGTCTGGTTACAAATAAAGGTAAATTTTGGTTTACATCTTGACCGGAATGCATGATTTGGACAGTTTAATTTGAACAAGTATGCTATTTCTCATGCCTGCGTATCACCGTGCATATGACGCCGATTGCATCCTCAGTGTCCCACAGCGTAATAATCAATCTTTGTGAGGCCAACCGTGATGTATATCTTATCCACGCAGTCCATCTGTCTTAGCAACTCTTTTTAGAGCATGAGACCAAAATTTAAGCGTATCCAAAGCTCGAGTGGACCACACTACATGCGTGGGAATTGAATGCCTGAAAACTTTTGGGGACCACAGAAGTTTTGGATCAAGCCAGCGTTTAATGTGGTGTGTCATTATCTCCACTGTTTCATGTGGTGTGGTCTACTTGGAGCTTTATAAATGCTTAATTTTGGGCTCATGTCCTAAAATGAGCTGGTAAAACGGCTGGATGGCTTGGATAAGGTACATATATCATGGTGGGCCCCACTGTTTATTCAGTACCCAATCTGCGTCCCACACTCTGTAAAAGAGGCTTAGACAGATGGGCGCGAATTAGGTGTTACCCTGGAACAGCTGAGTGGTTGTTACCCAAACTGTGTGGGGCCCACCCTAATGTATTTTTTATATGTCAACGCTGTCTATCTTTTTTTGCATATCAGTTTAGGATGTAATTCAAAACCCTAAGAAGATCCAAATCTCAGGTGGATCATAACACTGCAAACAGTGATGAATAATCATTAAAAACGTTTTGTGGGCCACAAAAGTTTTGGATCAATCTGATATTTATATTTTCCCTTCATCAAGACCTTATTGACATTATCAAGAGTTTGGATTTAAAATAAACATTACCAAAACCTAACGATGGCCTCTTTGGAATTTTTAATGGTAGAGCACTCAATCACACTGTTTCGGTATGGTCCTCTTGAGATTTAGATCTGCATAATTTTTGGAACATCGTTAAAAAATGAGCGGTAGAAAAGGATAGACGCGTGGATATACAGAATATCATCAGTGTGGGCTATACGGTACCCACTAAGCTGTTTGCGGGGAAGCGGGTTGCTAACTCCGCACGCTTGAACTCTGTGGCGCCCACCATGATTTACGTATTTTATCCGTCCATCCATCTTAAAAGATAATTTTAAGGCTGTAACCAAAACATTAACCATATCAAAAGCTCAAGTAGACCACACCACAGAAAAAAGTGTGAAATGAATGTATACCATTGAAAAATTCTCGAGGGGACACAGAAGTTTTGGATCAAGCTGATATTTGATTTTTCCCTTCAACCATGTCCATGTGATCTTATGAACAGGTTGGATGACAAATAAACATCACTGTAGGGCCTGGTAAGGTTCCAACGGCGGAAATCATTATTACTAATGTTTCCTGTGGCATGGTCCACTTGAGATTTGGATATGATTGAAATTTGGGCTCAACTCCTAAAATGAGATGAAAAAACATATGGACGGAATAGATAAAGCACATACATTCTAGGTGGGCCCAACAGAGTTTACTCCGCACGATAAGAGCATTCGCAATCCGATTTCGTTCTCGGGGTAACACCTAATTCGCGCCCTAACACGTCAGCACGTGTAGCAGACGGTGGAGATACACCCTTTAGGACACGCAACAACTTAAATGGATCATGCTCGGTCTAGTCAGCTCTCCTAATTTGTGGCTATGATGGATCGTAATCTCGGTTCGCTTGTCGTGGCGACTAACCCTACTGGGGCCACCACGTCAACGGTTGACCGTTTGCTTCCTTCCTTCTGGGAGCGGACGCGGATTAGCTACTGAAATGGCGTCACCTAGTTATGTGGGCCCATCATGATGTATGTGTTGTATCCACACCGTCCATCATTTTAGTCCATGATCCAAAGAATGAGGTAGATCCAGACCTCAAGTGGACCCCACCACATCAAGAAGATATTTGTGTTTTACCTTCTTCCATATCTGTGTCAACTTATGAACAGGTTGTATCTCAAATAAACATCGTGGTGGGGCCTAGTAATATTTCAACGGTTGGTGCGATTGTCTCCACGGTTTTCTATGGTGGGGTCCACTTGAGGTTTGGATCTACTTCATTCTTTGCATACTACCCTAAAACAATCTCTCCAAATGGATGGACGGCGTAGGATACAAGACATACATCATGGTGGGGCCCACATAACTAGGTGACGTCACTATCAGGCTCAGTAGCTAATCCGCTTCCTCCTCCGGGAGCAGATTAGGTGTGGCCTGTAACTGTGGGGCCCACCTTGATGTATGTATTGTATATCCATGCGGTCCATCCTTTTTTCCAGCTCCTTTTAGGACAATGATTCCAAAAATGAAGCAGATCTAAATATCATGTGGACCACAACATGGGAAACAGTGGTGATTTAAGAACTTCCTAAGGCCCACCTTAATGTTTATTTGCTAAACTTGTTGATAAGGTCACATAGATCTAGATGTAGGGAAAAATAAACATTTGCTTGATCCAAAACTCTACTGACCCATAGGAAGATTTTAATTGTCAATCACCACTGTCTCTAGAGGTGTGGTCCACCTACGATCATATCTACTTATTTTTGGTATCACGCCCTACGGTCAGGGCTGCACCGTGTTGGGTGAGCCCCGACCGCATTGAGTATCTACGTGGACAAACGATCTCCGAGTCTCACTTAGGTAGACTAGAGCCTTACACGTGTCAAGATGGCATACGTATGTGACATCCAGACCGGCCCACAAGAAGTTTTTAATGGTGGGCATTCACCACTGTTTCATGTGGTGTGGTGCACTTGAGATTAAATCTGATTAATTTTTTGGGTTCTTGCCCTGAAATAAGCAGACAAAACACATGGATGGCATAGATATACAACGCATGCATTAAGCTGACAAATCACATGGATGGCGTGGATTTACAACACATACATTAAGATGGGCCCCGCTGTCACGGTCTTACCGAAGTCCATGTTGGTGCTCTGTAGGCCCACTATGATGTATGTGTTTTTGTCTACACCGTCCATCCATTTTTTGTCATATCATTTTAGGGCTTGACTGGAAAGATCTAAATCTCATGTGGACCACATCATATGAAACAGTAATTGAATGTCCACCATTAAAATCATTTTACAGCCCATTGTAATATTTATTTGACATCCAACCTGTTGATTAGGTCATATAGACCTGGATGAAGGGGGAAAACAAATATAAGCTTGATCTATGTGGCCCCAAGAAGTTTTTAATAGTGAGTGTTCAATCGACATTATTTCCTATGATGTAGACGACTTGAGATTTAGATGTACTTCATTTTTGGGCTCATTACATAAAATAATCAGGGAAAAGCGGATGAATGACATGGATGAAATACATACATCATGGTGGGGCTCATAGAGTACTAACCACAAGCCAATCGGCTTCCCATGTGTCCCAGCTTCACCGAATCCACCCTCAGGTCGAACCAGTGAAATGTGGAACCGGATTCCGTGAGGCCAGGACACAGATTGCGTCCAAGCTGAGCTGTGGAGGGGCTCACCGTGATGTATCTGTTTATTTACTTGGATCATTCCTTTTTTAAGATCATTTTAAGGCAGGAGACTAAGAATGAGGCAGATCTAATGCTCAGGTCGGCCACACCAGAGATGACCCTTGCATTTAATGCAGCTGAGCTCAATATTTTTATGTGACCGACCTCAGTGTTGGATCTGCCTCATTTTTGGTCTCATGTGGTCAGCCTAATTATAAACAGAGATTGAACGAAGTGGATAATTTATATTAAGTTTGGATGCAATCCGCATCCCTTAGGCCATGATAATTGACGGGACAATGAACGGGTATTGCATGCTGATCGATGATTGTGGCTCACCATGATGTATCTGTTTATCCATGCTGTCCGTCCCTCGTCTAAGATTGGCATGTTTGTTTTGCTGTAAATGAGTGTAAAAAGGATGAGTATTTGCATGATGTAAAAAGGCTTTGAAAAAGATTGATGTACATTTGTGGGGCTTATTATGATGTTCCACACCGTCCATCCCTTTTATCAGAACGTTTTGGGCAACTAGGAAAAAGCTCAGGTAGATCTGAAGCTCAAGTGGCCCACACCATAGAAAATAGTGGTTGTAAAAGGTTTTTAACAGTAAGCATGCAACACACTGTTTCATGTGGTGTGGTCCACTTAAGCTTAGGATTTGACTCAATTTTGAGTTCGTGCGCTAAAATCACCTCTCAAAATGGATGGACAGTGTAGATAAGCTACATGTATCATAATGGCTCCACATGAAATTTGCACTCTCCTCCAACAGTCACAGCCAACTTTGAAAAATGTCAAAAAAATTACACTATAAATAATTATCACCAATTTACTCTTACTTACAATGTAAATGAAAAACAAACAGGGCATTTGCGTATTTAATGTTACCAAGCTCACTGTTTGGTGTGGCCTAACTGAGCCTTGAATCTGCCTCATTCTTCGGTCTTGGTAGTGGATAAATCAATACATCACAGTAGGCCCGTCTATAGATCAGCGTCGAACGTTTTGCTTCCATACAAAGGAAGGACACAATCCGCGTCCCATGACTATAGTGAGATTTAATAAGACCACGGGACATGACTAAATCCAAAAAGCTTGAATTTCACCATGTGATGGGATCGGACAGTAGGCTGCTGTCAACGATGGGGCCACCCACGAGGTATGCTTGAAAGTTATTCGTCTGAGCACGTGAAAGAATGGATCATCCATCAAATCAAAGCCTGCCATGTTTTGCAGCACCCACCTAATTAGCTCCCTTGGAAGAAACTTTATGAGGCTACTATATATGTGTGTTTTATCTAAGCCATCTTTCTATTTTCACAGGACATGAGCCTACCGTTGAAATCTTTCAAGGGCCCATAGTGATGTATACTTGCCATTCAGCCCTGCTCATAAGGTCACACAAACATATATCAAGGGAAAAATATAAATATCAGCTTTATCCAAAATTTTTGGGTTACTCAGGATGTTTTCAACGGTGAGTGTTCAGTTAACACTGTTTCCTAGGGTGTGGTCCACTTGAGCTTTTGATATTTTTCAATTTTGGTCTCATGCCTTAAATTGAGCTAATAAAATGAATAGTCATAGAGGGTTTCATGGGAATAAGCCAGCGAAATAAGCTGGCCTAAACAGATGGACTGCGTGGATATGAGACACATACATCATGGTGGGCCACAAGGAAAGGAAAACGGAGTCTGATTGTGGAGTGCAGAACACAACACAAGTAGGTAATGTGTATACGTGGCAAAACCCTGTGGCCGCACCGTGATGTAAGATTTTATCTATGCTATCCATTCATTTTTCCCGGATCATTTTAGTGAATGATTCAAAAATTAAGGCATGCCCAAATCTCAAGTGGACCACATCAGTAAGCACAGGGGATGATGATATTCACCAGTTGAAACCTTTATATAGCCCAGCATATTATTCATTTGCCGTCTAACCTCTTCATAAGGTCATACTGACATAAGAAGAAGGGAAAACTCAAATATCTAGCTTGATCCAAAACTTCTGTGGCCCTAATATATTTTTTTAATGGTAGGCATTCATTCACCACTGCATCATATTGTGTGGTTCGCTTAAGCTTTGGATCTACCTTATTTTTGGGCCATTGCACTTAAATGTTCTTAAAAAGTAAATGAACAGAGTGGATGAAACACTGACATCATGGTGCCGCCCATAGGCTTTTGCCACGTAGCCACAGCACGAACGTCAGTGCTGTGTTCCACACTAGGCAATCCGAGTCCACGTAAGCACCTTTTTTTATTCCACACGCTTTTGCTTTTACTTTTGTGCAGAGCTGACACGTGTATGAATGATTCCAAAAGCCCACGTGGGTGGGGTTGAGGTGGGCCCCACAAACACCCTGTCCCCATCGTGAAGAATGTCCAACCACAGGGGACGCGGATTGGTAGTGAACCCAACACCAGCCACGGGGCAGGTGTCAAAGCTGTGTGTGCCCCACCATGATGTATGTGTTTTATCCACGCTGTCCATCCATTTTTCCACCTCATTTTAGGGCATGGGCCTAGAAATAAGGCAGATCCAAATCTCAAGTGGACCACACCACAGGAAAAAAATGTTGATTGAACGTCCACTCTTAAAAACTTCCCAGGGCCCACCGTGATGTTTATTTGCCATCCAACCTGTTGATAAGGTCAGACAGACCTGGATGAAGTGAAAACAAAAATATCGGCTTGATCCAAAACTTCTGTAGCCTCCAAGAAGTTTTCAATGGTGAGAATTCAATTCCCACTGTTTTCTTGTGGTGTGGTTCACCTGAGATTTGGATCTGCCTCATTTTTTGGCCCATGCCCTAACATGAGGTGGAAAAATGGATGGACAACGTGGATAAAACAAATACATCATGGTGGGGCCCACACAGCTTTGACACCAGCCCTGGGGCTGGTGTTGGGTTCACTAGCCAATCCGCGTCCGGATAAAGAACCCAACATTTTCAACCGCTCATATCTAGCCAAGTGGCAGCTGTTGGATTCTCTCAGCATCCCTTCCTTACAGTTACCTTCCCTCCCTTTCCCTCCCCACTCCCAACTGCAACCTACTCCAAGCAGAGAGAGAGAGAGAGACTTCTCTTCATTTACCACTCCAACTGCAGACAAGAACAAGGAAGAGAGAGAGAGTTTAAAAAAAATTAAAAAATGGATGGAAATTCCGGTGACGGTAGAGGTGGTAGGTGGGCCCGGGAGTGCGACTCCTGCCGGTCGGCGGCGTGCGTGGTCTACTGCCAGGCCGACATGGCCTACCTCTGCACCTCCTGCGACTGGCGTGTCCACGCAGCGAATCGGGTGGCGTCCCGACATGACCGTGTGTGGGTGTGTGAGGCGTGCGAACGCTCCCCGGCCGCAGTCACTTGCAAGGCAGACGCTGCGGTTCTGTGCACTGCCTGCGATGCCGACATCCACTCGGTGAACCCCCTTGCCAGGCGCCACCACCGCGTTCCGATACTCCCGATAACAGGTGGCGTGTTTGGCCCCCGGGCGGCCCACCTGGGTAGTAGGATGATGATGGTGGGCTCAGATGGGGGAAAAGAAGACAGGTGTGCGGCCCGGGAGGTGGATGAAGAAGATGCAGCTTCATGGCTGGTGTTGAATGGAGTGAAGAAGAGTAGCGATGAGAGGAATGAGTATGTGGGTGGAGGGGAGGTAGATGAGTATTTGGATTTGGTGGACTATAATGGAAATTACAATTACAATTACAATTCATGTGGGGAAGATCAGTACTACAATCAGCAGCAGCAGCAGCAGCAGAAGAAGAAGAAAGGAGGGAGGAATGAAGGGAGTGAGGGAGTGGTGCCAGTGAAGTGTGTGGAAGATAAAGAGCAACTGCAGCTGCAGCAGAATGTTCAGTTGGAATTTGAGGTTTCAAATTCTGCCTTCAGTTATACTGCTTCAGTTACACATAGTGTAAGCTCTGTGTGTGTGTGTGTGTGTTTTGTTCTAGTTTTGAAGGTGGTTCTTACGTACATCTGTGAATTTCATGGGATATATGTACTGAAGGTTTTTTTTTTTTTGGTTGCTTTTTTTTTTTTTTCTTTTAAATTTAGAAAAGTGGGTCTTTTTTGAATTTGGGATTACCCCCACCCCCCTCTCTAAAATTTATTTATTTATTATTATTTTTATGTAGAAAAGTAGCTGTTTTCTGATTTGGGGTCTTGAACCCCCCCCCCCCCCCCCCCCCCCCCCCCCCCCCCGTTTCTATGTAGAATAATAGCGCTTTTCTGAATTTGGGTCTTGAAACTACTCTTTCTCTCACAGACACACACACACACACACACACACACAAAGAAGCTTTTCTATCATATGTTTATATGGTGAGTGTTAAATTCACTGAGTTTCCTGACACATGTAATCTAGTTTATATTCCTGGCAAGTTCTTTGTTTCTATAGTAGCTCTTTTTCTGAACTTGGGCCTTGAAATTATTCTCTCTCTCACCATCCCCCCAAGTGAGCCCCCCTTAAGGATTTTTTCCTTTTTTTTTCTTCTTCTAATTTTTCTTATATATATATTTTGGGTGAAGATTTTGGATAAGAAATAAGGTCTGTTCTCCATTTCTATTTTAGGATATCTTTGAGCTTTGATCTGAACTAATCCTCGATCAGTTTTACTTCTCAATTTGGGGAAACTCTTTTTCTTTTTATCTTTGTTCCTTTTTGACTTCTTAATGCTTGCATGGGTACGTCATTCAGAGCTCATGTAATTTTCTCTTTTGATTTTTTTTTTTTTTAATTTTCTATCCTTTTCTGTGTGGATTCTTCTCTGCTTTTTAAGCTTTTTCCTTTTGTATTCTGATGGGGTGCTCTTTCTCTCTTTCTTTCCCCCTTCAAATTTCTGTTGATCTTTCTCTCTTTCTTTTAGAGTTGATGTAAGTTAGAATTTCTTATTCCTGATTTGTTCTAAAAGTTGATGTCTGGTTGTATAGATGAAGCTTTAGAGCCTTTTCCAAGATTTAATTCATTTAAGGTGTGTTTGGATGCTCAGCCAAACGGTATCCCAATAGTCCAATTAAATGTATAGAAAAATGACCAAAATGGATGTGGGATCATTTCAGTTAGAAACAATAAGCAACCCCAAATTGCAGTTCCATGTGTTTCAAGTCGGAATTGAGACAGACGAAGCTTCTATTTGGGGTGTTGTTTTAACTTTAATTAACTCAATTGTTCAATTCAATTCAATTGAGCATGCAAATCCACATAGATTACAAGTTAATTTTCAGCAAGACTTCGATTTCATGGAATTTCAATTTCTTTGAACTATCACTATTTCACGATTCTGTTCCGGATTGAGTGGTTTCTTTATATCACTCTAGATTCTTTCATTTGTAAAAATAGGGAAAAGAAAGGAAGAGGGAATTTGCTTTTCTACTCCTCCAGAATCCTTCATAATCTCTTGATTACAGAGATGATCTCTTTTAGTTTGTGAGAGAACTATCATGGTCTTTTTCTTGGAGTGATTTTTGAGAATTTGATATCAGTTGATGCTTGCATAGTGTTCGCTTGTTTTTGTTTCGATTAGTGCTCGCCGGCTTGAAATTTGTTTAAAAATTCTGCTCTTGTATGTAATAATAAATGAAAAGATCAGCCCAAATTCAATTTCTCCAAATGTTATCAGCAGATAAAATTACAGTTATTCCTTTCCTTTTGTGGGGGCCACCATTGAAATTGATCTGCTCCAGTGTTCTAATTTCTGCATTTATCATAAACCTTGATATTCATGTTTTTGTGAGTAGTAAGATCATAGCCTTTGGTTTCAGTATTTTGCTTTCCTTTTGTTCTTGTTCTCCCTCTACATTCCCCTGATATTGCCTGTTCAAGCTCTCTAATCGCGATCTTTTGTTTTTGGAGAAGTGCAAGGGAGATACTCGCAGGAGAATATTGAGGCAGATCATTGCGGTAGACATGTCCCAACGTGGCACACACGTGTGAAATCACAGCAGGCCCCACCTGATGAATGGCTCATATCTCACACATGTTCCATGTTGGCACATGTTCTGCGAAGATTGCTTCAACCCTCTCCACGCGCATCTTCTTAGCAGGGCACTTTCATATCAGGTAGGAATGTTATTTCCTTGTATTCTATTCTTCTGAATTGAATGGGCCATGAAGAAAATGTTCATGATCATCATCAGGTTTCCATGTCAGAAGCTAGTCTTGTACCGGACACGACCATGACCGATATTTCAAACTCGCACAACCGGCCTCCCAAAGGAACTATCGATCTCTTTTTGGGCAATCCTGTTCATATGGCTCCTCAATTCACTCCCATGGACAGGGAAGCAAGAGTCCTCAGATACAGAGAGAAGAAGAAAACAAGGAAATTTGAGAAGACGATAAGGTACGCATCGAGAAAGGCCTATGCCGAAACCAGGCCCCGAATCAAGGGCCGCTTCGCGAAGAGAACAGATGTAGAAATAGAAGCAGATCAGATGTTCTCTGCCAGTGTCATGGCTGAAAGTGGGTACAGCATCATTTCATTGTTTTAACTCCAACGAAAGGCACTCCCCATATAAGAATTAAGCAGTTCGAATCAGTGAGAACCATTCACAAAGAGAACCAATTGTAGAGGTCGAAGCAGATCAGATATTCTCTGCCAATGCCATGGCTGAAAGTGCAGTACAGCATCGCCCATTGTTCTAATACTAATAATATCTGCCAATGCCATGGCTGAAAGTGCAGTACAGCATCGCCCATTGTTCTAATACTAATAAAGCTTCTCCAAAGAATGCATCTTCCATACACCCATCTGCAAGTGTCAAGTATAATCATCCCATACATTCCCATCTCACACATGTGCATGAGATCCAGGCCATTTATTGAAGAAGTGGGCAATTAGAGAAGGATAACAAATGGTCGACCTTCGATGTATGCTGTACATTCACTGTCTGATTAACGGCCTGGATTTTGCCGACGTGTGATTCTTCGACACGCGGGGCTTTTTTGTTTGGTGTTTGCAGGTGCATGTATGGAAGTAGAAATCTTCTCAATCTCTCCATATGAGAGAATATTATGAGTTACCACTGTATCTTCCCTTCTCAAGATAAGCAGTTTGAATCAATGAGAATTATGAATGGTATTTTGTGAAACTCTATGCAGTTATAATCCCCATTGAAATGTATCTTTTGCGCCGTTTGAATTTTGAATTAAGGTGTAAAAGTGAAAAAAGAAAGGGAAGAAAAGAAAAAGAAAAGCTCACAGCTCAACAAGGCAATGGTGATCTGTAACAAAAGCTCACTGCACTTTTATGCCTTTCTGGTGAGAAAAGGTACTGCATCAAGGAGAACAAAGTTCAGTCACATTGTAAAGGGAAGGATGAGTGTCGGTCATTGACAGGCCTCATCCAATTCCCCCCTAATGTCGGTATGTGGCTCTTATTCAAGCTTGGCGAGCTTTTTAGCTTTAGTTGTGGGGTCCTCCACTGATCCTCAGGATCCACTCTTTTTCTCTCTCGCTTTAGTATATGTTTCCAAGCTTCCATTGGCTCGCCGTGGTGCTTTTTTCCCACTCACAGAGTATTCACTTCAGATTCTTTCTTCGTGGGGGTCGATGTTATGCCACTGAAGATAGGGAACTGCCAGTCCATGTCTGTGAGAAAGGGGAGCTCGGTTGAGATATTATGCGGCTGGTCTTGCTTTTTTGGAGGTGATGCGCAAATTGCATTATAAAGATTCCCATTTGATATCAATCATACTAAAGGAGCAATAGAAACATCCAGTCCACATCGGTCAAAGACATGATCCACCCTGATTTAGTGGACTGTCCTGATCTTTTCTTTATAGTCAGTTTCCATGTATATTGTAGCCCTTAAAATCAAAGGCTGTATTTCATTGAGTTTTAATATAAATAAACAGAGAGGTTGGGTGTTTTCTAACTCAAGAACTCTCTTTCAACATGGTATCAGAGCCAAACCCTAGCCCACCTCTCAAATCCCTCATCTCAATACCCTAGCCCTCTCTCAAATATCTTCTCCTCCCTCGTCCACGATCTGCCACAGTCCTGGCCGTCATCCTCTGTCCGGGAGCACCTACGTCCCTGTTCGCCGTCACTGTTCGCCGTCCCTGTTCGCCGTCGTCATCCTGTTCGCCGTCACAGTCACTGTTCGACGTCCATCTCCACCATCTCCGTCGTCATCAGCGGTGGAATCGACCATCAGAAGGTCGTCCGTCTCCGTACGGCCTCCACTGCCGCTATGTCTGCAGCCTTCCGGCCCACGCCTCCACCGTCCCCGTCGTCATCAGCGGTGGAATCCTCCACCGATCAAGACACCGCCAGCGGCCTCCACTACCGCTGCCGCTGCCGCTGCCTGTGCTGCTGGCGCCTAAGACGCTACCGGCTCCCATCTCCCAACCCTAGCCCCAAATATCCCATCTCCCAACCCGCCCCTGTCCACATTCCTCTTACAAAAAAAAAAAAAAAAGGGCAGGAAATTTTCTCTTATTATGTCTCTCACCTCTCACCTCTCATTATGCCAGCCATACCTCTCACCTCTCATTATGCCTTGTCCATCCTCTTGTTAATGTCCTAACTCTTGTGCCTCTCCACGGATTTTTCTCTGACTTTTCTTTATTATTTTTCTATCTCATGGCTACTGAATCGTCGGCCTCTTCTGAGATAGAACTTCGCCATTCAAATAATCCTGGATTGCGGATCACCTCTTCTCCTCTGACAGGGCCAAATTTTTTGCAATGGCAACAGGCTGTCCGTATTTTTATTGGCGGCAAGAGGAAACTTAGCCACATCACCGGGTCACTTCCTTGTCCTCAAGATGATCCGAAAAAGGCAGAATGAGAATCAGATGACATGATTGTCATGTCCTGGCTGTGGAATTCTATGGATGATAATGTTCACAGTGGTCTTCTCTTCCTCAAGATGTCAAAAGAAATATGGGATACCGTTAAAGAGCTATACAATGATGCACATAATATGTCCCGCATCTTTCAATTAGAAAAGGAAATTGCATCTCTTCAATAAGAAGACAAAAGTCTCATTGAATATTATGCTAAACTACGAAGTTTATGGGAAGAATTAGTGTATCATGATGAGGAAGACACTTACTGTGCTAAGGATGTGGTTCTAATCAAGAAACGTCAAGAGCGTCGATGTATTTTCAAATTTTTAGATGGCCTCAAAGACGAGTATGATGGACTTCGACAGCAGATTATTCGTGATGCTAAGATTATGACCTTGAACCAGGTCTACGCCACGCTTGCCCGAGAAGAAAAACGTAAACAGGTCATGATTTCTCCTGTCTCCCACCCTCAGTCTGCCTTACAGGTTGATACCTCTTCTTCATTTTTTTTCTGATCGTGGCCGTGGTCGTGGCACTCGAGGCCGTGGCCGACATCACATTTTCTGCACTCATTGCAAGCACACAAATCATATGGTTGATACTTGCTGGATACTTCATGGTCTACCTCCCATGCGTGGGGGTCTTTCTCGTGGGCGTGGTCGCTCGATTACTGGACGTGGCGCCTATTTATCTGTTACTGAATATGAAGAAGCCTCTTCTGGCCCCTCTCCCATTATGGTCCAGGTTCCCCAAGAAGAATATGAACATCTCACGGCTCAGAAAGCTGTCTTATCTGTTTCTATGTCTTCGGCTATTTCCAGTCCGGCTGTACAAGGTACATCCACCACCGTTTTTTCGTCTCAGCCCTAGGTCATTGATACCGGGGCCACTGACCATATGACTGGTATGTCTCATCTATTTCCACCTTTACCTCCAGTTCTTCCCTAGGGTCTGTTAAATTAGCAGATGGAAATCTTACCCCCATCACTGGGATGGGTTCCATTCCTCTTTCATCTAATGTCACCCTTGACAAAACTCTTCTTGTTCCTGGGCTTGCTTCAAACTTACTTTCTGTGGCCACCCTGACTAAACAACTTAACTGTGCTGCCATCTTTCGTCCTTCTCATTGTTTATTTCAGGATCTCTGAACGCGGAAGATGATTGGTGGTGGTCGTGAAGATGGTGGTCTCTACCGTTTTGATGCGGGTGTGCACCTCCAGGCTTCTGCTCATCAGATTTCCATTGATCGTGAGGATATTTATCAATGGCACTGTCGTTATGGCCATCCTTCTTTTCCAGTTTTACGCAGTTTATTTCCCTCTTTATGCTCCAAGCAAAACAATACTGTTTTTCAGTGTAGTACATGTGCTTTGTCTAAACAAAGATGTGTCTCTTTTCCTCTGGTTTTAAATAAAGATTCGGTTCCCATGTTTTCTTATATTCAGTCTGATGTGTGGGGACCCTCCCCTATTACCTCCTCTTTGGGCTTTCGTTACTTTGTTTCATTTATGGATGCTACCACCAAGATGACATGGATTTATCTCCTAAAACATAAAAGCGAAGTGTTTGATATTTTTAAATATTTTCATTCTTGGTTGGTCAATCAATTTAGTGCCAAAATCAAAATGTTACATTGTGATAATGGTGGCAAATACCTCTCCTCTTCTTTTCTCCATTATCTTCGCCAAAATGGCATTGAATCTACTACTACCTGTGCCTCGACACCTCAGCAGAATGGGGCAGCCGAGAGAAAAAAATCAACAACTTTTCAATATTACTCGGTGTCTTCTTACCGAGATGAATGTTCCCAAACATTATTGAGGTGATGCGGTTCTCACTACTTGTTACTTGGCTAATCGATTGCCACATTTTGCTCTCAATTTTCAGACTCCAATATCTCTTTTTAAAAAGGTACATCATGTTACTACTATTCCCCTTCGTGTCTTTGGATGCACTGCTTATGTGCATGATTTCTCTCCCTCCCGCATAAAATTGTCTCCCCGATCCATTCCATGCATGTTTGTTGGCTACTCTCCTACCCAAAAGGTTATAAATTTGTCAATCCTAGCACTGACAGACGTTATGTCACCCTCGATGCCACGTTTTTTGAGTCCCTCAAATTTTCTTTTCCACAATCCTCAAGTTCTTCTTCTTCTGTCACCCCTGCACCTTTCTTAGATTCCCCATCTACCATCCGTCGTCTTCCTCTTTCTGTCCCAACTCCCTCTCCACCCTCCACCTCCAATCCACCGCCACCCACCACCACCACCACTGCCTCCTCCTCCACCCATTTCTCGCCATTCTACTCGTCCCCTTAGAAAACCCTCTTACCTGCAGGATTATTTGTGTTCTCATGCCTCTGCGCCTACCTCTATGCGAAATACATCTTCACTACCATCACCATCATCGGATGCTGTGGGATTCACATCTCCAAGGAATAACGGTATCTCTTTTTCAACCTCTCATCCCATCCACCACTTTGTTTCCTATGATTCTCTTTCCTCTACATATAGGTCTTTTATTGCCAGTGTCAACTCTACCTCCATTCCCACCAGGGTGGATGTTGTTTTATCTCATCCGAACTGGAAACATGCCATGATGGAAGAAATGAATGCATTAGAAAAGAGTCATACATGGGACCTTGTTACTCTTCCTGAGGGTAAACACCCTGTGGGATGTAAATGGGTATATACTATTAAATATAAATCCGATGGTTCAATCGATCGATACAAAGCTCGCCTTGTTGCCAAAGGATTTACTCAGACTTATGGCATCGATTATACTGAAACTTTTGCTCCAGTAGCAAAGATGAACTCCATTCGGGTTCTTTTATCTCTCGCTGCAAATTTGGGCTGGCCCTTTCATCAACTTGATGTAAAGAATGCATTCTTACATGGTGACCTCAATGAGGAAGTTTATATGAGTCTTCCGCCTAGTTTTCATCGTCAGGAGGAGGAAAAGAAAGTGTGTCGTCTTCGCAAATCGATCTATGGTCTCAAACAGTCCCCACAGGCATGGTTTGACAAATTTACACATGCCATGAAACATGCCCATTTTCCACAATGTAGCTCTGACCATTCAATTTTTTGGCAACGCACAGACAGTGGGATTACAATTGTCTCGGTTTATGTTGATGATATTATTGTTATGGGTGACGATGCTACTGCAATTATCAACATCAAATCTTACCTTTCTTGTGCTTTTGAGGTGAAAAACTTGGGGTTTTTACGTTATTTTGTGGGCATTGAAATCGCTCGTTCTCGACATGGGATTTCCTTATGTCAGCGGAAATATATGCTGGACTTACTTACTGAGACCGGTATGCTTGGGTGTAAGCCTCTTGACACTCCACTGGAGGTTACCCATCAGCTTACCTCACATGATAGTGCGGTCTTTTTTTATCCTGGACCTTATCAACGACTAATCGGGCGACTTATTTACCTCACAATTACTCGGCCTGATATTTCCCATGTAGTGAGTGTCCTCAATCAGTTTATGCACTCACCTCGAGCTTCAAATCTGGATGTTGCATTTCGGATTCTTCGTTATCTCAAAGGCTCTCCTGGCAAAGGTCTTCTTTATTCTAATCATGGTCATCTACATATTTCTGCTTTTTCTGATGCTGATTGGGCCGGTTCGAAAGATGACCGAAGATCTACAACCGGCTATTGTTCTTTTGTTGGAGGAAACCTTGTCACATGGAAAAGCAAAAAAGCAGACAGTGGTGGCTCGTTCCAGTGCCGAAGCTGAATATCATGCTATGGCACATACCACTGTGCGAATTACTTTGACTTAAAATTTTCTTAACTGAGCTTGGTTTCCCTCCTCCTACTCCAATGAAAATGATGTGTGATAACCAAGCTGCCATTCATATTTCAAGTAATCCGGTGTTCCATGAGCGCACAAAGCACATCGAGGTCGACTGTCACTTTATTCGGGAAAAAGTCAAGTCTCAGGAAATTGTTACTCTTTATGTTTGCACATCTGACCAACTCGCTGATGTGTTTACTAAAGCACTACCTAAAGATCGTCATCGGATTATTTCATCCAAGCTTGGCCTTTCTGACATTTTTAGCCCAAGCTTCAGGGGGAGTGTTAAAGGAGAAATAGAAACATCTGGTCCACATCCGTCGAAGACATGATCCACCCTGATTTAGTGGACCGTCCTGATCTTTTCTTTATAGTCAGTTTCCATTTATATTGTAGCCCTTAAAATCAAAGGCTGTATTTCATTGAGTTTTAATATAAATAAATAGAGAGGTTGGGTGTTTTCTAACTCAAGAACTCTCTTTCAACAAATCAGACATTTAGTAAAACTCAACAACTTCTAGTAGAGATTGATCCCAACCTTGTATTTGGATGCAGAGGTCAGTTGAATTGCAAAATCTCAGCTTAAACAACAAAAACACCCATCTTTTGATTTTGCACAAGTCAAATCCTAATACAGCATTCGGATGCACAAGACGAATGAATCGCGGTTACTCAGTTTATTAAACAATTGAATCTCCGTCTTTTAATTGCAATCAGAGTTTTTAGTAAAACTGGACAGCTTCTAAACCCCAGTTCAACCTTAAAGCGGCATTTAGATGCACTAGCTAATTGAATTGTGGAACATTCAGTTTAAACAATGGAAACACAATTCTTTTGCTTGAGCATTCCATCTCAACCAGAGTATACAGTAAAATTCAACAGCTCATGATGGAGTTCGATCCTGACTTTACGCTTGGATGCACGAGTCAATCAAATCATGAAACGTTCAATATAATTAGTCAATTGAATGATGAACATTCAGTTTATGTTGGATGGCCCACTTGGGGCCATCTATTAATGGGTGAGTCCCATGCATTTTTCTCTCCTATATCCCTCTTCCAAATTTTCTTACAAATTTAAATTTGAATTTTATCAGTTTGTTTTACATTTCCCCAGGGTAAATGATGGTAAATAGAGGTAAGTAGGTAGTTATTACCACTCACATCTGTTTAGGGCTGTAAATGGGTCAGTGGACCCGATGGGGTACCCAAACCCAACCCATTTAGACCCGACCCAGACCCGACCCATTTGTTAAATGGTACGGGTCTGGGTCCAAGAATAGACCCATTTGTTAAACGGGTTTGGGTCTGGTTTCCTTTATATTAGGCCCGACCCAACCCGACCCAAACCCATTTAGTAAGTGGGCGGGTTTGGTCTATGTTACAAGGGACCCGTCCAGCCCAGACCCGGTTTTAAGCCTTGTAAAATGCTTGCATACTTGATCCAGACCCGGACTCATTAGACCTGGCCCATTTATAAATGGGTCTGGGTGGATCTCCCTCTACCAGACCCGGACCCCATTTATAAATGGGTCTGATGGGCTGACTCAGACCCAACCCGACCCGACCCGGACCCGCCCATTTAGTAAAAGGGTCTGGGTCTAAAATTTGGACCCATACCCGTTTAGTAAATGGGCGGGTCTGGTTTTGGCTAAACCCGCCCCGAACCTGACCATTTACAGCCCTACATCTGTTTATTTGAATGAGTATATCCTCGTTATAAATGATGTTTGAAAAAGATGGACGTACATTTGTGGGCCCCACTATGATGTCTATGACATATCCATGCCATCCATCAATTTTACTCAAACATTTTAGGGCACACTCCAAAAAATGAGGCAGATCTGAAACTCAAGTGGCCCACACCATATGAAATTTTGGCTGTAAAATGCTTTTAACGATAGGAGTTCAACCCATTGTTTTGTGTTGTGTGGTCTCCTTGAGCTTTGAATTTGCCTCAATTTTGGATTTATGCCCTAAAATCACCTTGCAAAATGGATGGACGGCGTGGATAAGCCACATGTATCATAGTGGGCCCCATATGAAATTCGCACCCTCAATGTTAGTGTACGAAGAAGCAAGTATCACTGTCATCTTTGAAAAACGTGCATGTAATTACTTTAAAAATAATGACCACTTGTATTTACATCCTGTAAATGCAAAACAAATTTTGGCCCTTAAATTCAAAGAGGATTGGAATATGGAAGAGAGATCGGATGTGATAAGGGATAAGCCCTACCTCATCCAAGCTCTCATATCATCCTTGATCCCCCCCTTTATTAGAAGGGAGGTATTCTCTTGTCAAATGCATTCCAATCAAGAGAGTTTCCCATGGAGAAAATAGGCAAAGAAAAAATACCCATTGTCCATTAGGCCTATCTCTAGGTGATCTAAAGGAACCATCTTAACCATAAAATTAGAAGGGTGATCAGATCCTCTCCACTCCCATAGTAGCTAAGGAAAACTGCTAGCATAAACTCTTCATATTTGATTTTATACAAAGGTCCCAAGATCATGTAGATTTCATCAAATCCTACAAGCCCACCCATCCAGGCCATTCAACAGTGGTATTAGAACTAACCATAACTAATCTTCAATTTGTGTGGATGGTAACCGAGGTAAGTAACCGTCTCCCTTTTAAATATAAATTTTTATTATTTTTATTACATTTTCTTTTCTATATATTGTTTGAGACGTGTATTGACGCGTGTTGGGAGGGGCAACCCCTAGTGGGGCCCACCCCAAAGTGTTGCTCCAGTGTTGGTTCTACTCGATTTCTCATAACTTTTCTCCTTTGAATGTGATACAATTGGGACGGATATTGGGGTGGTTCTCATGTAAGGCGGCCGTCTAGTCACGTTTTCAAATAAGATTTTGACGGATTAGCACATGGGTTGTCTAGGGCTGCACATTTGCTGGTTTAACCCGATCTGACCCAGTAGAAACCCGATCCGCCCTGACCCGGCAGAGAAAATGGTCTGGTCCTGGGTGAAGCGGTTGAACCGTTTTTAATCTAGGTACGGTTTATGATACATGCCAAACCTGACTGACCTGACTCGTACCCAGACCTGTGGATACCCGACCCGTTCCGTCTTACCTAAACCACCCCGAGTTTTGTTAGAGTATTCTAAAAAAAACCTTCGAGCATGCCCTCCTTCGGTGTTTGGAAATTGAAACTTTGGATGGTAAGGCGGTAAAAACACCTAGCTGTTTTCGCCCTTATTGTGGGGGTATTTTTTCATGAGGCTTAACAGGGAACTCCAATTCATTTCTTTGGGGCCCATGGTTAGGTTATCCAAGCCATTGATCTGATGCCCTGTCATAAGTACACAATCCCTCCAAAAAATATTTCAAATTGAAAGATTGTATGCCCCCGACTTAGGCCTTCTTGTACTCTTCATTAAATGCGGACCATTCACTTGCATACAAATGTCAAAAGGTTATGATTGTTGGGTCAAGGAGATTCTTTGGGCATGGTCCATTGATGATTGGAACCACAATCTCAATGGTTTGGATCACCAAACGATGCGTCCCATCCTGTATGAATTATGGGCATGCTAGGGAAAGGGAAGTTCTGCATGCAGTTGAATAATTTATATCCATTCAAATCAGATGAAGAGTTCTTGCTAAAGCCTTTCGCAGAAAGTTCCTACATTTGGAACCTAGCCAGGGCCCACTGTGATGTTTGTGATAAATCCAACCTGTCCATCTATTTTGTGAATTCAGTCCTAACCCGACCCGACCCAGTTCAGCATATAAGGTCGGGTAAGGTTAGGGTTGACCCTTTTGCTAGTAGAGTAGGGTTAGGGTTGGATCAGCCCAACCTGGTCACAACTCAAACTGAAATTCGAACCTTTAAAATATGTTTAGGTTTGATCCAGGATTGGGCCCAACTCGACCCTAACCCGACCCGTGTGCAAGCCTAGGATTGTCCATGTATGAGAAAGTGATGCTCTCCATCTTCCATTCCGTGTCGAAATGGTTACACAACTTACTTGGGCGCTACTTTATGATCTTAACATATCACCATAGCATAAAGTATATGCTAGACCAATTGTGCAAATTATATATGAAATGAATGTCAAAGTTGTTAGGTTCAGTCATTGCAGTATCGATAATATCGGCCGATATCTCCACCAATTGTGCAAATTATATATGAAATGAATGTCAAAGTTGTTAGGTTCAGTGATTGCAGTATCGATAATATCGGCCGATATCTCGGCCGATATTATCGATATCGGTGCTCGCCGATACATATCGGCAGAGTAATAACAAAAAATCTGTCTGATTCCTTGGTATCGCACGATATATCGTGCGATATCGAAAATATCGCAGTTTGTATCGATATCGCACGATATATTGGCTCGATATCGTGCTTTTTCCTGCACGCGATTCCAGATATCGTCGATATCTGAACGATATCGTCCAGATATCGTCCAGAACGTCTAGAACGTGGGAGCAGCTTGGTTTTTTTGGGTTTTTGGGAGAAAAAACGTCTGCAGGCCTAATTTTTCTCAAATTTCTCCTACTTAAATTGATTTTGGGAAGATTACGGAGCTTCCATTGCAAGAATCTCAAAGGATACGGTTGCTTTTGAAGGAAATCCAACGGTGGCCCACTATTGAACTCGGTGAGGATTTTTTCTTCCAATCTCGTTTTATTTTCGTTCAATTCGACTACAACTTGTTTTAAATGAGTTGAAGTACTTAATTGTTCATGTTTTGCATGAAAAATCATGTATTTTAACCTTCGATTTCGAGATTTGAGCTATGGGGCAAATTTGGGGAAAATTCGAAATATCCCAATTCCTCCCAAATTACCTGCAATGTTGGATTGAAAACAATATTTTAAGGATGTAGGGGGGCTGATCTATTGATTGGCAGCATTTCCCCCAAAATCGAAAATATTTAATTAATTTTTTAATTACTAATTAATTAAAAAATACTTAATTATGAAATTTTTTCGAATTTTTTTTTTGTAACAATTGTAAATCCACTTGTAAGTCAGAATAATAGTTATTATGTTAGTAATTATGCATCACATACACTCCAATTTCATGATTCAAGTGTATGTGGCCCGATTTGGGAGAAATTGGGAAATTTCAAAATTTTCTCAATTCCTCCCAAATTATTATTATTTGCAATGTTGGATTCAAAACAGCATTTAAAGGATGTAAGAGTGCTGATCTATTGATCGGCAACATTTTTCCCCAAAATAAAAAATATTTAAATAATTTTTTAATTACTAATTAATTAAAAATTAATTAATTATGAATTTTTTCAAAAATTTCTTTTGGAATAGTTGTCAATCCACTTGTAAGTCAAATTAAAAATTATTATGTAAATACTAATAAATCTCACATACTCTAATTTCACATACTCTTGTAACATTTGTATATGTTATGGAATCAATTTATACAATGGTTGCATCAGTTCAGTCAGATAGCGCATAGCTTAGGATCCTTTTACAAAGGAACTCCTTTATGTGGACTTTTTTTTATACATATTATGATTTAAATATGTGTATTGAGGTCTATTTTAACAATCCCTGAAGTTTCATTGAAAAATTCAATCAATTTTCCAGTGTTTCCCCATGTTTCCCAAAAAGCGCGATACATTCCGCGATACAACTAATATTTCCCACCGATACGCAATATGTATCTGTATCCCAAGGGTGCGAAACGTAACGCGATACCGATACTGCGAACACTGGTTAGGTTATGAATTTACTATCGCCTCTCATAAGGGAAGCGATAATAAAGCTACCCATGCGTTGTCATGTAAGAATGGAGATGGTGTAATAGCTGCTATAACTCTTTTAGTTTCGACATGGTTGGATCGCATCAAAGATAACTATCATTAGGATGCCACTATCCAACTATTACTATCATCCTTCGATTTAAACCCTTTTGCTTCTCCTAAGTACTCAATGTTGGATAGTATAATCCACTATAAAAGCCACATTTTGCTCTTGCCTTCATCCTCTTTATACAATGAGTTGTTGTAGCACCTTCACTGTTGGCCATTTCGGGTCCTACAAGATTGCATACAGCTCTTCAATATTTTTCCTATTTAAAGTGGGTGAAGTGTGAGGCGAAGAAATTTGTAGCAGAATGTGGAGTTTATCAATGGAATAAGCCAGAGTTAGTCAACCAACCTACCCTCTTATAGCCTGTATCTATATCGGATGGTATTTGGATGGACATTTCAATGGACTCCTCCTTTCCCATGGTAAAAGTTCTATATTTGTGGTTGTCGATTAAATCACCAAATCAACTCATTTTGTTACCTTAGTATTGGTGGGATAGGAGGGCCTGTAACGGAAGCAAAGCCGAACACAAGCAGCAAATTGAATCAAACAAGCAACACAATGCAATCACAATGCATACAACCACCCACACATAGACAATCCGAATTTAACGTGGCAAACCCCTCACGGGTAAAAAACCACGGCACAAAGCGACACCAATCTACTATAATATTAGAAGTTACAAGAGATGGAACCCAAAACCCAAGATCATAAGCCCACAAGAAAAACCCAAGCTTTCCCAAGAAGAAAACCATCTTCTTAAGCTCTTTTTCTCATCTATAAGCTCTCTCAATAATCTCATAATACACTCCTTAAATAGGAGAAAAACCGAATTAGAAACTCTTTGCGCAAAAACCACGCAAGAAACCAAGTTGTGCAAGGATACTGCCAACTGGCAGGATAGCTTAAAATTCCTCTAGCAGCTTTGCTGCCTTGCTTCATTGTGACTGACCGATCAGTGGTCCTATGCAAACAAATTTGAGGCGTCCTTTTCCACCAAGCATGTCCTTACATCTCAATCAAAGTTGCTCATGGGGATGGCCAAACAAAACTTATCAACTAGTGACTTAAAACATATTTACATTGCTTCTCCAGTCTTCAATTGTGTCATTGGGTTCATTGGCTTTCTTGGGCGTAGTATCACCTTCCACACGTCCACTCACATGACTCCCCACTAAATGGTATTCAACCAATCTCCCCCATTGATCATGACATACCTACCCAGTTCTATTAGTGCACAACACACCAATCACACTCAGGTCTATAGTTCAAGTGGCGGACTAAGTGAAGATAGCATCGTTTCTTTCAGCACTGAGGTCATGGTATCGATTCCCATAGTAGGGGTGGCTAACATTGTGATGTGACTAACAGGAGTGGTTGGGTGTACTAACAATAATGGGGTGTGTGAGCTAACCCATTAAAAAAAAAAAAGCCCTCCATGATCGCATGAAACAAGCTACAGATAAACAACACACTGAAAAAGAATTTGATGCCGGCAATATGTTTTTTTTTTTTTTTTTGCCTCCAACTCTAACGACAAGCTTTGGTTCATATGCAAAACAATTTAAAGTTTTCACCTAGGTTTTATGGTCCATATCAGGTTCTCTAATGTATTGCGTCGTTGCAGATAAGTTGGATTTGCCTCATTCATCTAATATCTATTGGTAGATTGAGTGAAGATAACCTGGTCTCAACGCGGTCAAGGTATCGAATTCCAACATGGAGGTGGCTAACATTGCAGGGTTACCACAGTGTGGGTGTGTGTGTACGAGATAAAAATAAAAAATAAAAAATTAAAAATAAAAAATAAAAATTCCATTGCCTCGCAGGGGAGATATATGCGCACACGACTACCGACCTTAGGTGTTGACGTCACCAAGTTACGTGGGCCCCACCATGATGTATGTCTTTTGGGGCCACGGAAGTTTTGAATCAAACTGATATTTATTTATTTATCCTTAATCAAGGTCATATTGACCTTTTGAACAGGTTGGATTGCAAATAAACATATTGGTGGGCCCTAGAAAAGTTACAACGATGGTCGTTATTAATCCCCTGCTTTATGTGGTATGGTTCACTTGAGCTTTGGATCTACTAAAATTTTGGACTCATGTCCTAAAATGATCTTATTAAATGGATGAACAGTCTGGATACAACACACATTATGGTGGGCCCTAGAAAAGTTACAACGATGGTGGTCAATCCCCTGCTTTATGTGGTATGGTTCACTCGAGCTTTGGATCTACTAAATTTTTGGACTCATGCCTTAAAATGATCTTATTAAATGGATGAACAGTCTGGATACAACACACATTATGGTAGGGCCCATAAAACTTGATGACGTCAACCCACCACCTAAGTCGGTGTTGCGGCACACCGGGAGTGGATTGGGTACCATCCCCTGTGGGACCTAGCTAGAAACGGACGGTCCTGTCAGGGGCTATGTGGGGCTCACCATGATGTATTTGCTTTATCAAAACCGTCCATCAATTTTGAAAACTCATTTTAAAACATAAGCTCAAAACTGAGATAGATTGAATGCTCCACTGGACCACAGAATGCCTGCCACTGATGTGTCTATTTCATCCAGGTCCATGTGAACTTATGAACAGGTTGTATGTCAAATAAACATCACGGTGGATCCTAGGAATGTTTCAAGGTCATTGTCACCACTGCTTCCCATCGGTGTGGTCCACTCGAAACTTTGATCTACCTCTTTTTTCAAATCATGCCCTAAAATGGCATTTCAAAACGGATGGACGTATTGGATTAAACACTTATAATATGGTGGGCCCCACAGAGCCCCTGACAGGACCGTCCATCTCTAGCTAGTCCTGGTGGGGGTAGTACCCAATCCGCCTCCCAGGCAATCGACTTCTAGAACGACATGGATTTCCTGCCAAAGGCTATCGGGCTTAGGAAGCTGGGGGGGGGCCCACAGTAATATTTGTGATAAATCTACTCTGACCACCAGTATTTCCGGTTCATTTCAGAACATGCTACAAAAAAAGAGGTGAATCCAAAACTCAAGTGGGCCAGCGAGAGGAAACAATGGGAATGGAATGACCACTATTGAAACATTTATATGGCCACAAAAGTTGTGTCAGGCTAAGTTTTTGGTGTTTTCAATTCATCCCAGTTGCAATGACCTTATCAACAGTTTGGATGGCATATAAACATCAAGGTGGAGACCAGGAAGGATTGAATGGTGGGCATTTCTTTCCCCACTCTTTCCTCACCGTGGTGAGTTTTGGATCCTCCTCATTTTTTTGTCACATGTCCTAAATTGAGCTCAAAAAACAGATGGACAGAGTGAATTTCTCTTGCTTTCGTTATCTTTTAATTGTAAGTTATTTCTATCATTATTATCATTTCTTTTAATCGTAGGTCATCTCATATTATTATTATTATAGTTGCTTGTTACGAGGGATGCATGTTATCTATTTGAGAAAACAATGACAGCATTCTTTCTTTCATTTCTTCTTTCTTTCCCTCTCAATTCTCATTTTCTTCATTATTCGTTTCTTCTTACTCACACATTTGATTAAGGCACACATCAAAAGATGACAAAAACTAATGGTATCTTCATCCAAATCGATTCAAAAGTTTGGTGGGGTCCAGCTACGGCCATCTCACGGCTGTAAAGCACTGAGCTGTCATGCTGTAGTGGGGTGGACCATTTGATGATTTCCTGTATTGCATGAGAGGCTGGTAGCCACCAAAAACCAGAGTGGAGAAGGAAAGGTGACGACATATAGTAGATTCCTATTCTTTTTCCTTTTTTTCCCTCAAGGCTTATCCACTTTAGTTTCCTTGTATGGTAAATGCTTAAGAATATCCAAACAAAACAAAGCCTCCTTCCTACTGCCTTTCCAAGGGATGAAAAAGGAGAAAACAGGTCCAATTCACCTTTTAAAAGTAGGTAGGAGAATCATGTATTGCCATCTTTCACATAATTAAAAAAAAAAAAAAAAAAAAATCATGAACAGCAGGCCATGATAGACTTCAAACGGGTGGGATCCTGACTGTGGGGCTCACCTTGATGTATATGCATTACATCCACGCCGTCTGTCCAGATTGAAAACTCATTTTAGGGCATAATACAAAAAATGAAGCAGACCCAAATCTCAGGTGGACCATAGTACAGGAAACACTGGTGATTGAATCCCCACCATTGAAAACTTCATGGGATCCACCGGAATGTGTATTTGCCATCCAACTGGTTGATAAGGCCACAAAGACCAAATATAATCTTGATCCAAAACTTTTGTGGCCCACGAGAAGTTTTTAAAGGTGATTTACTACTGTTTCCTGTACTATGGTCCACCTGAGATTTGGATCTGCTTCATTTTTTGGATCATGCCCCTAAAATGAGTTTTCAATAAGGACGGCGTGGGCCCCACAGTCAGGGATCCTACCAAGCTCGGTGGAAGCCGCAACAACCTCAAAGGGGGGCCATGGTCCACCATCCAACACTTCTTTTTCATGTTCCAATTTGTATGGGATCCCTTCTCTCCCTTACGTTTTTGCATTGAACTTTTTTATTTTATTTTATTTGTACTTTTGAGGTGTTTCATCATCCTTCAATGATCTTATTACTTTTGTGTATGTCTCTTTGAGCTCAGCATGCATGTGTTTGGGAATTTTGCTTGTTTTGTGATTGAAATATCCTCCAGTTTGGAGTGGGCCCCATTTCAAAAAGATTTATAATATCCATTGCTAACTTCATTAACCTCTCTTTCTACCAAAACAATCAGCACCCATTATATGATAGAATCAGATGGTGGGGGTCCACTGCCTGATACAGTGGGAAGTGACCACACCGTTTGATCAGGGCGCGGCTTCGGTGGATCTCTGTGGGGCCCACCATGATGTATTTGCCTTAATCCACGCTGTCCAGTCCATTTTTGAAAGCTCATTTTAGGCTGTGATCCAAAAAATAAAGCAGATTAAAATCTCAGGTGGACCACACCACAGGAAACAGTGGTGATTAACTATTAAAAATTCTCATTTTAGGCTGTGATCCAAAAAATGAAGCAGATGCAAATCTCAGGTGGACCACATCACAGTAAATAGTGGTGATTAACCATTAAAAACTTCTTGTGGGCCACAAAAGTTCTGGATCAAGCTGATTTGCATGGTCCCTTCATCCAGGTCTTTGTGACCTTATAAACATGTTGGACGGCAAACAAACATTCCAGTGCCCCCAAAGAAGTTTTTAATAGTGGGTATTCAATCACCACTGTTTCCTGTGGTGTGGTCCACCTGAGATTTGGAACTACTTCATATTTTTGAGATTGCAGCCTAAATTGAGCTTTCAAAACAGATGGATGGCATGGATGTAAGGAAAATACATCACAGTGGGCCCCACTATCATGGATCCACCCACCTTGGCGCTTGTTTGATCATGATTTACTTCCATTCTCTACAGGAGTGGCCCACCCAATGTGAGGGACCATCCTAATTTATGTGTATGGTCATTTTAAAAGTGGGGGCCACCTAATGTGCCACTCACATGTGGGGTTCGCAAACCTCTACTCATTCAGTGATGCGGGGGAGAGAAGCTATAAAGGTGGAAGATTATGTGGTCTGAAAACCAGACTGAATCAAATTATCAATGAGATCACTATCCACTGTTTCTAAAGTTAGTGTACAAGCCCCCATCTACAGTGACGATTTTTGTATCACGTGTTTTTACCTCCATCGATCTTGCATGTCGAAATGGGAGCACCCAAGATCTTGATATGCAACAGCCATGGATATTTATCTGCAAGAACAACAGACCACATGGACATTTCTTCAATAACCAGTGTCTGTATCGGATCTGATGACAAAGGAACACAAACAAAAGTGATGGAGAACCTTGCCTTCATGCGTGGATATTGCCTGATCATGCTCATGGCTTAATCCTCATGTTCACCTTCATCTTCAGAATCTACACAAGAAACCAAAACATTTCAAGATCGCAACATGCAAGAAAAAAAAATAGTAATGGTCGTCATTCTTGTTACTATGTTAGCAATGTTATGTTAGATGAGTGAAACTTAAATAGTACCGACTGTATGGATGTCCGGTCCCAACAAACGAGCTCCTCCACTCAATGAGGTGGTCCAGTGTATGAATCAAATGGACGGGTAAATAAAATTTGGCCATCTTTTTAGCCAGTCCATTTGTTTCATATGCTACTTCCCCACCTGATCAACTGTGCCTACTTGTGCCAGGGGGTTGGCACTATGGGGCCCACCTGATGGACGGCTTAGATCTTGCACACTTTGTCAAGTTGAAACTTTTGGCAACATGTATGAGGCTGAGGTACAAACAGTTGGAATTAGCAACCCTCTACCATTTTCTAGCTTCCATTACTAAACATGGCCACCAATTGATTTTATTTTCACAATTTTCTGAAATGATTAATTGTGTTCCATTCCACAGTCCACTGAACTAACCAATCAAAAGCACTAAATAAATTCAGTTACATTTCAATAAGTAAATAAGGTACATTTGGTTGCACCAAATATCATTGAAATTTCATGATATTTTGTACCAAATAAGATTGATTGATCATGATATTTGGTGCGCCCTAAATAAATAATGACCTGACTTCATTTATCATTTTCATTTTTTTCACTAGTGAAACTGAAGTCAATGATAGCAAAATCTTGTAAGCCTTTCAGTTGAGTGACCAAGATGCAGGCTCAGTTACTTTGGTTTGCCAACAGAATTGTCTCGATCACTCGATGAAGGAAGATCTTAATCTTGCAATTTCCAAGAAAGAGCAATAAAGTCACTGCATTGGCATGTATATTCTGAAATCTGGGTTATATTTCAAAATCTTGGAAAATGTTAGTGATTTCTATGGAATGGGAAGTTTCGGTAATTGTGCATGACATGTATAAAAAAGGGAGAAGGGGAAACGTGATCTCAACAGCACCACTTTGCTTTCCAGAGCGCAGGCACTTAAATTGGATATGTGGATTGGTGGTCCATGTTCTGAAACTGTGCACCAGGTGCGTCCTGCAGTTGATGGACTACTTACATCAAATTGCACAGATGGGTGGATCCTACCCAGCCAATTGGTGGACCTTTTCCCATCCAATGCTGAACTTTGGTAGACTGCCTTCTATCGTCCATTTCTGAGTCAACGATTTGGCAAGGTTTTCTGGTTGTGGGATCCATGGCAGGATCCACCCAATGAAGTGTCAGGATCAGGGACTGTTTTTCCGCAAGCCCAATTTTTGCGGGAGCCGAAGACAAGGAGCACCATTTCACATGCACCAAATATGTGTCCTCTTATCAAAATTAGCAGATTGTTATACTTCTCGTGTTCATGCTCGAGTGTGTGCCTGTGTGTGCATGCATATGCCTAAAAAAAAAAAAATCATCAGAGGGCATAACATACCAGATCGGACATCATCTCCAAGATGGCCTCTTGCCTTTATTTGTTTAATAAGCATCCGGTACATCAAAACCCACCAATAAATATGAAGAACAAGCAAGCAGAAGAGGAGAGTATTGAACAGATAATAGTATATGGGTCCCTCGACCTTGTGCTTGTCCTTGTCCAATGTCAAAAGAACCTCATAACTGCAAGACAATGGAATTATAGAGCAAAAACCCACGAGTCAAGACCTTGTTTCTGTAAGAACTTCCCACTAATAAAAAAAGAAAAAAAGAAAAAAAAAAGAAGGAAAAATGAATAAGAGAAATGCTCCAATGTTCTCAGAGCACTATAAATTTTAGTGCTCCTAGTTGCAAGGGTTCACTTGAACAGTCCAATCAATCGATCTGAGCTGTTCATTAAGTCAAAAACACGTTTCGCAGGCTACAATGAAAAGATCGCTCTGATCGGATGATCTAATCAATCCTTGATTTGGCTGTATCTTCTACAGCCATCCTTTTTCTAAGCCATGGATGGGATGTTTACAATTGCCTAACAGGAGTGATTCTTTAGAACCATAAGCAATCATGAAGGGTCCCAAGAAATAGATGGATCAAATTGTTTACTGGAACTATTTTTGTGGAAATGGTCTTGACCATCCATATTAAAGGCCATTGATCAAATGGAATATTTGTTTGAATGGTGTGATGTTCGCATGGTAGCCCATGAAATGTGTGTTACCTAAATGAACAGTCTAGTCAATCATTGGACTGTCTATAGTGTCACAATGCCACTAGGAGCACTATAGCTTATGATGCTCCGACAGCATTGGAGCATCTCTCTTTAATATCTAAATCCTAACATATGTCTAATCTCTTTGATGCAGATATGTATGTAATCTTTTGTATCATGCCCATTTACTCAGAGCTTATTTTTGAATGCTTCATAAAAGCACAATAAGAAATTTCATTTTCCGTTCATCAATTTTGTTCTCCTAGTTCAGGTCAGACGGTAGGAAGATCTCATATCATAGACATGTAGAATTGTATAAGTCATGTGTCACGGCCTGTGATTTACTTGGTTGGTCAACCTTAGTAGAAAAACATGCATACTCGGAGTGTGAGTCCCACTGACTAGACGGACAAATCACAAAACAGTAATAATTCTGTTTTTCCAACTCGAGCAAGTACATGTATGTAGGTCGTGTTTGGAATTAGCCCAAATCAGCATTTAGTTGAGTGTGGGATAGCTTTGTTTTGAACATACCATAGTGTTTGCAATGGTAAGGAAAATGAAAAATTGAATGGCTGAGTATTAGTTCTTGGCTTTTCAACCCTAGAATAATAGTTTCATTTGTTTCCAGTACTCAAAACAATTGAAACATTAACTCGCCAAAAAGCATACTTATTTTTCTAAAGGTAATGATAATTTTATTAAGAAAAGGGCAAAGACAAGGAATCAATGCTTGGAAAATTACAAAGCAACAGCCTAGAAGGATTCAACATAAACAAAATTACGATCTGCGAAAGGCTAAAGTGCAGATGCCCAAAACGTCACTTCCAATTTGCCTTCCAAAACACACCCACAAGGCCACAAGATTGATTGCAGAATCATCAATTATTGCACACACTCCAAATAGACCACAACCCCGCAAGGAGTGCAAGAAGCCATAGGATTATCCCTTTTGAAGCCAACACTGCCCCCATGACATGCCAAGAGAAAAGGCCCTATTGACTTTGGCATCGCCCATTGACAATGGAAAAAATAAAAAAGTTACCCCAAACAGCCCTAGCAAATGGGCAATGAATGAAAAGATGGTCCTCCAATTCAGCATACCAGAGGCACAAGATACGCATATTAGGACTGAGAAAGCATACTGCCAGGCCTCTATTTGGGAGGAATTCTAAGTGCATCCTAAAGTCTAGTAGGGTTATGTAGAGAGACCTCTCTCACGTGAATGTCCTTTCCAAAGTATTTTCTAGTTATCCCATCAACATCGAACTCTCACAAAGATCATTTCCACAGAATGGTTCAAGCAAGCTTTTCTATCATGAATTTTGTGATGATCATTTGTATAATGCTCAATAGTTCAATTATTTTACCATCACTTTGAGTGGTCTGAGAAACCTTGGCAGACAGTGACGCATTGCCAACTAGGAAAGGATTGTTCCTAATTTTTCAATTTTACGAAAGAAACAGTTATCTCTGAATGCTTTATCGAGCTCACATAATCCGGTCAGTATTTTTTGTGTTAATTTTGTCTCCTCTAATGGTACTTGAAATTGGATGATTGATCACATAGAACTGATTATATGCTACAACCCTTTCTATGCCTCGAGAATTCTAGTTTATCAATTTACCCTCGAAATTCTAATGTTTTTCTAGGGAAAAATGCTTGTAAAAAGGGTTGTAGGTTATCAGTTCACTTAAAATTGCTGCCGATTGGGTCCTTTCTCAAAATTGTTCAGCCTGGAACTTGGGTGTCTTCCATTTTGAAATACACTAACGCATCCACGCTCGTGCTGCCTTCTCAATTGATGAGTAATAAAACCCCCCATGCAAGACAAGGCCACCTCTATCCTTTAAAGTCCAAGTTGCCCTTCCCTCTTTTTTCCTCCTGCTATATTAATAACAACACTTTTTATTGATTTTCATAAGGGACACGGCAATCAAAATTCAGAATTTTCATATGGGCACTGATGTAAATTTCACATTTCACATCATCAAACTACCAATGAGAAACATGAATCCTTAGGTAGCACACCAGTTTGATACCATGTAAGGATTCTAGCGGGCCTGAATTATTGAATCAAGAATGAATGCATGCAACTAAAAGAATAAATTAAATGGGTGATGATCACCAATATGGCCTGGGATGAGCGACATAGTCAATGTTTTGATATATAAACATAATCAAAGTTTTGTTTGAGAGGTAAAAAAATGGGATGGGAGACATGCAGATAAAATTTCAATGATTCTTCTGTGGTTGAGAGATCAAGTACGCTTCACTAGAGTGTGATCATTGGAGATACTGGACTGTTTCTAACAAGTCTGTGATCACTGAAACTGCTTTCCATCGTTGAGGTCTTTCAGCACTTCTCTGCACTGGGGATCTAGGGACTGTGCTGAATACCCCCCCTTCGTCCAGTGCTGGCAAGTGACATTTAGGTCTCCCAGCAGTTTTGCCTCTATTCACCATCATCAAGGCCTTTTGACACCAAGTGCACTGGAGGGGATCTGCCAGATGCCTACCCATCTTCCAGTGCCGACCTGTGATGTTCGGGTCTCCAATTGAATTAGCATGATTTCTTCTCTCATGTTCTAGTGCGCTCTAGTTGGAGATTTCTAATCTGTCCCGCTATAACAATGGATGACTGGTTGAGAAATTGAGTTTTGGTGAAAAGTAATAAAGAAAGTGGTACTGGTTACTGGCTTGGGTAACCAGTAACTAATTGTTGGGCTTAGGTCATTTTAGCCCAACTCGGTGCAGCCCGTCTAAAAGGGCACTTAAGTAATTCAGATTATCCCCCCCTTCTGTTTTCAATGTGCTGCAATTGCAATTGCCATCAGCGGGCCTCTCTCTCTCTCTCTCATCTCTTCTTTGGCTAATATCATTATCATATCAGCCCATATCATACCAGCTTGCAGTAGACACCCTGCCTTAGGAAAGTCGGCTCAAGAATAAGGAAATAATCCCAATAAACCTTGCAGAATAAAGGACCCAGCCAGGAGGGCGAGTAATATTTACTCACACCCTGTGAAATGTGCTGAACTGACAACACTCGAAGGTGGTCCCTGTCCTCAATTTTGGTCTGATCAATGGTGATCTTAGAGTTCATTGGTAAGTTTTTGAAAAGCCATATAAGCCCCAGGTGTCGCTTTTGTCGAATCAACGCACTGATTTCAAAAAATCGAGTTCCGCAAGAAAATGTGTCATGATGGATCAAAGCAAGATTGGCCTCAATCACAAAAACTTTGACTATGCTTTGATAATTGATTGCAATTATTCTTGATCTTCATGCCATTGTAACAGGCGTTGGAAGAGCTTTCAATGGTATATAGATAATGGAAAATGGGCTTGGGGACTGCAACATCCATGGTCCACAATGTTGAATAGCTGTCAAGAGAGTTGTATGATTTGTCCAGCCAATACTAAAGAATTCCAACCTTTTTTTGTTTTTTTTTTTTTTGTTTTGAGAATTGAGCATATTATTAAAAAGCCGCAAAGCTGCGGAGGGGCCCCAAGCAGAGACTACAGAAAATAAAAATTAATCACGGCGCCCAGCCTTAATTCAAGGTTTCTCTTTTCTTAAGTGCGATAAAGGAATAAAAGCCCTTCTTAACCCCTTTAATCTCATCAATAAATCAAAGAATCTCTCTAGAAAATGCCTGAACTAAGGAAATTCCAAAAAATGCCCAATTAGGCAACTTCTAGACAGATTCATTTCTAACAACTGTTCTTATCCAAAAGAGGCAAAGACCATCTTGTCATTGTATCTGATTGATGAGAATAAACCTCCCAATTTTGACAATACCCTTTTAAATGCATCTCATCTCCTCTCATTTTGCAGGAATGCCACTCAAGAATCTATAAAAGGAGGATAATTCTACAAGGAGAAGGCCTTTGGATCTCAAAACTCTCATGTGCGGAGAACCTACCCAAAGAGGAGAGAGAAGAGCATTAGAGAAGAAGAAAACAAGGAGTATGGAGAAGAAGATGACCTGGAGTTTGAATGTAAGGAAGGGAAACTCAAAAAGGGTTATCCTGGCTTATGTTCTCTCTGTCTACAAGCCAAACTCTGGCAATAGGAGCCGAACTGCAGATTGTAGAAGGAGATCAAGTCCAAGAAGATATCATAGAGCCGCCGTTTTCTTATTACTTCTCTTATATTTACTAGTTGTATCATTCATTGTATTTTATTTCTGTTAAATGCTTTGGAATTAGTTGAATTCTCTCTCCTTTGTTCATATTTCTTGGTGTGGAGACCGTGCAAACGGACAAGAGGAGGTGCCTAACACCCTAACCCATTCTCCTCTTGTAACCAAACCCCTTCCTCCTATCTCGGGTTAAATCAGTGACATTGGAGTTAGATTCAGCTTTTTCAATAAAAATTAATCTTTACCTTCAAGAAAAAAAAAAAAATCATTCCATTGTGCGTTGTTCTAGGTCTACACACATCAACTTGACTCCCAATTATGGTGATTTGAGCCAAACCGCACCCAGCATCAAATCACAACCCCAGCATCCACAGCAACCTAACCAATAAGCTGGCCAGTAAAACATGAAGAAACTCAACTCAATCAGATTTCAAGTCAGTTCAATAAAAAACTTGATTTGACCAAGACCCTAATGAAGATATCAGCTCAACTTGCAAACAGTTTGACCAATCTTGTCATTTTTTCTTCTTCTTCTTCCTTTTTTTTTTTTTTTTTTTTTCCTTTTTGAAAGTTTACTTATAAACTTAAGAAGGGTTTCTTTGGAAATGATAAACCTTTTCTTTTCCTTTTACTTGAGTGTGTTTCCAATTTTTTTTTTCTCTGTTCTATACTTTTTACTAGTTTTACTAAGTTCCCATGTTTCTCAAGTCTTGACATTCAAGAGTCAAGACTTAACCAAGAACTTACCACTACAGTCTTTGTGTCAACTTGGCATGATTGACTTTTGAGTCGAGTTTATGAATTTTAAACCATGTCCATGCAAGTTGAGGTAATGGGTTTCTTCCAGCTAACTAAAGAAGAAAAACTAGACAAAGTCACAAACTACCCTTTTGTATAAAAAGATCAAGAAACTTACATGCTGGATTTAAACAACAACCACATATGCCTCTGCAGTTTTATCTTTACTGTCTTCATAAGATTTATGGGGCACGAAAGCAGAGATGTGGGAAGACAGACAATGCTTAGTAATAGTGACAGCCAATTAACAAATACCTAGATGAAACAACTTATGCTCACCTTGTACTACGAAGGACCCAGAATGGGAAATACGTGAGGCGGAGTATGATCCATGAGACAACAAAAAGAATGAATGAAAAGCTAGCAAAACCTTCGTAGCCACCATACTTTGACATCTTCCCCATTTCCAGAAAGACATCGCTCAAATCATGAAGAGCCAAAACAACTGAACCAACACGAGCAAATCTGCAAGAAGAGGCAGATACAAAATGTTAGGAAATTTGGGAAGTCTTGCTGCCTATACATTGAGGAACAAATAATCACACACCGCTAATAACAATATGCAATTGAATATATTTAATATTTTATAGTTTTATACTGTTGGTCCACATTGCAAGTCTTTAAAGTGCAGCAATCTGATTTTATATATCCAGGATTGGACTCCGTGATCAGCATATAGCTTAGCCTCAAATATCTGCTAGCAACAGATGCCAAGACAACAGAGCTCATGATAAAAAGGCATGTAGGTGTGAAGTACTATGGTCACTAGGAATGCCCTCAGGCTTAATTACTCCATTCCATGAATACCATTCAACAGCAAACACGAAAAAGCACCAGTTTGATTTACTATTTTTTTTTTTTCTTAGTTAAATATAACCACTTGGGTGTTCCTGCTTCCGGTGACAAAGTCATAGACATGATGTGGTCCTGATGAAATCACAAATTTGATGCAAACAGGACCCTTGTTAGAATCTAATTAGTTATTTGGGGAGTGTACGGCATCTGCCGTGCTTAGGCCTCTTCTTCCCTTCCCTAATTAAAGAGTCCACCGCCTGCCTTTCTTCCCTTACCTAATTAAAGAGGCGTGCAGGCCAGCCCCTTTTTTTAGTAGGTGATTAACTACCGAAGCATAGAAAAAAAAAAGTGGGAAAAAGGAAAGCCACCAGTGCGGATCCACTTTCTGTCTGGCACAAACATCAAGCATATTGTGTCAGATCCAAATGCCAAATTAATAGTGATTTGAGGGTACACCCAAATGGTCTCTAACTACCTACATAGATAGAGAGAGAGAGAGAGAGAGAGAGAGAGAGAGAGAGAGAGAGAGAGAGAGAGAGAGAGATCATGGATAGACACATACACTCATATTGACATCGTGTATGGGCATGCTAGATATTTACAGAGTTATGACATTTTTATGAATGATGGAATTTTATTAATAATCCAAAAAGCAACCCAAATACAAAATGGGAGATGATGAGGGGTAGTTAAATTATGGGCCACTCCTCTACTACCCTCAAATTCATGTACCTCGCGTCTAATACAATGACCTTTTTCCTGAGGCAAACTGACAAGGTATTCCATATCGGTAACGGTGGCCGTAACAGTCACCACCATTACTGATATGGGGGTGTAACGGCCAATACGACCCCTGTAACGGTTGAAAATTTTCTTTTGCCAGAAGAATTCTGAAAAAAAATATGTAGAAAATCAAAAATAATGTAAATATTCCAAATATGTATTTATTTTTTGTTTTGAGCATGTTTATGGTAGACTAACGGTCCACTCTTTGGAGAGAGTGTTGTATAAGGCTGTCTAGTGAATTTGTCAACATGATTATATCTATCTAATGTTTACACATCACAATCAAGCATTAGAACTAGAAATTAGAAAATAAAAAGGCATAAATACTCCTCTTTTCAATTTTTTGAAAAAAAAAAAAGGCCCTTGGAGCTTCTATTCGCTTAAATCACTTCAACCTACGGTTTTAATCTTACAAACTATAGTAAGAGTGGCCGAAATCTATTGTAAAATGATCTAGGAGAGTTTTTGGAATGAGAAAAGTGAAAGCAAAAATGAGGACAAAAATGGATTTAAATAGAAAAAGAAGTGGTAGTTTTTGGACCATTACGGGGGTAACGGTCATTATACCTCATAACGGCCTTTACGGCCACTGTAACAGCTGATATGGTCCAAAAAAACCAACTACCCCGTTTCACCCCCATATCGCGTAACAATCATAGCCATTACCTATACGTATCGGCCTTTACGGGCGTATCGTAATGGATACAGAACACCTTGCAAACTGATGATATCGTTTGCATAGCCGCCACTACTAGTCTCTTGTTGTTGCTCTTACTATTATTTTAAAGGTACTTGTCTCTTCTCTTGTTGTTTTCTCTTGTGTCTCACGTCCAATACAATGACCTTTTTCCCGAGGCAAACTGATCACATTGTCCATTTGCGTTGTTGTTGTTGTTGTTGTTGTTTTGAAGGTACTTGGCTCTTGTTGTTTTCTCCTTTGGCTCTAAATAAAGGTTTTTCAAACCATTTCCAAAAAAGGAAAAAAAAAGAAGGGTAGAAAGGAAGATTGTAACTGAGGCATGGCAAAAGGATCTTCATTATGAGATTATTATGATGAAAGATGATCTACAACAATAAAATCAAGCAAGAGGAAACAAATATATTGTAATAGAATCAACAGCATATGGATCGGATTTGGCATGCAAGCAGCACAGCAAGTGTTTTTTTTTTTTTTTTTTTTGCAGTAGCAGTAGCAGAATTTTCTCACAAATAAAGTAATAGTGTAACTCATAAAACATATAGGGCATGACCTCTGTGCAAACAGCGTGCACCAGCTCTCCGTACACACATCTCCCACAATCCAAAGCTTGTATAACCCAGCCCCATACAAGTAATGGTGGGAATCCCATTCACAAATACATATGTGGGGATGTCCTTGGTGGGAATCCAATGCGCATCTTGAAATGCGATTTTCAAAATTAAGATTCCCACCCACTGTCATTGGATGGTGGGAGATAGTGCACACAAACTTCTCCAAAAGTGAATGAGAACAAATAAGAAAGCTCAAGTAGTTAAGTTGGGAAAGAAACCTGAAAACGTAAGACAGCAGGATGAGAATGACAGTTGCTACATGATGACCCATGGATACCCCGAAGTCTGACCGCCTTGTCTCCCAAAATATCAAGGCAAATATTGAATACGTGTAGAATCCAGCAGCGAACATGTACAATACCTTTAGTTTCAACCTGGTCATCAGGAAACAGTCCAACTGACATCATACCTACGGAACAAGGACATATTCAGTCTTTTCATTGTTTCCGCCATGTTGGACATGCACATCAACAGCCGTGTCACACACATGCCAAAATGCAGACAATATTACTTCCATTTTTTGATATTTCAGGTATTTATTTATGCACATCTACAATTTTAATATGCACAGTTCTGTCTGATTGAAAAGATCTGGTCTGATCACTTACATCTAAGATACTTATCAAACACTTTTACCTGTACATCTGACACATGTATGAGCCGTGATTTAAATATCGATAGTATCGGACGATACTATCGATATCGCATGTGACCGATACAATATACTGGGGGAGTTATTAAATTCCACTGTGCCGTACAAAATATCGCGATGTATTGTCAATATATCATGATATTTTATATAAAAAAAAAAAAAAATCCTTCATAAAATTCCCCAGTATCGTCTATACATTGTGATATGTATAGGTGATACATTGCAAATTTGCAATACATTCCCCTACTGAACAAATGAAAAACAATTGCAAAAAACTCAAAAATCCATATTCTTTAAATTTATTTGGGGGAATCTGTTTTTATATTTGTATTGTTTGATATTAGGAATTATGTGAACTCATTTAGGATATAATTGCATCAGACAATGCATAGTTTAGGATTATATATGAAGGAAACTAGTTGTGCATACTTGTTTTTTATATTTTGAATTCAAAGTGTGTAATCATGTCTCTTTCAATGTTTCCTAAGTTTTATTGAAAAAATCCATCATTTCCCAATGTTTCCCTCAAATAGCAGGTACATTCCCTGATACATGCGATATTTCCCATGTGATACCAATATGTTACCATATCCCAAGGGTGTGATACATACATCGATACCGATATTTAAATCTCTGTCTATGAGATCCAGACCTGCCATTTGCTCAGTTGTACCATGCGTGGGTGGTACTCAAAAATCAAACTGAAGAGATGATCTTAGCCGCCAATTGGAGGACTTCTAAAGACCACAAAATTATTTTTTTTAAAGGAAACCAAGTTTTATTAAAAGAAGAAGAACAACAAGAAGAAACATACATAGAGGGATCAACAGTGAGTGACCTCTTGCCTTTCCCTCTCTTGTGAGACTATCAGCCATCTCATTGGCCTTTGGCACAAACGAGTAACAAGCTCCCAAAGAGACATCTGTTCAGTCCTAATGGATGGTCGGCGCCCAAAAATCATATCAGCGGGACAGAGATAAGACTGAAAAGAGGGACAGATAGTGAGTCACCCTCTCAGCATTCCCTCTCTTGTAATCCTATTGGCTGCCTCATTAGCTATCCATGGCATTATGGAGCACTGGGCTCCCCAAGAAAAAAACACACTGTTTACTCTCATACATACAATACTTGAGCTTCCAAGGCATGGTTGTTGTACCCTGGCAACAACACATACCCCTGACTCGTCCTATACCGAGAGAGAGAGGGTGGGTGGAAGAGGCTAATGCAATCGCATCCCATCCCACATATGCATGTTCCATACTTGTGCACTAGAAAAGGCCCTGATGTGGACATGTGGTAATATTTCTTTCTGAACAGTTTCCTTTTTATGCATGATTCTATTTTATATGCTTTACAGTCTTTGCATTTTTGCTCTTTAGTCCTTTATAAAGTCCAGTTGTATTAGGATCTTTATTATTTGCTTTATATTTGGGAGAGTTCTATAAATATGGCTTCATCGGCATACGCAAAGGACACGAAGTAGTAGATTTGCCTTATACTGACCAAACCATCCTAGAAGTTTCCCCAAAAGACCACTTCGATTACCAGCCATGCTTTTCGGGACAGAATGATGGGCAGTTAAGTAATAACATGTCCACAGGATGTGCAGCTGAAATGAGGATGTTGAGATGGATGGGTAGCAACATGAAGGATAGAATTAGAAATGAATTCATTCGAGGGAACTAGGAGTAGCACCAATAGGTAATAAGATGAGGGGAATTGGATTTAGATGGTTTGGCAATGCGCAATGGAGACCAAGAACTGCACCGGTTAGGAGCGAGTTGGTACAAGTTGAAGGCTCTAGAAGGGCAAGGGGAGGACCCAAAAGAACATGGATGATGGTAGTGAGAAAAAGACTTAATTTAGTCGACCCCAACAGATCCACCATTGGAATTGGTCATAAGGAATCCGCCATTGGATGGATCAATGGATCCACGAATAGCCTTATTAATGGATAAAAAAACATGATCGGATGATGGATCAAGTGAAACAAAACAAGATGTAATAGATAAACCTGCAAGTGATTATGGATCTTGTTAATGGAAGTACATATGACCCACCTAGTTCTTATTCTCTTATTATCTTTTGTTTATGTTAATTAGGAAATATTGGGTATTTTGCTAAATCAAATGATGAAAAGATGGAAGACTCAAGTGTCAAGGCGACCATAAGGATGAATCGCTCAACAATAATATCCGTGAATATGTGATGAATATCAAAGTTGTGATGGCCACTCTAGTCTTGTCTCAAGTGTGATCAAAAGGCACATGTCAGAGGCTAGTAGGGTCAAAGATACACTGTGATGACCGAAACTAACAAAAGTGGTGAATGAAACCACGATTGATGATCCATCCATCAAAATCCATAAATCCACTCAGAAGAAGTGGAAGTTGATGCCCAACACTTGGGATCAACCTAAATGAAAGAGGCCTGGGAGCATACACAATCGATCAAAGGAAACATCCAGTGCACCTAAGTTGTCCAATCAAATATTTAGACCATTAGCCAAATCAAAGATCTGGATTCGATCAATGGTCAAATGACATATCTTGGCACAAATCAACGGTCTGATTGGATTGTGTGATTCCACAAGCCATAGTTTTATTATTTACTTAGTAGAGTAGTGATAGCTGGCAGTACAAGTTTCCCACAACAATTTATGGGCAATCTTTTCAGATATCAAACGATGTCCAAATAACACAAAATTGATCCCATTTGAAAGCCTGTTAAAAATGAACCCAACATCTTGCAATTCTAAACCCATTTGTGTGAGTTATGGCTAATTTACGTAAAGCCTGCATGGTTGTTATGCCATTCAAGGGTATTTTTCATTTTTACTATTCGGTGAAATAAATGGTTATGATTAGAATGTTTTTGAAGTACTGGATAGTTAGGATTATATTAGGGTTTCTCTTACTTCAAGATGATTATAAATTCTTTTGAAGTACTGGATAGTTAACATTACATGCTTTCTCATCGTCTCAAACATTTTTTAAATATGTTTTACAGTTACAAAATAATGTTTATGTAAAAAGAGGTTTGAAAATTCCAAATGCACATATCCAAGCCCCATACATCCTAAGGTGCCAATGCCGCACACCTATGACATCCAAGCTGTCCATTAGGTGGGGGCCTGGCCCAACATGTCAACATCCCAGCCTAATGTCCACTCATAAGATGGGACAGTAGACCCTGAATATGGACCATTGGCCAAGTCATCCACTTGTTGTGTATTATGGCCGCCTCTCCAAATTGGCCAAATCATCCACTTGTTGTGTATTGCAACCAGCCTGATTCTTGAGCCAGATCAGCAACATGTGGACCCACCTAATGAACAGGCTGGATCTCCCACAAGTAACCATGTGATATTATATCTTTTAACATCACCAATTACTGTTTTAGTATGAGTTCTGGGCTTCCAAGGGTCAAAACATCTGACACCAACATGCACTTACAGCTCGTTTGGCAGCATGGGTTTCAAATCCCATGCAATCTTGGAATTTGCAACATGTGGAATCAAGTGAATTCTGCAAATCAGCTTTGAAGTGGGAATGCAAAAAGGGCTCTTTTGGGGGATTTTGATTCCTCAGAAATCCAAAAACCTCCCATTCCTTGCTACCAGACAAAAAAGAAAAAAGAAAAAAGAAAAAAGAAAGAAAGAAGAAGAAGCAAATCCCTCCCACTCTGTGCTGCCAAACGAGCCTTTGGTGTCTAAGTCACATATGGCTTCATGCAGTTGAGATTTTGGTGACCAGAAAAGAAACAGTGGATGAAAACAATTGCTGGTTTATTCTATCAGAATCTGATGGCTAAAAAAATCAAAGGATAACCATACTTAATCTTTTGATCAGGCCAGACCTGTTCCCCAGGTCCTACCCAGAAGAATCTGGTGTTTGTGAACCAAGGTTCACTATATGTAACAGCCACTGAAAAAGCCTCTGCTGTAAGATAGTAAAAAAACTTCCATGCAGACTCCTTGAATTTATTTAGCTTCCTTCTTTCTTCTTTGCCGACGTCCCAAGTGTCATGCCCCTTTCCAAGAACTAATCTCCTTGCCACTTTCTGCAACAAGCATGCACAAAAGGTCTATATAGCTTGAAAGCAATAATAATAATAAATAAATAAATAAAATTGCAGACAGTCACTGACACACTAGGAAGCTATCCAGTGCCATGAGGTTTTAAGGAAGTTACCATGCCTCCATATCTCTACCATGCATGTGGCATATGCAGAAACGATCCAAACCATTCATTCAGGAGGTCCAATAGTGAATGTCCAATCAACCAAAAATCGTTAGGACGATCCTAACAGTTAAATAAGAGCAGTACATATGGACGCCAGAGAAAAAAAATCTATGCCTCACATGCTAAGAAAATGTAATGATTGTCCTAGCAAGGAAGCTTTTTTGTTAGTGACCAATCAAAGGAGACATGGTATGGATCGTTTGGATCATCATACAAATATGAAACATATGCCATACATGGTATGTGTAAATCTTATGCCCCAGAGTCACTGGATGCTGCCCTTGTTCAATAAGCATACAGTCCAGCCAAACAAATGATCCATATTCTCATTGAGAAGGCAATCAAACCAGAGAAAAATTCAAAAAGAATTAAGGCACATTATGAGAAATAGCATCAACAAAGAGAAATCACCACTCAAGATGCCTGCTTCATGGAAGTTCTATGAAGTGCCACCCACAACATACATCTAGCAAACATGTACGGAAATAAGGACAATTTATCAGGTGGGATGGACCATCATGCGGATGGCCAATGGCCAAAATTCTTGTGATAAGTACAAAACTCATTTACACAACATGTAGTTGAAATTGAACCCAAATTGAAAAGGAATTTGACTCTGTGAATTTGGCATACGTGCTTTTGAAGTACTACATTAATTCTTCCCAGCAAACTCCACAGAATAGCAGAAATTGAAAACAAAAGATTAAATTAAATTAAAGGACTGTTGATTGAACTTCAAATGGTCTTCTAAAGCATCACACAACTAGGAATGATAGAACCAAGGCATCACACCACTACTTTTGGGAGAATCACACCCACGATCTTCACCCATAATGGGTTCAACGAAAGAAGTCTTTCATCATTAAAAGGATAGCCACATAGGACCATGTAGAGTTCCATACCCACGGACTTTTATAATAGGTCTTGCACGACACTTTCCTAAACTTGAGCCACAACTCTGACTGTAAGCAAGTTTTATACTAAAATGGAAACTAATTACAAAAAAAACAAAAAATTATGCTTACATGTGTATGCTGAACAGTACATTTGTGAACAAGTGCACACATGTGGGATCCAAAATCTGATGGACCATACCAATCAAATCTTTTCACCTATGGGGCACACCAATCCAATCGCAGGTGGAAGATTGTTGTGATCAATACATGGATGCATTAAAATCCCTTGACTTGCCATTCGGCTCAACACAGCAGAAGTGCTACTCACATTGCCATAGCCTCAAGCTGACATTGGCTACATAAATAGAAGAACATCCGTGCCCACAATGTTGCTTCAATCACAAAGGGGCAGTCTCGATGGTACAAGGCTGATTGACATTTGCATTTTTACTTGTGAGTAGGCCTGTCAATGGGTACCTATCCATGGATACTCGGAGTATTTGATCCAATTTAATAAAATCCCAGTCCATATTTTGGCTGATTAATGAAGTCAGATTTGATTATAAACTGGGTCAGTTTGGGTGCCTGACTCAGGTATCCATCAGGCCCGGGATCAAGGTTACACAAGCACATGCCCATAGGAATACACGCACATGGGGGTGAGCGGACATGGTCCTAGTACATTACAACTTGTGGTGGTAGTACCAAGCTATTGTGGGGCCCACAGGGTGTGTGCATCTGCTCTGCTATGTGCATCATGTTATCCCCCTTGTGTACACCATAGAGCCCAAAAATCAGGGTTGTTCCAAGACTGTGGTGGGCTACAACATAGGGAAAAGTGTCAAGCCATGTCTAGAACCTCTAAATTCGAGTGGTGTGGCCCACCTGAGTTTTGGAATGGCCTGATTTGATTGTCCCTTCATCCTAGCAGGGCATTTGATGAATGGCTTGGATGATATATACACGGCACGATGACCCCCGCCAACTTTGGGGAGGTTCTATTGGTTGGGCGTTCCCTCCCAATTGTCCCCTGTGGTGTGGCCCACCTGCATTTCTGTCTGGGTATTTTTTTGGCCCCATGGTATGGTTTGCCGTAACGGCCGTTATGGGGTCAATATTATGGGGTGTGATGCTCCCAAAATAGTGGTGTGATGCCCTAGTTCTGTCATTTCTATGCTGTGATGCCCAATAAGTCTTTAAAGTTCATTCAACAATCCTTTAATTACTTTTTTTTCATTTTTTTCTACTGCGTCGGAAAGTATCTCATATTGGAAGTCCTTTCAATTTGGATTCAACTTCCACTTTGCACAATGAGCTAGACAAACAAACTGGAGTAGGCAAGTGAGTTAATCATACTAAAATTATGCAAAACAGCACCGACCACCACAACCCCAAGCCACTCATGAACACCACACTATATATTTCAACTAATTCACTATTGTACCCCTCTTTGATTGAACAAATGAATAAAAGATCATCAACCAAAGAGATGTAAATACTTCTCCATCAATTAGGGAAGAATTCTCCACCTTAACCATGGTCTATATATGGAAAAAAGAGACAACTAAGAAAAAAAAATGCAAATCACAGATCAATAGGTTTACGCAATGGATCTCATTGACCGTTAATCAAGGAACATCTTTGGAAGCTACCACCAGTAAGAAGCATATAGAGCACAAAGAAAAGAAGCCCAGCAACATCCCACTGAAAACCACCAACCTCAAGCAAGCACCTATATTGCACATATTGTATGCTAGACTAGCTGATTTTAACTGTGCAATAGAGCAATTAGACACTATACAAATGCCAGACACTCAAACATATGAACACCTATCTTTCATTTATCTTATCAAAGGTCAGTTGCAGACTAAAACTGGATCTCAGAAGTGACTGTTCATGACAACCAACAAGGACAATGTAAAATTAGCTGCGTCATCACCTCCCGTCATCTAATTCCTGTGAAACTTCACACCGCTTGTCAACAACCCTTAAAAAAACCATACTGTCTTACACATTCAAACAATGACAATTTTGATCTTTATATACCATGTTCAAGAACTGATCATTTACAAGGAATCCGTGGCAAAAGTAAAAAAGGAATATTGGGCCTGTTTGGAATGTGGGATTTGGTGGGATGGAATTGCATTTGGTCCCATCCCTTTTCTGCTTGCTCTTACTGATTGCATGTTCTAGACTTGCTTGTATATTCAAAGGTCCTTCACTTAGCCAAATTAGCACTGGGAGCCCTGGTTCTTGCATGTATGCAAATTTCATCCGATGTTTGGAAATGATGGGAAGCATTGGATTAATCCAGTTATCATATTATCCAGTCCCAATAGTAGATACTGTGGGATTTCCCGGTGGATTTTGAAATCCACTACACTCGTGGGCCCCACATTGATGCATGTGTTTTATCCACACCGTCCTTCCATATGCACCCTTTACACGTGACATTAGAGTTGCATATGCATACAGGTGGCTGGCATCAGCTGTGAAATCAGGCCCGTTGATTGCAATTCCATGGTCCACCAAACGAAGGCTTCACTTAATTCTGTATTTTCCCAAAGGAAGAATTTGATCCCAAACGTGGGATTGGACGATCAAAATACCATGGTCTTTCCAAACATGCAATCATTGTGCAATAATGGTGTTAGTTCCATCTAATGTAATTCCATTCCATTTAATCCCGCATACCAAACATGAATGAATTAGAAGGAATTCAGTTGAAACAGTTCAGACTTCGGACTCAAAAGCACTTAAATCCATATCATTACAGACCCAAAAAATGGGGGTATTATATGATGGGGAAAGATGAAACGCAGAAAGTCATATTGTTAGAAAGCCAGAAGGTGTCGAAAGGCTTGGAGAACTTCATAGATTACTGCTACAGCATTGCCCCTGGAGTCTTATATAATGCTCCTCCCAGTAAAATGGGATTTCTTGTTGACCATCCTTCTGCCTGAGTGGAGCCCACCTTTCTTCTGATCCAGATCATCCATCATACAGGGTCAATGAGCAATGAGCCATGCCTATCAAACATATTGCTGTCCAGTTATGTTCTGCAAATCAAGAGTCTATCCGATGGTCCCCATTCAACAGGAAAAATTCAACACTCTATGGCTAGCATTTTACATAACCAGTTCATGACAGGGCCTGGGCCCACAAGTGGACAGTATGGATCATGAAAAGTGGGGCCCACACAAACAATAGGTGCCCCAAATAAAAAAAAATGCTTTTATATTTTCTCCACAAGAAAACACACACGAAGGAGTTCGAATCAACGCCATTTCCAAATCAAATTCACCATTAGTCCATATCTCACTGACCCAGATCATAACAAGAACAAATTCCTGCAGCCTCAACCTCCTCAAACAAACTACCAAAAAAGAAGAAAAACACCCAATTTTCTAAAATTTCAAATTCAGCATCTAAACAAGCTTACAAACAGCGAAAAATAAAATAAAATCAACAAAGAAAAACGATTCTCTGATAAAACGGTCAACGACCCATTTCACTAAAACAACAAAATAAGAAAAATGACACGAAATTTCATCCAAAACAAGCAAAAAAAAAACAAAGCAAATCCAAGTCGAACAATCAACCAATCCAAAATCCAACAAAAACCCATCAATGAAATGAACAAAATCATAAGAATCCGACCGTAGATACCTCTAAGATGAATCTGTCCAGGAAGAACCGAACAGACGGGAATAACACTGCGAAGAAGAAAAGACCTCTGAAATCTTTGTAGCGAGGGTAAGACTCCTCCTCCCAGTCGATGGCACCGACCATCTCGATCATGTCCATTTCCGTCTCCTGAATGATCGGACGGTCTACAGAGGCTCAGATGATCGGGTCGAGATCCAGAAGGAGACGAATGAGGGAGGGAGGTCGAGAAAGTCCTTCAGACATTTGTTTCTCCTAGCGTTAAAAACTGATCCTGTGTGAGATCGAGCAACAGCTTGTTTTCAAGAGAAATTTTATAATACACGTCCGGTGCATCTTTAAAAGTTATACATTCATTTTCAATCCTGACGGTTGAAACACATAGATATGTAATCTGTACCATTGAAGTGGATAGAAATTTTAAATTCTATTATTATGTACTCCTATATTATTTCATTAAATCTGGACCGTTGTTTTATTTCCCTTATTAATCGTTTACTTGTACGACAGAGATTAGAATCTTAAAAATGTCTGGTTAAAAAATTAATTCAATAATGTATTTCAAAATTTAAAGGAGACGGATCAACGGTCTGGATTACTAAAAAGTGCTTTCTAATTTCTATTTTTATAAATGGAAACACGTGTACTCTGCGTAAATGTACACAATCCCACCATATAAAACCAAAGAGAAACTTTGGTAGTGTGTTGGATGACAAACAGACACTTAAAATGCTTACGTGGCGTATAAATATTCAAATTAAACGGTCTAAATTGTGGGTCCCTTTTAGATGTGTCATGGGAAAAAAAAGTAAGATTATTTAATTATCTGACTTTGAGATTGGTGGATATTTATTGGACGGTTAAAAATGGAAAATATCCAGTGGCCCTATTTCAACTAACAATATCAATGAATCATAGGTTGAGATTTTTCAACCAATATTATTTGGGACTATAACTTAAGAGACTGTGATTTTCACAGTTTAGTAGGTTTAGATTGAGTAAATGTATGCCATGTAGACAATTTAAGAAGGACTGAGTATCGAGTGTCATACATTCCAAGAGTATCAAATAACTTCCGGGCCCTATAAGGCCCCGAAGATTTCCGGAAGTGGTAAGGGGATTCGCGCGAAGAGAAACTGAGTGGGGATTTGCTGAACGAGTGCCAACGTGGCAAAGATGTGTGAGATCTGTACCGTTCAGAGGATGAGCCCTGCCTCAATTTGGTTGTGGATGTATTATTGGTGTAGATGTTATGTCCTACCTAAAAGACTAACTTATTAGGTAGAGTAACACCATGATATACGAAAACAAACCCGCACCTCTCCTCTTCTCACGTGGGCCTAGCACATGAATTGGGCAGATAATCTAGTCCTTGATGCCACTATTGTGTCACACCCAAAAGGCTAACTTATTAGGTGGAGTAACCCTAGGATATATGAAGAGGCTTATCAAAAACTCAAGTGGGCCACATGACCAAAAATGGTGGCGATGTGGACATCCACCATTGAAATCTTGCTGGGGCCACCGAAGTTATCAGGTCAATATTTAGCTTATCTGTTCATCCTATTAGAAATAACTTTGTTAATGGGTTGGATGTCATAAAAACATCACGGTGGATCTTATGAAAGTCTTGGGAAGCCCAATCTCTTGTCTATGATATGGACCACTTTAGTTTTGGATCATCCTGATATCTAGGCGACGTCTAAAATTATCTAACGCAACTGATGCATTGAATGGATATAGAGAAGCACTAACGGTGGGGCGCACAGAGTTTTCTATTGAAGGGGGTCCTCTTTTCACGTGTTGCAGTGGATTCAGGTTCCTTTAACTGGAGATAGGGTTGACCAGAGCATGGGATGTCGGCACCGGACTCGGATTGTGTAGTGGAGCACACAGCAGTCAGCACCAGTTTTCCGTACTTTGTGCTCTATTGAAACTTTTTCAGCGGATTGGGTGTTACCCTTACAGTGGGGCCCACTTTGAAGATGTGTTATATGTCTACGCCATCCATCCGTTCCTCCAGCTCATTTTAGGACGTGATCCAAAAAATTAAGTAGATCCAAATCTCAGGTGGACCACACCACAGGAAACAATGGTGATTGAGTGCCTCACCAGTAAAAATTTCAAAGGGCCCTTTGTAAGGATTTCACAATGATTATTTTCCATCCAACCTGTTGATTATGTCAAGAAGACCTGGATGAAGGAAAAATACAAAGATCAGCTTGATCCAAAACTTTTGTGGCTCATAAAAAGTTTTTAAGGGTCATCATCATTGGTTCTAATGATATGGTCCACCTAAGATTTGGATCTTCTTAAGGTTTGGGATCGCATCCAAAAATAAGATGGAAAAACAGATAGACAGTGTGGATATACAAAATATTCATCAATGTGGGGCCCACACGGTTGGGGTTACCCAGGTAATAGCTAATCGGCTTCCATTTAAAGAACTTGTGGGCCCCACCATGATGTATGTGCTTTATCATGGGGTCCATCCATTTTTCCAGCTCACTTTAGAAAACAATCTAAGAAAATGTGCAAGTGGTTTTCATTCATTGGATTTTTTGTGATCTACTCAGTAAGTTTGATGGCAAATGAACATTTCAACAAGCCTTGGGAACGGTTTGCATTTAAGATTTGAAGGCCTTGCCCCATGCCACACTATGCAGCCGCATGGACTAAATTGCAGGGCTCTATGAGGCCAATGCCATATATGGGTTTTATCCATGCCTGTCCACTTATTTATCCAGAGAGAGCCCAAAAATAAAGTAGATCCAAGTCTCAAGTGAACCATAGGGTAAGGATTAAATGACAACTATTAAAAACTTCATTGGAGTGCAGATGTTATAACCAAGTAGATATTTGTGTTTTCCCTTCTTCTAGGTTTATTCAACCTTAGGGCTCGATGGAGAGCTTGGATTTGGAATGCATTGGAATTCAAATTACAATTGCATTGGAATCAAGGTGGTTCTGATTCCTCATCTGTGTTTGGTTGAAATGCATTGGAATCCAAATCTTTCACAGAGCTTGTATTTGGAGGGCATTGGAATTCTCTTCTATATTCTAGACTTAGATTTGATTAACTAAATCAACTTTCATATCCAAAATTAGTGTGCAGGAAAATGGTGCTATAAGGTCAACCTCAGGGGAATTTTTCATGAGGTCAAGTTGTGTGGGCCCTACCATGATGTGGATCGGACATCAACATCGTGCATTTGATGGGTTCCCTTTAGGTTATGGGATAAAAAAAAATCAGCCATATACGGAACTCAGGTGGTCCATACCATCTAAAACCATGTGAAGACATGCCTAAAACATCTGAAAGCACTTGGTATGGCCCACTTGAGTTTTGGATGTGGCTGAAACTTGGTATGACCCCTCATCCAAGTGGGACACACACAATGGATGGGCTGGATTTGTGAACCATATCTCGGTGGGCCCAATAAACAATTATGAAGGTTTTAATGGGCGGGTAACCCCTCTCAACTGTTGTATGTTGTGCGGCCCACCTAAGTCATATATTGACTTGATTTTTAAGCTCGCGGCCCACCATGGAATGATGCATTTGACTGATGGGGTAGATTTTTGGCCCATTAAAATAAAAACCATTGTAAAAAAAGAAAAAAAAGAAAAAAAAAGAGGCAATTGTAAGCCTTAGGTGGGCCACAAATGCAAGGATCACAACATAAGTGACTCATCAACATTTTTTAACTGTCCATTTAGATGTCCAACATTTGAATAGTTCAAATCATTCTATTCATGTGATTTTAGTGTTGCAGCCAGTAATTAAATTGTTTTGAGGCTTCATTAGCATGGCATGTCCGGGTGGATTAGTAGCCTAGAGACACCTACGTGACATGTGCAACTCTGCAAACTATATAAAGGAGGCTAAAAGGCATTTTCTCCAAAACATTGTTGAGATTCCAAAACCTATCAAAAAAGTAGATTTGAAATATGTTGGATTCCATTTACCTCTAAATCTAAGGCTGCTATATATATATATATATATATATATATATATATATATATATATATATATATATATATATATATATATATATATATAATAATAATAATAATAATAATAATTATTATTATTATTTGGATGTGAAATACCACCATTTACCACCAAATCCAGTGGTGTTATGAACAAGTTGAAGGCTTCCTTAGGTGGGTCTGGGGGTCTATAGAGCCGTAGGGCTACCATAGAGCTGTAGGGTTAAAAGTCGGGTGGGTTCGTACTTAACCCTAACTCAACCTAAGGTTCCTATACCTTAACCCTAACCCAACCACGGGTTGAGAATTCTCAACCCAAGCCCAACCCAAGTGGGCTCGGTCAGGTTGATGCATGCTAATATTTTTGTTATTACATTAGTTTAATATATTTCAATACATGTCTTATTTTTTAGTACCTATAACTTTATTAATTATATATGTAGTTATTTATTGTAAAGAATTTTACTTTTTCTAAATAAAAAAGATAAAATATAAAATAATTACTCTTTTAACACTCAAGCATATCAAATTTCAAATATTATAAATTTACTTACTAAAATAATATAAACTAATAAGTTTGCTTAACTAAAGTATAATAAAATTATAAGTAACTTGTATATAGATCGGGTTTATGTTGGGTCGGGTAACCCGAGACCTTAACCCAAGCTCGACTCAAGCTTTATTGTGTTGGTGTTTGCATAGTCCAAGCTCATGATCGGGTCTGCCCAAGCCCAACCCAATGTCAGGTCGGTCGGGTTGAACCCGCCTATCTTTAAGCCCTACATAGAGGTGGGTGGTACCCATAACTATGGGGCAACCATAATGTATATAACTATATCCACGCCATCCATCCATATTAAAAGTTTATTTTATGGTATAATCTAAAAAATGAAGTATATAAAAATCTCATATGTACAGTAGTACCCGAAACAATGGTAATTGATCATTAAAAACTTCTTGTGATCCACAAAAGCTTTGGATCAAGATGATATTTGTGTGGTCTCTTCGTTTAGGCCTTTGTGACCTTATCAACAAGTGGATGGCAAATAAGCATTCCGGTGGAATCAATAATGGTGGGGATTCAATCATGACCGTTTCTTGTGGTGTGGTCCACCTAAGAATTGCGTCGGCTTCATTTTTAGAATCATGCCCTAGAATGTTCTGTCAAAATAATTGGAGTATGGATTTAAGGTACATACATCACCGTGAGCCCCTTAGTGGATCCGGAGATCCATCTCAGCCGTGCCCCAGAGTGGCAAACAGACATCACAGTGGACCTCACGAAGGTTTTAATGGCCCGTCATTATCATCTTGCTTTATGTGGTATGGTCAACTTGAGCCTTGGATCTCTGGGCTCCTGCTATATAATGATGATGTGAAAAAAAAGGGCGATGGACAGCACGGGTAAAAACATACATCATGGTGGGACCCATAGAGCCTGACATGTTCGGTGCGGATTAGTGTTACTCGGAGACAACTTAGTGGGTGTTACTCTAACCGTGTGGGGCCTATCTTGGTTTATTTTTTATACATCCACGCCGTCCATCTGTTTTGTCATCTCATTTTAGTACGTGATCTCAAACCCTTAGAAGATCCAAATTTCATGTGGACCACACCACTAGAAACAGTGATGAATGACCATTAAAAACTTTTTGTGGGCCACAATAGTTTTGGATCAAGCTTATATTTATATTTTTCCCTTCATTCAGATCTTCTTGACATTATCAACATATTTGATTTCAAATAAACATTGCCAAAACCTTACGATGGCCTCTTTGGAATTTTTAATGGTGGGACACCCAATCACCACTGTTTCCAGTGGTGTGGTCCATTTGAGATTTGTATCTGCATAAGTTTTATAAATCCATTCTCAAATGAGTTGTAGAAACGAATGGACGGCGTGGATATACAAAATATCATCCATGTGGGCCACACAGTAGGGGTAACACCAATCAAGCTGTTCCCCGGGTAACACCTAATTCGCTGCCGACGAGTCCATCAATGCGTGGCAGGATGCACACGGCTTCCGTTGTCAAAGGATCATTAAAAAAAATAATAATAATAAAAAAATTAAATGCATCGGTAGATTCAATCGTCTGATTTTGTCCATCATGGTTGGCCATTGATGAAAATTAGATGGCACCGCACGCACCTCACCGGGCGCGACTTGGGTGAGACCCCGGAACCAGCGAAGTCGGTGGGATCCTAACGTGTCGCAGTAGCATTCGTCCAGGTGGGTAGCATATGTGCTAAGCTTTCGCACGTGAGAAAGCCCACTACCGTTAGACACTAACGGACCGTTAGTCAGGTTTTGGGGTCTCACGCTCCCTGTCCCTCCCTCCGGCTCTCTTCCTCTCATTGATCTCGCAAGAGATCCTGTTCTCCCTATCTCTCCCTCTCTTTCTCTCTCGCCATCAGGCTCTCTTGCTCTCTCTGTCCGATTATTGGCAGCGATGTCATCTATGGCGCAGGTATTTTCTTTTACTTTTTTTTTTCCAGATTTATTTGTAGTTGTGAATCATTTTTAAACAACAAAGAGGGTTCGAATTCCCAAAACGATCTCAGCGAGTCTCCTTTCTCACTCCCATATAGGGTTTGAGAATTGCAGGAATTCCACTATCCGATCAAGTGGTGCTCGAAAATCTAGGGCATCGCTTGCCCTAAAATGGCAGAGAGATTCAAGAATCCATGGCAGTTGAATCCATGGCAGTTTGTAATGCCCTGCAAGGAATGGAGTTCATGGATGCTTACGGGCAAACGGGCCCTTGCTGTTTCTTCCCAAATGCTCGTTTCCTCGCGATCACCGTCGATTACTGCCTTGTGATTTGGGATGTCGTCTCGCTCAAGGTCTGCTACTTGTCCTTGTGATCACCGTTGATGCTAATTGGAGTGGGTTGGGAATTTTCTGAAATCCAGAATCCTTAATTGAATGTGGGGATTTTATGAAATTGTTAAGGCAATGCAATTGAATCCCTAACCCCCCCCCCCTCCCCCCCCAACACAATGCAATTGAACGGTTCTCTTCTAAAACATAGAAACTTCAATATACATACATGTGCGTTGCCCAATGGTTTTTGTTTGGGCATGATGATCTTCAAATCTACATGTGAATGCTTGAATATAAATTTAACTGCTGATATAAATTGAAGTGCTTGAAAGTTAGATTTTTCAAATTTGCCTTTGTAATTGTTGTATGGGATCTTGCATCACTTAGGGGAACATCTTCATATGTATAATAAGAATATTATGACTGTTTGAGAAATAAATGCAATTTTTTTTTTATACTCAAACTTAAGTGTACGTTAAGATTGAGATTGTGTCTGGGATGCATTGGTGTGGATGTCTCTCTGTATGAATGAGAGCCATGTTTTTTTTTTTTTTTTTTATTGGTATGAAGCAATGCTTATTACATTTCACCGCCCAATTGGAGGCTGCACATTGTGTAGATATTAGGGTGCTTGACATGTAAAGTTGGTCATCCATGTTCACACGCATACACTTCTAACAGTTTGAAAATTGATTGTTTCTTATTTTCGCTTCCCTTGCTTGGGAAACTGCATTGATTAATGTTGCATTTGGGTTTTCTTTTTCTTTTTTTCTTTTTTGTTCAAAAACTCATTATAAATAGAGATTTGATAAAATAGCAAATTAAGGTTCATATCCTCCATAAATTTCAAAATAGAAATGCTATTTGGCTGATAAGTTCCTCTTTATTATGTTTCTGTAACTTGAAATGTATTGTCATGTACTATAATGAATATAGACATTATACTGCTCTTGAAAGTGAGGAAACTTTGAAGAGAGTTCCTTTTTTTTTCTTCTTCTCAACTTTGAAGAGTTCGTTTTCTCTCTTTTCCAATGCCTTTATCGTGCATAGGGAATTATATGATCCTAGAACCAAGGATATCCATGGCATACTCATGTTCATCAATTTGAACAGTGGGCACAACAATCCACATGATTGCTATGTTGGGGTGCCCTGTGGATGGACCATGTCCAGAGAATCTCCTTGATAGAACAACCTTAACATTTCAATCTATGGCCTGAAAAAGAGAAATGGAGCAACGACTCATATTTGGCTTAAAAAGGCCCATGATTGGTGGCTGGGATTTTCCAATTCAAGAGACTTTTGGGGCATAGTCCATTCAATGGGGTTTCATATCAGATAAAACAGTCTAGATTACCAAGCTCGGACCTCACGTGCACCAACCAAAAACTTGATTATGCTGTGGACTTTGTGCCCTATAATTCCTCTTCGCATGTTTGCATCTGATCTGAGCTCGTGGTTAGCTAATTTTTTAATATTTTTATTTCCTTCATAGAGTAATCAAGTTTGCGTACTTAATGCAGGTCCAAGAATAACCAAGTCTTAAGTGGGCTGCTTGTAAGACGATATTTATGAGCTTGACGACGACTTTGTTGGTCTGCCTCTTTTAATCCTGAGTGCGAACCCCAGAACATAGTTGCTTATATTTGACAAGGCTAAATGAAATCATCCTACGATTCCAATGTCTTTCTGTTCATTGAAATTTTGTAACTGCTAACTAGCAGCAAAAGACTGTTGTAAAACATACATCAATATCTAAGGGTTGGAAGTGTTCCAAGAAAGTAGTTTGGTATCGGAGATAGATTCATTTTCTTAAGCTGTAATTTCAGCATTTTGGAAGGAATAAGTAACTTTATATTCAAACTCTCTCAATTGTACTACACTTCTTGTTATATACTTCCTCAAAGACAACGCTGGTGGTCATGAAAAATGGCGAAACATGTCCCGATTCTTAATTACGTCATGTGGAATTATTTTAACGGTTAGAAATCAGGTGCACTTTCCCAAATGGATCTCCCTTGGGTTTAATTAGAGTCAGATGCATGAACATCTATTTGGGGATCATCAAATTTTAGAGAAAAAAAATATCACAAGGCCTTTGTTTTGGGAGTTTGCGGACCCCTTTGAGTGAAGCTGCTGGGGCACATGCAAAATTGGTGGAATTCCATCCTTTAATGACACATCAAGGCAACCTGAAGGATGCCCCAAACTGGCATGAAAGATCAAATGTTCCAATGAGTTCACTTATTTTTAGGTTTTTTTTTTTTTTTTAATATTTATTTATCAATGGAGCCATTAAAAGTGAAAAAAAAAAAAGATTATCCATTCCTCTCTTTCCCATGATAAGAGAGGCAATTCTTTGTTTGATCTTTAGTGTCAGTTTGGATTAGTGGTTAATGAAGCATTTACGACAAAATTGACAATAATTACGTATTTTCCATGCTTATGAGTGTACTGAGAATCAATCATGGATTCGCTGGCAATCATTATGATGTGTGCATCCATAAATATGAGATATGTGCATCAATGAGATAGTCCCCCAAAACAAGAAAAATTGTTAGTCTCGTTGAAATGAATTTCTTCTAAGTAAATGGGGAAGGCTTTTAAGTCATAGTTTCATCGAATTTGGAGAGGACCTCACAACAGTCTGGACCACTAAACTATGGTCCCCACACATATAGACCGAAAAATTTGATATTCGCATCCCCATGTAAAACATCAAGTTAATTTAGAAATTGTACTTTTAAATAGGGATTTCAAACATCGAATTTGTTTGGCCCTTCAGCATCAATATATTTCAGGTTGTTAAGTCACAATTTACCTAAGAATGTGAAGACTTGTTTATGTTCGCACTGAAGCCCAAGTGCTTGGCTAGCAATGAGCATGAAAGAGGTAGCCTAGTAAAGTCTACGTATCTTTAATGGCCTTCCATTAATAATAATAGTTGTGATCGACAGCAGCCTAGTAAGGGCCATATATCTCTTTTTCTTTTTGTTCTTTTCTCAATTTCACACTCAATTTTGACCAAACGTCATTCATTGATAATAAATTGTCTGAAGAGCAATCAGTCTTCGCAAGATTCATGGGTTGAACCAGCATTACTACTCAATTGACATCAACTATATGAAGAATAAATTAAAGAGGTAAAAAGCAAAAGGACTAGTTGAAAAAGAAAATATCTAGTTGAAAATGACTATTACATAAAAGACAATTCTGTCAATTTATTTTCATAACAGGGGCAACAATTATGATAACAAAAATAAAAATTAAAGAACATAATTTTGCTTGCAGGGACTCCTCGCAGCAATGCAATTATTGATGCTCCCTCACTTGAGAAAACACAATGTGTAATTCCTCCCTCAATGGAGCCAACCCGACATGTAACTCCTGCACTTCCATATGTACCGATGTTCCTCCGTTAATGCATGGGTATCATCTTGTAGCCCACTAAGGATATTGCATTATTCGAATTTCATACATTGGACTTCAATCATCTGCACTTCCTGTGTTAATTTCATCCACCGATAAAATTCCTTGCAATCCCTTTTGTCCTACCAATTTCATCCAAACAACATTATTATATTAAAATTGAAAAGTCCGTAGCAATTTAACAAATATGACATAATAATAAAAAAGGATTTACATTAGGAGCTACGCAAGTGCAAAATCTCATCAGCTAACGGTGGTTGTTCATGATATTGTAAGTGATCGAAAGAATCTCATTAACTTCAATCAAATTGCCGTTGCTGCATAGGCAGTGGAGAAGGGTCTTAGGAATATAATCAGAAACTACAAATTTCCATTTCAATCCCATTCAACCAAACACCATCTGAAAAGCCACCTGGATATCTCTTAAACTACTCCTTGAGATATTAAAACTCCCAAAAAACCAGTAAAGAAAAACAAAGAAAATTTAAAAACTCAAAAAATCCAAATGAGATTTCAAATAAAAAATCATCGGCTAATGAAAATTATTAAAAAAAAGTCAAAACTCGAACATCTGAATTCATGGGCACCATCAAATTTTTTTTTTTTTTTTCTAATTTCAGTAACCACCAAAACCAATATAAAATATCGAAATCTAGGCAATAGAGAAAACCCAATTTACCCATTTCATTCATATACTAAAGATGGAAAAGCAAACAAACAAATTTGAAAAATCCAATTCATAAATTTCAAACAAAAAATTCTAACAGTATTAAATCGATCAAATACCATTTTCTATGGATTTTTTAAATATCTTGAGATACCACCAAACCGACTACAGAATTTAAGGCGAAAAAAGGAAGAAAATAGAAAATATGCCCATGTTTCTCCTTCAACACCCAACTTGAAAGAAAGAAAAGAAGAGATTACAAATAAATAAATAAAGGATTTGAATGGGGGAAGAAAACTTACTCTTTTTATCTCCCTTTTTTTCAGTTTCGGCGAAAACAGAGAGCTTGGTTGAGAGGATTTAATCTTCTTCTCTGTTGTTTTCTTTCTCCCAGGCCTAACGTCCGTTACGGGCTAACGTCTTTTGCATTTTCGCACATGCCATCTTCTCGCACGCCACCGCCTACCTGGACGAATGCTTCTGCAACACGTCAGGATCCCACCGACTTCGCTGGTTCCGGGGTCTCACCCAAGTCGCGCCCCACCTCACCATATGCTCCATCCAGTGTGGCTCCACTATGTAGATGGTTTGGATTGATCCCACCTGAATTATTTAAGTTGGGTGATAGATCGATGTGGGCAAGAGCCATAATTATGAGGATATTCACGATAGAATCTTCGCAATATAAGTGGGTGGCCCACCAATGCATCACCGAGGAGAGCGGATTAGGTGAGACCCCGGGCTCACCTAAGACGGTGCGACCCTTACCAATGGGTTTACGGTGGGGCCCACCTTGATGTATTTATTACATATCCACGCTGTCCATCCGTTTTTCTAGATCATTTTAAGACATTATGCAAAAAAATGAAGCAGATCCAATTATCAGGTGGACCATACCATAAAAAACGGAGGTGATTGACCATCCTACCATTAAAAACTTCTCGGGATACACTTTAATATTTCCGTAGTGTCTGTTTAGCATACAATCTGTTGATAAGGTCACATAAGACTGGTTTAAGGTTGAAAAAAAAAAAGAAAAAAGCCGGATCCAAAACTTTTGTGGATCATTAATGGTTAATCACCGCTTTTTTATGGGATGGTCCACTTGATAATTAGATCTGCTTCTTTTTTGCATAATGTCCTAAAATGATCTAGAAAAACGGATGGACGGTGTGGATAGATAATAAATACATCAAGGTGGGCCGGACCGTAAAACCACCGGTATGGGTGGCACCGTCTTAGGTGAGGCCCGGGTCTCACCTAATCCGCAAAGAGGGGTTTTCTACCGCAATACCCTTAAGGTGTGGCTATTTTTATTAAAAGTCTAATTTCTCGTCTTGTTTTTTTGTTTTGGACTTTTGATGAGAAATTGAAAGTTTATGATCGAAAATGCCCCACACATGGATTTCCTCTAGACACTATGGATTCCTCCGGGTTACGGTGGATTCTCCCTGAGCACACAGTGGTCAGATGGGCATTCTTGACGGTAAAATTTTCAATTTCTCGTCAAAAGGCTAAAAAAGATGAGCTGTATGAGAAATTAGACTTGTAGTAAAAATAGCCACAACTCAGGGCTATTTCAGTAAAAATCCCGCTCTCATCACCGAGACACCGACATGTTGTCAACTGGTTATTGGACCAATTACAGCGCGAAGATCATCGTTCGCATTCATTGTCTCATAAAGAGCCAATTATCACTTTTTTCGACAGGCACACGTGACAGCTCTTTCTGGGAACTGGATTGCACCCTTCCACCGCTAGACGGACTCGGTCTTCTGTGGGGCCACTGTAATGCATGTGTTTTATCCCTACCGTCCACCTATTTTTCCATATTATTTTAGATTATGAACTTCAAAACTAGGCAAAACCAAGGCTCATGTGGACCAAAAAGTAGGGATTGAACGCTCACCGTTAAAAAATTGATGGGGGCTGTAGAAGTTTTGATCAAGATGATATTTGCGTTTTCCCTTAGGTCTATGTGACCTTATGAATAGGTTGGGGGTAAATAAACATCAGGATGGGACCTAGGAGGGTTTCAACGGTGAGCCTCATTGTCACTGCTGCTTACTAGGTGGACGGAGCTGATAAAATCCATACAGCATGGTGGCCCCACATAACCTCTTGACAAACTCCGTCGGGAGCGGATTAGGTGAGACCTTGGCATCACCCAAAGACTGTGCGGCCCTTACTGTGGGGTCACTGTGGGGCCCACCTTGACGTATGTGTTATGTATCCACACCGTCTATTCATTTTTCGAGATCATTTTAAGGCATTTTCCAAAAATAAATAAAAAAACAAAGCAAATCGAATAATCAGGTAGACCATACCATAAGAAACAGCGTTGACTGAACGTCCTATCATTAAAATTTTTTTAGGACTCACCTTAATGTTGATGTAGTTTTTATTTACCAACCAATCTATTTATAAGGTCACGTAATCCTGTATTAAGGCAAAAAAACAAATATCACCTTGATCCAAAACCTTTGTAGCCCATTAATGGTCAATCAACACTGTTTCCTATGGTATGGTCCATCTGATAATTGGATATGTTTCTATTTTTGGATAATGTGAAAAAGTGATCTTTAAAATAGGATGAACCGCGTGGATACATAATACATACATAGGGCTCTCAATGGGCCGGATCTGGATCGGATCCAGTTGGATCCGGCTCCAAGTCCATATTTTTGTAGATGGATTCGGATGGGATTCGGATCCAACTCGAATCCAAAAGGTGATATCCATATCTGATCCATTTATAAATTGTTAGATCCATTTCCGATCCAAAATCCATATAACCATCGGATTCGGGTCGGATTTAGGTCCGAATCCACCCCATTACAAATCTAAAAAAATATATGATATAAAATATATAATATAATTGTAGACACCCCACCTTCGGCTACACTGTTGGTAGAGATAGCTGGTTGAACGGAGGACCATACCCCCAAATCCCAAGTCCAAACTCAGCCAAACTCACCCTTGTAAGCCCCATTCCATAGCCCAGTTCAAGCCTGAACCCAGTCAACCCAGTCCTAAACACCACCCAGAAAAACCCCCCATAAAAAAGTCCAGTAAAAAAATCCCATAAAAAGTCAAACTCACTGAGTCAACTCGCTGAGTTAACCCGCTGAGTCAACCCGTCGAGTCAACCCGTCGAGTCAAAACACCGAGTCAACCCGTCGAGTCAAACCACCGAGTCGACCCGCTGAGTCAACTCACTGAGTCGACCAGCGAGTCCAACAGCAGCCCCGAGGGAACGGCCGTACTCGCTGGAAACCAAGGAGCGGCCGTACGGGCGGCCCATGGCAGGCCGCCCGGACAAAATTACGACTTCTGCCACTCTCCGCTGCTATAAATACCCCCCTCCCCTTCTCATTTCAACAAGCCATTCGAGTCCATTTCAGCCCGAGAGCTCTGAGTCCATCTCTCCACCCTTCAGCCCATTTTTCCACCAAGGAGAGCCCGAGTGAGGAGAGCCTAGCCCTGGTCCAGCCCAGCCTGACCACTGGTCCAAGCCTCCCAAGCCACCAAGTCTTGATCCAGCCACTCGAAGCTAACCCTTGCGACACCTCCGTCCACCCAGCTACTCATTTTCCAGCATCATCTCATTTGCATCTAGCATAAGTGCAACATTTACTTTCCTTCCAACCCCCCTGCTTCACTACAAGCACCTTGATTACTCAAACACACATGCATATGTCTTTATATTAAGCACCTGTCAGTTCGAGCGTATGCTCTGGGCTTGCCCGTTGTTGGAACCTGCCCATCAGAAACTCTTACTGTTCAGACCTGCATTCATGCTTCACCATAAAACACCTTGATCATTCAAGCACACTGCATACGTCTTATATTAAGCACCTGTCAGTTCGAGCGTACGCTCTGGGCTTGCCCGTTGTTGGAACCTGCCCATCAGAAACTCTTACTGTTCAGACCCGCATTCATGCATCATGTCATTCATGAGAATATACGAGGATTAAATTAGACTTTCAAGTATTCGATCGATTCTGTGAAGTAGAGACCGTACTTCGGTACGGGCAGTGTGTGGGGTGCTTAACCTCTTCCCACCCTGTAACCGTGATCCCTTACCTTGAATCTCTGACCGCAGATCAACAGGAGTCATTTTAGAGGAAGGAATCTTCGGATTTCCTTCTCTAACGTTTCTACAGGGTCTAGCCGACTGTAGATTCGAAGTAATTGGCTAGTGGCGACTCTGGTCTTATATAAACTCATTTAAACATATCCAGCTTAACACGACTATCAAACGAAGCCCTCGAGAACGAGGCAAGCCAGTGGCACAAACGACGATTTCGCACTCACGCATCCTCATCTCCTTCTTTTCCGAAAGGAAAGGGAAAGGGAGAAGAACGTCGTGTGGGGAGCGCGGAAAAATCGGCGAGGGTCCACAGAATGGCGACTCCGCTGGGGATTTGCTAGTCCCACTAGTCGTGATCCGACTTGAAAAACAGAATCCTTCCCGTACTTGAAAGTCACTAATCCTCATACAATCTCATCTGCATAGCATTCTACCCAAAACAAACCAGAAAAAAAAAATAGAAAATCCCAAAACAAAAAAAAATAGAAAATCCCAAAACCCAAAAAAGAGAGTAGAGTATATTCCCCACCATTACTCCTCCAAACCAAATCACCTTGCCACGTCCAATACAAAATCAACATGGCTCTCCCATTCCCTATACCTGAGGCTTCCTCTCCACTGTTAAACTCGAGTGAATCCATGTCAATTCCTGACATCCAAGAGCTACAACAAAGCATGAAGGCCATGCAGGAAATGCTTCTCCGATTCACACAAGCCCAGGCTTCAGCAGCCAGCAATCAAGCTGGTCCAGTTCAACAACCACAACAACCGTCTCTTCCAGTCTCCAGTTCATCCCAACCACAACTATCAGGGGTGGCGCAGGACTTTCGATACCCTCCTAACGAGGTCCATCAGTCAGAACAACCCTCGACCTCAGGGCATTTCTTCCATCAATTTCAACATCCTCCTATGTCCAAAGTTTCTTTGCAGTCTCCCTTCTCAGCTCCAGTCCAACAAAGTCCCTATAATGGGAGTAATTATCAGGCCCAACCTCCTTCAAGCAAGAATCATAGGAGTATCAATAACACCAATTATTACGAAAGGGGGCCAACTCAGTCCTGGCAAGGGGCAAGATCTCTCTCATCCGGTCCCTCTGAAATCGAACAACTCCGTGAACAGATGCGAGAGATGAAGAGAAAGTTGCAGAAGCAGCAAGGGGTGGATCTTCCATCCACTAAGTTCAGGGACCTTTGTCCATTTCCCGATGCAATGGTACCTCAAGGCTTTCAGGTACCAAAATTTAAAAGATATGATGCGACAGGATGTCCTATAGACCACTTGAGATCATTTTGTGGTGAGCTAGAGGCTGTGGCAAGCAACGACGGGGCGTTGATCCGTCTGTTTCAAAAGTCCCTGAAAGACGATGCCCTAGACTGGTACACGTCATTGGACTATCATCGCATCAGGACTTGGGAGCAGCTCTCCCAGGCTTTCGTCAACAGGTTCGCATACAATCTTAACATGGCACCCAGGAGAGCAGACCTCGCAGCTCTCAGGCAAAGAAGCGATGAAACATTGTCAGCTTACGTTGGACGATGGCGGGCCATGGCCGCTAGAATGAAGACTCCCATCGACGACGAGGAGCAAATCTCCATGATCGTCCACTCGGCAAATCCAAGTATCTCTGGATACCTTGTCTCACATCCATATGCGAACTTCAACCAACTCATCCGCGCCGGGGAACAAGTCGAAGCCGGAATAAGGGCTGGGATGATCTCCCCTTGGTGGCCTCATCAGGCTTCTCCAATTCAACCGATAGTGGAAGAAGAGCCTACTGCTGAATACGAGAATGATAACGGAAGTGTCCTCATCTCCCATCCAATGGAAGAGGATGATCTTGTCGCCTCTACCGAAGGTGCACTATTCCTCCCTCAGCATGGACAACCGCAGCAACAGCAACAGTCAAGATGGAACTCACAGTTCCCTAATCAAGGTTGGCAAGGGGCACCCCTAACCAGTCAGGTTTCAGAACCCCTCATCCTGCAAGGGGCATCTCTAGTCGATCCAGTCTCCGCAATGCAAGGGGCACCTCCTGCCTATCCAGCTTTCACCAGCCAAGAAAAGCCTCATCTCCAGTCTATTCGTGCCATCAACTCTAGTTCAGAGTTCGAACCTCTCATCCTGCAAGGGGCATCCTCAACTATTTCGATCCCAGAGCCCATCATCATGCAAGGGGCACCTTCAGTCGATTCAATCTTCGCATCCATTTCTAACCATGGGCACATTCAGCCCATCTCAGTCAACCAAGGGGACAATCTCCCTAACGCAGCATCAGCAAACCAGGGGCACAACCTGCCCGTCTCAGCAATAGTCAGTCAGGGGCACAGTTTGCCCACTCCAGCTTACCAGGGGCAAAGCCTGCCCGTTTCTCAAGCAAACAACCAGGGGCACAACTTGCCCACCGCACCTGTCTATTCGGCTTCTACTTCAGCCATCGTCCTCCAAGAAGACCCTTTCTCGGACAGCATGCCACATGCCCTAGCAGAATTAGGGCCCAGCTTCAATTATGTGGCCACTATCGAGGAGGTCGAAGGGGAGATTGATGTCCAGGTTCTTATCGATCCAAAAACATCAACCATCACTCTCCAGGTCTTGGACATCTCAGCTTCATTCCATCTCCTTTCTGATCGGACCTGGTTTCACAGAATCGGTGCCATCTCTTCAAATCTTCACCGAAGGGTCAAGCACATCTTCGGAGATAGGGCGATCACCATCATTACCGATCCCGGACAATTTTCCATGGTAGAAGCATCCAACCTCCGAGAGCCTACCATCCTAGCCATGGACATACAACGCTCGAATGGGGAGGTCTCATACCATCACAATGCAAATTACTTCCCTCGCGCATGTCCCATCGGATCAAACTACATCTTCCTTCCTGTCGAGCGTCAAAACTTCTACTATCAGCTCGAATATCAAGACTCGACCCGAATCATGGGAATTCAAGAGAATGTGGATAGAGAAAGACTACGATATCAGCCTACTCAGATTAGGCACAGAAGTATCAGAAGAAGACGGGGTATTCAAGGAGAAGGCAATCTCTGCATCTGCACACCAATCCAGTTCATCAACGCAAGGATTATCTATCCTGATGATGGGCTGGATTCCACCTTCGATGATCAAGCGAGAAGATTGAGTCTGATAGAGCTGCCCAAAGAAGACTCAAGCAAGGGGCAAGAATTTCCCCTGATCGACTGGACCACAGTCCTGGTCCCACCTCAGCCGGATGAAGCTGAAGAGCTACAATATATCGGGGATGAGCCAGGAGAAATCACATCCGACACCGACTCGGAGCCCAATTTTAGATCTGCCATGACGTTTGGGTGCAACAATGAGGTTTGGCCTACTGATCCTTTTGGCCCTGCCTCCTGAGGGGAAGGAGTGCAGGGCAGTAACAGGTTTGTAGTCCCCATGACGGCACAATAAAAGTCGACAGTGCTCGGCTCCCTGAGCCGAATCAGGTGACACCTGGTTCACATCGCCGTCTTGCTCGGGTTTTTTTACGAAAAATTTCAAAAAAAAAAAATCAGAAGATTCAAAAACCCAAAAACACCAAATATTTCAAAATTTCAAAAAAAAAAAAAATCAAATTTTCACAAAGTCCAAAAGTTCAAAAAAATCCAGATATTTACAAAATTCCAAAAAATCAGAAAATCTTTGAAAGTAAAAAAAAAAAAAAAAAAAAAAAAAAAAAAAAAAAAAAAAACTTTTTCAATAAAAGTGTCAAGTCTGTCTGTCAAAGCACTTGAGTATGAAGCTGACTCATAAGATTTCGATCTAGAGTTGGACTTCAAACTCAAGGGTCTGGATAAAGCCAAATGATGTGGAAAATGATGAGCTAACTCCCAAACTTAGAGGGTCTCCTCGAAAGTTCGAACCAAAAGCCGATGTCATCTCAAAAAGTTTCAAAATTATAAACCTAGGATCTCCTGAGACCCATAAGGAAGTGTGCATTGAGAATCCTTGTCCCCGAAAAATAAGCAGAGAATGATCGAATTTTTGAAGTCATGACTTCCCAATCTTGCATCCTGTGAAGACTCATCGATCAAAAACTCATCAAGCCTATCAAGAAGATGCTGCCAAGACTATGCTTGCATTCCATGCTGGAGTGTACGACTTGACGAATGATCGAAGAAATCTCACGGCTCGATGAAGATAGATTGTTGCCAACATGTCAAAAAGCACTTCAAGTGTCAACAACATGTACTCGGATCCATGTGTGTGCTTCGAAACTCTACAACCTGATAACACTCCAGCTATTCCCTGTACGAGGTATCTACATCAACAGAAAGATCGACTCGGCATCATCTAGCGGTCATACGCATATACTTGTGACAGTTGATTGCAGCACAAAGTGGATGGAGGTAATATTCTGATCTCGCACGATAATTCTCATGAAGAATGACATCATCAATTGTTAAGGGTTCCCACATGCTATCAACATTGGCAATGGGATGTCCTTCGAAATCTAAGGATGGAGAAGTTCCTCGAGAAGCTTAAAATCAGAAGACAAACCTACGAGTTCGAGTCAAAATCATGTCACCGTGAGTGCTGATGAAGAATGAAGCCGAAGAAAGAAAAGTCATATCAGGTTTACAACAAGCACCGTTACATCTATCAAACTCAAAGGGACAAGGCCCAAGGATCAGAAAAGTTCTTCCAAGAAGCGCCCTCAGGCTCACCAACATGAGAGGGGTGGATCTTCCTGAGCTAATCAACGCCGATAACGTGAAAATCTCTCACAGGTAAGCCAATCTAACCTTATCAAGAGTTACATTAGTAGAGCTGAAGTCAAGAGGTCAAGGCTTAGACCTCTGAGAATCCATTCCCGTTCACCAATAAGTGTTCCAAATAAAGGGTTCAAAAGTAAAAAAAAAAGAAGAGAAAAAAAAAAGAATAGAGCGAAAAAAAAGGGGGGGCACACAACCCAAAAAAAAAAAAAAAAGAGAGAGAGAGAAGAAGAAGAAGAAGAAAGAAAGAAAGAAAGAAAGAAAAAGAAAAAAAATCGACTCAAAAGAAACACATCTATCCATTCATCCACCTCAGAAGGGTCTGTAGCTAAGGCCGACAGCTCTGCCATTGTAACTTAGGATAAGGGCCGAAAGGTTACCATCGGCCGGCAACGACAGATTCCTGACCTCTGGTCGCCGCAGTTATCTAAAAAAAAAAAAAAAAAGAGAAGAGATGTGTGCCTAAACAAAGAGGGCGGAGTGAAAACCCGAAAGGGCGCTCCGAGTAAAAACAGTGAGCACACAGCGGACTTGGTGAAAACTCGAAAGGGCGCCAAGGGTAAAAACAGCATAGCTGCCAAGGGGCAGGCAAGATCAAATACCCGGGACGTGGTGAAAATCCGAAAGGGCGCCACGGGCAAAAATGACTGGCAAGCCGGACGCAGCGAAAACCCGAAAGGGCGTTGCGGGTAATAATGGCTAAGAAAAGAAAAAGAAAAAAAAAGAGAAAAAAAAGCAGGTACATGAGAAATCCAAGCGACATAAAGATTCAATGGAAGCAAGGATGGCGGCTATGAGTCGAGAATTCTTTCAAGATCTGCCCAAATTCTAGGGGCAGGATACCATTGCGCACTATCTTAAGGGGACCAGGACCCTTGGTGAATAATTAAGAAAATCGAGTATGACATCAGGCTGAGTCAAATATTCTGATTCCTACATCTAAAAGCACAAATTCGAATCACGCATAGACAGACAAGCACTTGGCACAAATTTTCATTTCATGCATGATTTGCATATATATATTTAAAAAAAAAAACAAAATCATTTTTCCTTATTCATATATATGCAAAAAAAAAAAAAAAAAAAAAAAAAAATCTTACAGGGCTTTCAAAATAAACGTCCTTCAATCAACTAATGGGGTACCTTCCGTGAAGTGCATTTCTCCCGATCATCCCTCCCAGAAGGTAAGTATCTCTCTTCCTACTTTAATGCTTCAATCCTCTTGCTAAAGTGTTTTCTTTCTTCACAGGTACCAGAAGGCAATCTAAGATCAGCCCATCTATGTCCATCAAACCCCTATCACCACCATTGATCACATCATCCACGTGGCCCACACTCAAGGGATGCATAGCCTCACCTATGTCCCATCTCTCCATCTCATCCATACCATCCATTTCTCCCATAATCAATGCCCCATTCAAATCAGGAATTTCAGCCATCCTACCATTAATGGAGCCATTCAAAGCTCCACCAACCACCAAGCTTAATTCATCATCAATACCCCCATTTAATGCTCCATCTCCACCATCAATCAAAGGCACCTCATCATCTTTAAAGCCTTCATCAAGTGCTGAAGTGTGGGACCCACCAACCTCTCCCACAATGGCCCCCAAGCCATCATCAATGGCTGCCCAAGAGAGGACCAAGCAAGAAAAAGACAAAAGGAGGAGGAAAGATGAGACAAAGGGAAGATTCATGGCCGGAATCGTACCTGGGCGTACAAAGAATATGGGACAGGAGCAGTGGACAGAAGAGAATGTCTGAACCAGAGCCAGCCCAGACCGCACAAGAGGCGAGCCTTGGGCGGCCTGCTATGAGCCGCCCGTACGGACGCAAACTTCCTCTCTCCGCGGGATTGGCTCCAAGGTTCTTGGTAGGTGAGGCTGACAGTCCACGTCAGCAGATGGCGCTCCGTGGGCCGCCCAAGGCTCCGGTCCACTCCAAATTTCAACTGAAGATGATCAAGATCATACAAAAGGTGCCCCACTAGTCCAATCACGAAGCAATGTAGCCGGAACATGGCTGATCAAGCCAAAGAAGGGAAAAAAGTGATCAAGTGGGGGCCACAAGCAATCCAAGCCATTCAAAGACTAAATCATCATGGTCTAAGCCATTGAAGAACCTACGTGAGCCGCCAAACAACAAGATCAAAGGTTTGATCATCACAAGAAGGGCCAGAATCCAAGATCTAATCATCAAGTGGGCCCACAAAGCCAAATCAAGCGATCTGAGACGTTCAAGCCGTCATCCACACCATGAGAAACCTTCTCAGCCTCACAAATCATCAAAAGAGGTGCCCAAAGTAAAGCCAAGGTCTTAAGTGGGCCCGCAGGGTCAAATCTATCAATCTGAACCATTCAAGGGCTAAATCATCAAGATCCAAACCATTGGAAAGCTTACACAAGTCATGGAGCGGCAAGATCAAAGGTTTGATCATCAAAAGAAGGGCCGGAATCCAAGATCTAATCATCAAGTAGGCCCACAAAGGCCTAATCAAGCAATTCAAACCATTCAAATCACAATCAGCCCCGTCAGAAGCTAAACAAAGCAAGGTAAGTATGCCCAACCCCAAAAAATGGGTCCGAAGACCTTAAACTACGTCGGGATCAAGATCCCGAGGGATTTTTAATAAAAATGGGTATCGATCTCGACCATCAAAATCAGAATCGATGACCCAGAATATTTTTCAAAAAAAAAAAAAAAAAAACGTCTTTCTTCTTTTAAAGTTTTGGGTCCGAAGACCTTAAACTACGTCGGGATTAACATCCCGAGAGATTTTCAATAAAAACCAGCATCGATCCCAGCCTTTCAGGCCAAGATCTGATGATCTGGATCATTTCGAAAAAACAAAAAAAATGTGTTTGCCCCCTCTTGTACATGTTTTTGGTCCGAAGACCTTAAATTACGTCGGGATCAACATCCCGAGAGATTTTCAATAAAAGCCGGCGTCGGTCTTGTTTGCTCACATCAAGATCAATGACTCCGGACATTTTTAAAAATCATAAAAATATATTACCAGCCCCGCTTTTAAAGTTTTGGTCCGAAGACCTTAAACTACGTCGGGATCGACATCCCGAGAGATTTTCAATAAAAACCGGCATCAGTCTGGATTGTCCATCCGCTGACACCGGACATTTTTCCAAAAACAAAAAAACATGTTTGCCCCTCTTTTGTACAGTTTCATGGTCCGAAGACCTTAAACTACACTGGGATTAATTTCTCGGGGGACCTTTCTCGCTTTCAACTAAAAACCGGCATCGGCCTCGACCTCGACCGTTGAAATCAAGGTCTGATAACCCGGATCATTTCGAAAATACTAAAAATATTTTAAAGCTTTCCACAAAAACCAGTGTCAATCTCGATTACCCGAGTTGAAGTCTGGAACCTTTTCAAAACAAAAAAAATATATAGATACAATATAAAAAAAAATGATTCACCAAAAATTTCAAACTGCACAAATTCATCCCCGGCGGTCCGAAGACCTAAAACTACACTGGGATTAACTTCTCGGGGGCTTTCTTTCCTAACCTGTTCCAGACATGGCTGACACTTGATCGTACGGGTGTCTGGAATCTTTTAAACAGGTAAGGGCTGAGGCGGGCAGAACTCCGCAATCCTGTTCGTGTTGAACGCACCGTGATAGACAACCTTGATTTGGAAGTCGCTGTTGAATCTGACGGATGTTCCCTGTTCCTAGAACTCATGAAGGGGATTAAGGCTGTTGGGAGGTGGAGCTCACCCTCACGGAATTGTGAGCAACGTAAGACCCCAAACTGGATTGACTAAGGGAAATGTGAGGATGTGGCTCATTTTGTGGCCGAAGGAGTCCGTCGGACGATACGTGGTCTATGTGCATTGCACATGAGGAACAGGCAACTTTGTGGGTGTGTTGACTAAAAACCCTCAAAATCTCCTCATCCGAAGATGTAAAACTACGGCACTTAACTGTGTGAGACTCGTCTTGCTCACTGACGTAAAATGGATCGGGTGCCTTACTAGCAGTAGAAGCTGGAAGTGGATGGAAATTCCACATCTTTTCCCTGCATTTCAGAAAAATCACAAAATACAAAAAACATTGCAAAATCACCTCTTCAAAAATCACAAAAAAATATTTCCATCAAATCAAATATCTGCAAAAATCACAAAAATACTTTTCTTGCTTTCATAAAAAATATTTCGAAAAATCACAAAAATATTTCCTGTGTTTTCAATAACCAATCTCTATCCTGATCGCTCAGGTAAAGATTCGGACCACATATTTATAAAAAAAAAAATCACAAAAATTAGCATCCCCAGCACTACAATTCAGGAGTCTTGAACTCCGCTCACTTCACAGTATGGGATGACGGATCCAATCGCCCGCAAATTGGAATCTTGACCAAAACGGGCAACTAAACACCATCTCAATCACATGTATGCCCAGAAGAACATCTTGAAGTCGAATGATATCCTCGTACATTCTCATTAGCAAAGAAACAGCATCTTGGGACGATGGAACTGATCGACCACGGGTCGGGATCTTGACCAGCCCGCTGTCCAAACCTCCGTATCAAAAAGAAAAATCCCCAAGGGAGTACAACCCTGCAAGCAATAAGCTCAAAATTCTCTGCATCTCCAGCAAAAGCAAAATCATCAAACCAGAAGAGAATGAGCCAAGCCATGCATTCATCATGCATCTCCATGCATCAGCATCCATTGCATCAATCATCATGTTTACCTGCTTTCAAAATAAAAGCCGGTTAGCCAAAGACCCCACAGGCATCCCTAGTGGAGGCACGTGCAAACCAGATTTTCATTTCAAAAAAAAAATATTTCCATTTGCAAATAAAAACCCCACGGAGTATCACTCCCCAGAGTGGGTGCCTTTTCAAAAATCCAAAAATATTTTTCCAGTAGAGCGTTCTGCCTCCAAAACACCAGGAGATCTTCCATATCTCTGGGTAGGAGCCAACGCAAAAATCAAATAAGATCCAATGTCTCGCGATTTCCCCGGAGATCATCGGATCCAATGCACTCAAAGTGCGGTCGAACTGAACTCCAGTGTCAGTGCGGTCGTACCACATGCCAAGATACAAAAAAGATGAAAGCCAAAAGGCTCGGTCACAGAAACCATTTGAACAGGTGGAAACGATGAATTGTAACCCAAGTATCAAAATCAGCAGATTGGGTGGAAAGAGTTCACCCGCACATACCTAGGCGTAGATGCCTGAAGTACCTTGACTGAGTCCAAGTCGGCGTAGTAGAATCCCGTAAGACTATCGGACGCAGGGCGTCTAACCACTTTGACAGTCAAGCGAAACAAGTACTCCTGGAGTGATCTGGGAAAACATCAAACATCACACAATCAGTCTCAGGGTCAGCATCCTCGTAAGACTGTCGACGCAGAGGCTCTGCTGTACCTTTCCGGTGTTAGTACCGATCGGGAATGGAAGGGTTGCGATTGGGTACCCAGGTTGCAGCAAACTGCAGGGACAATCACAACGTTTTCTCCAAACTCTCGCGGTATGTGCGAGTTATCAATTTCCAGACAATCAACTGACTCAGATACAAAGGACAACAAAGATTCCAGACCACAATCAAGGAAAGAATGAATTGCAAACTAAGCATCGAAACCAGCAGATCGGGTGGAAAAGCCCACCTGCACATACCTAGGCGTGGATGCCTGAAGTACCTTGACTGAGTCCAAGTCGGCGTAGTAGAATCCCGTAAGACTATCGGACGCAGGGCGTCTAACCACTTTGACAGTCAAGCGAAACAAGTATTCCTGGAGTGATCTGGAAAAACATCAAACATACAATCAATCACAGGGTCAGTAACCTCGTAAGACTGTCGACGCAGAGGCTCTGCTGTACCTTTCCGATGTTAGTACCGATCGGGAATGGAAGGGTTGCGATTGGGTACCCAGGTTGCAGCAAACTGCAGGGACAATCGCAACGTTTTCTCCAAACTCTCGCGGTATGTGCAAGTGAGCGATCTCCAAACGATCAACTGGTACAGATGCAAAAGCAAGCAAAGATTTCAGAACATGATCTATGAATGACCGGGTCAGAAGTGGGGTGTCCACTCGCTTTGGCATTCGGTTGCACGCAACCTCTGCCAAAGAGGGGCATCTGTAGACACCCCACCTTCGGCTACACTGTTGGTAGAGATAGCTGGTTGAACGGAGGACCATACCCCCAAATCCCAAGTCCAAACTCAGCCAAACTCACCCTTGTAAGCCCCATTCCATAGCCCAGTTCAAGCCTGAACCCAGTCAACCCAGTCCTAAACACCACCCAGAAAAACCCCCCATAAAAAAGTCCAGTAAAAAAATCCCAAAAAAAAGTCAAACTCACTGAGTCAACTCGCTGAGTCAACCCGCTGAGTCAACCCGTCGAGTCAACCCGTCGAGTCAAAACACCGAGTCAACCCGTCGAGTCAACCCGTCGAGTCAAAACACCGAGTCGACCCGCTGAGTCAACTCACTGAGTCGACCAGCGAGTCCAACAGCAGCCCCGAGGGAACGGCCGTACTCGCTGGAAACTGAGGAGCGGCCGTACGGGCGGCCCATGGCAGGCCGCCTGGACAAAATTACGACTTCTGCCACTCTCCGCTGCTATAAATACCCCCCTCCCCTTCTCATTTCAACAAGTCATTCGAGTCCATTTCAGCCCGAGAGCTCTGAGTCCATCTCTCCACCCTTCAGCCCATTTTTCCACCAAGGAGAGCCCGAGTGAGGAGAGCCTAGCCCTGGTCCAGCCCAGCCTGACCACTGGTCCAAGCCTCCCAAGCCACCCAAGTCTTGATCCAGCCACTCGAAGCTAGCCCTTGCGACACCTCCGTCCACCCAGCTACTCATTTTCCAGCATCATCTCATTTGCATCTAGCATAAGTGCAACATTTACTTTCCTTCCAACCCCCCTGCTTCACTACAAGCACCTTGATTACTCAAACACACATGCATATGTCTTTATATTAAGCACCTGTCAGTTCGAGCGTATGCTCTGGGCTTGCCCGTTGTTGGAACCTGCCCATCAGAAACTCTTACTGTTCAGACCTGCATTCATGCTTCACCATAAAACACCTTGATCATTCAAGCACACTGCATACGTCTTATATTAAGCACCTGTCAGTTCGAGCGTACGCTCTGGGCTTGCCCGTTGTTGGAACCTGCCCATCAGAAACTCTTACTGTTCAGACCCGCATTCATGCATCATGTCATTCATGAGAATATACGAGGATTAAATTAGACTTTCAAGTATTCGATCGATTCTGTGAAGTAGAGACCGTACTTCGGTACGGGCAGTGTGTGGGGTGCTTAACCTCTTCCCACCCTGTAACCGTGATCCCTTACCTTGAATCTCTGACCGCAGATCAACAGAAGTCATTTTAGAGGAAGGAATCTTCGGATTTCCTTCTCTAACGTTTCTACAGGGTCTAGCCGACTGTAGATTCGAAGTAATTGGCTAGTGGCGACTCTGGTCTTATATAAACTCATTTAAACATATCCAGCTTAACACGACTATCAAACGAAGCCCTCGAGAACGAGGCAAGCCAGTGGCACAAACGACGATTTCGCACTCACGCATCCTCATCTCCTTCTTTTCCGAAAGGAAAGGGAAAGGGAGAAGAACGTCGTGTGGGGAGCACGGAAAAATCGGCGAGGGTCCACAATAATATATTTAATTCAATAGAAAAATGATGCAAATCCCACTATTTACTATGGTATAGTCGACATAGCCTAAAATAATCTGTAAAAGGGATGGCCATCATGATTATAACATATCCAGTAAGGTGACAATAAGTCGGATCTTAATCGGATTCGGATCAAACTTGGATATGTTCTTGTGAATCCATATCCGCTCCATTTAACTAATTGGACCTATTTTAAGATCCAAATCCGGTCCATTTAACTAATCGGACCTATTTTAAGATCCAAATCCGCATTATACGAATTCGGAGTGAATCGGATTTCGGATCTGACCCGCTCCATTGAGAGCCCTATACATACATCAAATTGAGCCCCACAAATAACCCCACAATCTCACTTAATCCGCTCTTGAGTCCATCAAGGTAGAGGCAGGACGCAATCCGCTACCCTCGGGAAATGTGGATACCGCCCATATGAAGCAATTTTTTGCTACACCTAGCTACACTGGGTGTAGCAATGACCCCACCATGATGTATACGTTGTATTCACACTGTCCATCCATTTGGTGAGAACATTTTAGGGCCATGATACCAAACATCAGGTAGAAGCTCAAGTGGCCCCCAAGAGGTTTTTAATGGTTGTGTTCAATCTTCATTATTTTTTGTGCTGGGTTCACTTGAGCTTTGGATTGCCTCATTTTAGTTGTCATGGCCTAAAATGTTCTCTTCAAATGGATGGACAGCGTGGATACAAAATATACATCATGGTGGGGTCATTGCTACACCCGGTGTAGCTAGCGTAGCTAACTTGTGGGTGTGGCAAAAATTTTCTTGCCCCTAGGTTGAACAAAAAGTTTAATTTATAGTGGGGTATATATTTTTTAACCCCCCCTGAGAAATTACAAACTTTTCAATTAAAAATGCCCCTTTTACTGCATGTGTAATGTGGATTGCACTTGGGACTCCTAGTGCAATTCATAGTGCTCAGGAAGATCCAACCCCTAGGTGAGATCTATATTGCTCGAGGGGACCTACAATGCTCAAGGGAGATCCACGGTGCTTAGGAGGATTCGCAGTGCAACAGGTGGACAGAAGGGTATTTTAGATTAAAAAGTTTGCAATTTCTCATGTGGAGGTTAAAAAAGATTAGTCTCACCAGAAATTGAACTTTTTGATGGAGGGCTATTACACTAAAAATCCCATATGGGAGCGGATTGGGTGAGACCGGCACTCATCAAGGCGGTGCGGCGCTGACCATCGGGCCCACCTTGATGTAAGTATTTTGCATCCACGCCGTCAATCCATTGTTTCATATCATTTTAGGGCCTTATGATAAAAATGAAGCAGATCCAATTATCAGGTAAACCATGCTATAGGAAACAGTGGTGACTGAACACCCTACCATTAAAAACTACTTAGGGCACACCTTATAGTTTCCTTAGTGTTTATTTTACATACAATCTGTTGATAAGATCACATAAGCCCGGATGAAGGGAAAATACAAATATCAGCTTGATCCAAAACTCTTTTGACCCATAATGATAAATTGCCACTGTTTCCTATGGTATGGTACATCTGATAATTGGACATGCTTATTTTTTGAGTAATGCCCTAAAATGATATGAAAACCAGATGAACGGTATGGATACATAATAAATATATCAAGGTGGCCCCATGGTCATGGCCGCACCGTCTTGGCGGGTCCGGGGTCTCACCTACCGGGATTTTGAAAATCTCCCAATATTTTTCACGATAAACAGTAATTTTCAAATTTAGGTAATTTTATCGTCAGATTAATGGCATATTTATTTATTACATACATACATATATTGTTTAAAAATAATTTATTAACTAAACAGTTAACACTATCTTTTATTTTATTTCCAGCTAGATTTTCCAAAACTATCCCAAGATCACTTCAAAATTTGAAAATCTCTTCGTAAATTTCATGGATATTTTTGAGTTTTACCCAAAAATTCCTCCACCAACCAAAATGACACACCCTCACTTTAGTTCCTCTTTAAGAAGGGGCAAGGCAAATCAGAATGGTGGGGCCCACCATCCAACTCATCCAAGAGATGCACATACAATGATTACCTAAGGATCAAAATTCTGGCGGATCATATGATAAGATGGGTCACACCATAAAAGTTAATATACACCACTCAAAATCTCAACATGCTTTTATCGTACATGAGTAGACTTTGTTTGGCCCATCGTGAATACATGTAGTTTATCCATGCCGCCCATCTGTTTTTCCTAGCTCATTTTAGGGGTTGAGCCCAAAATTAAAGCATATACAAAGCTCAAGTGGACCACACCACATGAAACAATGAGAATAATGATTTCATTGAAACCTTTATGAGGGCCATAGTGATGTTTATTTGTCATCCAAACTGTCCATAAGCTCACAAAGACATGGATGAAGGGAAAAACTAAGTATAAGCTTGATACAAAACTTATGTGGCCCTCAAGCTTCTTCATTTTTTGGGCTCCCTAAAATTATATGGTAAAATGGATGGATGGATGGAGTGGATAAAATACATAAATCATAGTGGGCCCCACAGAGTTTACTCAACATGCAATCTGCTTCGGTGAGTTCCACATTTCAAGACTTCACTACCTTTTGAAGAAAAAGACAAAATGAGAGAATTTAGGTACAATCACCCCTTGAAATCATCGCAAGGAATTTAGCTTTACAAAGGCTTTGTTCGGTAGATTGCGAATTTACGAGGAATTTTGTAGTAAGAGTTCTAATTTTCAAAGCAAGATATTGTGAGAGCTAGATTTGTCACTGTGGTCCCACATTGATTGATGTAATGTTAGGGGTCAGCTCCCCAAAGTCAACTGACCTGACCTATAATTTTTTACCGAAGACCAAGACCACGGTATCTAAACATCTTAGAGCATCTCCAGGGCATATGGAAATCCCTCCAATCCAGGGTAATAATACTTTTATTGGGAGGTGGCTAACGAGAGCACTTGAGCTCATGACCTCCTGCTTCTTGTTGTGCAGGTCTTGGCCAACTGAGATATCACTCGTTGGGATTCAGCAAAGCTAAATGAGTAGTGGATCAAGCTCAACTTAGAAATATGGCCCATTTAAGTAAATGGATTAGGCTTCAGCTGAAGCCCTACTGGTTCGAACCGGTCATATAGGCCATCAATGGGTTGGGTGAGATGATTTTACCCAAAATGCAAATAAAATAAATAAGGCAAGTATAATTTTTTTTTTTTGGCATATGTTTGTATTCTTATCTTATTATTTCTTTTACACACACCTACAGGCACCACATGGCGCATGCACATATTCATTGTCTAGGATAACTTGAACATAGCCTTAGTGTCATATTCTATTCTTAAACCTAGTACTGGCCCAAACCTAACTATGTTCGAAGGGACTCATACTCGTGGGTCGAGTTTGGGCAAGAATTTTTGGCCCATTTAGCAAATAGGGCTAGCTTGGGCTTAACCCAGGCTTGAACATGGTCAAGACTACCCTTATTTGAAAGTGGTGCTTCCCGTGGAAGTTTGAATGAGGTTAGTAAAGGGTCATGTGCAAGGCGGGTCTTATGGTCATTCCCGGGGTAATCGAGTCTAAGTCTTGCCTGATCCTAGTCCCTTCCAGTCTAGGTCCAGTTCTTGAATACCTAGACCAGCTCAAATCAGGTTTAGGTATACATTGGGTACACATGTGCAACATTGAGACATATATGGTGTGTAAATTGCCTCTCTTATGTGTGTCTGACTTAAGAAAGAGAGAGAGGAATCAAGTACAACTGGTTGGACTATAAGTGTCCACCCAACAAATAACTTCCAACCTTCATGTGTGTGAGGACATCCAATCCATACAATAGATTGGCCCCATTACAAAGATCACCTTTTGCAAATATCAGATATATCCACTCATTGAATGGACTACACTAAGCTTGATCCCATACTTCCATGGCCCCATAAAGTTTTCGATCTAGATATTCAATTCCCACTTTTTTTATGTGGTGCGGTCCACTTGACCTTTGGACATGCTTCAATTTTGGGCTTAGAACCTAAAATAATATGGTAAAACGGATGGATGGATGTGGATAAAATACATAAATTACCTGTGGGTCCCACATAGTTTACTAGCTTACTAAGTAACTCAGTGCGCAATCCACTCTCTTGCTGACGGGAAATAGGGTTAACTAGTTTGTGGGAAGCGGAATCGGTCCACGCAAGGGATCTGTGGGGCCCACCATGATGTATGGGTTTTATCCACGCCGTCCATCCATTTTTCCAGATAATTTTAGGGTACAAGACCAAAAAAGAGGAAGATCCAAGACTCTAGTGGACCACACAATGGGGATTGAACTCCTACCAATGAAAACTTCTTTATAAAAGCTTTGGATCAAGCCTGTTCATTCCTGTGGTGTAGTCTACTTGAGCCTTGGATCTCCTTCATTTTTGGGCTCATACTTAAAGTAATTTGAAAAAATTGATGGACGGCATGGATAAAACCCATACACCAGGTGGGCACAACTCCCCTGCCTCGACAAGTCTGTAATGTGGGTAGATCCTTAACCGTAGCATCCACTGTGTGACGTGTCTTACATCCATGCCGTCCATCCATTTTGAATTTAGAACATGATAAAAAAAATGAAGTAGATCCAAATCTCATTAGGACCATAGTATAGAAAGCAGAGGTACCTTAACCATTAAAAACTTCATCCAGGTCTTTGTGACCTTTTCAAGAGGTTGGATGGAAAATAAACACTCCAGTAAACCCCACGAAGTTTTTAATGGTGGGGATTCAATTACTAATGTTTCATGTGTTATGGTCCAACTAAGATTTGAATCTGCTTCATTTTTTGTATCATGCCCTAAAATGCACTTTCGAAATGCATGGATGGTGTAGATGTTAGGCACATACATCACAGTGGCCCCACAGTTGGGGATCCACCCAAACCATGTCCGACGCTATTTGCTTCCGTTAGTGACCCCACATTCAATCGCCCATTAAGTAGGAATGGCATGTTGACTTGGTTCGGTCGAGCTTTCAAGCCGAGTTTGAGCTAATTAATGCCAGAAAAAAACCAAAGTTTAGCCCAAAATAGTTTAAAATCCAAGCTCGGAGGCAACCAAGCCCATTGACACCCTGAGTGCTGCCTTTATAGGCTATTTTCACTTTTATTTCTTTGCTCTCTTCCGATATTGGACTAAACAACTTTCATTTCTACCTAGCTGAGTCGAGTCAAACTTGAACTGTGTCCATACGAATTGAGTCTTGAGTCAAGTTGAATCAAAGCTAGGTCAGCTCGAACTTGAAAATCTTCGAGCTGAAAATAAAAGTGGCTCGACTCGATTTAAACCCAGCATCCAAACTGAGCCGGGCCGAGAGAGCCAACCAAGCTAGGTTGACTTGTGTACGACACTACAGGCACATGTAACAACTCTTTCAGTGAAGTCGATTGTTTCTTCCGTCTGCTTGGATGAACTCAGTCCTATGTGGGGCCCAACATAATGTATAGGTTTTATCCACATCATACATTTATTTTTTCACATTATTTTAGAGTATAAGCCCAAAAATGAGGCAGATCTAAGACTAAAGTGGACCACACCACAAGAAGCAATAACGATTATGATGCTCACCATTGAAACTATCTTAGGGCCCACCGTGATGTTTATTTGCCATCCAACCTGTTCACAAGGTCACATATACCTAGATGAAGGAAAAATAGAAATGACAACTTCATCAAAAACTTCTACAGCTCCCAAGAAGTTTTTAATGGTGGAAGTTCAATACCCATTGTGTGGTCCACTTGAGCCTCAGAACTGCCTCAGTTTTGGTGTAATACCCTAAATTGATGTTTAAAAATAGATGGACGGCATGGATAAAACCCATAGATCACAATGGGCCCCATAGAGCCCTGTATGGACCGAGTCGGTTCAGGTAGTGGCAGGACGCAATCCGCTATCCTCTTTCTCAGCTTCAATACCTTAAAAAAAAAAAGAAAAAAAAAGGACAAAATAAGAATATTTTGATACTGTACGTCATCCTTTGAAATGGTCGCTTCTAATTTATCTCAAAAAGGCATTTTTTGGTAGATTGCAAATTAATGAGGAATTTTGTAGTAGAAATCCCACTTTTCTTAGCAAGATATTGCTGGCAAGTAGGTTTGCCATAGACCATTGTGGTCCACCTTGATTGACGTGAGGCTAAAGAACTGACCCTACCTACTTTTGAGGTAGGTTTGGCTAAGCTAAATGGTAGTGAAGCCTGCGGCCCTATCGCTCAGAGGTAGACTCACAAGAATTTCAAAGCAAGGTCATGGGGTTCGAGCAGCCATTGTGGTGTGAGTGGTGGGCATATGTGGTGTGTGTGGTTGCGTGTAATAAAAAAATAATAATAATAGGTAGTGGAGTTGGTTGGGCCTATATAAACTCATTTAAGTAAATGGATAAGGTTTCAGTTGACCCTTACCAGTCTTGACCGGGTCATATAGGCAATCAATGGAACTGGGTGAGATGACTTAAACTGGGTCCTTACTCATGGCCCAATGGTAGACAATGCGTTTCAACACTAAGGTTATGGGTCTTAGAACTGATGTGGCGTGTGTGGCTGCGAGTGTCTGATTGTTAAAAAAAAAAGGATAACCCTAAACCTAAAACAAAATAAAGAAGGCAAGCGTGTGTGTCTATATGAGTAATGCTCACAAGCAACTAGTTGTTCACCCAAGTAGTTGGCATGTAGGGCCCACCATGGTGTTTGTACAACATCTTGCCCCTCCTATTAAAATTATCCTATCATGAAAATGAGATGCCCCAAAAATCAAGTTGATCTGATTATTGAGTGGTGTAAACCATAGAAAACCATGAAACGGTTGGATTGTCCTAATTTTTTAGGCATCCTATTTTCATGGTGGAACAATTTTGCTAGTTGGACATACAGTTAGTGTGCGAGCATCTCTCTCTCTCTCTCTCTCTCTCTCTCTCTCTCACACACACACACACACACACGCGCGCGCGCACACACACACACGCTGTGTTGCGTATGTACGTAGTCATTGTTTAGGATAGCTTGTACATAACCTTAGTGTTATAGTCCATTCTTAAACCTAGGTAGGGTTATGGCTAAATAGATTGGGTTAGTTGAGTTTACAATTAAATAGGGCAAGTTAAGCTTGATGAATTTTTAACGGCTAGCCAAGTTAGAGGATAATGGGTCATGGGTCGGATTTGGGCAAGAATTCTTAGTAGTTTAACAAGTGAGCCTAGCTTGGGCTAACCCTAGGCTTGAGCATGGCCCATGGCCACCCCAATTTGAAAGTGGTGTTTCCTATGAAAGTTTTAATAAGGTTATCAAAGTGTTATGCTCAAGTTTGGGTAATTCGATTGAAGGCCCAATCAATTGTATAGAAGTACAATGCATGCTTTTCCTTTAGTTTTTGTTTAGATATTGCTTAAATGGAACACGTTTATTAACTAGTGTGTATATTTGTTTGTACATTTAATTATGAATCCTTTTAACATTTTAACTCAATATAATGTTATACTGTCCTTAATTGGTCTAATTAACCCAAATGGAAAGAGTTTGTTAAGATTTTCTTAGCTAGGTTATATGGTTTAGACCTTGTCCTAAATGAGGAAGAACCTCCTAAGTCATTTGACACTACATAAAGTAAGAAATTGTCCCTTAGAAGGCTTCAATTAAGTTTAATAAAATGTGTCTCAAAATTATGAAGCATTCAATTTCTAAGACAATAAAACGTGTTAGACTTAATAATGAGAAAGCTAAAGAATTTTTGGTCGAAAAATAACCCAATTTTAAACGTTAGATAAAGCCAAAACAAGTTTACTTCTGCACGAATTGACTTGTATATCCTAAAACGATTAAAGAAATATCCAAGAGTACATCATGGAATTGTCCAATGTGGTTTCGAAAATCCATGCATTGGGGCTAAAGATAGAACATAAACTCTCAGTTTTCTTGGTTTTTTATTCTTTTTTTCATAAATTTGGTTCATTTTAAATCAATTATATAATACTAAAAATGAGAAGTAGATATTGAACGAGCTGATTTTTCTATACATTCAAGAGATAGAGAGGCTCAATATGTAAAGAAAATGCTATAATACACATCTTGTAACATATAAATAAAGACAACGAAAATATGAAAATGAAAGAAAATATTCAGAAAAAAGTTTCAATTATACAATTAGCAGCCAACCTCAATTGAAGATCAGTCGAAGAAACGCGGGCTATAAAGGATGTTTGCTTCTTCTATAAGAAGTTAAGTTGTTGTAAGAAGGAATATACTAAATTTTAGGAATGGCTCGTAAAGAAGGGTAAAAATATTATTTTGGTATGTTTTCAAATGTAATCTAACTAGTGTGTTAATAGATTCTTGGTGGATAGATTACGTTGCCTTTACTAACATATATAATTCCATGTAGGATATGTTATAAATACCAATTAGAGCCGAGAAATCAATCTATATAAACAATGGCATGAGGGCAGACATCGAACCATTTGGAGTTTGTAAACTTAGGTTTGAATCACACTAAATTTTGAATTTAGTAGATACTTTTAAATAAACTTAAGTTTGAATTACGCTAAAATTTGAATTTAATATATACTTTTTGAATACCTTTTATATATAAGTCATTATATAATTTCTATTTCTTGTTTAAATAAATGTGATTATGCATTTTTAAATGGAAAAAAGGTCAATATTTACCATTATTTGAATGTAATTAGAATAACTAAAACACATACAACATCAATTCTTTGTATGAAAATGGGAGTGACATTAAGAAAAGTTTAGAGAACGAATATTCTTCCATGTTGTAGTGCAAGTATTATACCATATCTTTTATGATATGATGAAAGGGCTTGTGTGAGAAGAATTTTTTCATTCTATGAACTTTTCAGACTTTAGGATCTACATTGACTGCAGTTCAAGGATCAACTCACTAAAGCCCTTATTATAACCCTATATAAAAAATATATATCTTCTGTGGGATTTGTAGATCTCAAAGAAGTATTTCATTAGTGGAAGTTTTAATTTAATCCAATTTATGTACAAATATTTAGAGATCTCATATTTTTTCATGATTCTATTGTACAATTTATTTTTCGCTTCTCCTTTATCGTGTACATTTTTTATTAAGTAGAATTTTGAGCCTTATTATAGACATATATAGCTTTTAACAAAGATCGTTGGACTACATAAAAGTAGGCACGTGTGATCAAAATAGGCATATGATGTCCATACTACACTTCCATGTCTTTGATTTAGTTGTTGAGATTATTGATATTTGTAACTGTAATTCATCTCACTTTAAAAAGATTAAATGATATAATGATTGCTATGATCCAATAGTAGTTTTGATAAATGAGATTGAGAAGTGTTGCTTATATTATCCAACAATAGTAATTTTATAATTCAGTGAGTATCCATTAGAAGGTTTTAAATAAATATATTTTCTAAAATATTTAAAAAAAATATTTTGACACTAATCATTATTGCCCAAAAGAGACGATATGAGACTTCAATTAGGTGGGCCTATATGATCAATCTCTTAGATTGATCAAACTTATTGACCATTGGATATTTTGATTGAGCTTACTGGTAAGCCCCATAGTAGTCATAATCATGTTAAATATATAAAGGGCAATGTACATTGGATTGTACTATCTATGCAAACTATCTCATGGAGACATGAACTCTTTCAGAGTGGAGAGTCCCTCCAGCTCTCATTCTTATAAATAAAATCTTAGGATCAGTTTTGAACGTAGTGTTAGGAATATCCAGTAGTAGAAGCGCGAATTAAACGAGATAAACTACAATGACGATGATCAAGCAAATCAACATGCAAGAGACAATTCGAATTTTACGTGGAAAAACCCCTCATAGGTAAAAAAAAACTACGGCACAAAGCGAATCCACTATGGATAATGTAACGACCCTAAAATTTTGGTAGGAAAAATTTCTTTTAGGAACAATAACGGGTTTAACTAAATAAATTTAAGATAATAAATAAAAGAAAAGCATGGACTGATTGGTTAAAACCCTCTTAAGCGAGAGGGAACACTAGGGATCGAGTCCTATTACTAACAAGAATTAAATTTTTTTTTGCTCTAAATACGAATTTTGAAATTCAAAATTATCTTATCTCAACCAATCTATCTTATCTGCAACAAATTCCAACAAACTTCTCTTTAAATGGAGGGATCTTGCGGCTAAATCAAGTAGGTGTTCTTTCTATTTCATTTAAGTGGGCCAGATCCAACCAATGAACGGGTTGGATCAGTCCGTCCGTTCATTGTACGGATCTAGGGACCCTAATTTTATCATAACCCTTGAATATAAGATCGTGATTGGTGGGGACCATTTAGGTGGGCTAGGAATCGATCTGGATGAGTCATAATGATCATAAGGCCAAAATGTACATGGGCCACAAAATTTAGATCGATTGGACCTTCAGATGGGCCACATCGATTGAATGAAGGATAGCCTTTAAAATTAATTTATTATTGTTTTATGTAATTATTAAATTAATTATGATAAATTATATTATTCCAAAACATTATTGGGCCCACAATGAGGTGGCCGACCCAATAGTCGGACCAGATCTTTTGTAAGCCACCATATATAGCCTATATAATGATAATAATAATAATAATAATAATAATAATAAAGAAAAGAAAAGAAAAGAAAAGAAAAAGAAAAGAAGTTGTTGGAACATCCAGCGTTAGTATCTTTGAAAGTGACGTGGGGCCCCCACTCATGGGACTCACCTTGATGTATTTTGTGCATCCACTCCGTCCATTTAATTCTACATCTTGTTTTAGGACTAATGTCTGAATTTGGACCCAAACTGAGGTCCGAGCGGGCCACATCTTCTGAAACAAACTAATGGTGAAAAATTATAAAATAAAAATGAAATTTAAAAAGATAGAAATTCTGGGCGTGGACAGCGGTCTACTTGTGGACCCCATTGTGATGAAATCGGTAGATCCAAGCCGACCATATGTTGTATTATAATGTTTTACAGCTTGGGTCCAAAAATTAGATAAATCTGAATCTCAGGTGGCCCACACCACTTAAAATAGTAATGATAACAACACGCATGGTTGATGGAGTCCGATTTTGGATTGCTGTCCACTTTTGGGACCCATTTGATGACATTTTGAAAAATCTAATCTGTCCAATATCTTAATCAATAAGTTTTCTGGTTGAGGACCAAAAATGACCCGTATAGGATATTCCAGTGGGCCATACCAAGATAAACAGTGGGGACAACACCTGTCCACTGGTTGGGAGCTTGTGGGCCCCACTGTGTAGTCTTTGGAAAATCCGATCCACCTAATCTCTGGAGTAATGAATTGTTAGTTTTGTGACAAAAAATCAGCCCAATCAGATTTTCAGGCGGGCCATGCCAAGTGAAATAATAGGGAGGTACGGTATGGATTCTCATAAATGGATCATTTCAGGATATCCTACGACAAGATCCTTGCAAAATATAATCAACCATATTTGGTAGTGTACCATTAGGGAACTTGTGACCAAGTATAGGATGACCCACTAGTGAAGTGGGCCGTACCATCAGAAAAATAGTAAAAGGGCCATTTCTTTTGGAAACGTGGGTCACAATAATCAAATCTGGACCGTCCATTAAGGAATCAAACCTCAATAAAGTATAATTCAAATTGAAAATAATATATTAAGGCTAGATTGGTGATGAATAAATATAAATTACATTTATTGTAAATTCAGGTCCGATTCAACTCAGGACGTGACAGAATTAACAAAGTAATCGCCACTATCAACAGGTGAGTACATCCCAACACGTTTCTTAGTCATTTTAATTAAGTTGTGTGATGGATGTAATATGTGATATTGATTGATTCATGCTTGTTTAAATATTATTTAAATAATTTTCATTTATAAATGTCATGAAATGTTGCCTCTCAAAAGGAGAGATGAAATATACGGATGTGAATTATTGTATGGATGTAAATTATTGCATGCATTTATGAATTATTGTGCCTAGAGTTCGACTCTAGAAGACCAGTAGGTACTTAAGTACCCGGTTACCTAGGGACCATCCTGGAAGCCCATTAATATGTGGAAGTCCGCCCTACAAGGAAGGGGGAGCCGATTGATGGGATCCAATCGAAGCAAGTGGAAGACTGAATATATGCCCACTTGATGCATCATTTCATATTAAACTCATTCTTGCATTAAATTATATATTACGTGTATTTAATGGCATGTGTTATCCTGCTTAGTTGAAATGCATGTGAACCGTATTGGGTTACTCACTGGGCTTTCCAGCTGACGTTGTGGATTAAAAATATACAGATGATGTGGACGCTGAGCCTTCAGAGAATGCCCCTGATAATGAAGTGAGACCATTAGAGGAACTACAAGACTATTGGCCTAATCTAACCGAGGAAGAAGTGGCGGCCCTAAACCAAGATGTTTAGACTAGTTTGTTTTACTTTGTTATTTTTAATAATTAGTAGATAACTAATAGTCCCAAATGGGTGGACTAGTTTATGGTTGAATATTTCATGAATAAATGATAACTTAGTATTTCATTATTTATGCCTCTTAAAGTGATTTAACGTTATAAACGCATTTAGTGCACCAGTTATACCCCGTAAACTGGGCCGGAGGGTGCACACTCTGAGTCCGGATTTCAGGGCGTGACAGATAAGAAGTTACAAGAGATTACAGAAGAACGAATTAACCCGGATCCAAAGCCCAATAGAGAAATCCATGCTAATATGAAGCTAATTCACTCATAAGAGAAAGACCAACACAACCCTTTCCCTCACTCGGAGAAATCCAAGCTTTCCCAAAGCTAATTCTCTCGCCCTAGAACTCTCTCAATCCACACCCCGCTCTAGGATACTCGACCCCTTTGGCAAAGAACCCTACTCCCGCATTACACCCTTTACATAGCATAAAAATTAGGGTTAGAAACAAATTTGTGCAAAAACTTGCGCAACCAACCTAACAGAGTGCGCACCGTCGGGCGCCCTACAATGGTCAGGATTGTCTAGAGAGTTCATAGAAAAAATCCTAAGAGTTTCGGGTGCCCTATAGCCTTTGAAAAATAAATCTAGCAGTGTTCAGATTCTAAAAGCCTCATCTAGGGCAGTTTTGAGTGCCTGACCCAATTCCATCTAGTGACCAAAACCCTCTCGGTGCCAAAGATTGAAGACATCCCCAACACGTAGGCTTAGTTATGATTAGGTGGTATAAAATTGCATTTGGTCTAGCATAAATTCCAAATGGTGTTTGTTAGCGCACTTTTATGTGGTATACTAGTGCACCTTATTTGTCAATTACGTCAGTGAGTTTGGTGTCGGTTGAGCTTAAAGAAGACGAAGACCGAAGACTTAAGCAATCTGCTGCATTAAGGAAGAAGAAACAGGTAAAAGAGATGCCTTAATAAGCCTTGAACCTTGAACCTTAACCAAAACACAAACCTTTAGATGACCTTAACCCTTTAGGCATACTTGTAGACATCTTAGATTGGCCCTAGGTGTCCCAAAAGACTACTCGAACAATGGCTAATGAGGTTGCCCTACTGCTGCAAAATACAACTTGAGACAGCATGAATAATAGGGTTACTGACTGGTCTGGACCTATGGTCGATTGTTCGTCAGACCTTATATTGGGACAGCAAGTAAAAGTTGATCCCAGGATTAACTCGACCGGTCGGGCTGAGCAGTCCGATCGGTCGTGACCTGACTCAGAGAGGACAACAAGCAAACTGTCTGTCTTCGCCATGCTTGACCGGTCAGGTCTAAAAAAACAACCGGTCGGATAAGACCCATTTGTGACCGTTTTCTATCCATTAGTACTTTCTTTATAAAATAGTTTGACTTGATTTTTTGGGCAATGAGAGAGATATTAGTGCATTAGAAGCCACCTTGATTGCTCATACCATTAAGCTCTAATATTTCCTAAGCATTCCATGCCATCTTCCTTATGTTTGATCACAAGATGGAGCATTCAAAACTCATGTGAAGATGAACTTACTCTCTCTTGATCTTTAGATATTTTAGCTCGTTGACTATAGGTTGATCTTTTGTCTAAACCTCTCCAAAGATCATATTAGGTGGAATTCCTCGAAGCAACCAACTCCTACTAGTTGTAAAGAATTCACACCGTTTCCTATTACCTTGGGCATCTAAAGAAGATCAAATGCGAGGTGATTGATTGGTGGAGCTGAAGCATTGGCAACACAATCGGGGAGTTAATTGAAGCACGGGAGAGCAGAGATAAAGCAACCCAAGAAGGCACTGAACAAGGGGCTCATCCGACAAGTAAGTTGTCAATTTAAGAGTCCTGTTGCACTTCTTCCTCGTGAAGGATCGAGTGTGAAAGTTTGGATTTACAAACTCGATCAAGTCTCTGTGGGGAGCCTCCAGTGGGAGTGTACGTTAGGTTTTTGGATTGGAACTGAAGGGTATGGAGGATCCTTGTCAAACTCCTGGGTTGGATGGAACCCGTAAACATCTTGGTTGAGAGATGAACCAGTAAAATCTCCGTCATAGGTTGAGATGAACCTTGTCAAACTCCCTGGTTAGGTGGAACCAAGTTAAAACACCTAGGTTGGGAGGAATCTGATTTTAACTCCCTGGTGAATGCGGGTGTGCTCAAGAGATGAGTACTTGAACCGGGAGTGGAGTAGACCCAAAGTTGAACTACTATACATGCTTGTGTTTGTGATTGATTTGAGCACATTGTTATCTTAGCATTGTATGTTTAATTGTTTTATTATGAATGCTTGATAGAAATGTATGTTAGGCACTATTTAGGCACATTCAGACACAAGATATACTTTCACTAAGTAGTGTAGACTTGATCTTATATGATCCATTCTCATGTAGTCTACATAGGTTGCATAGATTAGGTTCTTGATTAGTTAAATCATTTGATTATCTATGCATGTTTAGGCTAGGTTGTTTATATGCTTATTATATACTAGCCACGTGATTGGACCCACTTAAGTTTGGAAGCTAAGTGTTTTTGCTTAATTAGTTTATAATTGCTAATTAGTTTAATTAGGCAAGATATTTTTAAAAGGAATTTTTAAACGGTCTTAATCACCCCTCTCTATGACTTAGCCATAGTTCTAGTAGCTTCGCAAGCTTTCGCACGTAAAGTGCAAGGTGTCGTGTTAGACTATCCCGTGCAATTTCAATGTTTGGAAATGACTAAACGATTGAATTCGTCCAAGTATCTCCTTATCTAGTCCCAGCAAGAGATAAGCTAGAATTTCTAGTGGATTTCAAAATCCACTACAACCATGGGCCTCACATTGTTGCATGTATTTTATCCATGTCATTCATCCATATGCGCCTTTACACGTGACAATCAAGTTATGTATGCATATAGGTGACTGACATCAGTTGTGAAATCTAGTCCATTGATTACAATTCCATGTTCCACCAAGTGCAAGTTTCACTTAATATAGTGTTTTTCCCAAAGGAAGAATTTTGATCCTAAACATGGGATTGGATGGTTGAAATACCATGGTATTTCCAAACATATAATCATTGCATGATAATGGTGTTAATTCCACCTAATGCAATTCCACACCATTTTATCTCATGTTCCAAACAGGCCTTTAGTCTCCTCGCCTATGCATATACAGAAAAACATCCTCTACCATCTCAGGTTTTTATGTGTGTAAGGTGTGGAAGATCAAGTTTCATCCTCATCAGTCAAAATTAGACATGACTTCTTATTTAGATATGTGATTTAGATTAAGTATGAAATATGAGATCCTTGCAATGGGGATCCTTGGTTCAATGTATTGAATTAAAACTTCAAAAACTCATTTTGTTCCGTTGTGTTTTGACCTACAAATTCAACATATACATTAGAATTATTGTCCTTTCTACAATTCGCACATGCATTTGGGATCTCATCCATTTATTCTGCAGATCCATCTTTGGATAAAGAATATCTGAATATCAAAGTATCTGATGATCCATATCATCTCATTGAATTGCAGGTAAGAGAAGTCAACAAAAAACAACAATGAATAGGCTAGCTCGTCGGGATTGTCCAACAAGAGTAAAACCATCCATCATAGAGCCTAGAAGATCAATGTTGTGGATTTACAGGCATACAAAAGAGCCTGTAGACACCCCACCTTAAGTAAGATTAAATCTCGCTTGTCAACTTCAATTAAGCACTAATCGAAACGTTCATGTAGCATAGGGTAAGCCTCGAAGACAGGCATCAGATGTCATCGAAACATGCAGGTATTAGAGTAATGAGGGATTGTGGTCCCTAGGAGCATCCACGAGCCCAAAACCTATTTAATAAGGTGGTATAGCTAGAAACAGACCAAAATGGTATGCTAAAGGCCATTTATACGTAGAAACGACCCAAGAATAGTCCATTTTTGGGTGTAGGTTAGGTTGATCCAATTCCTTAGCTCATGGGTTGGACTGAGTAATTGGGCTTTGGCCAAATCGAGCCCACACTTCAAATATTCTGCTAAGCAATATCAAATAAGTTAGGCTTGTCCGGGCAACCCATTTGTTAGGCGAAAAAATTAGGCTTAAAACCAACCGAATATGGGTCCAACCAAGCTGAGTTGGTCACTCTTGGTCAACCTAGTTACTACTCTACTTGTGATTAAGCACAAATATTGCTGTGAGAATTTGTATACGAGGCCTGAGTCAGCCAACCTCTAATCATGGTGAACCATTGGATAGAAGGGGTCCACTATATATTTCACATGGTCCACATGTCACTTTGATCGGATGATCACAACCAAGGTTTTTAAGTACTGTCGTATCAGGTGACAGCCCAAAACAGCTTGACGCATGGGCAATAAGGGGTTGTATCAATGGCACATATTTAAAACCTTGATCGCGACCGCACTTTAAAAACTAAAAAAGAATTAACTCAACCTAGTTGAGTTGACTCAACTCAACCGGATTTCACCCAGACTTATTCTGGCCATGACTCGTCAAAACTCCAGAAAAACTCAATTTTACTTGAAAAATCTCAAGAAAACTCGACTCAACTCTGCACAAGTTGACATTATTATTTGTTATTTGGACTTTTTAAATACTGGAAACTCGTGTCTCGCTTGCTAGCCCAGCTGGAAGACGCCTAGGCATTTCAACAGCCGGTCTTAGGTTCGAGCACTAAGGAGACACACTAACCCTATCGGTGGTATGGTGGGTAGAGTTGTAGACGAGCCAAATCGAATCGAGCTTTGCACAGTTCAGCTCGGATTGGTCAGTGGGTGACCTAGGCTCGAGTTCGGCTCGACTTGGTCCTCGAGCCCAACTAGCAGGCTTGGCTTGGTTTAGTTGAGCTTTTGTGCTGAATTTGAGCTTGTTTGAGCTTCAAGCTTTCCAGCCTAAATTCGAGTCGAGCTTTCAAGCCACTATCGAGAGATGAGAGAGAACCGAGCTACTAGCAAGTCAGGCCAGGCGAAAGGGGAGAGAGATCAGAGATGAGAGAGAGGAGTTGAGAGAGATAAGATCAGAGATGAGAGAGAGAGAGAGAGAGAGAGAGAGAGAGAGAGAGTCGTGGAGGTCAGGAAACCACAGCCGTAGGGTGAGGGCAACTAAGGTTTGAGGGGGGCGGGCGAGAGTAGGGCTGTAAATGGGTCAGCGGACCCGATGGTGTACCCGAACCCGACCCATTTGTTAAATGGTACAGGTCTGGGTCCAAGAACAGACCTAGTTGCTAAATGGGTCTAGGTTTGGTTTCCTTTATATTAGGCCCGACCCGAACCCATTCAGTAAGTGGGCAGGTTTGGTCTATGTTTCAAGGGACCCGTCCAGCCCAGACCCATCCAGACCCGGTTTTAAGCCTTGTAAAATGCTTGCATGCTTGATCAAGACTCGGACCCATTAGACCCGACCCATTTATAAATGGGTTTGGGTGGATCTCCCTCTACCAGACCCGGACCCATTTATATATGGGTCTGATGGGTTGACTCAGACCCAACCCGAACCTGCCCATTTAGTAAAAGGGTTTGGGTCTAAAATTTGGACCCAGACCTGTTTAGTAAATGGGCGGGCCTGGTTTTGGCTAAACTCGCCTCGAACCCGACCATTTACAGCCCTAGGCAAGAGAGAGGGTGCTCAAATGAGAAAAGGGATTTTAGTTTTAGGGTTTCGTTTTTTATTTAAAACTTTTTATATATAATATATTTTAATAAAAACCAAGCCTGGAATAGAGTCGGGCCGAATCAAGCTTGGTTCGAACCAAATCAAGCCTGGAATCGAGTCGCAAGCTCGAGCTTGGCTCGAATTTTCAACTAACTTAAAAAATAGGCTTGGTTTGGCTTGATCAACACTACGAGCTGAGTCGAGCCGAGCGAGCTTTTCAAGCTGGCTTGGTTTGTGTAAAGATCTAATGGTGGGTGGGTGCTAATCCTGTGGGTGTGCTGCACAACTAATAGGGTGGGTGTGTTGCATGACTAACAAAAATAAATAAATACTGGAAACTCAGAAAAATTGGTACGGGTTTTCTAGTCAACTCAACACGACTGGGTTTCGAGCCGTGAACTATGATCACAACCTTTCAAATATGATCCTGTCAAATGGTTGGTTGGATCACTTTTATTCTTAACTGTCCATTTCCTATATGCTTAATTATATGTATGTGGTTACACTGTCATAGTTATTTTTGGGTCAGGGCAATCTATAGTGGACTCCACCTAACCAACAAGGATGGTTTTTCAACCACCAACTTTATTATTATTATTATTATTTTTTGGCTTCTTTACGTTGTTTAGGTTGAGTAATGGGACCCACATTCACCAACTCCCTTTAGGTTGAGTAAAGGTCCTTTACACGTGCTTATGTCAGTCCACACGGGAATATAAGGCAGCTCATGTACACACCGCACATGTGCCAGCAATATTGCACAAGAAGCAGAACGTGATGAGGAAACTCTGTGGGGGCCTAACATGATGTATGTGTTTTATCCACACCGTCCATCCGTTTTTCCAGCTCATTTTAGGGCATGATACCAAAATAGAAGCATATCCAAAGCTCTAAGTGAACCACACCACAGGAAACACTAGAAATAATGACGTCCACTGTTGAAATCTTCCTTGGGCTCAGAGTGATGTTTATTTATCATCCAACCCGTTCATAAGGTCGCACATAGACGATCGGAGGGAAAATATAAATATCAGCTTGATCCAAAACTTCTGTGGCCCTCTAGGAAGTTTTCAACGGTGGGCGTTCAATTCCCGCTGTTTCGTGTGGTGTGGCCCACTTGAGATTTGGATGTACTTCAATTTTAGCTCATTGCCTAAAATGAGATGGAAAAATGGATGGGCCCTACAGAGTTTACTCTCCAAGCAATCCGAATCCCATTGCACATAGGTACGAGATCCAATCCATCCATCATAGGGGTACTGCCGTATCGATGCCCTCACCACAAATCCGGATCCTCTATTGGCTGCCAAAAGGAAATCTCTATTTGGAGCCTTTTTTATTGGTCTATGTCATTGCTATTGGCTGCCAAACAGGAAATCTCTGTTTGAAGCCTTTTTGTTGGTCCACGTCATTGCATAGGTCTACAACCTAGTAGCATCTTCAGTGCACCTGATCACACTGACATCATGCAATGTGATGTGGACCAATGAAAAAGGCTCTAACAGGGACTTCCTATTTGGCAGCCAACAGAGGATCCTGACTTGCCCAGTCAGGACTCAAGTAGGTTATTGTGTACAAAACGGACGTACGGTTGGCAAGAACTTGGGCGGAGGTTTTAACCCAGGTAACTATATCTGATGTTGTGGTCCATCTGATGAGTGGACCAGCTTTGTTCTTTGGAGAGAACTTGGTGGATGGCTTAGATATTGCACATGTGAGCTAAGGTTTGCTAGTATACATTGCAATGTCATCAAACGGGGAATTTAGCCGTTGGGTTATTTTAGGGTGTCAACGGGCTGGGAAAGCTCTATCTAAGGCCAACCCTGAGCCCAGCCCAGACCATGATGAACCAAAATAATCCGGTCTGAGCTCAGCACAAAATATTTATGCTAGGTCAGGAAAGGGTAACTTGGATCAGAGTGAAAGCCGCCATAACGTGACAAGGGCTACCTAGATGACCAGAGTGCAGCAGTCATGCCGTAGAAAGGGCTACCTGAAAAAGAGACCAGAGTGAATGCCACCACAGAGTGGGTGATCACGAATGCTAGCTGCGGAGCGTGATGGAATGTTATGATCCGAATGGTTTAAAGAGCCTAGCTTCATGCCTTCTATCAGCCCTAGGGCATGGTCTGGTTGGAGAGAGACCAGCGGTGCGGATTGGAACAGAGAAGTAAATGAGGATTTTTACATATTAAATTACAAAATTACACTTGAAAACCCTAGTGGCCTTGCTGGGCTGACTCAGGCCGGGATGACGGACTTTGGTACAGTTCAAACCCAGCCCAATTGAGAAAGAGGTTTGATTTTTAAGTCTGTGCCTGGTCCTTTGGCCTATGCTCCAGCCCCAGCCAGGCCCAAAAGTCCATGGGCTAGCCTGGACTATTGATAACTCTGGTTCTTTTCAATGATCCAGACCGTTTATACCATGGAAGTCACTGTGGACAAAGGATTTGGAAAAAAAGAATGTCAGATTGAGATTTTCAAATCTTTGATCATCAACAGGTTAAGAGGACCATCCATATTCAAAGGGAAATAGTCAAATGATTGAAGGGTCGAAATATTTCAATCTAAAGAGTTTTAGTTTTTGGCCATCCCACATCCGAAGTGAGGCCTATCGTACAAACAGATGACCCCAGATCCAATGGCGGAAGTCCTATTGGGCCCACCTTTAAACCCACTAAAGTTTGAGTCCTGTTTGTTCCTGAAAATAGATGGTTAAAAGACTCAGCAACTCGGGTCGACTCGTCTTTTGTTGAGTTGACTCAGACGAGTGACACAGGACTCGCCCAAGTCTTAAACCCAGGGGCAACATGAGCTTTTATCGGACCGGGCTCAGTCCTGCTAGCTTGTGGGCTAAAAAAGTTACTTCCAAGATGGCTCTGGGTAGATGTAAATGGGCCTCGATTCGGGCTGGTTTAGGCCTTGATGGAAAATGTGTTAAAGTTTTATCCTTGGCCCAGCCCATTTAATCTTTTGGTATCGAAAATCAGGGCCAAACACAGCCCACGGGCTTAAAATTTAAACCTAAGCTGAGGTCAAGAGCCTGAAAGGCAGGCCTGGTCTATTGACAGCCCTGATCAGTGCCATTTGGGGTAAGATCATTTTTTTGGACCACCTACATGGTTCGAAAATGGTCTAAATTATTGATTTAGACCATGTAGGCTGTCCAAATTATTTATTCAGAGCCTTTTTTTGGGACCATGTAGGTGGTCTAAATTATTGATTTAGACCATTTTTGGACCATGTAGGCTGTCCAAATTATTAATTTAGTTTTTTTTGGACCATGTAGGCGGTCCAAATTACTGATTTAGACCATTTTCAGATCATGTAGGCAGTCCAAATTATTAATTTAGACCTTTTTTTTTGGGACCATGTAGGCAGTCCAAATTATTCATTTAGACCATTTTCGGACCATGTAGGCAGTCCAAATTATTAATTTAGACCATCCATTTATTCCAACTAACTCTTTGCAGGCAATGATGTAAGATTATCTCCAAGTAGTTATAGAAATCCTTATTATGCATTGAGAAGCCAAATCTAGAGTACTTGGATGCAGTGATGTAGATAGGCTGTCAACAGGCCGGGCCTGGGTTAGCTTCAGCTCGAATTTTGAACATTTTGGGCAGGCCTACTCAAAATTTTCATTTTGCCTGGCCCAAGCTGGACCCATCGACAACCCTACTCGGAGAGCAGAGCATTGTGGTTAGAAGGTGCGCTACAATTGGTAGTGTTAGATGACTCGAGAGAACATGAGCTAGTGTTGCAGTGAGAGCTGCTACTACACTAGCACAAACATTTTTAAAACAAAATACAACAATCACATCAAGTTGTGGTCTGATAATGTCTCATCAGCTTTGCGATTGAGATGCGGCGACGCATGAAATAGCATCTTTAGAATTTTTATTTATTTATGTGGGTCCTATTTGGTTGGTAGTTAATAATGATTTCATCTCATTTAAGTCAACAATAATTATATATTAAGGCCGGTTCGTGTTTAGTGCCTAGTCCATACATCTGGTGGCCCATGGTTGACTAATCCAATCTGTAGTTCTGATGGCCGCTATCATGGATGAACGATGCCTAAAAGATCTCTTCTTCAATTGGTTGATGAGACTTCTATTTAGGTGGGCTCCACATGATTAATGGTTTGGATGATCTGCCTGTTGGATATTTAGATTGAGCATACTGGCATGTCCTATAATAATTGCGATCAATTTAGATATGTAATGAGGTGGTGCACTTTGAATTGTATTACGTATCCACTATGCTTAAAAATGATTTTATCTCATTTTAGTCAACAATAATTATATATTAAGGCTGGTTCGTGTCTGGTGCCTAATCCATGCACATGGTGGCCCATGGTTTACTTATCCAATCCATAGTTCTGATGGCCGCTATCATGGACAAATGATGCCTAAAAGATCTCTTCTTCAATTGGTTGATGAGGCTTCTATTTAGGTGGGCTCCACATGATTAATGGTTTGGATGATCTAACTGTTAAATATTTAGATTGAGCATACTAGCAGGTCCTACAACAATTGTGATCAATTTAGATATGTAATGTGGTGGTGCACTTTGAACCGTATTACTCATCCACAATACTTAAAAATGATCTCATCATTTTAGTCAACAATAATTATATATTAAGGCCAATTCGTGTTCGGTGCCTAATCCATGCATGTGGTAGCCTGTGGTTGACGAATTGAATCCATAGTTTTGATGGCCGCTGTTATGGATGAATGATGCCTAAAATATCTCTTCTTAAATTGGTTGATGCTAACCTTTCCACTATTAGGATGTAAATGTAAGACTTCTATTAGGTGGGCAAACAGGATTAATGGTTTGGATGATCTGACCATTGGATATTTAGATTGAGCATACTAGCGGGCCCCACTACAATTGTGATCAATTTAGATAAGTAATGAGGTAGTGCGCATCGACTATATTACGTATCCACAGTACTTAAAAATGATTTCATCTCATTTTAGTCAACAATAATAATATGTTAATGTTGGTGCGTGTTTGGTGCCTAATCCATACATGTGGTGGCCTATGGTTGACTAATCCAATCCATAGTTCTGATGGCTGTTATCATGGATGAATGATGCTTAAGAAATCTCTTCTTCAATTGGTTAACACTAACCTTTCCGACGTTGGCATGTAAATGTAAGACTTTTATTAGGTGGGCCCTACATGATTAATGATTTGGATGATTTGACCGTTGCATATTTAGATTGAGCATCCTAGTAGGCCTTACTAGAGTTGTGATCAATTTAGATATGTAATGAGGTGGTGTGCTTGGACAGTATTACATATCTACAATACTTAAAAATGATTTCATCTCATTTTAGTCAACAATAATTATATATTAAGGCCAATTCATGTTAGGTGCCTAATCCATGCATGTGGTAGCCTGTGGTTGACGAATCGAATCCATAGTTCTGATGGCCGCTGTTATGGATGAATGATGCCTAAAATATCTCTTCTTAAATTGGTCCGCGCTAACCTTTCCACTATTGGCATGTAAATGTAAGACTTCTATTAGGTGGGCCAACATGATTAATGGATTGGATGATCTGACCATTGGATATTTAGATTGGACATACCAGCAAGGCCCACTATAGTTGTGATCGATTTAGATAAGTAATGAGGTAGTGCACTTGGACTGTATTATGTATCCATAGTACTTAAAAATGAGTTCATCTCATTTTAGTCAACAATAATTATATACTAACGCCGGTGCCTAAGTCATGCATATGGTGGCCCATGGATGAGTAATCCAATCCATAAATCTGATGGCTGCGATCATGGATGAATGATGCCTAAAAGATCTCTTCTTCAATTGGTTGGCACTAACTTTTCCGCTGTTGGCATGTAGATGTAAGACTTCTATTAGGTGAGCCCCACATGATTAATGGTTTGGGTGATCTAACCGTTGGATATTTAAATTGAGCATACGAGCAAGCCCTACTATAATTGTGATCAATTTAAATATGTAATGAGGTGGTGCGCTTGGACTATATTACATATTCACTAGTGTTTGGTGCCTAATCCATGCATGTGGTGGCCTGTGGTTGACGAATAGATCTCATCTTCAATTGGTCAACGCTAACCTTTCCCTTTCCATTGTTGGCACATAAATACATGGTTAAGAAGAAATGCACCAAAAAATCCACATTCAAAGGGGAAGATACAAAAGATTTGATGGTCAGGATCTTCAGATCAATAACTTGGCCTGCCCCACAAGTACAAATTAAGTACCAAATACGGGAAGTTCCCTGTTAGCAATGAACAGGAAACTTCGCCTTTTCTGATCATTAACTAAAATGGGATGAACTCTTTTTAAGAGTTCACACAAGCAAGCAACCAGTCAATGGTATAAAAACAATCATCAAGATGCTTCTCGAAGCTCGCCTGGTGGACCACTTGATGGGTGGATTGTTATGATTTTTGGGGCATCTCGTTTTCATTATGGGCAAACCATATTAAATTTGTTCATAGCATGCATATTCCACAATGGGCAACATGACCTTGCTTAGCACTTAAGTGCTAAAAAGCCCACTTGGAGAAGACCAATTGGATTGGAGTTGCAAAAATAGATCAATTATTTTAATTAAGGCATGTTTGATTTGCTGTAATTCATTTAAATTAGGAGTAAAAAGGTAATTACTCTATTTTTCTACCCATAGAGGTAGAGTATTTTTTTCAGCCATAACTGCATGAGCCCGACCATGATGTATGCATTATATCTATGTTGTCCATTCATTTTTTAAGACCATTTTAAGGCATGAGCCTAAAAATGAAGCAAATCCAAAGCTCAAGTGACCCACACCACTGGAAATAGCTGGGATTGAATGCGATCATTGAAAACCTCTTAGGTCCGTTTGGATACCACAAAATAAGTTACTTTTTCTATTAGTAACTTATTTGAGATAAGTAAGTTTGGTTTAGGATCACTTATAAGTAACTTTTTTTATTTAAAGTTATTCACTTCTGTTTAATAAGTAGAAATCAAAATAAGCTAATCAAGGCATAAGTAGCTTATCTCAAATAACTTACTATCCCAATGCCCCTTTAGGTGCCATAGAAGTTTTGGATCAAGTGGATATTGGTGTCCCCTTCATCTATGTTTGTGTGATCTTATGAGCAAACGTCATGGTGGGACCATTTAGGTTTCAATAATGGGAGTCATTATTCCCACTACTTCCTGTGATGGGTCCACATGAGCTTTCGATCTGCCTCAAGTTTGGGCTCATGCCTTAAAATGATATGGAAAAATGAATGAACGGCGTGGATAAAACACATACATCATGGTGGGGCTCATGCCAACGTGCCACTTTCTGTGGGGCATCGATACCACAAGGACAACAAGTCCCACCGGGAAGGTTACCTACCAAAAAAATGAGGGTGGTCTGTTCATCAGCAGGCCACATGAATAGAGTTTGTCTGACTCCACAAATAGGTGTGGCCCACCCAGTGAGTACGGATTGTCTGATTTTCAAGAAAATCATACTATCTTTCCCATTACTATGCCACATGTGCATTGCATCCGTACCATTAAAACAGTAGATCACACTAGGAGGATCACCTTTCCAAAAAATCAAGATGAGCCATTCACTAGGTGGACCACACCTGTACGTTGAGTCAAAATGTTGGTCTTCCATGAATTCTTACTTTGTGGCCAACCTGAAGCCAGAGAGATTAGCTTTATTTTATTCCATGTGATTTTCATGGGGAGGGGGGATTACCAATCAACGGTGCGGATGTTGGTGTATAAGATGCTACGCACCACAAGTTGCAGTGCAGTCTTCTGTAGGTGACCAGTTCTTTAAAAAGGAAGGGGCGTACGGTACGCAAAGAGGCGGATTGGGTGGTGGCCCGTCCTCCATTATCCAAGTCAGTGATGGAAAAGCTCCGTGGGCCCCACAATGATGTAAGGGTTTCATCCACGCCGTCTATCCATTTTTCCAGATCGTTTTAGGGCAGGGGCCCAAAAATGAGGCACATCCAAAGCTTAAGTGGATCACACCATTGGAAAACAGTGGGGATTGAATGGCTACAATTGAAAACTTCATGGGCCCACCACAATGTTTATTTGCCGGCCAACCTGTTCATAGATTCACCTAAACCTGGACGAAGGTAAAACACAAATATCAGCTTGATTCAAAACTTCTGACTCAAGAAGTTTTCAACGGTAGGTGTTCAATCCCCACTATTTCCTGTGGTGTGGTCAACTTGAGCATTTAATCTGCCTCATTTTTTGGTTCCATGCCCTAAAATGAGCTGGAAAAATGAATGGACGGCATGGATAAAACATATACATTGTGGTGGGGCCCACATAGCTTTTCCACCACCGACTTGGGTAGTGGAGGGATCACTACATTATCCGAATCCGCAAAATGTGGGGGCAAAAAGTAGCCATTCAATGAGGCCTGAAAATGGTGCATCCTGTGCGTGCACGCTTCTCTAAAGAGGAAGCTATTTGTTTTACACGTGGCACACGTGAACTAGATCTGGACCGTTCAATCAGTGGGCCTTATTGGGGAAAAGTATGTGGTCCAAGAATCATATCAATTACATGGTTCTAATTGCCTGATTAATGGCTAGAAATGGATGGGGAAAATAATCATGAGATCTTCAAATCAAGCGGTTAAGATCATCCCATAAGTTAAGAATTCAGGCTGTGGCTCGCCTATTTTTGGAATCACGAAATGGATGGTGTGGATCTTATGCATGTGTGGCGTATTAACTGGTGTGGATCTTTTGGTAACCTCCTTAATCAGATCCTGGATGGGAATTTCCTGCAACAAATTTTGTAGGGTGTCTGTGCAAGGAAAAGCTCTATGGGGCCCACTATGATGAGTGAGTGATATCCACTCCGTTCATCATTTGTGCCAGCTCATTTGAAGACATGATCCATAAAATAAGGCCAGTCGAAAACTCAAGTGGGCCACACCACAGGGAAAACTCAAGATCGGGACACTTAACATTGAAACCTTCTTGGGGTCCATCAAATTAGATCTAGACTGTTCATTCAGTGGGCCTTGTAGGGAAAGTATATAATCCAAGAATCACATAGATTACTTGGTTCTAACGGTCTGATTAATGGCCAGCAATTGATGGCAAAAAAAGGAAAAAAGAAAGTAAAAGAGAATGTAATACTGGCCACGATCGAGAGGCATAGTAGGGCTGTAAATGGGTCAATGGACCCGATGGGGTACTCATACCCAACCCATTTAGTCCCAACCCGTTTGTTAAATGGTATGGGTTTAGTCTAGGAACAACCTGGTTGTTAAATGGATCTGGATCTGGTTTCCTTTATATTAGGTCTAACCCGTACTCATTTAGTAAATGAGTGGGCTCGGTCTATGTTACAAGGGGCCCATTTAGGCCGGGACCGTCCAAACGTGATTTTAGACCTAGTAAAAATGCTTGCATGCCAAATTCAGACCTAGACCCGTTACACCCGACTAATTTATAACCACTTAACCCATTTATAAATGAGTTTGATAGGAAATCATTTACGCGCCCAGATCAAAACCGGTTTTGGCGGGGTTTGGGCCGGTAAATGTCAGGATTCCGTATCAAAGAAGGTTAGTTCTCCGATTCCAGTAGGGTAGTAATTTTTTAAAACCCAATACCGGATGGATAAAAACCTTAGTGGTTTACCTCCCGCATCTAGAATATGTTGACACAGTGCACACACAGTGCACATCACCTCAATATCTCCCTACGACTAAGGTTAAGGTTACTTACCCTGAAAACCTCGGGCCCTTTATTTTTTCGAGACACCCCGGGTGGCTTTACACACACTGTAGGTAAGACAGGTAGTAAACGCGGTCGAGTACAAGCCTGCACTCTGACATTAAGTCCGGTAACGTTCTAAGTCCACCCGGTGTAGTTTCCTTTTTGCCCACTACCCCTACGGATTGTAACCTTGGAAGTACCGGGGTGGCTTCAAAACCTAGTCCGGAAAAAAAAAAAAAAAAAAAAGAATATATATATATATATATAATAGGTACTCGCCTTGTGAACGGGTTGGATGACATATAAACATAACGGTGTGCCCAGGAAGGTTTCAATGGTGGCGCCTCCATCCCCACTTTTCCCAGTGGTGTGGCCCATTATAAACTTCGATCAGCCTGATTTTTGGAATCATGCTCTAACAAGAGCTGGCTCAAATGATGGATGGAGTTGATGTTATACATACACATCAAGGTGGTCCTACAGAGTTTTTTGTTGCACAGGCTCTTCACAAAAACACACATACTTCAGGAGTCTTGTTGTTAGGTTGTCAATGATCTGAGCCCAGGCTGAGTCTTGGTCGAGCCCAACCCAACTAACTTCAAGCCCATTCGGGCCCACAGGCTCGATGATAGGCCTAGTTGAAATAAGTCCAATTTAAGGTGGTTTTTATTTATTTATTTATTATTATTTTTTTTTTTATGGCTTTTAAGCGATCAAAGCCATGAAATAAGTCCAGTTTAAGGTGCTTTATTTTTTATTTTTTAACCCTTCTCCTGCAATAAATCCCAACCACAAACAATTTTGATTGTTGAAACATAACCCCACATGCAAGGAACATTTTTAAATTACAGATACATATTTAATTAAATGAGAATCTTTAACAAATGCCTCTAAATTGTCAATTATCTTTATATGAGACGATAAGGTATTAAAAAATGGTTACGATGATAACTGTTACACATTATGAGGTTGAAATAGATATTGGGCTAAAGGTGCTAAAGTGTTAGGTTGGCCCCACCCAACAGCCAGAGCACCTCTAATAAATCTCTTTATCACTAATTTCTCGGAGATTTTCAGATTTTATATGTTTCTTATGATAATATTGGAAAAATCTCACTGAAAGTAAAATATTAAAAAATACTTTTATAGAATTTATAAATGATTAAAATTTTACAATTTGGGTATAAATAATTTAATTTAAAATTTAAAACATTTATTTTATAAATACTGTGACAAAATTACAATAAATTAAAACCATCGAGATCCGAAAATCTCATAATTATTATTTAATGAATTTACCACAAAAATATAGCGATATTTTCAAATTTTCGGGGCATATTTTTCATAATTGGTATCACAAACCCTACATTTTTTTATTTGGCACTAAAAATCAACATATTAAAAAAAAGAGTTAGCAACTTCATCCTGGAATATCAAACCCACTTCTTTATTTTTGTTTTGGAGCTTTACTAAGCCTACACGCATGTGCAATAATCTCACGTACATGCCATACATTTGCTTGCATGGCATTATTAGATTTGAGATCCAAGCCATCCGTTCGAATTTCACCACTATATTGATGATCTAGCCCAAGAATTAGGTTCATCCACTGGTCAGGTGGGCCACATCTTGCAAAAAAAAAAGTACACATCTAGAAAAATTGGATGAAAATTTCTAACTCAACCACTTGTTTTCGATATTGGGGTCCACATGATGAGTGGACCAGATCTATTTTTGGGCACATGGACAATGTTGGACCAACCTGATGGATGGCTTGGATCTAGTATGCATGAGGTTTTCATTGTACAGGCGTGTGTGATTAATAAAGCTCTTTGATTTGTTTTCACTTTTGTAATCTTTTCATAGATGGATCCTGGTTGGTGCCTGAGGCCCACCTTAATAAGATCTACAATCACTCTTTTGCAATCCAATGGGGCCCACACCATTATTGCCTTTTCCCCCATTGATCTTAATCTGCCACGTAAGCACCCAATCTGGTGGGGCCTACTTCCCCACATTCATTTATAGGGTGGCATTTGATACTCATGCAGAGTGTAATAGTCGGTACACCGGCGCTCGGAATTATCGACCCAGCTCTGATTCGCTCCATCTAAACCGTTCAAATTGTGGGACCCACTTTAGATAGTTCATGATTCTAAAATCAGATTGATTGAATGATCCTAACCTTTGATGAGCATATATATTTTGTTTTATTGAATTTCAACCATCGATTAATTTTTCATTTGGAATAGTTGGCCAATTATGAAATTAAATCTGTACAATGTTTTATATATGATCCATCTATATAGGGGGCCCATAATTTGGACGGTTGAATTGAATTAGTTAATGCCGCGTGTACAATTTCCTAGTGACTGCTTATCAACAATCACTTGTGCCAGAGTATCGATAATTTTTACAAAGCATAGGCCAGCCCCCGTCACGTCACCACATGTGCTGAAACTTGGCGCATGTGTGGAACATCTGGGACGTCCATCAAGTTGGATCCACAATATAGACACCCTTGCCTGAAAATCAGACTGAAAAAATGTACCGAGGCCGTCCATTTTTAAATACACAGTCCCTACGGAACGGACATTTAGGATGCTTTACACGTGTGACACGTTTTGGAAGGTGTGTATGGGGCTGGATTAATTCAATGTTTGTAAGCTAGTTGTATAGGAATATGGTACATCCATCTCCACACGGTACACGTGGCATGGTGGCTTTTCGTTATGGACCGTCCATCCAGCTTCCCCTAGTTTGGACGATGAATGGTTCAAAACATACACAGATCAGATGATCTTAGCCATAGGAACAGTGCCTTCGAAGTGACGGTGCACAAAGAAAATGGTCATCAGTTGACAGCAATCGCATGATTTTGATGGCTAGCATTGCCTGATTGGTGTGATTTTTGTATCTCTCCTACATATGCACAGATAAGCATAATCAGATCACCATCTAATAGCCTATTCGATAACTGCATTATATCAGATACCCATTCCTTCTTCTCCCCATTACTTTTCAGTACTACAATCTCCACCATCAGTTAGAGACAATTTCATTTCAATTTCCCACGGATCACGGTTGAACAGTCATGTGATTTTGAACAATTTCCCATCCACGGCAGGAGTAACTAGATGGACGGTCCCAAATGAGGAATTGTCCTTCCACGTGTACTATGGAGAGATGGCTACACCATATTACGGTACTTCCTGCTCTACAGTACATCTCCCCAAGAGAGAAGGCAAACAAACCGGTGGGCCCATATGTTCCTCGTCGACGGGCTCAAAAACAGCTGCATAACAATGACTCAGGCACTAACTCTAGCAAGGGCATCGAAATGACGGTCCATTTCATGAGGATCGAAATTACCATCTTGTCCCTGCACATTGATAAAATGACAAAACTATCCTTGAATTAAAAAAATGAATGGTGTAAACTAGATAAATACTACGGCAGAGTATGATGGTTGATACTCAGGCACTTAAATTTTTTTTACATTTACTGTGCACTAACTCAAATTCAACAGTCCAATTGTGGGGTCCACTTTAGATAGGCTGTAGTGCAAAATCAGATTGGTTGAGTGATCTTAAAAGCCTATGATTTGTGGACACGATTTCTTTGTCCGTCGGATGAATGTTGGCTAATCAGATATTTAGGTAATCAAATGGATGTAATTTTTTGGTATGTGGACCATCTAAAAGTGGTATCACGATTTGGACGGTTCAATTTGAGCGTGATTAGGGAATAGAGCCCCTACACACTCTTTGATTAGTCATTAGGGATGGATCCAAGGTAGTTAGCCCATCTCGTGTTGGGTTGGGTTGGGTTGGGTGGGCTCAGGCCTACAATAAAAGGCCTAATGGGCCTATTTTGAAGCCTTGAAGAGTCGAGAAGCTTGGCCCTAGTTTTGCAAAATCTTTTATTGAACCCCAACCCTAGATCGAGAATAGGCCTATTTATGATGTGAATGTGTGAAGTTGGGCCTGAGATGAAGTTGATCATTATGGAAAGGGCTGAGCATGGGTTGGGCTTGGGATCAGGCTCAAGTTCAAGCTAATTCTAATTAGCCTAGAACCAGCCTGCCCCCAATGACCATGGGTCATGGAAGGGGTGATTTAGCTGAGTCAGGTCTATCTGGATCGGCACCAATTACACCAGATAAGACCCCCAATATCCTGACTCAGGGCAAGTCATCCCTCGACTCATAAGTAATTGACTTAGACCCTCTCGAGTCAGAAAGCCATTGGGTCAACCTGAGTAGGAAAAGGAAATTTGATTCTAGGTATGTGTACTTGTTAAAGTTATGATTTTTTACTCAATGGCTTTTTTTTTTTTCCTTCCCTGACGCATGCACCCACGCACTAACACCAAAGAGGAATTTCACCGCAATGAGTACTTGAACCCATGACCTCTTGTTGAAACTCTTGTCAGTCTATCATTGATGTATGAGTAATAACCCCTCAGTGACTTAGATCCACCCGATCAGTCCCAAGTCAAGTTGAAACTTAGTTGAGTTGGGAGTGACTCAGTTGACCCGGGCTGTGTCACCTTCTATTCTCAATCCCATTTCATGATCTGAACCACACCCCAACTCACCAAGACCAAGTCAACTTGATCGGGCCACATCTAACTCGGATGAGTTTCCGAGATCAAAGGTAAATTGGAGAATTAGAAGTAAAGAGAGGTAAATGATATTTGAGGTATGTTCAAATAAGCTAAATGCATGGAAATAAAATGAAATGAGAGTAAATTAACATGTAATTGAAATCCTCTCCATTATGAAATCCTCTCCATATGTTCCCCGCCAACGGGCTCAAAAACAGCTGCATAACAATGACTCAGGCACTAACTCTAGCAAGGGCAATCGAATGACGGTCCGTTCATGAGGATCAAAATTACCATCTTGTCCCTACACATTGATGAAATGACAAAACTATCCTTGAATTAAAAAAATGAATGGTGTCAACTAGATAAATACTACGGCAGAGTTTGATGGTTGGATACTCAGCACTTAAATTGTTTTACATTTACTGTGCACTAACTCAAATTCACATCAATTGGGGTCCCTTTATAGGCTGTAGTGCAAATTTCACCAAGGAGAAGTTTAAAAATCTATTTTTAACTGTTTTCGTAGGGATAATTGTAAATTATTACCGTTCCTAATAGGAAGAAACTAATGAAAGGATAGATACTTTGATAGGGTGCGTTCATGAACTTCAGTGTTTTAAGATATGCGGGGTCGTATTACATACATAATATAGATGTATCAGATAGGTAAACCACTCTAGTAAAATTCCGTACTCGGGATTTTACTCTGTCCAGGTTTGGAGTCCAACTGGTGTGGTGACTTTCGTTACCCCTGTTACTACGGGTGGTAACTTTGTAAGGATCCTGGGTGGTACTACAAATAAATGGTAGTTGGGACAAGTATTCTTGTATCTGGACCTAATTCCCTTTTGTGTTTATAATCAAACTAAGCTTTGAAAACAACGACGTTATTCAAAAATTACTATCAAAAGGCTATTTAATAGTTTGTCTAAAAAGTCAAGAATATTTATGAATTTAAATCGTGAAATTCAAGAGTCATGAATAGTGAGCTGGCTGTGTCACCTTCTATTCTCAATCGTATTTCATGATCTGAACCACACCCCAACTCACCAAGACCAAGTCAACTCGATTAGGCTACATCTAACTCAGATGAGTTTCCCCAATCAAAGGTAAATTGTAGAATTGGAAGTAAAGAGAGGTAAATGACATTTGAGGCATGTTCAGGTAAAGTAAATGTATGGAAATAAAATGAAATAAGAAAAAATTAACATGTAATTGAAATCCTCTCGGTTAGGGAGGATTAGGAAGTGAATTAGGTGAAATGACTTTTTGAGCTCCCTTAGTAAGTCACACAAGTAAACAAAGGTGCCGCTACACACATGTCCAACATACACGTGGCATGTTGATGATACTCCAAAACCATTCAATTTTCGGCTACATCACTAAAATTGTACTCATAGAATAATCTACACCGTCCAAGAATTTATTTTTGTGATGTGGCCAATCCTGGTGGGGCCTACTAACTGATCGGTTCGGATATGGTCCACCTCAGGGCCACGCGCAGTAAAACTCAGTCATTATAATAAACAAAAGAATGAAAAAGTGACAATTTCCCAAGGAATGATCTTGAGCATATTCTACACACACTACCAACGTTCATAAGAGGCTGTGGGGCCCACCACACGATAGACCTAAACACTTTCTCAGTGGGCCCCACACCTCATCAGTACATGATGGACGTTAGAACAGTGATCTTTTCAGCCGTACACTGTGGCACATGAACAAATACCTAATAAAAACAAGTGGCAACAATATCCGCATTTGGGACTGTGGACAGTGCGGTCGCTTTCTGGTTTGTCTACAGTGGGGAACATGGATCAGCGATTGTCTGACCGTTAGTGGGCCATCCACAAAATTGCATCATTTGGAAGATCCTAGCCGTAGATTATTTCATCTTCTTTCTTTGGTTGAGTGTGAGCCGGCAGTGCTGTAGCTGTATTTTCTTTCTTAACCGTCTATATTTTAGCCAACTAATGAAGGGCTAGGAATTCCCCATATGGTAGATTTTTTATTCATGATTTCATCCACATAAGGACCCATATTATCAATGGCTTAGATCACCAATAAAAATACATTGCAAGCAGAGACCTCAATACTCGGGCGAATGTGATGGTTGATACGGAGGCACTAAAAATTGTATGCTTAACGCATAACTCAAAACTATCGGTCAATCGTGGCCCCTAATTAGATGCATCATAAATCAGAATTTTATGGTTTGGTTTTTAAATTAGACGATTGGTGGACATTTAACGAACGGTTGGAATGGAAACTAGTCAACGGTTCATATTCAACATACAAATATCTATTAATTTGAGTATACGATGATTCGTTTTATATCTGATATTGAGGTGATTACCTTAGAATGGTAGGTCCAACTATTTGGATGTTTTTGAGTTATTTTGTGCCATGTATAACAGTTTCTAAGTGGCCGCGTATCAACCGTCACACTGCCAGAGTATTAACAAACTTCCCATCTACCAAAGGAGTTGTTTGGCATTCTAGGACAAGAGAGGGAGATTTTAGTAAATAGTCCAATTTTTCCAAGGGCAGAAATGGAAAACAAAGAGAATAATTCCAGCCGCAAGTACACATCTGTGGTGGGGCCCACTTTTTGGATAAGCAAAGAAGGACAGCTACAATGAACTCATTCCTCTCTGTTTTTTCTTTTTCTTTTCATTATGCTTATTTAGCTGTGAAATTACGAAAATACCCATAGAGAATAAGCAACTTAATCACACCCAAATTCGTACGATGACAATGACATACATGGACCATCTTTCCTTTCCTCCCAACATGTCACTTGTGTGAAACATCTGGACCGTGTAAAAGATGCATCATCCCATTAATATCTCCTGAATCGATAATCAGGACGGTCCACTCATTAGACTGGCCACACAGTCGGTGTTGATGGATGGCTAATTGATTGATTCAATGTAAAGTTGTGGCTCACCTAACAAGTGGGTCAGACTGATTTTCATGGAATAAAATCTTCCTAGTTTGACCCATCTTTTCAACGGCTTGGATGTCCTACCAGGTGGTGCTAAAGATGGGGTTGGATGTGAGCAGTTTCTCCCTACAATCTCTATCGTTGTCAAAATTAAGGGTATTTTTGTAATTTTCTTAAGTTAGGGATTTTCCAAAAATTTCAGCCATGGAGATGTCGACCGTACATACATCGCTTTGGATGAGAACCGTTCATCCAGCGATCCACACTATGGATGACCCACCGGTAAAAAATCTGGTCAAGCAGTTGATCCTATCCTGTCCATCCAATTAAGAGACTTTTGTTGGTTGCCAATCTACACCGTCCTTTTCCGTGTGGGCCACATCTGGGGCTGAGTACAATTTGAGGAACACCTGCGAATTACCATCCTTTCATCTTTTTCAACAATCTGTAGACCCTGCCACTGACTCCCTGGTCTTTAAAGTCTTTTTCAATTTTCACACCCGGTGGCATCTTTGTAATTCTTTTAAAAAGCAAGTTCCTTTCAGCACCTTTCATAAATCTATAATTCCCTATAAGAGATATATGTGCTCATCGCACTACAACTTATAGTGCTCTTATTTGTATCTGGCCCCTTGGACAGTCCAAACGGTTGATCTGAACCGTCTATTAATCCCAGAAAACATTTTTTCGGCAACCATGCAAAAAATAAAACTGTTCAGATGAGTTTATCTATCCTTGATTTATTCTTATTATCCTAGCCGTCTATTTCCCAGCCATGTATGGGATGGTTAGGATTGCCTAATAAAAGCAACCGTTCAAAATCATAAGAAATCTATAAAGATTCCAATAAATAGATTTCTCAGCTAGTTGAATGGACTTATTTTTGTATAAATGATCTTGACCATCCATATTAAAAAGGCAATGATCAGATTATTAATAATTCCAGATTAGTGTTATATATACATGGTATCCTATAAGATCTATGTTAGACCCTATTAACGGTCTAGATTGATCGATTGGATTGTCTAAGTGTCCAAATACAAGTAGGTGCACTATAACTTATAATGCTCTAAGAGCATCAGAACATTTCTCCCATATAAATAACCCACCCCATCAGCCTCATTTCATTCCATAATTCACACACACAAAGCTAGAAATAGAGAGAGAGAGAGAGAGAGAGAGAGAGAGAGAGAGACAGAGAGAGATGAGGCCGGCAAGCACTTCCAATTCCGCCGGATTCCGGTGGAATTCTCCGATACCATACCTTTTCGGTGGGCTCGCCGCCATGATGGGCCTTATCGCCGTCGCGTTGCTCATCCTCGCCTGCTCATACCGAAGGTCCCGTCACCATTCATCAGACGACGTGGCCGAAAAGCCTACCAAGCCCACAATTCCAACAGCCCAAGAAGATCTGGAGCCGAAGATTGTCGTCATAATGGCCGGCGATGATCGGCCCACTTTCATCGCGAAGCCCATCAACCCAATTCACCATAGCCAAGAACAAGGAGGCCCACCAAGCCCACTACCACCGTTTCAACGATTCCCGGAGACGATGGGCCCACTTTCATTGCAAAGCCCATCAACCCAATTCACCACTGATTAATGAGGTTCTTCTCTCATGGGCCATGGGCTTATGATCTTAAATAGGAATTTTGTAGTTTTGAGATAGATATGAATTTTCTTTTCTCTTGTAAGAGTTCCCGGCTATGTGTAAGTAGCTGAGTATATATGAATACCCTGTGGCAGTTTTCTGGTCATTCCTCATTTTCTTTACGTATGGTATATATGAAAGGCAATCCGGACCATTCAAATTGTGGGGAACACTGTGGATGAGTATACAATTTCAATAATCTGATTAGTGTCCATTAAATAAATGGTTCAAATCGATACACTATCCAATGAGAAAAATTGGACGGTTAGTAACATCTGATCAGTTTGATTGTTGGATTATGCTCCATCCATAGTCAGGTGAGTAATTTGGACCGTCCGGATCCACACACGGATGAGTCACTGAGATTTTTGAAACGGTGGTGAACTATTAAAGAAGCCTTTAGGAAATACTTTGGTACTCCGGCAGAGGGTGATGGATGAATTACTCAGGCAGTTAGACATTATTGAGAGAATGCATACGTGGAATGCAATAAATTCAAACTAAACCGTCCAAGTCATGGACATCAGATTAGATGTGTCATATATCCAAAAGTACATTTATTTTGTTATCTGACAATTAGATCGTTGGACATGTATTGGACGGTTAAAAATGAAAGAAATCCAACTGTCCATGCATCAACGGTTAAGATTGTTCAACCATATGATTTTTAGAATGTAACTTATCTATACAGTGGGATCCTCAATCTACTTGATTTTATTTGAGTTAAAATCTTCCACGTGTGCATGTCCAAAGTGCCTGCGTATCAAGATGCAGCCAGAGTATCAAATAACTCCTATGTGGTTTTTATCATCTCTTCTTCATGGGTACAATGCAAACATTTATTGTTGTTAGTTGTTAGAGTTATTAGTTAATACTGTTGTAGTTTCCAGGAACTGATACAAACGATACACAGTTGTTTGGTGTATAGTCGATCATCTACCGTTCATTCATGATCAGATCTTGAAATATCGTACTATCATCAGATTCAATGATCGAACGGTTGTATTTTAATCAGTGGGCCATGAGGCTCAACCCCACCTGCATGGAATACATAAACCTGAAAATAATATATATAATTCTAAATTTCAACCTTTAATCAGTAGCACACAAAACAAGAGATCCGAGCCGTTCGTTGTGAAAGTGTGGCCCACACAGTGAGTCGATTGATCCTTCTTTGTCTTGTTATTTTCTTTTCTTTTGAGCAAGGTGACATGCACAGTGGGCCCCACCAGGTGAGAGGCCAGGATCTCACACATGTATAGGAAGGAAAGGGCAATGTTCACATAAGGAAGGTGTCGGTCTTTCTTTCTCCTTGCGTGGAGAACTCGTTTTGCTTGTTTGCTGGTGTTTTGCTTTGAAATAAAGCTTCTTGATTCTAAATAAATAGACAAAAAAAAAAAGAGAGAGTTATATATGCCATCCTGACCCAAGGAGATGCATATCATACTCAGGTTCTTTAGTAGGTACAAGTGGGGCCCACGGTGCTATGGTGCTGTGATCCATACCGCTTGTCTGATGTGACCCTTTATGGATTGACAATACCATGAAAACGCTCATATTGGAATTCAGGTTTGCTAGAATACATCCTGTTGCAGTAAGATATGTGGGGTGGGACTATAGCCGTTGGATCTGGGTTGCATTCGGTGATCCAAACCATTTACAGGATCGGCCTCTCGATATAAATGGAGAATACCTACTAATGAAACTCTCACATTGAAATAATTTAATTAGCACTTTTATTATTTAACATTTTTCATTGAATATGGATTGTCTTCTCTTTTAGTGTTGTTATAGATTTGGAAGTCTAGGATTTTCTAATCAAAATTATTTTATTTTCTTCAAATTAGCAGTTTGGATCACTGAATATAATCCTATGGCTATAGTCTCAATGTATCTTATCACATCATATTGGGATGTATTCTAATGAACATTGTGAGAGTTTTGTATTCTTTTTACCGGTTTTAAGCCTAGCTAAAAGAGACAAATTGTAGTGGGTTGACACCCACTGAAAATCTATTACATGTATTCCAGTAGACATTGTGAACCGTTTATTAAAGTTTTGTATTCTCATTATTAGTTATAAGCCTGTAACAAAGAATGGTTGCAGTAGGTTGGCATGCACCCACGAGTAACCTATTACATATATTCGAGTAAATGTTGCAAATTGTTTATAGGAGTTTTGTACTCTTATTAATGGCACCAAGCCCACAAAGAAGCATGGTTGCAGTAGGTTGACACCCACTAACAACCTATTACATGGATTCAAGTAAGCATTATGAACAGTTTATAAGAGTTTTGTACTCTCATTATCAATTCTAAGCCCATGAAAGAAAATGGTTGTAGTAAGTTGGTTGATTCTAACCAGTTATAGGAGTTTCGTACTCTCATTACCGATACTAAGTTCAGTTAAAAGAAAATGGTTATAATAGGTGGACAGTCAATGACCGTCTACTAAGATATGTTAGAAAACATTGCTAACCGCTTTTAGGAGTTTTGTACTCTCATTATTGATTCTAACCCTAACTTAAGAAAAATGGTTGACGTAGGTTAGCACCCATTGAGAACTTATTATGATGTATTCTTGTAAACCTTATGCTTGGTTTATAAAAATTTTGTACTCTCATTACCGATTCTAAAGCAAAATGGCTAAGTTAGATACATGACTGCTTGACATTTCAGAGTCCTTAACAAAGTAGAATAGTTGAGCAGATACGTAGCCGCTTCAAATTAGTTGTGAATTGGGTTAAGGCTTCAGACTGAGGATGATGGTTGTGATAGGCCGGAAGCCAAATGGGAAACTATGGGCAGATCGCTTTCATTTTAAAGCCTTTGATAGAGTATATAACGGCCAAACCAGATTTGTGTGGCCCACCCCAATTAGTTGCGAATTGGGAAAACGCTTCTGCGAAGATTGTGATGAATCTAGGCCGTCTTTTGTAGGCAGCAGATTGAAAGGTTGGGATTGCAGTGTCAAATATATTTTCATGGCATCATCTATTTTCGGTTGTACAAGTAATGGGCCCCACTTGTACAAACTGAAAATCCGAATATGCTAAGGATATCTTTGGTTGGAGGATCCCTTAGTTCCTAGTATCATCATCACATGCTCCACTTATGATATTCTCCTTTTCAAACCTCACTTTTTAGTACGCGGCTGTCCGTTGGTGAACACGGACCGTCCAACTAGTGGCCCCACAAAGGATGGCTCATTTTATAGAAATCACCCTAATTGAAAAATATCATCAGATCAATTAAAATTACTTTACTTTTTCTTTTTAAAATTTCATCATCCGTTGAAGGCCTACAAGTTGGACGTATAGGATTGCATGTTCATTTCATTCTTCTATCATGGCCATCCACAGAAGGATGGCCCATCAAATGGATGGTCCAAAAATCATTAACCTTATAACCATGTGTACCATGGAGTGGACCTGATCACACCCACAAATTCGTGATTTGGGTCTTTAATTAGAGGATTAATCTACACCTTGCAATATATATCATGATTAGTGGCCTATAAATTCCACGGCCGACAATGGCCGACGCTCTTTGCCATACCATACACACATGTTATCAAAACTGGACACGCGAAAAATGTGTTCACACATGTGACATGTGACGACGCACATGCACTTTTTTATGATCATTCTTTTTTTTTTTTCTTTTTTTTTTTTTAAATTGTTTTTTCCACATTTATTTATGATCTCAGCCGTCCATGTTTGACAAAGGTGGGTGGAATGTAGCTTAATGTGGTTAGGTTTTTCTGAGATGCGGCGGCCTGGACATGTATCCAATGTTTGGTGGTTTCTGTTTTAAGTCTTTTAAAAATGATTTGTGGGAAGAAGTAAGAAATGAGGAATTTTAAGTGCCCTTGATGGGCGCATGCTTGATCCAAGCCTTTAATCAGGTGGGGTCCAACATGAAGATGACACCACCCAAAAATCAGGTTGGTCCACTCTTCAATTTGGTCAGACTTGAACAATAAATATAAAAACCGTCCATTTATTTTTGAATATGTGCAGCCAATCTAAAGAGTGAACCAACCTAATTTTCGGATCTTGACATTTAAATGGTGGGACCCACCTGATTAACGGATCGGATTTTGTCTCGGGTGTGTCATATTGCCGTATTCGAGCCGTGCGAGTTCAGTTCCCGTTCCGCCCTCTTTTTATGTTGAGGGTTGCTTGTGGATTAAGTTGAAAAAGATGTGGTTTATTTAGAGACCCTAGTCTACAAAAGGGTTGTGCATCCATGTCATACCTCCACTTAGTGGGCCCCACCGAAATGATAGTTTCCACCAGCCATTCAACTTTGGTCACAATAGTTTCAATGGAAATGAGTTGAAATTTCGTTCCACCGAGTCTATATGTTCCCATTTCTTTATTGGGTTTTTAATACAACCAATGAAAATCTAAGGGCGTGTTGGGTGCCACCCAAAAATGGGTTTTAGTGAGTTTCTTTTGAAACAGGTGCACACCTGGTGTCTGTGCTTGTCACAGCTTCCAGCCACAAATAAAATTGTGGGGTGGCTAGGTTCTTCGAACCCCTTTTGTAGTGGGTTCCTATAACCCAAAGCTTTATGGGGCCCACCGTGATGTCCGCATGACATTGATTCCATTACCATGTTTGTCGGCTCATATTAGGATGTGAGCCCAAACATGAGACTAATTCAAAATTCTACTAGGCCACACTATAGTAAACAATCAAGATGGGATGGAAAGGCCTACCATTGAAACCTTCATGGACCCACCATGATATTTATATTTATATGTCGTCCCTTGATTCATAAGGTTATCCTCGCCAAGATGAAGTTAAAACACGAATATTAGCTTAATTCAGAACTTCTTTGGGTCCTACCAAAGTTTCAATGGTGTAGCGCATTTGAATCTTGAATGTATATATTTGGACTAACATCCTAACATGAGCTGACTAAATTGATAGACAGAATGATATCATGCGGACATCATGTTAACCCCACAAAGCTTTGAGATATAAAGAACTTAGTTCAAAATTGTTTTGGCTACTATGGCCCACCTTTTTCCAACAGCCTGATCTTAATGGAGGCTCTTTCTTGTGATGGTACGTTTGGATCATCAATCCATCCAAAAACATTTTCTTAGAGAGCACGGTTTTAAAGTGACAACCAAACAGCCCCTAATGATTTTCTATTAGAAATTTTATTCTAAGATAGAACAACACTTCAGACTGTCAAGGGCCACCACATATGCCAGTGCGGCATACAAGTGCAATATGCTAACCTTCCAACCTTTAAAGATATTCTCACTAATAAATCAGGCTGGTTGATGATCTATATTTGTTTCGTGAAATATGGCCCACCTGATTATTGGACCACATGGTTTTTGGGCCACAGCATTTACATTGTGGGACCCCTATGGATGGTTGGGATCCCATTACTAGGTGCCATGCTGGCACATGAGGTGAGACTAGTAGTTACATCATTGTATGCAAATCTATACTTGGGAGATCAGGTCCTGGTCAGGAGATTTTGTCTCTCCATTTTCGATTATTCATCAATAATATCCATTCATTTCAGGTGACACAGATTGCCTGTTTTCACATAAAAATAAAATCTTGATCTATCATCATTGTCTCCACCTTCAATTGATCATTTTCAACCCAACCTTCACATCATCACATATTGCATCAAATAGCAGCTTAGAATGCAACTACTAGTAATCATGCGGTCCATGGATTCAATGGCCCATATGGCTCGCATCTTGTTTAGTCACAAGAGACTGCATTATGAAACGATATCTTTATATCATTGAGAATAATAGAAATATATAAAAAAAATGTAAGATAACTTAAAAATTCACACAGCTCTTAATTAAGAGATACATTTTAAGAAAAATGATTATTCTAATTTAGAAAATATTCATAATTGGTGCAATTACAATACCTGATAAAAAGAAAATATTAGTGCATGCATGTCCAAGCACCAAACACAAATGAACCACACGTATGCATATGCCTGTATGATAGGGACGTTCATAGTGGACCACATAGTGCATGTGACCCGTCTTGAAGATTAAGGTGCCCCACTCATTAGGTGAGCAATGCATGCATGTGAAAGTGACCTGTCCTCAAGAGTAAGCTGACCCAATTCTTTTTTGGGTGGCTGGTTTTACAATCCATGGTTTAAAGTGGTGATGCAAGCAACAGTTATATATATATATATATATATATATATATATATATATATATATATATATATATATATATATATATATATATATATATATATATATATAATGTTACTTTAAACAGTTTTAAATTTGATTATAAGTGTAATTATTATTTTAATTAAGCTTAATCATCATTATCATCATCTAAGCCTTATCAGAACTACTTGGGGTTGGTTGAATAAATCTTGTTACTAGTAAGTTAATTATTAATAAAATAAATTTTTGTAGCATGTATTAAAATAATGGCAATTACAAATCTATAGATTCGACTTCTTCTTAGAGGTTGTTTTTGGTACCATAGTTAGAAAAATGTCACATAATAAAAGAACAATACGGGGAGAAAGGTTTTTTTTTATAAAATTATTTATTTATTTTTTAATTTTTAAAAAAATGTAGAAAATTTTATTAATGATTAGTGGACTGTATTTATGTTTTATATATCTACTTAATCCTAGGTAGTGAGACCTTCTTGATGGACATCTTAGATCTTTCACACATGCCATCGGTGGCATCATAGAAATGTGTAATAGTTAGCAAACTTCTTCAATTTCCATCCTAAAAGAGAGGAACTTTGGCAATGCATGGGAGGTCACATGTGTGAATGTATGTGACTCAAATGAAACCATTCAAGTTGTGTGGACCCCATTTAAATGGGTCATAGAACATTGAATACAATGAAAATGGTGCTAAAACGTTCAAGTTCATGCAAATGGAATGCCAAAAAATATGTACAAATTGAGGACCAATTATTAGGTTGCTTGACCTTTAAAAAAAGATTCTATGATCGTTGATATAAATTTATGGTTATGATTATGGGTGGTGATTATAAATTACTTATCTTTTTCAAAATTTACTAAATTTACTTTTTTATATATATTAATTTTCTAAAGTTTTGTTTTTTAATCAAGAATGAATATATAATTATTCTTAATTTAATTCTTTTATAATGATTATGAGGGTGGTGATTATAAATGTTTTTTAATTTACGTAGTAGTTTTACCTATTTACTAATTTTCTAAGCTAGTCCCTCTTTAAATTAAGATTAACCATTATTTTACTTGTTTTTCCCATTATATATAACTATTTTCATTATAATCTATTTTTTTGAGTTTTCATTATGAGTTTTTGAGTAACTTGCCCAAGTCATCGAGACAGACTCTTGAATTGAGTTTTTGAGTTTTCAAACCTCGGTCTAATAGATCTTAGGAACGGTAATTTTTGTTGGTATGGACGTAGGAAAGGTTTAATACTGTTTTGACTAAAAAAATGAGGTGAAAATAGGAATATTTCTGTGTGGGCGCGCGCATGTGTGTTGATATTGTATATAAATAAGACTAAAATACAAATAAAGATGCTTTGAATTTCTCTATAGATGAGTAGAATGTACATAACAAAAAAAAATTACCTTAATATAATTTCCACCTCTTGCAAATCATTTTTTGACAAGTAATCACAACGGGTTTTGCCAGGGTACAGTCATCTCATACCATAGCATAGTACTATTGCTGGTTTTTACGCTGGATTGCATTTTAAGTGATAATATGAACCGTTCATGTCCTAAATTCTATGCTACACTGGCTATGGGAAGAAAAATTTAATAAATAAGTGATTCTAATATAAAAATGATCAATGAAGCTTGATTATAAGACTATAGCTTCTCTGTACCAGTGCTGAAAATATAAGATTCATATCAATCTAAGGATGTAAGTCGGAGGTGGCAACCAGCCATTGTACCGTATAGTGCTTATAGGCCACTGAACCCTCACAAAACCCAATACAAATATAAATTCATTCACTTAATTTTCCCAACCTTCACATAAGTCTATTGTATATGAAGATGATTAATCTCTATCTTAAATTGCCCTGGGTAATTTTTGAAACAAAAATTATTTCCTCTTTGAAAATAAGTAAGTTTAATTCAATTTCCCAACAAAAACAAAGTTCTGACATCGAACATTTATAACATTTTTTTTTTTTTGGTATAGAGTTAAAAATGAAGTTTTAATAATAAATACGGAACCTTAATGTAATGGGCGCATGCACATGGTTTTAAAAAAAACCATGTTACAAACTTACAATTTTTACAATGACCTGTATTACCCTTATGTGGTAGTGCAACTGACAATGTTAGCGTATGAAAGGTAACAACTACTTTCTATTATTTTATTATTACCTAAAAGCACACATGTTTGAAAAATGGATGAGAGGCATCTAGGATAATGTGGTGGTTAGGTTTGTGATGCGGCAGCTCGGACACCACAAGAAAAAAAGTGGTGACTGGATACCCACCATTAGAAACTTCTTGGGGAATACTGTAATGTTTATTTTCCAACTCCTTGATTAAGGACACAAAGACCGGGATGAAAGGATCATACAAATATCAGCTCGATCAGAAACTTCTATAACCTACAAGAAGATTTTAATAGTCAATTACCACCATCCACCCGTTTCTTGTGTGTGTGCGAATCAACTTGAGATTTAGATCTGCTTCATTTTTGAGATCATGCCTTAAAATGATCTGTCAAGGCGGATGGATATGGAGTGGCTGTCAGGCACAAACATCATAGTGGGCCTCACAATCACAGATCCATTGAAGTCAAGCCGGTCTTTTACACATATATAGTGGGTGGGAAGTGTTTACATTTAATTCAGTATCGATCCTTAAAAGAAGTAGAAAATTATATTAATAATTAGCGGACTGTATTTATGTTTTATCCACGTAATCTAAGTGGTGGACCTTCTTGATAGACATCTTAGATCTCTCAGATGTTCCATTGGTACACCTAGTGGCATCATAGAAATGCGTAGTAGTTAGTAATTAAACTTCCTCAATTTCCATCCTATAAGATAGGAACTCTGGCAGTGCACGAGAGTTCACACGCATGCACTAACCAATCGTAAGGGTGCATGTATATGACTCAAATGAAACCATTCAAGTTGTGGACCCATTTTAAATAGATCATAAAATTGAATACAATGAAATTGGTTCTAAAACATTCTGAGCACATGCAAATGGAGTGCCAAAAAACACCAAAAAAATGCATACAGAATGAGGACTGATTATTAGAAGGTCGCATGACTTTTTTTTTTTTAACGATTATGATTATAAATTTCTTATCTTTTTCAAAATTCTACTAATTTTACTTTTTTTTTAAATTAATTTTCTGAAGTTTTCTTTTTCAATTAAGAATAATTATATAATTATTCCTAATATTATTCTTTTATGATGATGACCATTATTATAAATTTATGGTTACGATTATGAGTTGGGTGATTATAACTTTTTTACAATTTTCTAATTTACTTGTTTACTAATTCTCTAAAGCTTAAATCAAGATTATTTTACTTGTTTTTTCTCATTTATATAACTACTTTTATTAAATATATTTTTTGAGGTTTTCATAATGATCGTTTTTAAGTAACTTCCCTATGTCTTCTTGACGAACTTTTGAGTCAAGTTTTTTATTTCTTAAGCTATAAACCCGAAAAATTTCAGGAATGGTTATTTCTGTTCTTATGGACTTAGGAAAGGTTCAATATTGTTTTGACTAAAAGATGGAGTGATAATAGTTATATGTTCGTATATATGTGTTGATATTGTATATAAATAAGACTAAAATACAAATAAAAAGCCATTTGAATTTTTCTACGATGAGTAGTAATGTACATAAAAAAAAAATTAATTACCTTAGAATCATTTCCACCTCAAATCCTTTTATCCAAGTAACCACAATGGGGTTTTGCCAGTGTAAGTAGTACCGTGCTAAGGTACGGTACCATGGCTGGTTTTCAGCTTAGATTACATTTTAAATAAAGATATGAACCGTTCATGTCCTGAATTCTATGGTACTCATGCAGGGCCATGGGAAGAAACATTTATTAAACAGGTGATTTTGTACGAAGATGACTATTTAATGGCTCATATTCAAATCCAGGATTCAAACGTAATGAGCCATTGGAAACCCATACATCACGGTGGGGCCCATAGAGCCTTTGCCTGGACGCATTTCAACGGTGAGTTTGATTATCACTGCTGCTTCCTGTGGTACGGTACACTTGAGCATTGTGCCGGCCTAATTTTTAGACTCATGGGACGGTGTGGATAAAACCCATACATCACAGTGGGCCCCACAAAGCCCTTGCCTATTGTGCTTCCACCAAACCCAATACCGATATAAAATCATTTACAATCCACTTAATTTTCCCACCTTTCACTTAATTAGTCTATTAACATAGGAAGATGATTAACTCTATCTTAAATAATCCTCAGAAATCTTTGAGCAAAAATGTTTTTAATTTTCCAAAAACAAATAAGTGATTTTTTTTACTTTCTTTGGACAAAAAAAAAAAAACAGGTTTAATCCAATTTACCAACTAATGAGTGTTTCTAGTACTAAGTTCCAACATTGAAACATTTGTGCGGGTATTTTTATTTTTTATTTTTCAGTATAGGCTTTAAAGTGAAGTTTTTCTAACAGTGATGGGAACCTTAATTTTTATTTTTTATTTTTCAGTACGGGTTTAAAGTGAAGTTTTTCTAACAGTGATGTGGACCCTAATTTTTATTTTTTTAATTTTCAGTATAGTCTTTAAAGTGAACCCAAGAACGAGCCAGATTCAAACACTAGTAGGTCGCACCATAGGAAACAGTAGGGATAGGAGATGGACAGGGAAACCTTTATGGGGCCTATTGTGATATTTATACGTCATCCTTCTAGATCATAGTTCCTAAGGTTATCCCCATGCAGCTTGATTCAGAACTTCTATGGGTCCACAGAAGTTTCAATCGTGGGTGTTCAATTGCCATTGTTTTCCAGATGTGGGTCACTTGAATTTTGAATCTACCTCATCTTTTGATTAACATCCTAACATCCATGTGATGCCCCCACAAAGCTTTTAGTTATAAAGAACTTAAGTTTTAAATTGCATCTATGGCCCACTTCTCCAATAGCCTGACATTAAGGGAGGCCCTTTCTTGTGATGGTACGTTTGGATCATCAATCCATCCAAAAACAATATTGACCATGGCCCACCTTTTCCCAATAGCACTTTCTTGTAATGGTACGTTTGGATCATCAATCCTTCTGAAAACAATTTCTTAGAAAGCACCGCGAAGGCAGTTCCCTAAAACCACTTGTGCTTGTGTGGTTTTAAAGTGTTCACAGCCAAACAGCCCATAATGATTTTCTATTAGAAATTTCATTCTAAAATAGAACAAGGCTTCAAACTGTCAAAGGGCCACTACATGTGCCGGTGCTGCATACAAGTGCAATATCCTAACCTTCCAACCTTTAAATATATTCTCACTAAAAAATCAGGCTGTCCAATCATCAAGTGGGCCACGATTATCAAGGATTAAAACCACTGTATCTAGTATTGACACCTAAATACTTATCTCTCTCTCAAATATAGGTTTCGGATGATATTTAAATCTTGCCAAAGTTAGAAACAGGTGGACAGCTTAGAAAAACTTCATGCAAGAGTTTTTCTTGTTCCTATATTTGATCCGTGAAATATGGCACACCTGATTAGTGGACCCACATGGTTTTTGGGTCAAGACATTTACGTAGTGGGACCCCTTATGGATGGCTAGGATCCCATAGCTACATTTGAAGCTGGCACATCAGGTGGCACTAATAGTTACATCATTATATGCAAATCTATACTTGGGATATCAAGTCCCCTTCAAGAGATTTTGTCCCTCCATTCTCGATTATTCATCAATAATATCCATCCGTTCATTTCAGGTGATATATACAAATAAAATCTTGATAGATCATCATTGTCTCCACTTTCATTTTCATTTTCAACCCATCCTTCACATCATCATATGTTGCATTAGCAACTTAGAATGCAACTATGTGCAGTGTAATCGTGCAGTCTATTGATTCAATGGCTCATATAGCTTCCAACTTGTTTAATCATAAGATACTACATTATGGAAATAATAACTTTTTATTTTATTGAAATAACAAGAATATATAGAAAATATGAAAATTAATCTATGAGAACTTTATAAAATTCATAAAAGATATACATATTAATAAAAATGATTATTTTAATCTATGAAGATTACCGTTCTCTAGTATAGCTCTTTATTTTGGGTGCACACACACACAAACCCACACACACCCGATAAACAAAAAATATTCATGCATGCATCTCTAAGTGCCAAACACAAATGAAACACAGGTTCAACGTCACATAAGCCTATAGGATAAGGACGTTCATAGTGGTTCGCACAGTGCATGTGACCCGTACGTCTTGAAGATTAAGCTGGCCCACTCATTAGGTGAGCAACACATGCAAGTGAAAGTGACCTGTCCCAAAGAGTAAGCTGGCCCACTTCAACAGGGTTGTTTTTGGATGGCTGGTTTTACAATCCATAGTTGATGATGATTTTTTTTGACATATATATATATATATATATATATATATATATATATATATATATATATATATATATATATATATATATCATCAATGGATTATGCTACCCTCGCAAAATTGTGATTACTCGTAATGGAGAGTAAATAGTAATGAGTTAAATGGGTTGCGAAAGCTTTTGCCCGTAGACATTTGAACATAAAGATTTCAATATATGCGCTCCGTGTAGCTAAAAAAAAGATATAAATCTATATATGTAAAATCATAATAATATTTTAAATATCTTTAAATTTGATAGTAAGTGTAACTATTATTTTTAATTAAGGTTAATCATCATTATCATTATCTAAGCCTTATCTCAACTATTTGGGGTTGGTTGCATGGGGTGCGGATTGGGTGCTACCCCTACCAGGACCAAGCTAGAGATGGATGGTACTGTTAGTGGCTTTGTGGAGCCCACCATGATATGTGTGTTTTATCCCCACTGTCCATGATAAGTCCAAAATGAGCTCTATCTAATGCTCAAGTGAACCACATCATAGGAAAATTTGGCGATTGAATGACCATTGCTGAAAACCTTTTGAGGGCCAAAGAAGTTTATATTTTCCCTTCATCCAGGTCCATGTGACCTTATGAACAGCTTAGATTGAAAATAAACATCATGGTGGGCCATAGGAATGTTTCAATGATGAGGGTCATTGTCACCACAGCTTCCTGTGGTGTGGTACACTTGAATCAATGATCTAACTCCTTTTTGGGCTCATGCCTAAAATGATATGTTAAAATGGAGATGAACAGCTTGGATAAAAAGCATGCATATATCATGGTGGACCCCACATAGCCCCCGACAGGACCGTCCATCTCTAGCTAGGTCCTGGTGGGGGTAGTACCCAATCTGGGTCTGGTTGCAGTGAATCCAATCTTGCCATTCAACTCCATTGAGGATCAAAATGTTAGATTGTCAGGCTACATGATGAAGAAGTTTGATGATGGCTACTTGATGCAACCCGTTTCCTTTATGCAAGCTTGGGACTAGCAATGAGAATTCAAAACTTTTATTAGTGGAATTAATAGGTTAATAATTAACAGAATAAGTATTTGTAGCATATAACAAAATAATGGCAATTATACAACTATAGATGCATGGGACTTCTACTTAAAGGTTGTACCATTGTTACCAAAATGTCAAATAATAAAAGAACAGTATGGGAAAGGTTTTATTATTATTATTATTATGACACCATTTGCATTTGATAAATGAAGACATGGATCTTGAACACCTGTAGAGTGGGTGCGGGAAATGTTTACAATTAATTCGATATTGATCTTTAGAAAAGGTAGAGAATTCTATTAATGATTAGTGAGCTATATTTGTGTTTTATATACGTAATCTAAGTAGTGGGACCTTCTTCATGGACATCTTAACCTTTCACACGTGCCATTGGTATGACTAGTTGCATCTAGATGGTGACATCATAGAAACATGTAGTAGTATAGCGAACTTCTTCAATTTCCATCCTATAAGAGAGGAACTTTGGCAATGCATGAACCATTCGGCACCACACCTTTGGTACAGTGGTAGACTGAGTGAAGATAACTTTGTTTCAACACTGAGGTCCTAGTATCAATTACCAACGTTGGGGGTGGTTAACATTGAAGTGTGAAAAATAAAATAAAAAACGAAACCATTTGAGGTGTGGAGCTCATTTAAAATGGGTCATAAAACATTGAATACAATTAAATTGGCCTAAAATGTCTAGTTCATGCAAATGGAGTGCCAAAAATACATACAAATTGAGGACCGACTATTAGAAGGTCACTTGATTTTTTTTTAAAAGATTATGATCATTATTATAAATTTATAGTTATGATTATGGATGGTGATTTTAAATTGCCTCTTTTTTAAAATTTACTAAATTTACTTTTTTTTTAAAAATTAATTTTCAAAAGTTTTCTTTTTAAATTATAAATGATTATATATTTATTCTTAAATATTTAATTCTTTTATGATGATTATATTATCAGGATTGTGATTGTAATTTTTTTAATTTAAATTTTTTACTTGTTTACTATTTTTCTAAAGTTTTCCCTCTTTAAATTAAGATGGAGTATTTTACTTTTTTTTTTTTTTAAAAACCATTATATATAACTATTTTTATTATAATATATTTTTTGAGTTTTTCATTACGATTTTTTGAGTAATTTGCCCAAGTCTTTGTGATGGTCTTTTGATTCAAGATTTTTAGTATTTAAACTATGATCCCAATAGATCTTAATTAGGAATGGTTATTTCTGTTGGTATGGACCTAGGAAAGGTTTAATTATAATGCTTTGACTAAAAAATGGAGTGAAAAAAGTTATATGTCTGGATATATGTATGTTGATACTGTACATAAATAAGAGTAAAATACAAATAAAAACCGTTCAAATTTCTCTATGGATTAGTAATGTACATAAAAGATTAATTACCTTAATATCATTTCCGCCTCTTGGAAATCATATTTTTCCAAGTAATCACAGTGGGTTTTGCCAGGGTATGGTACTATATATTGCCAATTTTCAGCCTGAATTGCATTTTAAATGATGGTAATAACTTTTCATGTCCTGAATTCTATGCTACCTTGGCCGTAGGAAGGACATCTATTAAACATGTGATTTTATGTGGAGATGAATATTTAGTGGCTCATATTCAAATACAAGATTCAAACATAAAGATGATCTATGAAGCATGATTATAAGACTATAACTTGGATACGTTTGTATTGAGAACATTAGGTTCAAATCAATATCTAAGGATGGAGTTCAGGAGTAAAGACCAACCATTGCCCAATATGCTGCTAAAGTGCTTACCCTTTCTCTCTCTCTCTCTCTCTCTCTCTCTCTTGTTATTACACACATCCCGCTGTTAGTACACACCAATATTGTTAGTCACACTTCAATGTTAGCCACCCTCAAGTTGGGAATTGATACCTAGACCTCAACGTTGAAACAAAGTTACCTTCACTCAGTCTCCACTCAGGCTACTGTACCCTCTCAAAGCACAATACCGGCCTAAATTCATTCGTAATCCATTTAATTTTCTCACCTTTCACTTTTTTTTTTTAAACTAACAAGTTTAATCCAACTTGCCAACAAATGAGTCTTTTTTGCACGGGCAAAGTTTCAACGTAGATTATTTATGCCTTTTTTTATTTTTATTTTTTTTTCCAGTATAGAGGTTAAAAATGAAATTTACTAACAATTAAGGAACCCAAAATGCAATCGGCGCCTGCACATCGCTTGGAAAAACCATTTTACAAGCTTACAAGTTTTAAGATGACTTTATTACCCTTATGTGGTGGTGTAACTAGCAGTTTTAACGTGTAAAAGGTGTGGAATGCTTTTATTTTTATTATTATTTAAAGGCCCTCATGTTTGAAAAATGGAAGAGAGGCATCAAAGGATAATGTGGTTAGGTTTGTAGATGCGGACGCTCGAACACCACAAGAAAAGGCGGTGGCTGAATACCTACCATTAGAAATTTCTTGGGGGCCACAGTAATGGTTATTTTCCATACAACCTATTGATAAAGTCGCAAAGACCTAGATGAAGGGACCATACAAATATCAGCTTGATCCAAAACTTTGATGACCCAGAAGAAGCTTTTAATTAATGGTCAATCACGACTATTTACTCTATGTGTGTGGTCCACTTGAGATTTGTATCTGCTTCCGCTTGACGGTGAGGGCGCCGCATGTTGGGCGCAACAAGCGTCCAGATGTTCTCACAAAAGTGACAGCTCCTTGTGACAATAATGTACTGTCTGGCATACTTTGCGCCCTCAAATAAGCTATCTAAATGGATGGACGGTGTGTATGTAAGGCACATACATCGTGTGTCCCACAGTTACGGATCCACTAAAGCCGTGCCCATCGTGGGTGGGTGGGAAGTGTCTACATTTAATTCAGTATGATCCTTAAAAAAGGTAGAAATTTCTATTAATGACTAATGGATGTTGTTTATGTTTTATCCCCGTAATCTAAGTAGTGGGACCTTCTTGATGGACATCTTAGATCATTCACACATGCCATTGGTACGCCTAGTAGCATCTAGATGGTGGCATCAGATAAACGTGTAGTGGTTAGCAAACTTCTTCAATTTCCATCTTGTAAGAGAGGAACTTTGGCAGTGCATGGGAGTTCACATGCATGCACTAGCTAGCCAATTGTAAGGGTGCATGTATGTGCCTCAAATGAAACCATTCAAGTTGTGGACCTCATTTTAAATGGGCCATAGAGCATTAAATACAATGAAATGGTTCTAAAATGTTAGAGTTCATGCCAATAGAGTGCCAAAAAAAAAAAAAAAAAAACCAAAAAATATGTGCAAAGCAAGGACCGACTATTAGAAGGTCGCTTGACTTGTTTTCTTTATTTAATTATTATGATCATTATTATAAATTTATGTTCATGATTATGGGGGGTATTATAAATTGTTTATCTTTCTCAAAATTTACTATAGTTACTTTTTCTTCTATTGATTTTCTAAAGTTTTCTTCTATTAATCGTTTAAATAAATCTTTTATGATGATGACCATTGTATAGAATTTATGGTTATGATTATGAGGGTTGTGTTATAAATGTTTTTTTTTTTTTTTATAATTCACTAATTTTACTTGTTTACTATTTTTAAAGTTTTCCCTCTTTAAATTAAGATTAACCATTATTTTTTTTCCCATTATATATAACTATTTTCATTACAATAATTTTTTTGATTTTTTATTACGAGTTTTTGAGTAACTCACTGAGTCTTCGAGACGTACTTTCAAGTTGAGTTTTTCAAATTTTAAACTATTATCCCAGTAGATCTCAGGAATGGTTATTTCTGTTGGTATGGACATATGAACAGTTTAATACTATTTTGACTAAAAAATGGAGTGAAAATAGTTATATGTTTGTGTGTGTGTGTGTGTAAACCATAAGACTAAATTACAAATAAATGCAGTTGGAACTTTTCTATGGATGAGTAGTATGTATGTAAACAAAAAAAAAAAATAAAAAAAATTTAAGTAATTACCTTGATATCATTTCGGCCTAGCCTCTTACAAACAATTTTTTTCCAAGTAATTACAATGGTTTTTTGCCAGGGTACAGTGGTCCCGTCCCATGGCACTATTGTCAGTTTTCAGCCTGGATTGCATTTTAAATGATGATATGAGCTGTTTGTGTCCTGAGTTCTAACATTCTATGCTTCCCATATGCTATGATAAGAAACATATATTAAACAGGTGGATGAATGTAGATGAATGTTTAATGGCTCATATTCAAATCCAATATTCAAATATAAAGATCATTAACTAAGCATGATTATAAAACTACTGCAGCTTCTATATACCATTGTTGAGAACATTAGATTCAAATCAATCTAAGGATGTAACCCCAGGATGGAAATCATACCTACCCTAAAAAAACCAATACCAATATAAACTCATTCACTTAATTTTCCCATCTTTCACTTAAGTCGATTATGTAGGAAGATGATTTAATCTCTTTCTTAAATCACCCTCAGTAATCTTTCATACAAAAATGGTTTTTATTTATTTATTTATTTTTTTTTATTTTTTTTATTTCAAAAAACAAGTAAGTTTAATTCAATTTGCCAATAGAAACAAAGCTCCAACATCAAACATTCATACCCTTTTTTTTTAGTATAGAGTTTAAAAATGAATTTTTTACTAACAAACATACCGAACCTTAAATGCAATGGGTGCCTGCACATAGTTTAAACAAACCATACTATAAACTTATGATTTTTACAATGACTATATTACCCTTATGTGGTGGTGCAACTAACAATTTTAGGGTGCAAAAGGTATCGATTGCTTTATTTATTTATTTATTATTACTTAAAAAAGTACTGGTGTTAAAAAAAATGGATGGGAGGCATCTAGAATAATGTGGTTAGGTTTGTGTTCGCGGCGGCTCGGAACATGTACGAAATGTTTGTTGATTGCAGTCTTAGTAATGATTCATTAGAAGAATCCAAACACTTCCCATTCCTCTTTCTCAGAAGGAGACGATAAGAAATTCAAATCCTTGTTTTCCTTCTCTTTTCCTTTTTTACTATAAGGTTTGATAATCCTACAAGCATGTGTGGCCCATCCATCCACAAGTACACATACTAATGTGGAACACGTGTTTGAGATTTGGGCTTTATGTGAATCTATCTTAAAACTCAGGCTATTTTGCTTCTCAAGTGGGACACACAAATTTTTTTTTTCTGGCCCTTCATTTGTTTTGTATGCTATAGCACACCTGAAGTGTGATATAGCCTTATTTTAAGCTGAAAGATCTAAAAGGTGTGGCCCACCTGATGAAAAGTTTAGATCTCACACATGTGTAGCATGTGGTCCAGCATGTGGATGGCTGGGTCACCAGATCATGCGTGTGAAGTTGGATAGTTTTTATGTTGTAAGTGGATTAAGTAGAGAATGGGTATTTCCTATTTAGACAAATAGTCCAAAAGTAAGGAGGCAAGTCCACGTCATTTCTCACCTAGTGGGGAACATGGTCTATCCACTACCATTAAAACCCCTATTCCTATTTTCTCATTGGTTGTACTAAGTTGAAATTTTATTAAATCCATCAGTGCCCTTGCTCTCATTTTCCCATTATCTTTGTTGGTTTTTTATAAGAGAAGTGCTCTAGTGTAACTAGGAGCACTTTAAGTTATAGTGCATCTGGGTGCATCGAATCACTTGGACAGTCCAGTCTATCGATCTAAACCATTTATTAAGTCCAAAACACATTTCATGGACTACACATGACAAGATCACACTGATCGAATGATCCAGACCATCCTTCATTTGGCCTTGTTCTTTGTAGTCATACTTTTTTGCAAGCTAAGGATGGGATGGGTATGATTGACTAACAAAAGTGATTCTTTAGAATCCTACGCAATGTATGCTGAGCCCTCACAAGTAGATGGATCAAATTGTTGACTGGATTTTTTTTTTATACCTATTGTTGATTGTCCATATTAAGGTTAATTTCTTTGGATTTGTGTGATGCTTGCATGGTAGCCCATGTGCATTGGACCCAATGAACGCAGAACGGTCTAGATCAATGAATTTGATTGAGTGTCTTGATGCAACTAGGAGCAATAATAGTGCTTTAGGCACACACACACTCACTCACTCTCTCTCTCTCTCCTAACAGAGATTTTAAATGGATAACATGTAGTGTTCTAGTTACACCCAACTTGTTATGGTCAACTCCAGCAAATAAGATATACAGCCACATGTGGGCACGCTTATATGGAAACTTTAAAAGGTATTTTGGAAACGTACTAAAGAAATTGTGAAGATCCAAAATACATATGTGCTGCAGTTGCATGTAAGCTAGGAATGGCATAGTACATAGAGACACATGTACAGCTGAAGCCTTAAAGGCAATTATCCTCCCAATTACACATGGCTAGACGGAAGTAGCTAGGTTGCACATACGGAAGGCTCATGGAAAGCACTCGTAACCTAGCATTACATTAAGATGGTGACATCTGATAGCACATGATCGAATTTAATTGGCCACACAACCTTAAACTCCAAAGTGGTGCACTAAAAAGAGAAAACTGTCTAAAGACAACGCAATGGTAGGTTAGCCCCTTCTCAACATAAAAGCGTATTGAGTCAAGGTGGCTGATCACCAATTAGATCATCGATCAATCTCAGAAGCCCAACGGCCACATATACACAAGGCCACATCATAACCCAAGCCAATTAAAAGCAACAAGGAACGAGGGGCTCCAGGCCCTCGCCAATTATTCCAAACAAATATATTTCTTATTAAACTCAACGTTGCCTGTCCAATCATTCATTCAATATGGAAATCAATCTTAGTTTAGCCTAGTTAATCTTTTTGTACTTCTATTTAGCACCATGTTATAATAAATTCGAATTGATCAGTGTAGCTTAGTTTAATCTATCGACTTTTGTCCAGCGCATCACTACACTAAGTTGGAATTACTAGCTCAACTATGACTACCTCGCAACCGTCCTATCACTATCTAGGTCCAGAGGACTACCAACCATCCATATTGATTGTTTCACATGCTCAAACCCTTATTAGTAATTTCTGATATGTTTTATTCACTTTTTTTTTTTTTTTATCAATTATACCATATTGTCATTTAGTTTAATAAAATCGATACTTGACCTTATATTTTCTATTTATTCTTTGAGTGCTTATTTCATCAGTTAACATGATGAAGCTATCACTGATGTGATAAAAGTTCTTATTTTTAAGTAAAAAAGAACTTATCCGTAGGACTAACCATTCCCTTTACAAGTTGCACGATTCCTTTTCAGTCGGTGGCTGAGTAGTGAGGCCAATCTTCATGAATTTGGTTCTAATCCAATTATTTTGGGACATGGGTTCACAAGGCATCTAGTTCAATTCACGTCGCATATGACTCTGACACACTTGACACATATTTTCACACACACCCACAATCAAAAGTGGGCCATTCACTATGTGTGCAGGTGCGTAGTCAAATTGAGGTTGAACATAAGTATGATTTAATCACTCGACTTGGAGTTAAATCAGCCCACCTTTGGACAATGTTCCTTTGTGCAACTGAAATCTTTACACATTACATACGAGACGGAATCCCTTTGAACCTTAACCTAAAAAGAGAGAGTTTGAAGAAGACCAAAGATGATTCTAAGAGTGAATGCATTTTTGCTGTGAAGAAAACAGAGGAGTGATGTCTTTAAAAAGACTTTTGAGTAGACACATCCAAGGATTGTATTGATGTAAAGATACAACTGTTGGGTTTGAACTTTGAACTGACGCGACTGGTGTTAGGATTTAAACAGATACTCCTTCCACCATGATTTAGACCACTTCGAGGGGCCACGTGCTTATGGCATGCTAAAGTTGTGGCGAGGCTATGTGCCACGTGTCTCCAACGGCTGAGCTACATCAAACACATGCTAAGTGGGCCGTACTACGTTGGTGGAATTCCTTTTTTAAGTGAGTTCTTACCATGAAAGAACAGTCTCTCTCTCTCTCTCTCTCTCTCTCTCTCTCTCTCTCTCGGATTCTAAGATGTGAGGTCCCATGGTTTATTAATCTAAACCGTTGATTCCTCGCAACTTAGCTGGATGGACCGTACCCAAAGTTAGGAGTGTCAACGGCCCTGACTGGACTGGTTATAGTACTCGTAGTTGTATTGGGACCTTTAGTCCAATTGATCGATCTGAACCGTCTATTAGGTGAGGAACACATTTCGTAGGCTACCATGCGAAAAATGGACGGGGATTGCGCACTGACACCGAGGACGGTGCCTTGTGGGCCCCACAATGACGTATGTGTTTTATCCACGCCATCCATCTCTTTTGGATTATTAATATCTTATGGTATGACCAAAAATGAGGCAGATCCAAATCACAGATGGACCACGTCACAGGAAAACAGTGGTGATTGTACGCCGACCATTAAAAACTTCCTATGGGTCACTGTAATGATTATTTGCCATCCAAAACCTGTTGATTACGTCCCAAAGACCTGAATGAAGGGAAGACACAAATATCAGTTTGATTCAAAACTTTTGTGCTCCCCAGTAATTTTTTAATGGTGGGCGTTCGATCACCTCTGTTCCCGTAGTGTGGTCCACTTGAGATTTTGATCTGCCTCATTTTTGGGTTCAGCCTCTAAAATGAGCTGAAAAAATTGGATGGATGGCATGGATAAAGCACAAACGTCATGGTAGGGTCCATGAAGCACCGTCCAGTAGCAAGTCGGCAAGTAGTGTTTGCCAAAAATACACTAATAGGATGATCCAATCCAAGTCGGCAAGCATTGGACAACGTATGAGAGGTTAATGATCAAATAAGAACACATTCAGCAAAGGGCAAGCATAATCTAAAGAAGGTCACCACTATTTTATAGCTGGCGATATCACAGACCGCCACATAAGTAACCTTTACTCTCACCACCGCATCAGGAACTTTATAAATAGTAAAAGAAGACATCAAAATCATGCTAGATCGACTTTGCAGTAGCTACAATCCCCTTTCGTTTATGCTTGCATGCCATACATGAAGGAAGACCTTAGTTATAAATAAAAATCGTCCTCCTATACTCATATGGTAGGTTGATAGTAGCTTGTAGTCCTCAGCACCGCTGCTTCACGAAGCACATCGCTGCTCTTAACCAAGTTAGTGATTCCGGCTTTAGTGGTAAGTTTTGCCTTTCTACATCAATTTCTGACTTAATTCCGCTCGACCACGTAGTTGTTATACCTTCGAAAGTTTTTAGTTTCTCTAGAAAAAAAAGAACTCATTGGAAGAGTGTCCTCAACCTCCAAAAATTGCCTGATATTGAGTCACCGAGTTACTCTTTTCATCACTATGAGAATCGTGGTTGTCAGTTTTGACTGCCTCAAGGAACTATATGTTGAAGATGACCACCCTTGATCAAGCGCCCGAAATTCATGTAGATATATGTTTTACTCGTTGGATAGATTTTGAGTTTGGTAGGCGCCCGACCACTCTTCATCGGGCGCCCGATGACGCATAATCAGTTGCGTAGTTTTTGTGCGAACTTTTTATTTTGAATGTTTTCTTTTCTAGTTTGCTTAGGACTTTTAATTTACACACTTTAGGGTTTCTATTACACAATGTAGGTTATAAATATTTGCTTTAATTCGTTGTTAAGCATTCTTGTTCAGTTTTTAATAAAATCTCTTGAGTTTATACTCTTTGCTCGTGGATTCAAAGAAGATCGGTTGAGGATTCCCGATAGTTTTATGGATTTAGAATAGTTATTCGTGAGGAGAGACAATGTTCGATCCCACACTTCGTCTATGCTGCGCCAATGAAGAGATGAACTCTCTGTACAAAAATCAAACATGGGAGCTAATTGAGCTACCCATTGTGAGGAAGATGATCTAGTGCAAGTGGATATTTTGGAAGAAACTGGTTAGGTATAAGGACATATTAGTAGTGAATGGATATGTTCAGAAATAAGGTGTCAACTTTAGTAACACATATTTTCGCACCAGTGGTAAAGTATGTATTTATCAGATCTGTATTGGCTCTGGTTACCCAAAACAATTTGAAGTTGAACAGTTGGATGTTAAAATTGTGTTTCTACATAGGGAATTAAAAGATCGGATTTACATGAAATAACCGGAAAGGTTCGAGGTGCAGGTAAAGAATGATCTTGTTTATAGGTTGAAAAAGTCATTGTACAGCCTGAAACGATCGCTTAGGCAATAGTATAAGAAGTTTGATTCTTTCATGTTGATCTAGAGCTTTAATAGAGGTGAGTTTGATCATTGTGTTTATTTTAGAGCACTGAGTGATAGGGAATTTATTATTCTAGTGTTATAAATTAATGATATGCTTATTGCCAGCTATAACATGTTTGAAATAAACATGTTGAATTATCAATTATCCAGGATATTTAAAATATAAGATCCAGGGGTTACGAAGAGGATTCTTGGCATTGATATATACAAAGATAAAGAGATGAGCGGGTTATGGTTGTCTTAGGAAGAGTATCTTGAAAATGTTCTAATCAAGTTCAGACTGGAAAAGGCGAAACCGGTTAACACTCCCCACGCTGCTCACTTTTGACTTTTTTTAGAATTATGTCCTACGTTATATGAAGAAAAACGGTACGTCTCGTGTGCCCTATTCGAGCATAGTTGACAGTCTTTTGTATGCCATAATCTATATGAGATCGGATATTTCACATGTAGTTGATGTTGTGAGCAAATACATGTCAAACCCAAATAAGCAACATTGAGAAGCGGTGAAATGGTTACTTCGGTGTATATATACGAGGCACGATAGATTACGTCTTATGCTTCAAAGATTATGAGAGACTTGTATGTTATGTTGATTTGAATTATGTAGAAAATGTGGACAATAGAAGGTCTACTTCCAATTACTCGTTTATGCTAGTGGGTGGAGCTATCAATTGAATGTCTAAGCTTCAACCTGTGGTTGCACTTTCTACTACCAAAGCCAAATATATAGTAGTGACAGAGGCATTCAAGGAAATTATTTGGTTGAAATGGATGATGAATGAGTTAGGGGTTTAGTAAGAAGTTATGCTTGTGCATAGTGACAGCAAGAGCGTTATTAATTTAGTAAAGAACTCAGTATATTATTCCTGCACTAAGTACATTAACGTTCATCATCAATTTATCTGATAGATGCTAGAAGAAAATATTACTCTTGAGAATAGTCACACTAGTGGGAATCTGGTGGGTATGCTTACGAAGTTCATTCCTATAGAGAAGTTCAAGTTTTACTCAACTTCTCTAGGCTTAGTAGGAAAGAAATAGAGATGGAGTGTGCACGAAGTGATGATGGTGATGCTTAGAAGAAGATTGGCAAGACAAGGAAGTGATTTTGCTATCAAGGCGGAGATTGTTAAAATTGTGACACCAAAATTGCAATGAATTTATTAACTTTTATAAGCCCATATGACCCATGTTTCACATGCTGACAAGGCTAAGTGTTAGTGGACCCTTGGAGGGGTATTTTTGACATTTTTTCTCTTGAAATGGTAGCTTTTAGGGTCAGTTATGTTAGGGTCAAGAGAGAGTTACGATTTTTTTTTTTTTTTTTAGAGGCTCTAAGAAAAGAGAGCTAGGGTTTTTTGCTCACTACAAGAAATATAAGCATTCCCAGCACATTATTACCAGCGGCCGACAGTTACCGCTTGCAAAGATAAGAATCACCAGCGGTTATCTTGGTCGCTGGTGATTTAAAGAAGTAACCGCCTGTAAAATCCAATTGTCAGATTTGCGGTTCGATTTGCCTGCGCTACTTAAGACCGGCCGCTGTCAAATGTTAGAAAACAAAACAAAAAAAACCCCAAAATTACTATACCCATCCCGCCCCATTTTCACCTCCCGCGCGCCCCAGTCCCCATTTTCACTGCACAGCCCCATTCCATTCCGTCTCTCTCTCAGCCCCCTCCACCCCTATTCCATTCCCTCTCTCTCTCTCTCTCTCTCTCTCTCAACCCCTCCGCCCCATTCCAGTGGGGTCAAATCTGCTCTCGATCTCTCACAGGTAAGCTCTCTCTCGCCTGAAATCGTTCTCACCCTCTCATAGGTAAGCTCTCTCTCTCTCTCTCTCTCTCTCTCTCTCTAAACCCTAACCCCAAGGTCTCTCTCTTTCAATATTATTCATTTCAAACCGATTTTTTTACCGATTCTCACAGATTAGATGGTTTCCAGCAGGTCCTGTGATAAAGCCCCTCCCCTATTCCCCCCCTCTCTCTCTCTCTCTCTCTCTCTCTCTCTGTTCCTAAAGTTCTTCACTCAAGCCCTCTTTCCTCTCTGATTTGGGTTGGGATTTGATTGATCTTATGGAGAATAGAGAAGGCACTGTCGACCTCTACCTGCATCTCACCCATTCTGAGCTAGGTACGTTTGTTTATGGATTTTTATTTTTCTCAGTTGGATAATAGGATATTATTTGAGTTATCAGCATAAGCATTGGACAATTGATTGGAACCATCCATCTTATGGGTGCTATTTTGTATGGGCCACGATGCCAAAATCATGCCTGCATCTTGACCGGTTTTTTTTATTTTTTTATTTTTTTATTTTTTATTGAGCCATCTATTTGAACACCAACGATGAATTTGTGACCGGTGTTCAGGCCAGACTTGAGATATAGGCATGTTACCTCTCTAGACCAAAAATAATACTGGTTTTGCTGTTCTGGCAGGCCAAATTTTTTATTAGAAAAATAAGTAGTTAAGAAAAATTTGACGGTCTTCAAACTGTGCATGGCCCACTCGATGATAGATGCTACCTCGTATGGCACCTTGACACAATCCGCTGGGAGTTTATTAGTTGCGGCCCTGGCCACCCAATACGTGCGGCCCTTATCATGGTGCCCACTTTGATATATGTAGTCTATATCCATATGAACCCAAAAATGAAGGAGACCAATTCTGAGGTGGACCATCCCATAGGACAAAATGGTGATTGAACACCCTACTATTAAAACCTTCCTAGGGCCCACCGCAATGTTATGGTAATGTTTATTTGGATCCAACCAGTATATTATATGCATACTGTACATGGGGAAATAGGTTTGAAGCCCTGTCATTCATACCTGAGTAGAGATTGGGTCCCAATGATGCTCTTTGTGTGTTCCATTGGCCTGTTAATCTTAGTTTCTACCACACTAGAAATTTCAAATTTGGTTGCATTACATAAATTCAAATCCAGTGGTATAGTCCATTAATCTCGGAGTCTTTTAACTTTTGCTTTGTATTAGTGTTAGTCACCACACAGGAATCCTTGGGACACATGGACAACACTAAAGACATGCGTTCCCTCGTCCAATGCATTTGAATTGTGATTTGGATCATCATTCACTTTGAACAAGCTTGTCCATTTTAATATCATGCTGATGAGAAGAGTTTCCAGCTATAAGAGGATAGACAGGAATCAGCTGAAATGGATACACTCTTGTCCGAGGAGCTTGAATTGCATTTAGATGTATTGTTCACATAAAACAAGCTTTGTCCAAATAATAGAATGTGACTGGATTCACAGGAATGGGATGAAGAATTGTAAAATGGGAGACTTATCATTCATTACCTAAAGAACTCCACTTTTTGACGAAATGGATCAACTTAACTATCTGATGTTGTCTAGACTCTAGACACTTGAGATGATCAATAATGGTTGTAAGTTGACTTAAGGTGATGATGTGTGCATTCATATGTGAGCTTTAAACTCTGTAATTTCTCGAACACCACTATCTATTACAATATTGGAAAAGCAATGGAATACATCAGATTTGCGTGCAAGTGTTTTTGCTTTTGGCTTCTTTTTAGATTCTTTTAGGTTACATGGTTGGCATTTCAAACTCCCTTTGAGGAATTGAAAGATTTGTAATAATTTTCACTTATTTTCCTATTTTTGTGTTTCATTGAGGCCTTTGATGATATTTTCCTCCAAGAAAGGAAAAATTCTTCCCTTCACATCCTAAATTAATTTGATCTTTGGATGTTTTCCTATTTCAATTTTTTTTCATCTTCATTCAATTTCTCTTGGTTAGAGATGGAACCATAACGTGCTTGAAAAATTACTTTCATATTGTTAGATGAGTTTATTTATTTATTTATTTATTAATGCAGCTGAATCAGGCCAAGAATCAAACGATGTCGTCCACTTTGCAGCAAGGTGGGTCAGTCTGTCATGCCGTTTTGCCGACGCCGTCCACTGTCCAACAGCCCTTGTCCGAGTGAAGACATACACTCATCAGCACGTATTTCCGTCCCATTGTTTTACTGTTTTCAGTCCTCTTTCCAATTTTCTCCTTTTATTTTAATTTCAATAATTTCTCTGTAATTTCAGGTGAAAATCGGTGATTTGTTTTCTCTGTCCTATTTCTAGAGAATCTGAGTAAGCCTTTCCTTTCTCTCTGTTTTTTTTCTTTCCCTTTCTGCTTGAATTTTTATTAAGATTTTATGCCATTAATATATTAGAAGTAATGTTTGTACTTTGTTTTGTTATTATTTTATTTCAATCTTCATCTTTCTAATCTGGAATTTCTGGACAAGAACTTGTGGTGATCCATTTCAATGACTAGAAACTATGCTGCAATCATTGATTTAAATTGAGCCATATACACTAGTTGGGATGCCCAAACTTGCATTTGTTTGGACCAAATCTGACCATTCAAAATGCCACCACCTGAGGATGTAATAATCTGGAAGAAATCTCTGATTGTTTTCATGATTTTCAATTACATAAATCTGTCCAAAATTATGGACAGCATGTGGGCTAAAAACTGTTCAACGTGTACAGTCCAGCGACCCTTCAATCTGTAAAGCATGTGGATTCCAAAAGCTTCTCAAATTTTCCTAGCATGAGGACCCAAAAACCTTCTCAAATCTGTCTAGAGTATGGACCCATGCTTGCCGCTTGGATAGAGTGTGTGGACCAGAACAGGGCCCAATAATCGTATTTCAACGAACAAGTGTTGATGAATCATATGTCAAGACTCTTCAACCATTTTTTTTTCCAGGCATGTGGTTGGAACATAGTGTAGAGGTAAGAGCACTGGCATTGAGTTTTGTAACCCAAATGTGATATCCCTTCTTCTTCTAAGTGAAGTATGTGGCCTCCAAGTCTTCAAGGATGGTGAATGGATGGATGTGGAAGCTCTTCCTAGTGCATTTGTGGTGAATTTAGGCCATTAGATTGAGGTATATATATGTATTTTCTCTCTCTCTATCTCTCTCTCTCTCTCTCTCTCTCTCTCAAAATCTAATTAAATGGTCAGTGAAATTTTTTACATGAACTATTTTCATTTGGACAGTCAATGAACCTCAATGAGCAGTTGGATTTTACATATTTTTTTTCCTGTCATGTTTCAGATTTTGTAGATATGCTGGTCAAAGTGCTTGCTGGCTGTTTCGTAGATAAAAACCTTCTGGTTTCTGTCCATCATGGGAATCAGGTTAAATTTTGTCTTTGGGGCTGATTTTATTTTTTGTCTACTTTCTCATCAATTGAGAAAAATCCATCTGTTTCTGAAAATGTCATGGCTTGCGGGGTTCATGCCAGTTGTTGATCAAGATCCTTTCAAGCTGCTTGCCGAAATGCCTCTGAAACAAGTACCCTAAAGGTGAGTTAGATTTGTGGAAAGCCAATGTTCATTTGGGGGTTCATTATATAGGACTGAAATACATATATGCATTACTAAAATTATTTTAATATATTTTGATATGAGAAATTGTATTATATTTTTCTTCCAATTCACAAAGAACTAAAAAAAAGGCAAATAAACATTATGGTAGGCCCTAGGAAGTTTTTAATGGCGGGTGTTCAATTACGTCGTTTATTGTGGTGTAGTGCACCTGAGGTTTGGATCTGCTATATTTTTTGGCCCATGCCCCAAATGAGCTAGCAAAACAGATGGACCCACATAAACAAGTCAAACCAAACTTGTGTGAAACTCGGTTCAGCTTGGCTTGTGTGCAACTTTGGTTATTTGGGATGTAAGTAATTTTTTTGTTATTTTGATTTGCGGGTGAGGGCTGAATAGTGGATTTGGGATGTAATTATTATTATTATTATTATTTTGTTATTTTGATTTGTAGGTTATTTGGAATGTAATTAGTTTTTTTGTTATTTTGATTTGCAGGTTATAAGCAAAGATGGATGAGGGCTGAATGGTAGATTTGGGATGTAATATTTTTTTTTTTTTTTGTTATTTTGATTTGCAGGTTCAAAGCAAAGGTGAATGAGGGCTGAATGGCATTATTTTCTTTTAGATAATATTCAGACAAATTTTCAACTCATTGTAATAAATATTATATATTTTTTATTGTAAAGTAATACAATTATTGTTTGGTATTCAATTTTACTTGAATTGTGCAACATTCTTTAGGTTTCAAATATTAAAAAAAAAAAAATACAGGTTCTTTTTAACTGCCCAGCTAGCTTGCATGTTGGGACTCTTTTACCAGCGCTTTAATAGACCTGTACCACTGCCTCGATATGAGTGGACTGTTGCTTCGACAGACCTTTTCTAGCGTTTCAATGGACTTTCCCCTGTGCTTATCACGTATTTTTCATTACTTAGATATTTACCGACGCTTTGTCAGGCCTTTACCAGCGCTTTATAAGACTTCTCCGGCGGCTCATTCGGCTTTTACCAGCAGTTAGGAAAACGCTGGAAAATGATTCTGGCCGTCGGGAAAAATTAACTTATCCCGGCGGCCAGAAAAACGCTGTTAAATTATACCGGCCGCTGGCAAATGATTTGCCGACGCAGCTTTTTTCAGCGTTTGCCTGACCGCTGGGAAAAGTTTGGCCAGCGGTTTTTTAGACTTCTACCAGCGGTTTTGGCCGCTGGGAAATGTCATTTTTCTTGTAGTGGCTGTAACTTCTCTCTGATCCATTCCTATAATCTTTTTTGAATAGTAAATTGATCATTGCTTTGTGCCATGATTTTTTCCATAAGTTTCTACATAAAATTGTGCATTTTTTGTGTATGGTTGCTAGGATTTTTTATTTTCTCTTATTTGTTTCAATCTAGATTAAGGTGCTTCTGTAGGTTGATTCTAGAATAGATATCATTTTTGCCTCTCACACATTATGCATATTCTTTTTTCAAGCAATCACAATGGGTTTTGCTAGAGTACTACAATGGTCCTGTGCCACAGTATGATACTATTGTCAGTTTTCAGCCTGGATTCCATTTTAAGTGATGATATGAACCGTTCATGTCCTAAATTCTATGCTACCCAAGCTATGGGAAGAAACAAATTAAACCAGTGATTCTGCACTTGTATGAAGATGAATATTTAATGGCTCATATTCAAATCCAAGATTCAAATGTAGAAGCTATAGTCTTATTCACGTTCCATTGATGATCTTTACATTTGAATCACCTGAGTATAAAAGGTTCAAATCAATCTAAAGATATAATCCCGGGTGAAAACCAGCCATCTTACCATACTATGGTAAAGTGCTTATAGGTTTATGTACCATCACAAAACCCAATACCAATATAAATTCATGCACTTAATTTTCCCACCTTTCACCTAAGTCTAGTTTGAAGGAAGGTGATTAATATCCATCGTAGATCACCCTCTGTAATCTTTGAAACAAAAATGGTTTTCTTTGTAAACAAATACCTTTAATCCAATTTGCGAACAAAAACAAAGTTCCAACGTAGAACGTTTATGCCATTTTTTCAGTATATAATTTAAAAAACAAACTTTTACAATTTTTACAATGACCAAATTACCCTTATGTGGTGGTGGAATAACAATTTAAGAGTATAAAAGGAATAGATTGCTTTTTATTTTTATTATTTTATTCTTACTTAAAGTAATCCTTGTTTGAAAAATGGATGAGAGGCATCTGAAGATAATGTGGTTAGGTTAGTGGAGCAGATGCGGAGGCTCGAACGCACAAGAAAAAAAGGTGGTGATTGAATACCCACCGTTAGAAACTTCTTCCAGGCTGTCGGGGATGTTTATTTTCCATACAAGCTGTTGATAAGGTCACAGAAATCCGGATACAGCGACCATACAAATATCAGCTTGATCCAAAAGTTTTGTGACCCACAAGGAGTTTTTAATGGTGAATCACCACTATTTTCTGTGTGTGGTCTACTTGAGATTGGACTGTTTCAATTTTGGGATCATGCCCTAAAATGAGCTGTCAAAATGGATGGACGGCGTGTGGCTGTAAGGCACATACATCACAGTGGGCCCCACAGTCATGGATCCACTGAAGCCATGCCCGTCTTGCACACCTATATGGTGGGTGGGAAGTGTTTTCATTTAATTCAGTATTGATCCTTACAAAAAGATAGAAAAATCTATTAATGAATAGTGGACTGTATTTATCTTTTTATCTTTTATCCGCATAATCTAAGCAGTGGGACCCTTTTTATGGACATCTTAGATCTTTCACACGTGCCATTGGTACGACTAGTGGCATCTAGATGGTGGCATCATAGAAACCTATTGTAGTTAGCAAATTTCTTCAATTTCCATCCTATAAGAGAGGAACTTTGGCAGTGCATGGGAGTTTACACGCATGCACTGGCCACTTGTAAGGGTGCATGTACGTGACTCAAATGAAACCATTTAAGTTGTGGACCCCATTTTAAATGGGTCATATAACATTGAATACAATGAAAATGGTTCTAAATTGTTAGAGTTCATGCAAATGGAGTGCCAAAAAACATGGAAAAAATACAAGTACAAAATGAGGACCTACTATTAGAAGGTCGCTTGATTTGTTATTTATAATTTATTTGGTTTATTTAATGATTTTGATTATTATTGTAAATTTATGGTTATGATTATGGGTGGTAGTTATAAATTGATTATCTTTTTCAAAATTTTCAAAATTTACTTTTTTCTTTTATTAATTTAGTAAAGTTTCCATTTTTAATTAAGAATGAAATAGGTGGTGAAATTCCACTACGGCGTGAGTGTGGGGGTGTGTATGAGTGGGTGGGTGTGGGGTCTGTGTGTGGCGTGCATGTGGAAAGAAAAAAGAGGAAGAATGGTCATATATAATTATTCTTAATATAATTCTTTTATGATGATGACCGTTGTATAAAATTTAGGGTAATGATTATGAGGGTGGTAATTGTAAATGTTTTTTTTTTAAATTTACTAATTTTACTTGTTTACTAATTTTCTAAAGTTTTCCCTCTTTAAATAAAGTTTGATCATTATTTTTCTTGTTTTCTCCATTATGCATAACTATTTTCATTATGATATATTTTTTGAGTTTCTCATTGTGAGTTTTTTATTAGCTCGCCCATGTCTTCAAGACAGACTTTCAAGTTGAGTTTTTGAGTTTTTAAACTATGATCCCAGTAGATCTTAGGAATGGATTTTTCTGTTAGCATGGACCTATGAACACTTGAATATTGTTTTGACAAAAAAATGGAGTGAAAATAGTTATATGTCTGTGTGTTGATATTGTATATATATAAATAAGACTAAAATATAAATAAATACTGTTTGAATCTCTGTATGGATGACTAGTAATGTACATAAATAAAAAATAATAATAATAAATAAATTTATACGTTGATATCATATCTACCTCTCACAAATAATTTTTTTTCAAGTAATCACAATGGTTTTTGCCAGGGTACAATGGTCCCATTCCATGGTACTACTGTCAGTTTTCAGCCTAGATTGCATTTTAAATGATGGTATGAGCCGTTACCCAGGCTATATATGAGAAGAAACATATATTAAACAGGTGATTCTATTCTATATGAAGATGAATGTTTAATGGCTCATATTCAAATCTCAGATTTAAATATAAATTAAGATCATTAATGAAGCATGATTATAAGACTGTTGCTTATATATATATATATATATATATATATATATATATATATATATATATATATATACCATTGTTGAGAACATTAGATTCAAATCAATCTAAGGATGTAATCCCAGGTGGAAATCGGCCATCATACCAATATAAACTCATTCACTTAATATCTTTCACTTAAGGCTATCATGTAGAAAGATGATTTAATCTCTATCTTCAATCACCCACAGTAATACTTCAAGCAAAAATGGTTTTTTTTTTTTTTTTCGAAAAACAAGTTTAAATCAATTTGCCAAATAAAAACAAAGCTCCAACGTCGAACATGCATACCAATTTTTGTTTTCAGTATCGAGTTTACAAATGAAGTTTTACCAACAAATACGGAACCCTAAATGCAATGGCCGCTTCCACATAGTTTAAAAAAACCATGCTATAAACGTATGATTTTTACAATGACCATAATACCCTTACGTGGTGGTGCAACTATCAATTTTAGAGGGTAAAAGGTATCAATTGCTTATTTATTTATTTATTATTATTTAAAGGGCATCAGTGTTAGAAAAATGGATGAAAGGCATCTAAGATAATGTTGTTAGGTTTGTGGATGCGGCGGCTCAGACATGTATGAAATGTTTTGTTATTGCAGTCTTACTAATGATTCATTGGAAGAATCCAAACACTTCCCATTGCTCTTTCTTAGAAGGAGGTGATAAGCAATCCAAACACTTCCCATTGCAGTTTTCCTTCTCTTTTAGTTTTTTACTGTAAGGTTTTATAATTCTACAAGCATGTGTGGCCCATCTGTCCACAAGTACACATACTAATGTCCAACACGTGTGTGAGATTTGGGCTTTATGTGAATCAATCTTAAAGCTCATGCTATTTTGCTTCTCAAGTGGGACACAATTTTTTTCTAGCCATTCATTTGTTTTGTGTGCTATAGCACCCCTGAAGTGTGATATAGCCTTATTTTAAGCTGAAAGATCTAAAAAGTGTGGCCCACCTGATGAAAAGTTTAGATCTCACACATGTGTATGTGGTCCAGCATGTGGATGGTTGGAACACCATCATGCATGTGAAACAGGATAGTTTTTATGTTGTAAGTGAATTAAGTAGAGAATGGGTATTTTCTATTTAGATAATTAGTCCAAAAGTAAGGAGGCAAGTCCACGTCATTTCTCACCTAGTGGGGAACATGGTCTTTCCACTACCATTAAAAACCCTATTACTATTTTCTCATTGGTTGTACTAAGTTGAAATTTCATTAAATCCATGGGTGCCCTTACTCCCGTTTTCCCATTTTCTTTGCTGGTTTTTCCTAAGAGAAATGCTCTAGTGCAACTAAGGAGCACTTTAAGTTACAGTGCATCTGGGTGCATTGAATCACTTCGACAATCTAATCGATCGATCTAGACTGTCTATTAAGTCCAAAACACATTTCATGGAGATGCCAAAATCACACTGATCGAATGATCCAGACCATCCTTCATTTGGCCTTGTTCTTTGTAGTCATATTTTTTCCCAAGCTATAAATGGGATGGGTATGATTGCATAACAAAAGTGATTCTTTAGAATCCTAGGCAATTTATGCTGAGCCCTCATAAGTAGATGGATCAAATTGTTGACTGGATTTTTAATTTTTTTTTTTTTACCTATTGTTCATTGTCCATATTAAGGCCCTGATGAATGTTTAATTTCTTTGGATTTGTGTGATGCTTGCATGGTAGCCCATGTGCTTTGGACCCAATGAACGGTCTAGATCAATGAATTTGATTGAGTGTCTTGATGCAAGTACTAGGAGCAATAATAGTGCCTTAGGATAGAATCTCTCTCCCTCTCTCTCTCTCTCTCCCCTAATAGAAATTTTAAGTCCGATAACATGTAGTGTTTTAGTTAAACCCAACTTGTTATGGTCAACTCCAACAAATAAGATATGCGACAACATGTCAGCACACTTATATGGAAACTAGAAAAGGTATTTATGAAGCGTAGCAAAGAAATTGTGTGGATCCAAAATACATATGTGCTATACATGCATGTCAAGTTAGGAATGGCATAGTACCTAGATACGTACGCACAGCTAAAACCTTAGAGGCAATTATACTCCTAATAACACATGGCTAGAACAAGTAGGTTGCACATACGTAAAGCGCACAAAAAGCATGCATAACCTAGCGTTTCATTAAGATGGTGATATTTGATGGCACATGGTTGGATTTAATTGGTCACACACAACCTTAAACCCCAAAGTGGTGCATTGAAAAGGGAAAATTGTCTAAAGACAATGCAATGGTTGGTTGACCCCTTCTGGACATAAAAGTGTGTCGAGTTAAGGCTGTTGATTACTAATTAGATCATCGATCTCAAAAGCTAAGGGGCCATACATACGCAAGGCCACCTCGTAACCCAAGCTTATAAAAGCAACAAGTAACAAAGAACTCTAAACCCTCGCCAATCCAATCAAATATATTTCTTATTAAACTCAACGTTGCCTATCCAATCTTTCGTCCAACAAGGAAATCAATCTTAGCTTAGCCTGGTTAATCTTTTTCTATTTTTATTTAGCACCATGCTGTAGCAAATCCGAATCAATTAGCGTAGCTTAGTTTAATCTGTCAACCTTTGTCGAACGCATCACTACGATAAGCTGGAATTAGTTTAGTTCATCCACGACCTCATCATTGGACTCAAAATCCTTAAGTTCTTATTTAATGATTCTCCCTACTATGGTGTACTAGCTCAACTATGACTACCTCGCAACCGTCCCATATCTATCCAGGTCCAGAGGACTACCAACCATCCATATTGATTGTTTCACATGTTCACCATTATATATTAGTTATTTTTTATCTGCTTTATTTACTTTTTTGTCGATTGTATTGTATTGTCATTTAGTTTAATAAAATCAATACTTGACCATATATTTTCTATTTATTCTTTGAGTGCTTATTTCATCAAGAAACAGGACAAAGCTATCAATAATGTGATAAAAATTCTTATTTTTTTTTAAGGTAAAAAGAATTTATCCAAATTACTAACCCTTTCCTTCACAAATTGCCTGATTCATTGTCAATTGGTGGTTAAGTAGTCAGGCCAATCTTCACAGATTTGGTCCTAATTCAGCTATTTTGGCATATGTTTTGGCATATGGGATCACAAGACATCCAGTTCAATTCAAGTCACATATAACTCTGGCACACATGACACATATATGCTCACACACCCACAATAAAAACCGGGCCATTCATCATATGCATGAACGCATATTCAAATTGAAGCTAAACATATGTGTGATTTAATCACTCGGCTTGGAGTTAAATCAGCCCACCTTAGACAATGTTCCTTTGTGCAACCAGAATCTTCAGTCGAAGGGTACACACATTACATGCGAAACCGAATCCCTTTGAACCTTAACCCAAAAGGAGAAGAGTTCGAAGAAGATCAAAGATAATTCTAAGAATATATGAATGTAATTTTGCGGTGAAAAAACAATGAGAGTGATGTCTTTAAAAAGACTTTCGAGTGGACACATGAAGGAATGCATTGATGTAAAGATACAACTGTTGGGTTTGAACCGACGCGACTGGTGTTAGGATTTAAACAGATACACAATTAAAAAGAGAGGAAGGAACGAATGGCCAAAATCAGTCTATGTTGGATTCAGCCAATCGTTTTTATTCTAAGATAGAGACTCCTTCCACCATGATTTAGACCACTTCGAGGGGCCATGCATGCATTCATGCCACGTGCTTATGGCATGCTAAAGTTGTGGCGAGGCTATGTGCCACGTGTCTCCAACGGCTAAGCTGCGGCAAACACATGATGAGGATGGCATGGGTGGGCCGTACTACGTTGGTGGAATTCCTTGTCATGAAATAACAGTCTCTCTCTCTCTCTCTCTCTCTCTCTCACGAGAGGATTCTAAGATGTGAGGTCCCAGGGTTTATTAATCTAAACCGTTGATTCGTCGCAACTTAGCTGGATGGACCGTACCCAAAATTAGGAAGTTCAACGGCCCTGACTGGACTGGTTATAGTACCCGTGGTTGTTTTGGGACGCTTAGTCCATTTGATCGATCTGAACCATCTATTAGGTGAGGAACACATTTCGTAGGCTACCATGTGAAAAATGGACGGGGATTGCGCACTGATATTGCCAGTAGTGCCCACAAGGCCCCACAATGACGTATATGTTTTATCCACGCCATCCATCCTTTTTGGATTATTATCTTAGGGCATGATCCCGAAAACAAGGCAAATCAAAATCACAGGTGGATCATCCACGGGAAGCGTTCAATCACCACTGCTTCCTGTGGTGTGGTCCACTTGAGATTTTCATATGCTAGATAGAGATGAGCACGAGCTGAGCCGAGCTAAGCCCTGCTCGAGCTCGGCTCGCTCAATGACCACCCTAGCTCGTGTTCGACTCGGCTCGGCTCAGGCTTCGAGCTGGACTAACATATTCGAGCTAGCTCAACCGAGTTCGAAACTGGTAGGCCCAGCCCAAAAGAGGCTTAAAACTGTTTAAAATTGGGCCCGAAGTAGCCCAAAGCCCATTGACTAGGCGTGTCAATGGGCCGGGTTAAGCTCTATCCAAGCCCGGCCCGCCTCTTTCAACATATGCCTAAACCCGGCCCGAACCCGTGACGGGCCACAATAGCTACACCCGAGCTTGGCCCAAGATACAAATGCAGGGTCTAGCCTGTTCCCGACCCTAGCCCGAGCCCAGCCTTTAACATAGAGAGAGAAATTATTCTTTACTCTTATTTCAGGAGAGACGGTTTTTTAGGAAAAAATTGTCTAAAATTTAAATTTTAAAAGAAGGAAAAATACTTTAATTTAAATTTTAAATTAAAAATATATATTCAGGTTGGGCCGGGTTTTTGGGCTTTTCAACAACCTAGTCTAAGCCTGGCTCGTTTAAAAACGGGCTTATAATTTAGGCCCAAACCCGACTCGTGGGCCTGATGCTCTAGTCCAAACCCGGCCCAAGGCGGGCCAAGCCCGAAAGCCCGTCGGGCCAACCCGGTCCATCGACACCCCTACCATTGACACCCTTTTTTACTTTTATAGAGAGTTCAATCTCTCTTTACTTGGTTTACTTACACGGTGGGACTAAAAAGTATACTTTCTTAATTTTCTATAAGTGAGTCACCCGAGGCGAGCCGAGGCGAGCCGAATCAAGCTTCAATCCAGTTGAACTTCGAACCGAGCCGAATCAAGCTTGGGTTAGCTTGAGCTCGGCTTGAAAATCATTTCAAGCTGGGAAAAATGGCTCGGCTTGGTTCGAATGAAGCCGAATCGAGCTGATTCGAGCCGAGTCAAGCAAGCTAACCGAGCTGGCTTGGCTCTGGCTTGGCTCTACTGCCAGATGAGCTGTTTCTGGCCCACCTGATCACTCTCATGAAACTTCATCCATCAATGGTGGAACATCCAATTCAGTTGCCATCTTGGTAAAAAGAATGGGTGACTCAAATTGACTCGTTCAACCATGAGCCGATCGAGTTGGGACGAGTCAAGGTGGCTCGGGGAATCTAATCGGATTGGGTTTCACAGAGTCTGAGTTGACTCATCCCAGTTGCACCTAAATTGGACAGGCATGATTGAGAAAATTAACGTGCAACCTTAAATATAGCATGCCATCATTCTCAAGAATAATGGCGGATATCTAAATACAAGTGCGGGAAACTCTAATAATAATCAGTTAATATGAAAAATAATAGAAATATTGAAATGGCACTCGTTATATATAAGATGAATTATACTTGTTTATGACAATGAACAGGCATTGAGTCACTATAGCTTTAAAAACATGTCGAGTCAATTGAATTAGCCACGTCAGTGTACTACCCATATGGTAACTTGATAAACTAGTTATGATGACAATCACTCTCATGGTTTGAGTGTGACTCAAACGAGTTGACTCGGAAATTGGCAAATACCAATTTGGTTCGATAACGAGTCCACTCAAAATTGGCAATACCAATCTGGCTCAATACCATGAGTAGTCGTCCCTCAATCATCTTTGACTCAGGCGAGTTGGGCCAATACACCCCTTGACTTAGGTGAGTCTTAGTTTTTGAGTTCGATTTGGATGAGTTGAATCAGAATCAGCACTACCTAATCTGGTTTGGTACCTGTTTGGAAAAGATTTAGTAGTCCTAGATGAATGGTGCAAACATGGCCACATGGCATGAATAAGATCTCCATGTTATGTGCGAAACATATGGAGGACAACCTATTAATGAGCAAATCTCCGAAGAGACATGCCAAGCACATGATTTCGAGATAAGAACTCATGATCATTAAGGCTACGTCAACATTAGAGAATGTGTGAGAGGTTACTGACTGGATATGAATAAATTCGGCAAAGGCAAGCACAATCAAATGAAGGTAACCACTACTTAACAGCTGGCGATATTAGAGATTGACACGTAAGTAAGGGTTATTCTTACCACTACATCAGGAACTCTATAAATAGTAGACGATTCAACAATCCAATCAAACACACAAGCACAACGCTACTTATTCAGTCCCCCGAGGCTCGTATCCTTAGCTTCTAGGAGTAGTTCAGTCTGTCCCTACGATCATGCCAGACTAACTTAGTAGTAGTTGTAATCTCCTTCCGTCTGTGCCTGCGTGCCGAACCTAAAGGAAGACTTTAGTTATAGGAATCGTCCACTTACACTCATACGCTAGGTCAACAGTTGCTTGTAGTCATCAGCACCGCTGCTCCATGAAGCACACCGCTGCTCTCAGCCAGGTCAGTGATTCTAGCTTTAATAGTAAGTTCTTATATTTCCGTATCCATTTTCGACTTACTTATGCTCGACCACGTAGTTATTGTACCTTCGAAAGACTTTAATTTCTCAAGATAATAGGAACTCATTGGAGGAATATCCTCAACCTCTGTAAATTGCCTGATATCACACTCGATAGTTGGCTCAATAGAAGACAAGTCGTATTTCTGACCAAGTACTGCTCTATCTCAATATTAGGGGTTCGGAGGTTTTAGTTTGAACTGGCCCCAATTAATTTGGGCAACAATCCTCATGTGGCAGAATTCTAAACCAACATTACCACAAGCCACTCCCTTCCATTTGAGTGAGTCGGGCCAATACACCTCTTGACTCGGGCGAGTCTTGGTTTTAAGTTTGACTTGGATTAATCGGCACTACCTAATCAGGTTTGGTGCCATGAGCCGCCTGGGTGAGTCATGTTGATGAACCCCTAGACTCGAAATTGGCACTACTTAATCTGGTTCGATACCATGAGTCATCCCAGTCACACCTCTTGACCCGGGCGAGTTTCGGTTCGACTTGAAACCAAATGAGCCCATCCAGGTCTAAAACCATAGCGCTGCCACCATTACCATTGGTTGTTTCTTGCTACACCTCAAAGCTATATCTTTCAAATTGATCAACAGATGCTACCTCTAATGTATCAGTTGTTTACAACATCTGAGTCATGCAAAGGTGGGCCACACCATAAAGATCTCTCTGTAAATGCATAACTTGTTTACAACCAGGGCTGTCAATGGGCCGAGCCTGGGGTTGTTGTAGGCCCGGATCTTAAACCGTTCGGGCAAGCCCAGCCCATTAACAGACCTACTTACAACATCCGAGTCATGCAAAAGGTGGGCCACAAAATAACACGTGGGACAAAAGTAGGACATGTGGAGATCAATCACCGATACTTCATCTTTTGTACCTTACAAAATCCAAATGATCCTAGCCACCCATTGAGCTATCAAAACTCAAAGATGGATGATCAGAGTTGTCCGATCACTACGATCTTTGGCCAATATCCCTTTATCGCAGTGATCCACCGGATCAACGGTTCCGATCATCACATATTGATCGTGCACCTTGAGGATGCAACTACATATAACTTTTATGCAGCAGCCCGCGCTGTACACTAACTCAGTACGATACTTCTGTGGGGTCCATCGTGATGCATGAATCTTATCCACGCCGTTAATCCGTTTCACCTACTCATTTTATGTCTTGAGCCAAAAATTGAAGTATATCCAAAGCTCAAGTGGACCACAATACAGGAAACAGTGGGAATTGACCGTCTGCCGTTGAAAACTTCTTGGCGGCCACAGAAGTTTTGGATCAAGCTGACATTTGTGTTTTCCCTTCATCTATGTCGGTGTGACCTTAATGAACAGGTTGGATGACAAATGAACGTCACTGTACGGTGGACCCACAGGGTGTGGTCCACTTGAGATTTGGATATGTTTCTTTTTGGGCTTATGCCCTAAAATGAGCTGACAAAACGGATGAACGGCATTGATAAGTTACACATCGCGGTGGGCCCACAGGGTTTACTGAGCATGCTATCCTTGCTCTTGATCCTAGGATACTTTATGCTGGGAGGACTAGATTTTCGTCCATCCACTTTTTATCTGTGATGATCCAAACCGTTCATTTGTTGGGGATAACTAGGAATTGGTGAAAAGACAGAATTTACTCAGACAATCCCAACCATTTATAGAATGATGTGAAATCCATAAAAATCCAATTAGTGATTTAATGGTTACGATTGCCCAAGAGCAATAGGAAGTAGTTAAATGAATTCTCATATATTTTTAGTGTTCTTACATGTCTCAAGTATTCCTACAAGATATGTTTATCCTTTTGAGGTGTAAGCCTATGTTAGAAGGCTATACGGATACAGATATAACAAGCGACATTAACTCTAATAAGTCCACATCGGGGTATATACTTACTTTTGCAAGGGAAGCAGTGTTAGAGCAGTCAAAGTTGCAAAAATGTGTGGCCTCTTATCTACAACTAAAATTGGGTATATTGCAGTGACAAAAGCTTGCAAGGAAATTGTGGATAAAGAGGTTCTTTTAAGAGCTTAACTTGACGCAAGTTAATTATATTGTTTATTATAATAGTCGGAGTACTACCTACCTTAGTAAAAGTTAAAGTCTTCATTCTAAGTCCAAACACATAGATGTAAGATATCATTAGGGCTGGTCATGAGCCCAGTCAACTCGAGAAGCTCAATCGACTCGACTCGAAAAAACTCACCTTGGCTCGCCTCGACTGAATAGAACAAGTCAAGCCAAACTTCATTTAGAAGCTCGAGTCAGAAATCGAGTCAAGTTCGTCCATTAGGTCACTCGACTCGAAACTCAATTTGATTCAAGCTTGATTCGATTTGACCTCGACTCGACTCGTTTCATATGGATATTTGTTAAAAAAAAAAAAAAAACCCTAATCTTCTTATTTCTTGGCTCTCTCTCTCCCCCCCCCCCCCCCCCCACACACACACACATTGGGATCCAAGCTTATGACATATAAAACCCTCACACGTTGGGGGGTTTCTTAATCCTATTATTTTGTTTAGGTAAGAACATTCCTTATTGAGCATACCTGATGGATTAAGAAATTTCAAGTTCAAAATATGGTGAGCACACAGTGGTTGTGTGTTTTACACGCTACACAAAACAGGTGTTACGGTGAGACCACACACCATATATACACATCTACAAAACAGAGGTTATGGTAAGACCAAACACCATATGCAGCTATTGATTTCAATTTTACGAGGGAGGTGGTGCATCTGACCCATGAATCAAGTGGGCCTCATCATGAAGATGGTTCACACAATAATCAAGGTAGTCCATTCATGTGGTGAGCTATGCATGTACTGTGTTAATCTATGGTTCAGAAAATATTACTAGTGGTTTGCATTTAATGCGTGTGTGACCTGGCCAAAGAAAAAACTGATCAGAACTAGATCACTAAAATGGTGGGGTCCCACCTGTAGAAATATTATTCTCCCCTAATATATGTGTGACTTCTTGAACTTAATGTTGTTGACTTTTAATTTGTATTTTGTAGCAAAAAATATAATAAATTGAGGTGGGAGCAAGCTCGACTTGACTCGAGGTAAGCTCGCCTAAAGTCGATCCACTAGCTCGCCTCGAAAGTTTTAGTAAACAAGGCAAGCTCCAATGGTAAGCTTGAGGGTGAGCTTGAGCTCAAGCTTGAGCTCGAACTCGAGGAGAGCACAGACAAGCCAAGCCAAGCTTGGCCCACCTCGATTCGACTCGGCTCGATGTACAACTCTAGATATCATTGAATTTGGGATGCTCTTGAATAAGAGTTGATACAACATGAGAAGATCCACACTGACAAAAATAGATTGGATATGATGACCAATGCCTTACCTATGGAAAAGCATGAGTTTGTAGAAACATGGTAAATTTGGGGATCGTAGAGCCCTCCTCATAAGTCGGGAGGGAGAGATTGTTGGGATCCCTCCTCATGTGGAGATGGGACCGACATGTGTGAGCCTTAAGTAGTCTTTTATTGCCACATGTGTGTGAGGGATATTTTAATCTTTTGGCCAAGCAAAGGAAAATGAGAAAATGAAGTTTTTTCCTAGAGAGAGAGAGAGAGAGAGAGAGAGAGAGAGAGTTGTAGCTGTTGTATCCTGTTTTTAATCGACCTTGGAATAGTCAGTCAGAAGTAGGAGAGTAGCCGAACTCAGTGGTTGATTGTTGTGCAGAATCAAGATAACGGTCGATTGCAGTTTTGCAATGAGGAAAGCGACCGATTGAGTTGGCACCCTTGGAAAAGTGGCCAATTGCAGGGTTCGCATTTAAGGGACAGTGGCCGATTGTGTTTGCAGCCAAGAGGAGCGGCCAATCTTGATTTTTTAGGCAAGACAGTTGTTATAACTACCATACATGGGAGAATGGGCCTTACATGCAAGCCACAATGACACCTGTCATTAGGAGAAAGCAGATAACTCTCTGGAAGATTAATAATATTTAGATGGTTATTGTTACCGTCAAGAAGTGGAGCATCCAGATAGTTCCACCCTTCAAGGAGAAAGTTATAAAAGCATAAGGATCTCCACAGAAAAGAGGTCCCAGCACCTAACAACCCTTTCTCGCGTAAAAGCGATCAGAATTCGAACACGCCGCGTTTTACTGGGAAGGATCGAACCATGGGAACGAATCTACAGGGCTATCACCTTCTTTGGCCAGATCTTCCAACCTTTTCACAATTACAGTTCACTGCGCGCTACTCTGGCTCGCTTCGCGAAGCTCCGCTCGCAGCTTTGAAGCCAGCAAGCTGAAAAACGTATGAGCGCGCAACGGCTTTGAAGCAGCCGCAATAGATGGCACCAATATACTCCAAATAAATATTTCCAATTTACCAAGTCCTTTACATTTCGTAGTGTAATCAATCCCTTACATTCCAAGTATTTTTATATTTCTTAGTGTAATGGGTCCAGCACCAACCAAGTCAAATCTACATTTCATTCTCAAGCTTATCATGTTCTTCATTTTACTACTTACGTTTCTTAGCGTAATCAGTTTTCTTTACTTTCTATAACATAATCGCACTGTTTATGTTCCGTAGTATAACCCTCGCGATTACATTCAATAGTAGTAAGTCTGTGGTAAGAGTTTCACAATCAGTAAAGTTTCTTTTTTCATAATCGTATCTCTTATTGATAAAGAAGAAGTGAAGATCATCTACATGGCCAACTGTAAGTTCTTCTCTTTCATTCCCTTAATTTTATATCGTGAGAAGTCCTTTTGCTCGGAATGCAAAGGTGCAACCCATTTTTAAAGGACAAATCCCACCCTCCAAACATCACCTGATCATTTTTATTAAACAACTGAGCGAGTGGCTAATTAGACAATTGATCTTTACAAATCTTGGTCATATACGATTGATCATGATGTATTTGCCTTTCTTGGCACTCAGGGTCACCGTTGTTCGGTTGGAATCGAGCTGCGTAATTCGATTCTACCACACCCACACACACGTCACATGCATGGCCGAAGAATAGCTTGGCAACAATAGCAACACTAGGGTTTTTCTTTATTAGAGAAAAAAATGATCGTTATTGGAGAAAAAGAGGAGAATGAGAAGATACATTGGGGTTTTGAAGAAGAGGAGAACAAGAGCTTTCTCCCACCGAAATCTTCACATCTGGCCTCATGAGGATCTATTCACAATGTCGGTTTCTTCGATTATCTTCTTCAAGGGTTGTGTTAGGAATTTCCTACAATCCTAGTTGATGAGAAATTCATTTCTTTATTATTGCCTATAATAATCCACATTTGAATAAAGTAGTTTGAGTATCTAATAAATGTATTCTGATAATTGTACTTTCATTATTTCTATTATAGTGGATTTGTGTCGGACTAGGTCCCATGATTTTTTCCTTCACATCGGAGGATTTTCCATGTAAAAAATCTTAGTGTCTTTTGCATCCTACATGTTTAACAATTTGCTTTTGTTTGTGATAGAAGTGATTTTCATCCTTCAAATATCTTATATGGTTAATCCAATTGATTTCCACATAGAAGGAAAAGTTGTGTGGTTTCCCAACATAAAAATCATTAATGTAGCATGATTAGTAAAACCAATCATATCTTCTAATAAGCATGAACATAAGCTTCAAATCAATCTAAGGATGTAGCTCAAGGGTGGAAACCAGCCATCGTACCATACTGTGGTAGGTACAGTGCTTATAAGCCATTGTACCCTTATAAAACCCAATACCAATATAAATTCATTCACTTAATTTTTCCACCTTTCACTTAAGATAAGTCTATTATACATGCAAGAAGATGATTAATCTCTATCTTAAATAATTGTCAGTAATCTTTGAAATAAAAATGATTTTCTTTTTAGCCTAAAATGCAATGGCCACCTGCACATCGTTTTAAAAAAAAAAAGAAGTTACAAATTTATGATTTTTACAATGACCATATTACCCTTATGTGATGGTGCAACCAACAGTTTTAGGGTGCAAAAGGTATCAATTGCTTAAATTATTTATTTATTATTACTTAAAAAGGCAACCTTGTTTGAAAAATGGATGAGAGGCATCTAAAGATAATGCGCTTCGGTTTGTGGACGGGGCGACTTGGACATGTATGAAAGGTTTGTTGATTGCAGTCTTAGTAATGATTATTGGAAGAATCCAAACACTTCCTCTTGCTGAGAAAGAGGCCAGAAATTTAAATCCTATTTTTCCTTCTCTTTTCATTTTTTTTACTATAATGTTTGCTAATTCTACAAGCGTGTGTGGCCCATCTATCCATAGGTAAAAGTGCACATGCTAATGTGGAACATGTGTGTAAGATTTGAGCTTTAGATCTATTTTAAAATCTCAGGCCATTTCTCTCCTTAAGTGGGACACAATGTACAAAGCAAACTGAAAGTTAAAATAAATTTTTCTAGCCATTTATTTGTTTGCATATTTGGTTTGCATATGTGTGAGATGGCCTTCTTGTAGGCTAAAAGAACTAAAAAGTGTAGCCCACCTGATGAAAAGTCAAGATCTCACACACATGTGGCATGTGTTTGAGCATGTGGATTGTTGGGACATCATCTTGCGTGTGCAATAGGAGAGTTTTTCTGTTGTTAAGTGGATTAAGTAGAGAATGGGTAATTTTTTTATTTCTTATTTTTTAATTTAGACTACTAGTCCAAAAGTAGGAAGCAAGTCCACACGTCATTTCTCACCTAGTGGGGAACATGGTCAATGATATTTTTCACTACCATTAATACCCCTATTACCAATTTCTCGTTGGTTCTACTAAGTTTAAATTTCATTAAATCCATCAATGCCTCTTTTTTCCATTTTCTTTGTTAGTTTTTTCCAAGAGAAATTCTCTAATAAAACTTTGGAGCATAAGTTATAGTGCTCCTAGTTGCATTGATTGGACAGCTCGATCGATCAATCTAAATTGTCTATTAAGTCCTAAATACATTTTGTGACTACACATGATAGAATCACCCTGTTTATATCCAACCTATTGCAGCTAAAATTGAAGAACATGATGCCACCATGTGTAGGAACACCCATACAAAGGCACAAAAAGTACTCACATAGCATTCCAAATATATATATATATATATATATATATATATAGAAAATGTTTGCCATGCATGTCATGTCAAGAAGGCTAAGATGCTTAGAGATATACATGCAGCCAAAAACTTAAAGGCAGTCATCTTCTTAACGACATGTGGCAAGCAAGTATGGGTTGTACACCTCAGAAAGTATACGTAATACAACAAGGATAAGGCAGTGACATCCAATGACACATAGGGCTGTACATTGAGCCGAGTCGAGCCGAGGTGGGTCAAGCTTGGCTTGACTCGTCTGTGCTCTCCTCGAGCTCGAGCTCGAGCTCACCCTCGAGCTTACCATTGGAGCTTGCCTTGTTTGCTAAAACTTTCGAGGCAAGCTCGAGGCGAGCCAGTAGATCGAGTCGAGGTGAGCTTACCTCGAGTCGAGTCGAGCTTGCTCCCACCTCAATTTATTATATTTTTTACTACAAAATACAAATTAAAAGTCAACAACATAGGTGGGACCCCACCATTAAAAGTTCGAGAAGTCACACATATATTAGGGGAGAATAATATTTCTATAGGTGGGACCCCACCATTAAAATAACCTAGCTCTGATCGGTTTTTTCTTTGACCAAGTCACACATGCATTGAATGCAGACCACTAGTAATATTTTATGAACCTTAATTAACACAGTACATGCATAGCTCACCACGTGAATGGATTGCCCTAATTATTGTGTGGACCATCTTCATGATGAGGCCCAACTGATTCATGGATCAGATGCACTACCTCCCTCGTAAAATTGCAATTAATAGCTGCATATGGTGTGTGGTCTAACCGTAGCCCCTGTTTTGTAGATATGTATGTTGTGTGGTCTCACCGTAGCACCTGTGTTTGTGTAGTGTGTAAAACACACAACCACTGTGTGCTCACCATGTTTTGTACTTGAAATTACTCAATCCATCAGATATGCTCAACAAGGAATGTTCTTACCTGAACAAAATAGTAGGATTAAGAAACCCCCTAACGTGTGAGGGTTTTATATGTCCTAAGCTTGGACCCCAATGTGTGTGTGGGGGAGGGGAGAGAGAGAGAACCAAGAAATAAGAAGATTAGGGTTTTTTTTTTTTTAACAAATATCTATACGAAACGAGTCGAGCTGAGTCGAGCTTAAATCGAGTCGAGTCGAGTTTAGTGACCCAATGGTCGAACTTGACTCGATTTCTGACCCGAGCTCCTAAATGAAGCTTGGCTTGACTTGTTCTACTGAGTCGAGTCGAGCCGAGGCGAGCTTTTTCAAGTCGAGTCGATCGAGTTTCTCGAGCTGACTTGGCTGATGAACAGCCCTAATGACACATGACTGGATTTAATTAGCTGCACACTATAAAAAAAATCACAAAGCGGTATATAAGGAGGAGGAAGCTGTCTGGAAATAGAAATATGATCATACACGATAGTGTAGTAGTTACCTGCCCCGTTTTAGCAAAAAATAAATATCGAGTCAAGGCTGCTAACTTGTTGAAGGCCAATTCCAAAAGTAAGGGACCATACGTAAGACCATCGTCTAACCCAAGTCTATTAAAGAAGTATAGAAAGAAAGCTCTGGGCCCTCATCACTTTAATCCAACACATCTCTTTTCAGTTCAACATTGCTTATAAATTTTTTATACCTCATGTACGCCTATTAAGCTTTCCTCATATATGCTTATCTTATCATAGCTTAGCCTAGTTTAGCCTTATAACTTCTGTTTGGCACCATACTTAAAAAGTTTGGATCGTTTTAATATGACTTTGTTCAGTTTCAACTGTCATCCAGCTGCATCGTTGCAGCAAATTGGTTTAGTTCAATTAAATGTCCTATGACTCCGTCATCAGATCCCCTCCAAATCCTTAAGTCTTTACTTAGCGATTCCTCAATTACATCCTACTGACTAAAACTATGACCATCTCACAACCATATAGGTTATTACGATCATCTAACGATTGTCCAAGTCTAAAAGACCGTCCAGTCCATGGTCGTCTTGTCCATTTGAATCATCAGCTATAACTTTTTCTACTTTATTTATTACTTTTATATGTTGATTGTAATGCATCTATAATCATATTAATAAAATTAGCACATAGTCTATTTTACTTTCTTTACGTTATTTGTATGGGCAAACGCGATCAAGTTACCGTTATTGTGATAAAAGTCATTATCTTTAAGATAAAAAGAATTCATTTAAAGGACTAACCCTCTCCTTCATAAATCATATGATCATCTCGTCAATCAGTGACCGAGTAGTCAAGCAAATTTTCACAAATTTAGTCCTAATGCGGCTATTTCAATGCTTGAGGTCACAAGGCGTTCAATTCAATTCTCATTGAATATGAACTTGGCATACTCGAGACATACTATACTTATATGCATAATTAAAATTGGGCCATTCGTTACACATGTGGGTATATATCCGATTTAAATAAAATCACACACTGCTCAAATGGTCCAATCCATCCTTGAATTGGACTTGTTTCCTTTAGCCACCCTTCCCTCCAAGCTATGGATGGTATGGCTATGATTGCCTAACACAAGTAGATTCTTTAGAATCATAACCAATCTATGATGAGCCCTTATAATTAGATGGATCAAATTGTTGACTCGATCTTTTTTTCCACCTATTGTTGATTTTCCATCGTAAGGCCCTTGATCAATGGTTAATTTCTTTAAATTGGTGTGATGTTTGCATGGTAGTCCATGAAATGTGCATTCACCCAATGAATAATTAATCAAGATCAATGAATTTGATTGTCTTAATACAACTAGGAGCACTATAACTTATATTTCTCTCGAGCAGTCAAGCATTTTTTTTCCTTTTCTGCAATAAAGATTTTAAGTGGATGACCATATAGTGTTGTTGGCAGCCTCATCAGGCGCACATTACGCCAATCCATGCCATAGAAAATTTGGGCCTCATTGTGGATGGAGTGTAACTTAAAATTCAAGCTCACCAACAGATTTTATTTGGGTGATTCGAGATTTTCGGATCTGAGATTAGAGATTTAGAATTACTCAGCTTAAAGTTGAATTCGCCTTCCTTGGAAGATGTCCATTAGTACAATTAGAATTCAAGACAATCAACCTACATGATACAATGACTATTACCTGGTCACTCACAGTGTACACCTATGGGCTCAATCCACCTTAATAGTCTTAATCCGAGAAAAGAGTTTGAAGAAGACTAGAGAAAGATTGTAATTGGAATGCGAAAAACAGTGGAAGTGATGTTTTCAAATAATCTTTCGAGTGGACAGATACAAATGTATAAAGACACCCTTTGAAAAGGTTGTGACCATTGGGTTTAAATCCAATTGACTGGTGCAACTGTTGCATGCTGTTGGGTCGTAAACAGATACACAAACGAACGGTCAAAATCGGTCTATTAGATTCGTGTAATCGTTTTGTTCAAGAAATAGGCTATTTCCACCTTGATTTAGACCACTTGAGTGAGCATGCATGCACGGTAAGTGTAGGTGCCACGTGCCTGCAATGGACTAAGCTGAGTCAAACACATGCTAAGTGGGCCACAGAATTTCCTTTCACACATGATAACGATGGCATGATTAGCCTTACTACGTTGGTGGAACTCCCTGTTGTGGGTGAGTTCTTAGAAGTCCAAGAAATAATAGTGTTTGTGAAAGCTCTCTCTCTCTCTCTCTCCCTCCTCTTATGAGAGGATTCTAAAATATGAGGTCGATCCCATGGTTGAGTAATCCAAACCGTTGGTTCGTCGCAACTTAGCTGGATGGACCATACCCAAAATTAGGATTGTCACCGGCTCTGACTGGACTGGTTATGCTCCTAGTTGCATTGGGACCCTTAGACAGCCCAATTGACTAATCTGAACCGTGTATTAAGTCAGGAACACATTTCCACTAGCAGGATGATCCATTCCGTCCTTGCTTTGACTTTATTTCTACCACCAACATTTTTCCATGCAATGGATGGGATTGTTACAATTGACTAACAAAAGTGATTCTTTAGAATCATAAGCAATTCATGATGGGTCTGACAAATAGATGGATCATGATTGTTGATTAAACTTATTTTGGTGTAAAAGATCTTAACCGTCCATATTAAAGAGCATTGATCTAATGGTTAATGCTTGTCAAACAGGTGTGATGTTTGCATGGTAGCCCATGAAATGCCCATTCCTAGCCCATCTTATGTGTGTAACATTCACTCTCACATAGATGGTGAAACATCCAACTCAGATACCATCTTGGTAAAAAAATAAAAAAATTAATGGGCAACAGCTTGATTCGTTTGACCATCAGTCAATTCTCGTCACCTTGAGTTGGGACGGGTCAAGATAGCTCGTGGAATCGAAGTAGACCTGAGTTTCATTTATTATGAAAAAATGAAACACCCACACACAATCAATGCAAGTAAAGCAAACTATAAAAGAAAAGAGTTAAATAAAAACCCAAAATGCAAAGACAAAAACAAGAGACGAGATACATAGATCTGCATTGTTGGTTTTCATGGATTAGCATTCTAAGAGGGAATCAGAAAGTTATTTTTTAAGGAAAGGTGATTCTGATGATCAATTTTCACAACTACTTATAATACAAACAATGAGAAATGCTATATTGATAGAAAAAGAATTGATTTTTAAAGGAACACTTGTTCGCAAATAACCCCTTAAGAGAGATCCGTGAACCGCTCTTAAACAAGGATAGGCACAAGTATAATCCCCTATTCTAAGTCTTGGTTTTGAGTTCAGCTGGGATGAGTCGACTTGGAATTGGCACTAACTAATTAATCCCGTTCATACTACGAGTCACCCCATTTGGGTGACCTAGGCCAATACACCCCTTAGCTCATGAGTCTCGGTTTTGAGTTCAACTCGCACAAGTTGACTAGCAGTCAGCCACTGCCTGATCTGGTTTGGTACCATCAGTTGCCCCCAGGTCATCCATACTCGGGCGAGTTAGGCCGAACACTCCTTGACTCAGGTGAGTCCTAGCTCAACTCAAAACAGATGAGTCAAGTCAAGTCTAAAAACGAGAGCTGGACACTAAGCCGGTCCAAACTGAGTTGTGCCAAGTTCGACTTGATTCAGCCAACAGCTTACTTTGGCTTGAATTCAGCTCAGCTTGGTCAGCAGCTCAGGCCAAACTTGAGCTGAGCTCAAGTTTGAGCTTTTGAGTCGAGTTTGAGTTCAAGCTTTGTCGTTGGATGGATAGTTAGATGGAGGGCACTCGATTAGACGAATTTACGGGGTTTGGGTTGGCTGGGGTGAAAAAAAGAGGCTCGAGCTCGACTACATAGGGCAAAAGCTAAAAGGGGCATATATATATATATATATATATATATATATATATATATATATATATATATATATATATATATATATATAAAATAAATAAAAAAAGGCATATATTTTGGAAGCTAAGTCAAATCAAATTGAGTTGGGGTGAGCTTCGACTCGAGCTGGTTAGCTTGAGCTTGGCTCGAAATTTTTTCAAGCTCAATTAAGCAGCTCAGCTTAGTCTAAACCCAACTTTCAATCTTAGCTAAGTCGAGTTTAACCAAGCCGAGTCAAGCGAGTTAACCAAGTTGAACCGGTTCATGTCCAACTGTACTAAAAACTATAACGTTGCCACCACTATTGCTTGTTTCTTACTACAGATGCTACCTCTAATGTGTCAATTGTTTACAACATCTGAGTCACGCAAAGGTGGGCCACACCATAAAGTTCTCTCTCTGTAATTCATCACTTTTTTACAACTAGGGCTGTCAATGGGCCGAGCCTAGGATTGTTTTAGGCATTGGAACTGTTCGAACCAGGCTTAAAATCATGCATTGCAAGACTCAAGCCCAACCCATTGACAGCCCTATTTACAACATCCGAGTCATGCAAAAGGTGGGCCACACCATAACATCTGGGACAAAAATGGGACACGTGGAGATCAAGCACTGATATCTAAGTTATGGATATCAAGCAAGTTTTTCATACGTGTGGCACATTTGACGTCTGATTCTTCATCTTTTCTACCTTACAAAATCCAAATGATCCTAGCCACCCATTGGAGGATATTTGCCCATGTGCAGTGTCCTCTCATGGTGCAAGTGGGAAACACGTGGCGAAGAAAAATGTTCTTATGTGGGCCATTAGGTGGATAGGCCATATCCCAAAAATCAAGGGGGATTGTCTTGTTGTAGCCATCCAATATATGACCTGCAAAAAGAATTCTACCGTAGCTTCCTACATTGAACCATCAAAACTCACAGATGGACGGTCAGAGTTGTCCGATCACTACGATCTTTGGACAATATCCGGTCATCGCAGTGATCCACCAGATCAACGGTTCCGATCATCGCATATAACTTTTATGCAGCAGCACGCACTGTACACTAGAACTCTTCTGATGTTATCGCTCTAGGGACGCAGAATGCCTAGCAACTCAGTACGCTACATCTGTGGGGCCCACTGTGATGTATGCGGCTTATCCACGCCGTTCATCCGTTTTATCCGCTAATTTTAGAGCATGAGACCAAAATTGAAGTATATCCAAATCTCAATAAGACCACACCAAAGGAAACAGTGGGAATTGACCACCTGCCGTTGAAAACTTCTTGGGGCCACACAATTTTTGGATCAAGCTGATATTTTTGTTTTCCATTCATCCATGTCTGTGTGACCTTATGAACAGGTTGGATGACAAATAAACGTCACTGTGGACCCTAGGAAAATTTTCAACGGTGGATGTCCTTATCCCCACTGTTTCTTGGGGTGTGGTCCACTTGAGCTTTGGATATATTTCTTTTTAGGCTCATGCACTAAAATGAGCTGATAAAATGGATGGACGGCGTGGATAAGACACACACATCACGGTGGGCCTCACAGGGTTTACTCAGTAGGCTATCCTTGCTCTGGATCCTAGGATCCAGTGTGCTGGGAGGACTAGGTTTTCGTCCATCCACTTTCTATAGTTCAAAACAGAATTTATGGTCATCACTCATCAGACAATCCCAACCATTTAAAAAATAATGTGAAAATCCATAAAAATCCAATCAGTGATTTAATGGTTACGATTGCCCAATCATTGCCATCAATTGTCTAGTGTCTGTTCACAATGCTCGATGATGAGTGAACGGTTTGGATCATCATATGTATATATAAACAGCGGAAGATGAAAATATCCTCACTGGATCTCTTCTACCATGAGTTCTCTCCTGCTATCATTAGCAGTAGAATATGATATCCTTGATTATAGAGAAATGCACCAGTGCTCTGAGAGGACCACAAAGTTATAGTGCTCCTAGTTGCATTGGGACACTTAGCCAATCCAATCCATTGATCTAGACTGTTCATCAGGTCCAACCCATATTTCATAAGTTACCATGCAAATCTCACACTGATCTAACACAAGTTAACCATTTGTAATGGACTTTAATATGGACGGTCAGGATCTTTTACAAAATATAGGTCCAATCAACATTTTGATCCATCTATTTGTTAGGGACCATCATGGATTGCTTGTGATTCTAAAAAATCATTTTCGTGAGCCAACCGAGCCCATCTATGGCTTGGAAATAGGATGGGATGGATCATCTAATCAATACTCCTGGTTTCGTTCGGACGGTTAGACAGTCCAATACATTGATCCAGACCGTTCATTGTATCCAAATCCAATGCACATTCATGGACTACATTGCCAAACTCCACACCAATCTGATAAATATTAACTATTTGATCAATGGAGAAATGGGTGGTCAAGATTATTTACACAAAAATAGTTTCATTAACACTTTAATCCATCTATTTCGTCAGGACCCATGATGGATTGCTTATGATTTTGAAGAAACACTTTTTTCTAGACAATCATAACCATCCCATCCATGGCTTGGAAAAGTAATGGCCAGAGAAAATAAGACCAAACCAGAGATGGATTTGATCATCTAATCAGTGCGATTCTTGTATATTGTCTATAAAATGTGTTCTGAAGTGAATAGACAGTTCAGATCTATCTATTGGACTGTCCAAGTGTCCCAACGCAAGTAGGAACACTATGACTTAAGGTTCTCTAAAAGCAACGAGAATTTCTCTTCTAAGAATGCTCCAAACTCAACTGCACACCAGCCGAGTAGAGCCGAGCTTTGCCTTGGTCCAGATAGGCTACTTAAATGACCACCCTGGCCCGTGTTCAACTCAGCTCGGCCTTTGAGTTGGACTGACATGTTCAAGCTGGCTCGATCAGGCTTTCGAGCCCAATTTCAGCTAAGTTCGAGCTTTATTTATTTATTTATTTTTTTTAAATAGGCCCAGTCCAAAGCCCGGGCTAAAATTATTATAAATCGGGCTCAAAGGCAGCCCACAGCCCATTTACATCCCCCACTTACCTTTATAGAGAGTTTCATCTCTCATTTCTTTGCTCACTTTCAATGTGGGACTAAAAAACATACTTTCTCAACTGGGTCAGCCGAGCCGAGCTGAATCGAGCTTTGATTGAGCCGAGCCGAATCGAGTTTGGGTTAGCTCAAGCTTGGCTTGAAAAAATGGCTCGGCTTTGTTCAAACCCAACCTTCGAATTGAGCTAGCTCGAGCCGAGCTAAGCCGAGCAAGATAACAGAGCTAGCTTGGCTCGTGTACAGCTCTACTCCTAAGTAACAATTAAAGACTGAAATTTTTTAGTAGAGCCCTTAATTTTAGGGTTTAGGGTTTTCAGATTTAAGGTTTAGAGTTTTGAATTATAGGATTTAAGGTTTAGGGTTTTGATTTTTTTTCCTTTAGTAAAAGAAATAAAGTAGAGAGAGTCTAACTTAACACTTAGGCCCCAAACGTGAGCTTAAAAAAAAAAAAATCAATAAAACCCTTATTTCCCACTTGAATGTTCCTAACTTAGCCATTGATCAAGTGGGCCACACATGCACAAAAAAATAAACATTTTAGAATGAAATCAATTGTCTAAGGGTTCCAACTCATGGCTCATTGTAAATAGTGTGTTTCAACATTAAGGTTAAGGGTTCCGGTACCTATATAGCATATATGTGTTTAAAAAAAAATTAATTGTCTATATTCAAGGTAGATACAATGTCTAATTTCAAATTGGAATGGTATATTTGTGGGATATAATATGTACATATAAAGTTAAGTTGAGACCAGGCTAGGTCAAGTTAAACTGATTTGTGCCCAAGCCCAAGCCCAAGCCCAAGCCCAACTCTAATCCAAACATTGATCTAGCCATGCATGTGACACCCAGGTCCAACCTATGAGCCAAGCTAGTAAATCCAAGCCTAGCCCATTAACATCCTCGTTCATCCATACTATTCTTCGTATCAATAATAGTATGAATGACTATGTGTTAAGACTCATTATTTATATTTATTACATTAATTGCTCAACGTGTTGCACGACTTAACCGTCCACGTGCAAAAAGTCAAGACCGGAGCATTAAAAAATATATAATTTTTTTAAAATGATAAAGCTTTTATTAAATGAGCACCAAGGGCGCACCGCTACAAAAAGAGCACCCGAGAAGGCTAAAAGACACCATCCACTTCAATATTTAAGTTATAAGCCCAAGCTTTTACATTCACTTTAGCCGACTCAACCATGCTAGACATGGACCCACTTTTGTCTTTAAGTCGATGGTTTTGTATTTCGCCCCAAAGGGGCCGACGGTCCGCTAGCAAGAAAAGCTCTCAAAAACCCTTCAAGTAATTAAAACATGTTCATATCGGTAACAATAAGAACCTCTTTCCCCTAAAGTCTTAGTACCGATGTGTATCATATAAACCTTTCTGATCACTAATGATGTATTATGAGACTTCAACGAACGAACAAACGACAAAATCCGCAGAAAGACCGTCAAAATGTATCCTATTGAAGCATAAGATTGATGTCGGGAGTGCTTTGAAATCTTTCTGCCCTAAGATGGGTTTTTCTTAATTTTAATAACTTTCCATGAACATTCTTAAACCGTCCATTCAATCGATGGCAAATATTTTCCGATCGGTGTGATTTTTTAGATATACTGATCTGCTATAGGCCTAAATAGGAGATACGCACGTATGCGGTAGGCCTAGATAGATAAAGGGTCTGGATCTTGTACATGTATAAGGCATGTATGGACATCAAGTGGTCCATAACTAACTAGATAATGTTATTAGTTGAAGTCGAGAATGATGCTCTGATATTGATAATCAAATGTTCTTCCTCCCAGTAAACAGAACGCTGCCTTGTTTTATGAGACAATAGAAAACTATCAGTTGGAAGATGTTCCTTTTCCCACTGGACATTAATCCTTGGGGGGACTTACATGATAACCACTTGTTGGTAATCTGTGAAGAATCATTCAATCAACGGCAAGGATTATCCTATCACTGAGATTTTTGAGGTGTGCCTCATCTATGGTATAGGCCCAAATAGAGGAAGGGTCCAGATCTCGTATGCATGTAGTGAATGCACATCAAACGACCAGTAACTAACTCAGATAATGTTATTACTACCAGTGGAATGAGGTTATTTGTCATTACAAAATGACAATGCTGTTGCTCCTACAACCATAGTTCTAAAAACTCACTGACTCAACTCAAGACTCTACAAGATTTGTCGAGTTGGCTCAATAACTCAGCCGACTCGATACAACTCAGGATGACTCGAATCAAGCCATAAGAGGCCTGTTAGATTCAAACTCACAACCCCATCTCTAAAAGAGAGAGCTGTCACCAGCAAACCAAAAGCTTCCTCTTCGGCAACATAATATATGTATTAGTTCATTAAATATTCATTGCCAATTCAAAAGTTCTTCATTTATGTATTATAATATCTAGTCAAGTCAACTTAAGACTCATTCGAGTTGACTCAACCCGACTCAAACCACGAGCTTCCTCCTTGGCAGCTTAATAAATGTATTAATTCTAATAATAGTCAATATACATTGCCAATTTTTAAAAGTTCATAATTTATATATTATAATATCTAGTCAAGTCAAGACTCGTTCAAGTCTTCGAATTAACCCAACCTGACTGAGTCGAGCTCGAGTCAATTCGAGTTTTCAGGTTTTTGAACTATTCCTATAGCAATCTTCCAACCTGATCTAAACTCCCCAAGAATCAACCCATCACAGCCATCAATCCAACGTACATCCCTTTCGAGGACTTTTGGTAGCAACTCACTGGTAAGTGGTAACCATGAAAGATCATCCAATCAACAGGTGAGGACCACCCAACCACTGAGATTTCCGAGGTACGCCCCATCTATAGTAGGCCAAAACAAATGAAGGGTCCAGATCTCATACACACATTCTGAATGTACGAAGATCAAATGCTTTATTACCAACTTAGAGAATATTATTATCAGAAGTATAATTTTTAGGATATTGACTGTACTAAGATAATGAAAATTCAATGCTCTGCCACCCAACAATTCAAAACACTGCCAGCAAACCATCCCTTGTTTCACAGCCTCATCTCTTCCAAGCTGATCTAAAATATAAGAAAACCCAGAGAACCAGTTGGGTTCTCTGCATTTTGCACCAAAAAGCTGCTTCCCTTTGTTGATGACATGACAGAGAAGTAAAGTTGTGAAAGACAACAGGCAGTGAAGGGAGCCTGTTGTTTTACCCATTTAAGGAGTTGGGTCTTATACTCTTCCAGTTTGTGTAAGAGGTAGAGAGTCTTCTCTCTTCTCCTTGCATTAAAAACCTGCTCTTGTATTTATGACGAGGCAGAGAATTAAAGGAGTTAGGAGATTTCAGGTGTGAAGTATTAAGGAGTGAGCAACCCTCCAGTTGTATTTTTTTTTTTTTTTTTTCAATTCAAATTTAATAAGTTTGGGTTATTTTCTATTTTTTGTGACTTGGGTTTTTTTCTGTTTTTGTTAATTTATTTATTTTTGTAGAATGGTTTTTATTATTTATTTATTGGTTTTTTATTATTATTATTATGATGGTCTGTCAAGTGTGAAGTAATAAGGAGTAAGCAACCCCTAGTTGTATTTTTTTTTTTCAACTCAAATATAAGAAATTTGGATTATTTTATACTTTTCGTGACTTGGGTTTTTTTTTTTCTGTTTTTGTTAATTTATTTATTTTTGTAGAATAAATTTTTTATTATTTATTTGTTTGTTTGTTTGTTTGTTTTTTTATGATAGTCTGTCAGAGAACTAAAGGTGTTGGAGTTTTCAGGTAGTGAAGCCTGATTACAGCTATTATAGAAGGTGCGTTTTTGTATTACTTTCTATTTTAGAGATGAATCCTTCCGAAGGAATTACATAGGATCCTGCTCATCAGCAAAGTAGTTCCTGACAGTTTGGATTTTTTGAGCATTTGGGGCCAATGGTTAGATGATCCATTCTATTGATATGATGGGCCTCAACATAGAAGGGTGAGGCCGCAAAGATCTGCCTGAATTCATAGATCCCAACCCTTTGATATCATGGCCTACAGGTATACAGCTGAGAGGAAGAAATATGGCAACGGTTCACATTCAATAGAGAGAAAATACTAAAGGTTTGTAATATTTCAAGCTGGGAGATCTAGATCATTCCCCATCTATGGTCAGGCCCATCATTTCAACAGTCCTGGATCATTGAACCATGGGCCCCACTTAATTCCTGCCTTTTTTCTTGATGAAGAGTCAGATAAGAGAGAAGAAAAAAGCAATGTGGGGTGGGAATAAGTGATGTATAAGAATAGCTATTTAAGTAGGTTGTGGCTTCACATTCTCTCAGTTTCTTAGGTTTCTTTCTCTTTTTTCTTTCTCCTTTGTGCTGATGGAGCCTTCCCAACTCATTGGAGGTACAGAAGAATGTAACAGTAGTGAATCTGGTTGGACCATGTACATTGCCTCCCCCATGCATGATGCCGCTCTTGGCGATGGCGATGGTGATGGTGATGGTGATGGTGATGATGATAGTGACTGCAACAGTCATGATGATGGCGACGGCAACAACAATGACGGCGATGATGATAGTGATGACTCGATGGCTTCTGATGCTTCTTCTGGTCAGAACCGCCGTGAAAATTCATGTAAGCATGGCACAGTTGGTAATGGCATCGGCAGTTTGGAGCGTGACAACGAGCATGAGGAAGATGATGTGGTTGGTGGGACTTGCTCCAGTTATCCGAATAAGAAAGATTGCAAACAAGGGAAGGAAATGAAGGGTGAAGAGAGAATGACTCGAGGAGAGGAAGAGAAAAATTTCCAAGTCTGCTCTACTACCAATGCAAAGAAAACCAACTTGAAAGAAAAGCAGAAATAAGATATTCTTCTTCAAATAAGGCATTCTTCTTCGTAGAAGCATCTTCATTATAGTAGTAGCTTGCACAAGGCTTCTTGACTTAGTCCTAATGAGATCAGGTAAGCTAGTTTGAATTTTGCATTGTACAAAACAAGGTCTTTGTATTTCATCTCAGTCCTATCTTTTTGTTTTTGGCCGTGTGCACGTATGAATGAATGGTGTTGATGTATGTATGTCACACATGCTTGCATGCAAGCAAGTACCTCCCATGAATGGGGAAAATCTACCATGCCTAGTTAAAAAGAGGTATGCTAATTGCTAGGAGAGACAAGAACCTACTCATTGGATAATTAGCACTAGTTAAGCAATGGCATGAGTGTATATGCATGCATTGATGTGCATGTATTTATATGTATGTCATGTGCATTCTCTGTGATGGACCAACACAACGTAGTTGTGGGTGGAAGTGGAAATGTGAATGTATCCATAGCATGGCCAATCTAGTACTAACAGGCAAGGCGGCAAGGCACTGTTGTGATGGAATCAGATGGCAGTTTCTAGAGACTGCGAATTGTTTTCTAGACTCCCTCTGAGAGAATGCATGTCAATGGAAGAATGGAGACTGTCGATTGTAGTTGCATGAAGCTCAACAGATTCAAGTGCAAGAGCATAGAAATGTCTGTTTCAAAATGTTACTGAGTATGAACAACTAGGAAGTTAAAGTGGGAGAGTCCAAAGCATGATTCGAAGAGGGAGCCTGAGGTAGGTAGAAGGTTCATGCAATTAACCCATAGATGCGTAACTGTTTTATTGTTTTTTGAGTGGTTAGATCTATATTTGGTCATCGAGATGAATACACATGATGCGAACCATATGTATAGCTAGCCATGCAGACTAGATCCATGTCCCTCCCAAACCTACCTCAATTACACATGATATGCACCATACTGCAGATAGCTTAGACATGTGGACTTGATCACATTGCCAATCCAACACTACATGGGTACTAAAACCTTGCATTTTCTTCCATAGGAAAAATAGCATATAAGATGATAGACAGACTAATATAAGGAAAAAAAAAATGAAGTTGCATTGAAATGTATTTTTATTGACCAATCAGAATAGCTTCCCAAGACCTACAATTGTCTCAAAAGGCCCAAGAAGATCCTCTTATGAGAACTGACACATAGAAGAATATTGACCTATTGAGCAGTAAAAAAAATCAACAAAGACAAACAAATCCACTATCTGTTAATATAAAGCAATACGTGGAGTAACTCCCGCTATAGCAGTAAAAGCAAGACGAGTGTGTGGATTGACTCATCAAGTTCCATTGAAATTAGATCTACACCAGGCAAAGCACTTGAGAATACATAATAAATAAATAAACAAATAGAAATTGAACAAGAGACCGTGGTAGAGGAGAATAAATAGAAGGGATAAAAAGGGAAAAAAAACAAAGATGAAAATTCAAATATTTATACAAATATAATAGAACATTAGGTGCGGAAGCGGAAAGGAAAATTAATACAAAATGAAGAAAAATAAAATAATAATAATAATAAAATGAGCACCCTCGATTTTCAGCTTCAAAATTTTCTTACATCTCAACTTTTAGCTCTTCAATCTTGATCCTCTTCTTTGTATGATTTGATGAATATTTTTGTTACAGTTAAAAGAGAAATGATGAAGGTGAGGGGGACCCTAAATTCATCTTCTTTCAATTGGTTTTAGGGTTTCAATCCATTATGTTATTATTTTTACTTTTTTTATTAATCCGAAAGAACCACAAAAATGACCCCAACATCAATTGGGTTCCATAATTTAGCTAAAATAAGATCCTATCTAATTTGTACCTGAGACAACCGAATCATGAACATACTTGACTGGGTCCTTGGTATGTTGTGAGTCACTTTCAGGACTCAGCTCAACAAGGTAGGAGTTGAGTCCACTCCCTGAGTCAAATCACCAACTCTGCAAGCTATGAAAAGCATGCCCATCTTCACATTTGAGATTATCGCATCAACATTCCACCATCAATTTCATGTGTACAGAATGATGTATCTCATCAATACCTATAGCTGCATCCTACGATCAGTCAAGGAAAAAGAAGATCAACTATATAAACTTAAACTGCACTGATCAGTAAGAACTAAGTAATCAAAACAAGAACTTTTCAGCAATTATCTTACTACCCAAAATCAATGACATAAGCAAACCAAGCTCCTAATTCATTTCAACTTTCACATAGGGAGGGCTTGAATTATTTGGAGGTATAATTCTAAAACTCGCTGACTCGACTTGAAACTTGGCCGAGTCAACTCGACTCGGCGTGATTTCGAACAGAGTCTCTAGGAAACTCGGTACTGTGCCTGACCCGGCCTGCAATCCGAGTGACTTGTCAAGTTAACCTCGACACAACTCAGCAGGACTCAAATCAAGTCACTTGCCTTATGTGGTGGAATTTTATTAAAAGAAGTAACCCAAGGGAGTCAACCTTAACCGGTGAGGCAATAGTAGTGTTGTTGCTTTGAATTACGTTTTCTATTACTTATTAGAGATCAAACTATTTTAAATATCTATTACTCCTAACATTTTCAGTTTATAATAATTAAGTATCGAGTTGAGTCGGGTCAAGTCTTCAAGTCAGCCTGACCCGGCAGAGCATCGAGTCAAGTTTTCAGGGTTTTGACCTATGTTTAGAGGGGGTGAGCGGTTGTTTTTGCTAGTGCTCGCTCAAACTGCTGGCCATACCTCAGGTTTGCCGGCACAAGGGACTTTGTCCCAGGATACCACCCCCTCCTGAGGTACGACGGTGGCACTACCTACTTCATCCTTCCCAACCATCAGTGAGGCTCCGTTCCCCGTAGGGTGGATTCCCATGATGAGCCATTAAAGACAGCTGGGAGAGATACCTCATAGGTTCTCCCACCAGTTTCAGGGTTTTGAACTATGTTTAAAGGAGCTTCATACATAATAAGGAAATAAATGAGCATTGAAGGGAATAAAGAAATAACCTTTAATCAACTCATGATAAGGTAAAAGCATGTGCTTGATGTTGTTATGTTTTCTTCATCCAATTTTCCTTTGACCCATATGTCCAACTCCAAAAATTTGCCCCCGCCCATGAACTGGGAACACACACAGCGACCGGATAGTGAATACCGCTCTCTTTTGCATGCTGTAAGGAGCAAACAGAACCTGAACAAAAGCTATTCTGATAGTAACTGCTTTTCTTGGAATTAATAGGGATTTTTTCCCCCTCTGTATATAATGAAAACAAGGATAGAAATTTGGACCTCATCCAAGACAAATCAACTTGCTCATTAAAAGGTGTCAGGTGTAAGAAAATGATAAAGGAAGAGGATACCCTGAGGCTAGTTTTACTTTGAAAAAGAGGCCAATAAACTGACAAGACAGTCTACAGAGAAGGGCCATGATTCTTCCCAATATATGTTTGTTGTGTATGGGTAACGAGGAGTCAATTGACCACTTATTCATCCATTGCTCCTTTGCCAGAAAGATGTGAAGCCATTTCCTATCTCTGTTTCAAACAGATTGGGTGATGCCGTTGTCGATAGAGAATCTTCTTTGGGCTTGGCTTGGCAGAGATCAGGTAAGATTAGGGAAAGCTATTTGGAGACTGCTCATTATATCCATGTTATGGGCTATTTGGGGGGCTAGAAATGGTTGTTGTTTTAGAAATGTTTGGGTGGAGGCTGACGAGGTCATTAGAAAGTGAAAGACCTTATAGCAGGTTGGACTTCTTATGTAACGGCTGCTTTGGCTGATTTTCGTTTGTTTTGCTCGTTCCTCGTGAGCTTCTTAATAAAGTGGTTATTATCTCACAAAAAACGAAAATGATGAGACCCATTTGGATGTGGCACTAAACTGAACTCAATTCAGTTAAAAGGAAAAGAGCAAATTTCATTGACCTTTTGTGATGAAGTTGCTTTCAAATTGAACTTGAAAGGAACATAACTGTAAATATTAGTACTTCCTCATTATGAATTCCTCGACCTGAATTCTAGGTAAACAAAATTCTAATCACTGCAGTTCATATTAATGCAGCGTAACTAATCTTCGTTATAATAAATGCGACAAAAGTTGCACTCATATCCACTCCATAGGTGGAAATCATCAGTGTTACCTTTCAACCAAAATAATAGTAGTAGTAGTATAGTAGTAGTAGTAGTAGTAGTAGTAAAATAAAAATAAAAAATCTGGGTATCATGGAACAAGGTATTCTAAACATAGAAAACATCCCTTCTTTTACAAGAAGAATACATTTCCACTCGCTTTGGGTTTAAAATTCCAGAGGTGTGGTTCTCCTAGAGTGAATGGACAGTGAAAAATGTTTTGACAGCCTCTAGGGGGGTTGGGTTATTGCCCAAATGGCTAAACAACAGTAACTACATCCACAGTGCCAAATTCCATCTTTAAATAGCTAACCATAGCTGGCACAAGAGAGCTAAAACCGGTGTAAATAAAATAAAAGAAAAAAGAAAAAAAAAAAAAAAAGAAAGAAAGAAGAAGAAGTAGACGAAGAAACACAGAAAGAAAGAAAAGGAAAAGAAGAAGAAAGAAATGGGATCATCACCTCACCATGGCCATTGATCCATGTGCATGCCACAGCATGGGGTGCAAGACCCACCAGAGGGGCCCACACTGATACACTGATGAATATGCTTGAGTGCTGGACTGCTTAGGCTGCAACATAGAGCTGATATCATGCCATGTGTCACAATCAAAAGGAAGATGCACGTCACTACCAAAACTATATTTCTTAAATTAAAAAATAAAAAAAAAGAATAAAAAAAAAGAAGAGGAAAACCAGGATGCATTAGCACTGCCAGAGTACAACGCACAGCCGTTGGACACACCCGATATGCCTGATTTAAATGCTTGGAGGCTGAAACTGCAGAATGAGTACTGTATGGCATCATACATAGCTGCAACATGATACCCGTGGTTAAGCGTTGCTATCTTCACATGACATTCTTCCCATTTTATTAAATTGAATTTGGAAAAGAAAAAAGAAATTGAATCAGAAAGATCATATGGCCGACACCATCAGCTATTTTGAACATATGTAAAAAGCATGGCATGGGTTGCTGAGTAACTCATTCACTATCTATCTTCAAAATATCACATAGACTTTAATGGGTGCAGTTGATAACAGTATAGAAGTTTCTATCAAAACTATGATAGGTACCAATCATAGTCACAAAACTTGGTGGCACAACTCAAAACTCAGCCAAGTCAACTCAACTCGGCAAGATTTCAAGCCGAGTCTCTTGGAAACTAGTACTCAGTTGAGTCTCAACAAGACTCGTCAAGTTGGCTCGTAAACTCAGTCAACTCAACCGAGTTACTTGCCTGGTGGAGTGGCATTTTGGTAAAACACAACTAATTGTGAAGCAACGAACTCGAACTCAGGACCTGTTTTCAAAGTGCACAAACCTGCTACCAGCCCACCAAGCTCTTCAGTTAAAAGTTTAATATTAGTCACCAAGCAAAATAATATATTTAATTATTAATATCTCGAGTTGAGTTGAGTAAAGACTCAGTCGAATCTTCGAGTCGACCCAACACTATTGAACTTCAAGTCAAGAGACTCAAGACAAGCTTTTGGGTTTTTGAACAGTTGTACCAATCAAAAGAAACTTCAAGTCATGCCACCAGCTAATAAGGTAAAAACTAGAGAGGAAATGTCAGGTCCTGATGCAACAGGGTGCAAACACTATCCTCATGCACCATCAAGTAGAACTGGGGCCCAAGTAAGGATCAAGACCGTTAATCTGACAGGTCCCATCCTGGATGGTAGATACACCAAGAATCCTCCACTTTAGAACATCCCAACACACCAACCCGTGGACTACAGATAGAAGTTTGAGGGAGGGGGGGGGGGGGGGGGGGGGGCGATGCAGCATCGGTACAAAAAAGACTGAAGGTTGGACACTTGGATGGATAACATCTTTGGGGCACTTACAGTTTGACAGCAGGCCCATCAAGTCAGCAATTTGACCACCAATCATGGACCTCCATTGTAAGCTTAAAACTAGAATGCCCAAGATTATCTCAACACACATTCGGTTTTTGTAACAGAATACAGCAATCAGTGTTAGACTGTTAGGCCCATGTATCATATCAATAAGTAATACTATCGCTTAGCATAACCAATAAGATTGCTGAAACCAATCCTCGAAAATCTGAATCAGTCTTAGAAAATAAAAGCTGTATATAGGAAGGCCTGAAGCCTCAAATACAGAATCCAAAGGGCAACAAGAACAGCAAATGAACAGCTACAACATAAGATAGTGAACGATTCAAAAGGAATTCGTAAAGATCTCATTTGAGACGTACAACTTAGCGAACTGACTACAATGTAGCTGTGCTCTACCCAAGCTTTCTGTCTCATCTTAATCATTATTTAATACAAATGTTTGAGCGTAGAAGGCTCACCCAGCAAAGCTCATTTTATCAACTGGTGGGCAATCTTGAACCACTCGGTGTGGAAGGATCCGGGCACATCAGTCCTCTCATAGGTATGAGCTCCAAAATAATCCCGCTGTGCTTGTACCAGATTAGCAGGCAGCCTTTCCCTCCTGTACGTGTCGAAATAAGCCAGGCTCGTCGACATGCCAGGGAGTGCTGATGCCTGAATTGATAGCAAGGCAGACGACTCGGCGCCAAGCAGACTGCCGATCAACAATCTCCTTGGCGAACTCAGGGTCCACAAGGAGGTTTGAGAGCTCCGGGTTCCTGTCATACGCCTTCTTGATCCGGTCCAAGAACACCGCACGAATGATGCACCCGCCCTTCCAAATCCTAGCAAGTTCCCCCAATTTCAGGTCCCATCCCTTCTCGATGCTCTTCGCACGGATCAGATTCATCCCCTGAGCATAGCTGCAGATTTTTGAAGCATAAAGAGCTTGCCTCACGTCATCAATCAGCTTCTCCTTATCGATGGTCTGCTCGCTCAAGACGTCACTGAAACTGTCCTTGAAAATTTTAGATGCTTCGACCCTTTCCTCCTTCAGCCCACTAAGGAACCTTGCATCCAAAGACGATGCGATTGTTGGAGCTGCAATAGATAGATCAGCAGCTTGTTGGACGGTCCACTTACCAGTACCCTTCATGCCCGTCTTGTCCAAGACCTTATCTACCAAGTACCCGTCCGCCTTATCATCCTTAATTACAAAAATATCAGCTGTGATCTCAATCAAGAAGCTCAGAAGCTCTCCCTTGTTCCACTCTGAAAAAACACGATGCAGCTCATCGTTCGAAAGCTTCCCTACCGATTTCAATACATCATAAGCCTCTGAAATCAACTGCATATCACCATATTCAATCCCGTTGTGGACCATCTTAACGAAATTACCGGATCCTCCTTTGCCAATGTACGTGACACAAGGACCACTATCTGGAACCTGAGCCGCCACCTTGAGAAGGATATCTTCAATGTTTTTGTAGGCCTCAAAGGAGCCTCCAGGCATCAAAGAGGGCCCATGACGGGCACCCTCTTCACCGCCAGAGACTCCCATACCGAGATAGAGAAGACCCAATTCGGCCATGGCCTTTTCTCTCCTCTCTGTGTTTTCGTACCACTCATTGCCTCCGTCAATAATGCAGTCACCTTTCTCCAAGTGGACAGAGAGAGTTTTGATGGTCTGGTCGACAGGGGCACCAGCCTTCACAAGCATGATTATGACACGTGGTTTTTGGATTGAGTTCACAAAGGATTTGGGATCATGGAAGCCGAATAGGGGGAGGTTCCCTTCCAGTTTGGCTCGTTCGACGGTCTCGTCGACTTTAGACGTGGTTCGGTTGTAAACAGAGATGGGGAAGCCTTTCTCGGCAATGTTGAGGGCGAGGTTTTGGCCCATGACAGCAAGGCCGGCAAGGCCTATTCTTGAAAGATTGGAAGGTGTAGTCGTCATTGTCTGTCAATACAAGAGATAATCAGGAAGGGAAGATAGCAAGATACTATGTCAAAATCAGCAAAAGAATAAATAAACCAGTTATTCATATGCAAGCAATCAATGGGGGAGTAATTATATAGTGCTTATGCAGCCAGTAAAAGTGGGACCCCATGGTTCATTGATCTATGGGCCCGGCGTAGAGGTGTTATGACCCAAAACTTCTCCAGTCGGAAAATCATAGCCAATGAACCTTTGGACTTTTTTTGAGACCATAGTTGTATTTCTCCTCTCTTAATTGTTTGTTGGTAGGCCAATGATCATAGGCTTGTGAACGAATAATTTGGGATGGCTTTGGGGGAGTTCTCCATCCAAAGTGGGGCCTGATAAGAGCAGCAGCTATGGGCTCCATTTGTGCAGATTGGTGTATGAGGACACAATCCACATTCTGATGCATCGCAACTTTATAATTCCTTTTGATGGACCTCTTGAATGAAGTAACTGGACTGAAAAGCATCGAATCTCAGAGAATAACCCACAATTTGCCAGATCTTTTAAACGTAAAAGCCAAAAGAGACGGTTTCAATTCAGGGAGAAAATGGATTTGGTTTTGAGTTGATTCTACGAGATTAAAAAAACCAATAAAATGTTGTAAAATTACCCAAAATTCATACAGCTGATAAATTTCTTGAAAGAAATTATAATTCAAAGGATGTAGTATACAACGCTCGTCTGAACTGTGTTTATGTTCATTCCAGGTTTATGTAAACTTGGGGCCCAGGTTCAATGATCCAGATTGTTCATCCGATGGACCCCTCTATATATAGTTTTATTAGACTATATCAAGTCAACTAACAACCACTAAAATGAATGCAAATACTTTTAAAATGTGATAAAACAACATGTAAATTTTATTGATGTCGTTTTAAGAGAGTGAGAGAAAAAGAGTATGAGAGAGAGAGAGAGAGAGAGAGAGGTGTTGTGGGGGGGTTGACGTGAGATAAAATGAAATAAAATTAAAAATAAGTCCTAACCAGTGTTGTCAAAATCCTACAATTTACAGTATATAATTTGAGTTGAATCTTAAGCAAAATGATTTGAATCCCACCCTTGAATCCTTTTTATATATGAATCCTACAATTCTATGATTTGAATCTTACAATTTATTATTCAAATCCCAATTTACAATTCAAATTATACTTGTTCTCTTCTATTTTAAACTTCACCTGGCTTTCATTTTATGTTTTTAAATTGGTGGGGGCTTTAAGAATCATTTAGAAAAGGTAAATTATTTTATTCTATTCTTTATAAGAAATTAGATGATATATATTCTCTTCAACATTGAATTATGCAACTTCTTTTATGATTTCTTACTTCTTAACTGGTTGAAACACCTAAGTGATGTATAATTTATATGGAATGTTTATATGGATGGTTAGAATCAAATGCCACTTTTCGAATGTGATTCGTTATTCAAGAAAGGTGACAAGAACATAAATTATTAAAGGATCCTTGTATGGTTTGTTAAGGGAAGTTTCTTGGAAAAGAAGAAGAAGAAGAAGAAGAAGGAAAGATAAGGATCCTTGGACATTAGCATGACATCGTATTACTAGGTGCATATTGATGGCAAAAGGATGATTGATGAGTTTTAAATTTTTATCTGATTTATTTAAATTTTCATATTTTTTCAATTTTTTAAGAAAATTATAAAAAAAATCTTACAGTTTGTGATTCAACACCCATTACGATTTGCAATACAATAACGATTTTGACAACATTGGTCTCAACAATTTAATAAATAAAAAAAAAGTTGGGAGGTTATGCATGGTATAACCACACAACTATGGCTTATGCGATTGCATGCTTCTATGTGCAACCGCGTAAAGCCCCAACGGCACAAAACCACATATCCCACCATTGCATATGGTGTCCACTGGTCCAAAACGGCATATGCAATGGCATAAGCACTTATGCAATTGCATACGACAACACTGATTGGTAGACATTTTCGCATTGCCTGGTGAAATCTTTACCATCTATGTTCAGGTCAATGCTCAAATTACTAGGTATCTCCACTGTGGCATTCTAGATCAACTGTCTAAGTTACTGAAATGTTTAACCACATAGGATCAAAACACATGGGAAGAGTATCTCAAATTCAACACAAGATGCAATTCAGAACAAAGCCTACGTAGTTGGTATTTTTTACACACACATCCAAGATGGTGATTGAAAGGGAAGACTATAAACTAAGAGCTGACTGTCCCTGTGGACATAGGTCAGTCAAGCCAGTCCAAACTATGGAGTTAGCTATGGACACAGCCCAAAAATGACATTGATTGGTCCATCATAATTCCATAACAATCTAATGGTTAGCCATCTTATGGATAGTTTAAAGGAAAATACTCATGCTACAAATTCATTGGGTGAAATCTCAGATGAATAGGATCGCCCATCAATGGACCAATACTTTTGGAGGTTCAGGATTAGAATCATCAAATGAAAGTCATCAGGAGAAAAGGAAAAAATAAAAAAGACTAAGAAAAAGGCCACAACTTTCTCAGAAAAGGAATGGGTGGGTTTCTTGAATAAAATAACCTGTAATTGTTTGATTCTAACAGAAAATCCTTTATGGGATTCTTTGGAAAGAAATCTTCCAAGGCGAAATTACATGATTCTCAGCTGAGTGTACGTACGAGAAACATTATAGTCCTGATGCACCACAATATGAATGAGGCCAATGGATTGGCGATCCAGACTGTTGATCTATTGGGCCCCACTGTGGATGGGGTGACCCAATTCCCCATATTAGAATATCTCAATCATTCGATCAATACAGATATAAGGTTAATGAAAAAACAACCCTGATCTGAGAAAGAGACCAACGTTTGGATGGCTAAGATCTTTCAATCTTGAAGACTTTGGGACATTCCCCAAACACAGAAGGTCCCATCAGATCAATGGTCTCGATCACCCACACACAGCCGCACAAGTACTGATTCGGGCCATCAGGACACTAAATGCACCCTGATGCATTAGGACACTATAATCTCTCTTTGTATGATGCCCTCGTCCTTAAGTCTGACCTGCTGGGTCCCACCATGATGGGCCATGCACAAAGATCTCCTAGGATCACTTCAAGGGGAGGGAAAAAGAAGGCTACAGCATAGCATAGCTCCAGAAAAAAAAGAGGCCAAAATTGGACACTAGGATCTTCTATCAGTGAGATTTTCAGGGCATGGCCTATCCATGGAAGGGCCCATCAGATCAACAATAAAAATGTATCAGTGGGACCCACTTGTACGAATTCAAAGACAAAAACCAAAAATTATTTTGAAAGCAAACAGTCAACAGCTTTCTCTTGAATCAATTTTATAGAATAAATCACCTACAGCAGGCTGCATGCTAACTCTTTACCACCAATTTACCGTTCCTGTAGGACATCCGATCCATGCAAACGGTGGGCCCCACAACGAAGACCACCTTGTGCAAAAATCAGGTCGGTCTACTCACCAGGAGGCCCATACCAACGAAACAAACGGACATCCGACGGCCTGACTCAACGTACAGGTGTGGCCCACGCAATGAATGGATCAGCCTGACTTTTTAGATAGATGATCTTCATGGTGGGGCCCAAATTCTGCACGGATCAGATGTCTTACATATGCAAAACATTGGTAGTAAAACAGGACTGCATGCTAAGTTAGCATAAAACAGGTTGATGATGATCAGCTCTCATGAAATTACCCTAAAAAAACAATACGATTTCCTGATTTCACAACATAGTCAGATGCAATTCTTCAAAAGAAGAAAACCCATAAAAATAGATGAAGAAGATGAGATTTTCAACCAAAAAAATCACACAAAAATGTGAAAAAAATAAGGCCCGAAAATTACAAAAGATCATTACTAACTACACCAAAATCCAAAAACCCAAATAATGGATTCTAAAAAGGAATCGAACATATACTGAATTGCAAATCAAAACGATCTAATGCATGAAAATTCAAAGAGAGTAGAACCCAAACCTCTGATTCTTCTTTCTTTTTCTTCCACAAAGCTAAAAAATTTCTGGAAATTCTAATCGAATCTCCAAAAACGGGGATCTAGGTATTGCAGGAATCGATCTATTCGATCGATTTAAATAGCTGCAAGTATTGAAATTCAACGGATTTGATTGACTGACGCGGCTTTTCAAGAGCACTGGGCCTTCTTCGGAAGGTCTAAAATGGCGATTTTTTATTCGCTTTTTTTTTTTTTTTTTTTTTTCTTCTTTAGTCAATAAAATGATACGGTAGACGAAGAAGCACTGGAGTATGGTACGGCCGGAGGCGAGTTTCCTGCAACACGAAGTCCTGTGGGGCCCACCGATATGTCCATATAAAATCCACTCCGTTCATCCTTTTCTATAGATAATTTTAGAATAATAATCCAAAAATGAGGAAGATATAAGGCTCAAGTGGGTCACACAAAAGAAACAGTTGGGATGGCAACTCTCACCATTGAAACCTTCTAGAGCTCACTGTGATGTTTATATACCATCCAATCCGTTCATAAGGTGATTACCACCAGAATGAAGGTTAAATTCAAATATGAGACTGATAAGAAACTTCTGTGGGCCACAATTAGGTTTTTTATTGGGCATTCAATGCCCAGTGTTTCTTATGATGTGGTCCACCTGAGTCTTGGATCTGGTTCAACTTTGGTTTTCCGTCATTACATGAGCTGAAAAAAAGTGATGGATGGAGTGGATTTCCAATCAACATCAGGGTGAGCAACTTAGGGCTTTGTGTTGTATGAACTCCTGTAGAAATGTTGCACATGTCCGGTACAGCCATGTCTCCAATGCAAGAAAATATATCAATCTAGACCGTCCATAAAAGAGAATGTACTACATACGTGGTTAACTTTTTTTATATCTTCCAATAAAATTCATTTCCACCATAGATTTAAAGGACATTGATTGAGTGGTTCAGATCATCCAAATACCTTGAATTTTAAATAAATTCCCAATCAAATGTAGGATAGATTATTTGGACGGTTATGATTCATGAAAACATATGCCACGTGTCCTCTGGAGAAACAGTTCTACCATAGCCCAGTTCTATAGATTCTACCGTATCTTTCCTCTTTTTTTAAATCACGATTTTCATAGCCACCGTAGTACAGAAAGGGTTGAAAAAAGAAAAGTTGGTGGGAGACTAGAAAAGCAATTTATGGATTTCTGTAGCGCGCGCGCTATCATAGAAAGTGGAACGCGGGTTCACATTGGCATGTACGAGTCAGCGGGTCATTTTTGAACTGAAGTCCCGGGAGTCTTTTCCTTTTCATCAGGAATGGAAAATCTTTTAACTAGATAGGTTTCAAAGGGGATCAAAAAGCGCGTGAAATACGCGAGCTCTGTGGGCCCACCATGTGATATATTTGAAATCCACTCCGTCCATCAGTGAGATGTTTATGTTGACCGTACATCTAAGTTAAACAAGTGTGGCCCACCTGAGTTTGAAATCAGGATGATTTTTGTGGGTTCCCTTCATCCTAGTGATTCACACCTGATGAACGGTTTTGATGAAAGATATATATACCATGGAGGCCCACACACAAACCTATAGTTGGCATCCCATCGCTTTTATCCCCTGTGGTGTGCCCCACCTTAGTTGTTTATCTGGCTGATTTTTGGACCACTGACCTAAAATCCAGTTCCAAACCTGATGGACGGAGTCGATTTCATAGAGACAACACGGTGGGCCCACGGAACTTTTTTGTTGTACGTCGTGCGTAAAACGGGTGTTGGGGAGGATTCCGTCTTCGGACGCGGCTTCGGTGGATCACTGACTGTGGGCCCACTGTGATGTAATGCGTCATAAATCCACGCCGTCCATCCGTTTCACGAAGAAGTTTTTAATGATGGGCGTCCAATCAACACAGCTTTGAGATTTGGGTCTGCTGCATTTTTTTTGGGTCATATATTAAAATAATATGGCAAAACGAATGGACGGTGTGGATGTAAGACACATACATCAAGGTGGGCCTACAGTCAGGGATCCACCGAAGCCGCCGCCTCCGTTTTCATAGATATGTTACTGTTCATCAGCGTGCAGCTTCCTGTGCATGCGGGGATATAAAACTTCAAATGATCCAAGCCGTCAATATCATGGGCCATATTGCGGAAAATTAAAATATAGTCACATATTAGTTTAATCCTTCGACGGTCCACTATTTTTCTTTGAATATGAACCTTTATGGGCCATTAACATAAAAGTTATATATTTAAATTAAAAAAATTTCTAGACAGCCTATATCACCCATGTCTATCATCAGATCAACGGTTTAGATCAGCTACATATGACCAAAGATGTACGGAATTATGTGCGTCAGCAAACTGTTTGTTTGCTGTCGAGCAAGACCGTATAATTCTTCAGAACTGGTTGGAGCAGGTATGGACAAACTACTCCTGATGCCGATTGCCTACAACCGGGAATTGCATAGAATTCCTGCAACCCCAAGCACTGTGGGCCCCACTGTGATGTTTATAATATATCCACGCCGTCCATCCGTTTCTCCTAGTTCATTTTGTGTTGTCGTCCTAAAACCAAGGATATCTAGAACTCAAGTAGGACACAGCAGAGGAAAACGTAGGGATGGAAATGTCCACCGTTGAAACCTTTATGGGACCCGCTGTAAAGTTCAGATGCCATCTGACGAGTTTCATAAGGTGATTCTTACCTGGTTGAACGCAAAAGGAAATGTTATCCTGATCCAAAAATTTTGTGGCCAGCAAGAAGGTTTCAACGGTGGCCGTTTACATCCTCACTGTTTCCTATGGTTGGACCCACTCGAGTTTTGAATCTAACTCATGTTAAGGTTAATGTTTTAAAATGTGATGAAGAAACGGATGGACGGACTGGATATAATAAAAACATCACGGTGGGCCCCACAGTTCTTGAGGTCGTAGGAATCCGTTGAAACCGCCTGTTGCATGCAATCCACGTCCGTTTCAGCGACCGACAACGACTGGTTAGTTGGCGGCTCCACTGGGTACATGCAATAATCATAGTGCGCCGCACCTGATGAACGGTCCCTATCTCTGACACGTGTCGAAGGATGGATCATGAACTGAGGGAATCTAACTGAACTGAACAATCATAATTCATAACAATCTCGGCTTTTCCCATCAGATGGACGGTTAAAAAGCATTCAACGGTCCAAACCAAACAAAAGATGTCCTTGAAACAGACATCAGAACCGTACAATTGATTTCCTTTCCTTTTCACGGTCTGGATTGGCGTACAATGCCAAAATAGAAACGAAGCACGTGCTTGTTTGAACAAACCCACGTGCAAGCCCCTTATAAAGAGTATTAGGATCGTCCGGCATACCTGATCTTTTGAACCGTTGTTTTTATATGGTGGGGCCCACTGGATGAACAGATCACCACACGTGGCCCATGTGAGCAGGGGCTTACAAAACTGGGTCCAATCAGGCAGGATGGAGTCTGTAGTGGCTTGATAAGGGCGAGAGGCCTGCGCTTTAACACACGTGTGCAGATTTGTATGATGATCAGAACCAAGCATCCTGTGATCTCATCCGTTGATGGGTCGGTAAAAAATAATTCTTCTGTTGGTGCATCTTAACCTTAGATTAAATGGGCCTTCTATCACGTATTGAGAGTCGTTGATTGTTGTCGTAGTGTTCATTTGTATATTGCCGAATTATGATCTAGAATCTTCCAAACATTGTGATTTTTGGGTCATGGCTCATTCACGATTGAAAATAGTAATTTGACGGTTTTGATTTCATCCACGTATGCCACGTGTAGAGGATACAAGGGCGCATGGAAAATGCTGAATCTGGTCCGTGGGAACAGCAGGTTCTCTCTGATTGAGGGCGACACGCACCAGCCACGTGGAAGAGATGAGGCTTTGCTAATTCCACACGCGTGGGAGCTCCTGGCTGTCCCAACGCAGGCACATGTGCAGATATCGAATATGTCGATTGATCTGAACCTTCCATCAGGTGAAATACATGATCTTATGTCCTTAAAATGAAGCAATCTCACAGTCAGGTGGGCTATAGTATGCAAAACAAATGGACGGCCTGAAAAGAATCGTTTCAGCTGTCAGTAGCTTTTTACATCATGGCCCACCCTGAAGTGAAATTCTCTGATTTTTTTTTTAATCCAAAGACTCAAAATCTATTCCAGGAAGATGGGAAGCTCAGATCTCGCACTTATGTCGATGAGCAGGGCCCCACAAGCGTGTGGAATTCGGTATTTCACGTCAGGAACGCCGAGGCGTATCGGATTCGGTGCGGACCCGGCCTCACCCTACCGTGGGGCCCACCTTGATGTATGAAATATGTATATCCACGCCATCCATCCGTTTTTTCATATCATTTTAGTGCATGACCCCAAAAATGAAGCAGATCCAAATCTCAGGTGGACCATATTAGAAGAAACAGTAGCGATTGAATATTCCACCGTTAAAAACTTCCTAGGGCCTACGGTAGTGCTTATCTGCACATCCAACCTGTTGATAAGGTGATAAAAACCTGGATGAAGGGGGAAAAACAAATATCGACTTGATCTAAAACATTTGTGCCCCATTAGAAACTTTTAACGGTCAATCACCACCTGATTCACCTGAGATTTGGATTTACTTGAGCAATTGTGGGCCCGAGAAGACTGAGCGCACTACCGCTCATCCGATACATACATCAAGGTGGGCCTCACAGTGGTGTGGGGAGCTGCTTTGATGGATCACTGATTGTGGGGCCCACCATGTTCAATTCCCTTACATCCACTATGTCCATCCGTCTTGATAGCTCATTTTTGGGGCATGAAGATTCAAAAAATGAAGCAGATCCAAATCTCAGGTGGACCACGCCACAAGTAATAATGGTGATTGACCATTAAAAGCTTCTCAACAGATAGGATGGCAAATAGACATTCACGTGGCCCCTTAGAAGTTAAAAAAAAAAAAAAAAAGGTTATTCAATCACCAATAATCTTTCTTGTGGTGTGGTACATCTAAGATTTGGATCTGCCCAGCGTAGATGTTAGGGGCGCTATTTGGCTGGTGACGGTGCCACTAGTTTGGTGGCTAATGGTCGGTGCCCTGTGGGCCCCACCGTGTTTTATCCACGCCGTTCGTCCATTTTCGAGATTATTTTAGGGCTTGATCCGGAGAATAAAGCAGATCTAAATCTTAGGTGGGCCGCACCATAGGAAAACAGTAGTGATTTACTGTCCACCATTAAAAACCTCCTAATGTCCTCTGTAATGTTTATTTGATATCGAATCTATTGGTTAGGTTATTTAGACTTTGACGAAGGGAAAAAAAGAAATATCAGCAACATCCAAAACTTTTGTGGCCCTGGGAAGTTTTTAATGGTGGGCGTTCAATCAACAACATTTCCTATGATGTTGTACACATGAGATTTGGATTTACCTTATTTTTAGGCTTATAACATTAAATGAACTGGAAAATGGATGGACGACGTGGATGAAGCCCATACATCTATGGAGCCTGGGGTCGTAATCAGTCAGGGTCATAACCTGCCATTTGAAAAAATGCGGGATTGATTTCATGTCTTTCATCGGTTTACCTATTACACGGGTATAGTTTAAAGAGTGCTGTATATAACTAGAGTTGCTACTAGCTAATTACATCGAATCTACAGTTAGCAATACCTCATAGAAACATTTAAGAACTGAGATCCAAGAATTTCAAATCATAAGATGACTCTTTGATCTACATTCAAATATTTGAAGTGAGGACCGCAGTTATAGAGAAGGAAGGTATTAGGCATCTACTCTGCTCATACAAATGTACGATATCTTCTTCACAAGATTAAACAAATTTCGAAGATTAGTTCTGATTTTTGCACATTGATGATTTGTAGTGTGTGTGAAATGTCATGTTTAATGTATTATCGTTACCTAGTAGTGTCTTGGGCAAGACGCGTTGCCTTGACTCACGTACCAGATGAGCAGAATAACCAATCAACCTGAGTTTTTAATGGGCAAAATCCAAAAAGCTCAGCAAGCCTCAGAGCATATACTCAAGCTGACTGTGTGAAATGTTATATATGAATGCTATAGATGAGATGAGTATGATGGTTGAGAAAGGAATAGGTATTGCACAATGTTAATGCATGATTGGATGAAATTGATTAAGGATTGGATAGTTGGATGGACGGTAGTATCGCAAGGATTAACTCGAGTGGCTTGGGTGCAAAATTGATTGACTCAAAAAGCCAAGGCTAGGGCTGATTAGACCAGACCAAGACTAGGCTTACTTCCTCACTCTCACACTCCTTGGGGGGGTGAAGAGGCTCTCTCTCACTTGGTTTTAGTTTGTTGTAGATTTTTGTAGTTGATTAGAAATGAGGAAGAGGGGGCTATTTATAGCTTCTTAGTCGATTTTCTTGTGTTACAAAGGGATTGAATGGCTAAGATTTGAGATTGCAACATGGCATCGTCTCATGAGTTGGATGGGATGGTAAAAGTATGAATTTTGGAAAAAAGGGAAGGGTATCAAAGTCGATTTACAAAAGCACACGAATAGAGATTGCAAGAGTACACCACTTGTGCGAGAATTTGCATTTCTGGCAGGGGATTTGCCATGTGGCTGGTGGCAGGTTAACCACCACCGGACTTACAAAAGCCCCCCTCCCCCCCCCCACCCCCACCCCCAATCGCATGACTCCCTCACATGTGTGGGGGATCCTTTCGTAAATATTTTAAGCTGTTGTGCCCTTTACAGACTCCTTTTGTGCTTAGGTTTTGGGCTTGATTAAGTCCTAGTTCAGGGTTTAACTAGGTGGGTTGACTGGGTAGGTTTGATCGGCTAGGCTAACTAGGTGTGTTGACTCATCAGGTTAACCAACTAAGCTAGAGTTCCCTAAGATTTGGATTTAGGTTTGGCTAAGGTTTGGATTTAGGGTTTGGATCAAGATTTAGGTTTAGATTAGGGTTTAAGGTTAGGGCTCGAATCAGGGTTTAGGTTGCATTCGAACCGTCCAATCCTATTAGCTTATCTCCCTTGGCATGGGGTGTTTACAACATCGTGATGGGGCCCACAGAGAACATACCACTAGCCCTGAGCACAGTTTGGATGGATCCCTAATCATGGGACCCATTGTGATGCATTTTCCTTACATCCACACTGTCCATCCATTTTGACGACTCATTTTCGGGCATGATCCAAAAAAATGATGCATATCCAAATCTTAAGTAGACCATACCACAAGAAATAGTCATGATTGAATCCCTACCATTAAAAATTTCATGCGGGCACTGGAATGTTTATTGGCCATCAACCCGCTCATAAGGTCAACAAAACTTGAATAAAGAGACCACACAAATATCAGCTTGATCCAAAACTTTTGTGGCTGACTTTTAAGTTTTTAATAGTTGATTACCACTATTTCCTATATTATGGTCCACCATCATTTTTGAGATCATGCCCTAAAATGAGTTTTTTCAAAATGGATGAACAGCATGGATTTAAGTAACATGCATCAAGGTAGGCCCCATGGTCAGGGCTCCAACCCACCTCCAGTGGATCCGGGGATCCTCACCCACTAGCCATTTGCTAGTGGCAGGGTCACTAGCCAATCCTCGTCCAAATGTAAGGCAGATACATCATAGTGGGCTCCACAGTCAGGGACCCACCGAAGCTGCACCTATTAGGCGCGGCCCGGCCTCACCCAACATGGTGCAGCCTAACCATAAGGGCCACCTTGATGTATGTGTAGTATATCCATGCTGTCAATCTATTTTTTTGGATCGTTTTAGGACATCAGACAAAAAAAAATAAAGCAAATCCAAATGTCCGGTGGACCACTTTATAGGAAATATTGGTGATTTTAAAAACTTATTCCGGAACATTACGGGCTCCAAGAAATTTGTAATGGTAGCCGTTCAATCTCCGATGTTTCCTGTAGTGTGGTCCACCTTACCTTTTGTTATCTGTTTCATTTTTGGGTTCATACCTTGAAATGAGCTAAGAAAGCAAATGAACAGCGTGGATATACTACAAATACATCAAGATGGTCCCCACAGTCAGGGCCGCACCTAATCTGCTTCCTGGCAAAAGATGTGGGGAGATCGTGACACACGTGCCAAAATTACATGCGTGTTCGAGATCTGTGCCAACTGTGAACTTGATCGGCCTTATCAGCTTGACCACGTGGCACAAGGGAAATGGATTGTTGGAAAAAAATCCACCGACGGCCAATATCTAATGCACGTGTGTGGCCTACCCCATGATTGGACTGGCCCTCGATTTCGAAATTTTCCTGTTAGAAAGAGAGCCCACTTGATTATATGGTGGAGACTGATAGTGCTGTATAAACATCTGCAATGGGACAAAGGAGGAAAAAGAATGTGGGTCAACCGTAATGTATGTGTTTCATCCACTCCGTACATCCGTTTTTCCAGCTAATTTTAGGGCATGAGCCCAAAAATGAAGTAGATCACAAGCTCAAGTGGACCACACCGCAGGAAAGAGTGGTGAATGAACGCCTGCCACTTTAAAACTTCTTGGGTCCATGAAAGTTTTAGATCAATCTATATTTTTGTTTCCTATTCATCCATGTCTTTGTGACCTTACTAGCAGGTTTGATGGCAAATAGACAATACGGTAGGCTCTAGGAAGTTTTTAAGGGTGGTGTGGTGTTCAATCAAGATCTTCCTTATCGTGTGGTCCACCTAAGATTTGGATATGCTTCATTTTTTGGGCTTATTCCCTAAAATGAGCCAGTAAAAACTGATGGATGGCATGGATATACAGCACATACATCAAGGTGAGACCCATGGTCATCGCCTCACCGAAGTTTGTGTTTCCTAGCGCTCGTCTCTCACCGTGATGTATATGTTCTATATCTATGCGGTCCAAATTATTGTAAAGCATGAATTATAAAAAGAGAAATTTTCGACTGTAAACCTCTCTTTTGACCATTATTTCCAGCTAAACCTCCAATAGTTTTGTTTCCAAAAATAAACTTCACTTGTACGGATGAGACATTTTCGGACTGAAATACCCCTGTTGTTAGGATTTATTCCTTCTAAAAAAAAAAACATATTTTCTTCTTGTTTTTCTCCTCTTTTACATTCAAAACTCTTTTTTTTTCTCTCATCTATAGCAAAAAAAGCTTCATCTCTTTAGTTTTGAGATCGGTTTTCACTTCATATTAATATTTTTCTATTTCTTCAACTCGTGTTTTATTGGAAACGAGGTTGTGGTGTGGACCAGATAAAAGCGAAGAATGTGAAATTTTTTTCTCAATGAATGCGTTTTTCTTTTTAATAATCAAGTAGGATCTTTGTTTTATCGCAATGTGTTTTTGCAATAATCGATCTCGTTAAATTTCAACGAGTATATTGATATTTCAAAGAGCATAGTGTAAATGTTAGGACATTCGAAGATTCGTGACGGCTGTGCTCTTTGAATTACTGTGCTCTTTGAATTTTACATTGTGCTCTTTGAATTTTACATTGTGCTCTTTGGATTTTACAGTGTGCTCGTTGAATTATATCTATGCTCTTTGAAATTCACCGCGATCGCGGTCAATTTCAATGAGATCGCGGTGAAATTGACCGATCTCGTTGAAATTCACCAGGATCGCGTTGAAATTGAACGCGATCTCCCATTTCAACATTTCAAGTTTACATTGGCATTTCTACAAATAGTTTGTATGCCAAGGTTAACGAATAATCTTAAAACGAAAATCATTCCCAAATATTCAAACGAACCCAACCTAAAACGAAAATCACCCCCAAACATTCCTAAAACATACCTTTCCGTAGCCTCTTGGACGGAGAAGCCATAAAAACCGTTGACAATTGAAGATATATGAACGAAGATGAAGATGAAGATGAAGATGAGATGAAAATTATGTGTCTTGTTGATTTTCAACGAGATCAACTTAACAAGATCGCGGTGAATTTCAAAACGAACAGGGGCACTTTGGTCAGAAAAATAATGGAACTTTACTTTTGGAAAGAAAAGTATTGGAGGTTTAGCTGGGAATAATGGTCAAAAGAGAGGTTTACAGTCGGAAATTTCTATTATAAAAATGAAGTAGATCCAAATATCAAGTAGATGACAACCATAGGAAACAGTGGTGATTGAACACCCACCTTTAAAAGCTTCCTAAGGCCTACCATAACGTTTATTTTGCTCCCCAACCTGTTGATAAGATGACAGACCTGGATGAAGGGAAAATAAATATTAGCTAGATCTAAAACTTTTGTGCCCTAGGAAGTTTTTAATGGTGGGCATCCAATCACCACTATTAGGGCTCTCAATGGGCCAGGCTTGGGGTTGGTCTTTGTTGGGTGTGTTTCACACAAACCTTTGGATCTCGCCCCCCAATACGCTAGAATTATGGACTATGATAATGTAATGATCAAGAATAAACATTCAACCACACGACACAAGGAGTTTTTAAGTGGAAAACCCTCGAAAGAGGTAAAAACCACGGGACCTAGTACAGATCAACAATCCACTATTTTAAAGAACTGTTACAACCGATCACAAGCACACACCGCTTGGATCAAACCTACTTCACCCACTCAGGGATGGATAAACAACAAGAGAATAACAAGAGTAAAGCGATCTCACCGATCTCGAGGATGTAGAAGCGCCGAGACGATGGTTGCGCAGAAGAACTCATCTTCAAGCAGCTTCTTCCTTCTACAAGCTTCCTCTCTCTCTCTCTCTCTCTCTCTCTCTCTCTCTCTCTCACCTTGGACGTGCAAACACACTAATGGGATGCCATAATCTCGATTTGGAACTCCTTAAGTAGGAAATCGAAAAAATTAGAGCCTAAATAGAAAACTGCATACAAGCAGTCCGCGTAGGGTCGAGCGTCCGCCCAGGCCAAAACCGATCCAGCGAGAAAACCATAGAAAAAGTGAATATCGGGTGCCCGGACCAACATGGTCGGGCGCTCGATCACCAGACCGCCGGGGCGCCCGACTGTTGTGAAATAGTCCAGTAAAAAAGCTTTCATCCAGGTGATTTTCGGTCGCCCGACTAGGTTTGGTCAGGGCGCCTGACCACATCCAAGCTGCACTACTTCTCCTCTGAACTGAGGAGGAAAATCTCATCAAATCTCTCCCTTTCCGACTCAGGAGAAATTCACCTTCTTCAAGCCTAGTCAGGTTTCTACGAACTTCAAACTTGCCCTTGATCAAAGCCTTGATCATCATGTCTGACCCGTTATCGTCCGTGTGGACCTTCTCAAGCTGTAGCACCTTCTGTTCCAAAGTATCCTTGATCTAGTGATACCGAATCTCTATGTGCTTCGACTTGGAATGCTGACTTGGATTCTTATTCAAGTGTATAGCACTTTGGCTATCACAATAGATCACATGCTCCTCCTACTTCAGGCTGAGTTTCTGTAGGAACCTCTTCATTCAAAGCATCTCTTTGCATGCTTCTATGACCGCGATGTACTCGGCCTCTGTCGTTGACAATGCTACGACCTTCTATAGCTTGCTCTGCTAAGAGACCGTTCCCCCTGCAAATGTGAATATGAACCCCGATGTAGACTTCTTGGAGTCTATGTCACCTGCTATATCTGCATCTGTGTAGCCTTCTAACTCAGATTTTTCGTTACCATAGCATAGGCTCAACTTGGATGAGCCTCTCAGATACAGTAGTATCCACTTCACCGCTGCCCAATGTTATTTGTCATGATTGACAAGATACCGGGTAACAACACCAGCTGCATATGCTATGTCTGGGTGCGTACACACCATAACATACATCAAACTTCCTACCGCTGACGCGTAGGGTATCTTCCGCATCTCTTTCACTTCCGCCTTTGTCTTGGGACACTGTTTGTCGCTCAATTTGAAGTGACCATCCAGTGAAGCACTGACCGGCTTCTCTGCAATCATGTTGAACCGCTCTAGAACTTTCTCAATGTACTGCTCTTGTGACAGCCAAAGCTTTCTGCTACTTCTATTACGGGTTATCTCAATTCCTAGGATCTGTTTGGCCGGGCCCAAGTCTTTCATTGCAAACGACTTGCCCAACTCATGTGTTTAGCCTGTAAATCTTCGTTATGTCTTTTCTTATATGAGCATGTCATCAACGTACAATAGCAGAACTAAGAAATCACCATCTCAGAACTTGCGTGTGAACACACAGTGTTCTGACTTTGTTCTATCATATCCATACTTTAACATGAACGAGTCGAACATCTTGTACCATTACCTAGGAGCTTGTTTCAGCCAATAAAAGCTCTTCCTAAGCCTATACACCATATGCTCTTTGCCCTTGACTTCGAACCCCTCTAGTTGGCGCATGTAGATCTCTTCTTCCAGGTCACCATGGAGGAAAGCAGTTTTGACATCTAACTGCTCTATCTCCAGATCCATGCTAGCCGCTAACCCAAGCAACATCCGTATAGATGTCATCTTTACCACTGGTGAGAATATCTTCTTGAAGTCTATTCCTTTTCTCTGACCAAACCCTTTCACCACAAGTCTGGCCTTGTACCTTGTCTGTGAATTCTTCTGTTCATTCTTCTTTCTGAACACCCACTTGTTGCTTAGAGCTTTCTTGCCGTTAGACAATTTCACCATATCATAGGTGTAGTTCTTATGCAAGGATTCCATCTCCTCTTGCATAACTTCCAACCACTCCTCCTTATGCTCGTCGGCTAGGGCCTCAGAATAATCTTCTGGCTCTCCCCCATCAATGAGCATAATGTACTCATGCAGCGAGTACTTCTTGGATGGATGGATGTCCCTTGATGTCATCCTCACCTGTGGCTCAACAGGTGGATCAAGTTAGGGCTGCTCCCCCTGTTCATTTTCTGTAAGGACTCCCTCATCCTCTGTACCTTACTGTACTCCCCCATCATCAAGCACCACGGGAGGAGTAATCGGATCCATGTCTTATAGTTCACCTGAACTGGGTTGGGTCTTCTCTGGCTTTTCAATGTCTTCTATACACTGATCTTCAATGAAAACCACATCTCTGCTCCTGACGAGCTTCTTCTCGATCGGATCTCACAACCTGTAACCAAACTTTTCATCACCATAGCCTAAGAACACACATTGCCTGATCTTTGTATCGAGTTTGGACCTTTCGTCCTTTAGTACGTGAACGGATGCCCTGCATCCAAACACCCTGAGATGACTATACGATGGATCACTTCCAGTCCACACCTTCTCAGTTACTTCTCCATTCAACGGGGTTGATGGAAACCTATTTATCAAATAAACCGCCGTGTGCATTGCTTCTCCCAGAACATGTTGGGCAACTTTGCATAGGATAACGTGTATCTGATTCTCTCTACAATGGTGCGATTCATTCGCTCAGCCACACCATTGTGCTGGGGGTCTTGGGAACCATCTGTTCATGTCGTGTATACCAGTGACTTCTAATACTCGTGGAAGTCACCTATGTATTCACCACCATTGTCAGTGCGGATGCACTTCAATGATCTGCCTGTCTCTCTCTTGACCATAGCATGAAACAATTTAAACACACCAAAGACCTCGTCCTTGGATTTCAAAGCATACACCCAAACCCTCCTAAATGCATCATCTATAAAAGTGACAAAATACAATGCCCCACTCAAGGTTTTTGTCCTCATACGACCACAAACATCAGAACAAACCAAATATAATACATGTACTTTATTAATATGAGAAACAGTTTTAACAAAAGAAACTCTATGCTGTTTCCCAGATAAACAATCAATACAGGTTTTGAGAGGTATACCTGTCATGTCTAGAAGGAGCCACTTCTTTGCTAGTAGCTGAATCCCTTTTTCACTCATATGGCCTAGACGCTTGTGCCACATGTCAGTAGCTGAATCTTCCGCTGCGTTCAACCCACCCTTGCATACACTGACACTAGCCTTGTAAATGGTGCAACACTTCTTTCCTCTGGCAGCAATCAACGAATCCTTAATGAACTTCCAGCGCCCACCAACAAATCGGCTTTCATAGCCATCATCATCCAACATTCCTGTTGACATCAAGTTGAGGTGAAGGTCTGGAATGTGTCTCACATCTCTGAGGACCAATGTGTAGCTCACATCGGTCTTCACACAAATATACCGACCCCTACAATCTTTGAAACACCAGAATTTCTCATCTTCACTATCCCATAATCACCTGACTTGTAGCTTGTGAAGAAATTCCTGTATGGAGTCACATGAAACGAGGCTCCTGAGTCTATCACCCAGCCGGTGTCTTGACCCAAAGCCGTGAAACAAATATCATGATCTGTCGAAAGAATAACAACAACGTCACCATCTGAGGCGACCACAGTAGAATCCGATTCATCTTCCTTCTCCTTTCCTTTACCCTTATTATCACTCTTCTTCTTGTGACATTCATGCTTATAGTGACCCTTCTTGCCACAATTCCAGCATTTAACATCTTTCCTGGCAACTGACTTGGCTCTTGATTTATCTCGGGCCTTTCCGCCCTTTCTGTTCTTTTCTCTCTACCGATCTTGTGTTACAAGGGCCTCTTGTTGAGCAGGCTCTAGAGACTTCCTTCTTGTCTCCTCATTGAAGAGACAACCAGGTTACCTGTTCCATGGATACCTTTCTATTTGGCGTGGAGTTACTCAGAGACACCACCAATGTCTCCCAACTGTCAGACAATGAGCTAAGCAGTATCAAAGCCTGAAGTTCATTATCTAGGACCATCTTCATTGTGAGAGCTGGTTCAGTATGTTGCTGACCTCATGCATGTGTTCAGCCACAGAACCACCATATTTGAACTTGAGATTCACAAGTCGTCTTATCAGGAATATCTTATTGCCGGCTGTCTTCCTCTCATACAACCCTTGCAATTTCTGTCATAGGCTAGCGGCTGAGGTTTCCGTAGACACATGGTGGAATACGGAATCATCCAACCATTGTCTAATAAACCCCACCGCCTTTCGGTCCAACTTCTTCCAATCATCGTCAGGCATATCATTGATCTTCGCTGATATGCCTAAGATTGGAGCATATAGGTCATTGCAATAGAGCAGGTCCTCCATCTTAACCTTCCATATGGTCCAGTTAGAACCATTGAGGTTGATCATCCTTGATGAGCCACCTTCCATAATTCAGAACCAATCCCACTTCGTTCAAAGAACCTGAACTCTTTGATACCACTTTGTTGGGAGCGTTTCACACAAACCTTCGGATCTCACCCTCCAATATACTAGAATTATGGACTATGATAATGTAATGATCAAGAATAAACATTCAACCACACGACACAAAGGACTTTTTACATGGAAAACCCTTGAAAGAGGTAAAAACTACGGGACCTAGTCCATATCAACAATCCACTATCTCAGAGAATTGTTACAGCCGATCACAAGCACACACTGCTTGGATCAAACCTACTTCACCCACTCAGGGATGGATAAACAATAAGAGAATAATAAGAGTAAAGCGATCTTACCAATCCCGAGGACGTAGAAGTGTTGAGACTACGGTTGCGCAGAAGAACTCCTCTTCAAGCAACTTCTTCCTTCTACAAGCTTCCTTTTTCTCTCTTTTCTCTTTCTCTCTTCCTCTTTTTCTCTCTTTCTCACCTTGGACGTGCAAACACACTAATGAGATTTCCTAATCCTGATTTGAAACTCCTTAAGTAGGAAACCAGAGGAATTAGAGCCCAAATAGAAAACTGTGTACAAGCAGTCCGCGCAGGGTCGGGCGCCCGCCCAGGCCAAAACTGGTCCAGCGAGAAAACAATAGAAAAAGTGAATATCAGGCACTCGGACCAACATGGTCGGGCGCCCAGTCACCAGACCACTAGACGCCCGATTGTTGTGAAATAGTCCAGCAACAAAGCTTCCATCCTGGTGATTTTCGGCCACCCGACTAAGTTTGGTCCGGGTGCCCGACCACATCCAAGCTGCACTACTTCTCCTCTGAACTAAAGAGAAAAATCCCATCAGTCTTAGCCCGAATTTTGAACAGTATCAAGCCTGCCTAAAAAATATCAACTGGGTTTGGATCAGCTTCATTTTTGGGACCATGCCCTAAAATGAGGGGGGGAAATGGATGGATGGCATATATATGAAACACCGACATCAAGGTGGACCCCACATTATTTTAAGGAAAAATGGATGAATGGCATGGAAATGCCATACATGCGTAGTCACCAACTCGGCACTTTACTTTGACCAACTTATGCTAGGCAGTAGAACTCAAAACTAGAGTTGAGCATGAGCCAAGCTAGCTCAGTTAATTTGCTCGACTCGGCTCAAATAAGCTATTTGTTTTAGCTCAAAATAATTTCAAGCCAAGTTCGAGGCGACCCGAGCTTGACTCAACTCAGTTCGAAGCTTGGCTTGAACTTAATTTGTTTCAACTCGGCTTGACTCAGTTAGTTTTAAATACCTTCTATGTATATTGATCGATTCAAACACCCTAATCCTTACCCTTTTAAACAAAAATCACCTGAATCCTCTCTAATTTTTTATTTATTTTTTTGTTTTTTTTTTTTTTCTTGCTGAAGCCAACCCGTACTCAGCTCGAAAGCTCGAACTTGGCTTGAACTGAGTTACTATTGCTGACCGAACTGAGCCGAGCCAAACTCTAGCTCGGGTATGCAGCTGATCAAACCGAACCGACCTGCGCTAAGCTAGACTTAATCAGTTCGACATGTGAACAACTTTATTCAAAACGTAGGCGAACTGAAAACCCAAGTGGGAAAAGAGGGATAATGATTCCACCATTGAAACTTTATTGGAACCCATCGAAAGTTTTGGACCTTTTCTTTTTTTTTTTCCTTTCATTTTTTTTTTCTTTCACTAGACCTCACCTTAAGGAGCGGCTCAGTTCCTCACTTCCACATGAAGATTGCGGCTTCCACAAAAAGATTACTGTGGACCCAAGTAAGTTTTCGACAGCGGAGCAGATTACGTGTTACCCTTGCCTTGGGGCCACCTCGATGATTTGTTGTATATCCATACTGTCCATCCCTTTTTCCAGCCCATTTTGGGTTGAGGTCCCAAAAATTAAGTAGATGCACATATCAGGTGGACCACACCACAGGAAACAGTGGTGATTGAGTTCCTCACTATTGAAAATTCCAAAGGGCCCATGGTAAGGTTTTCTTAATGTTTATTTTCCATCCAACCTGTTGATAATGTCAAGAAGATCTTGATGAAGGGAAAACACAAAGATCAGCTTGATCCAAAACATTTGCAGCCCACAAAAAGTTATTAATGGCCATTCATCACTATTTCTAATGGTATGGTTTGCCTAAGATTTGGATCTTCTTAAGGTTTGGGATCACGTCCTAAAATGATATGGGAAAACAGATGGATGGCATGGAGATATAACAAATACATTAAGGTGGGCCCCACATGGTTTGGGTAACACCCACTAAGCTGTTACCCAGGCAACAACTAATCCGTCCGGCAACGTAGTTATCCTCATAGCTTTCCATGTTGTCAATGAGTATTACTATGTTCGGCCTGATTTGATTTTTGGGTTCACATCTTAGCATGAGTTGCTTGTGACAATAGACAGTAGATGTTGCACAAACATCATGTTTGACCCCACAAACTCTTTTAGGAGATGATCACTACAACAGCTATATGGTAGCGAATTTGTCCTGTCCCCACAGAAATTGGTCCAGGCAGAGGCTCTATATGGCTTATCATGATGTATGGGTTTTATCCACATTATTCATCATTTTTTCCAAATTATTTTAAGGTATGAACAAAAAAAATGAGGTAGATCCAAGGCTCAAGTGGACCACACCACATGAAGCAGTGATGATAACGATGCCACTGTTGAAACCTTCCTAGGGCCCACTGTGATATTTATTTGCCATCTAACCTATTCATAAGTCACACAAGCCTGGAAGAAGGGAAAACACAAATGTCAGCTTGATTTAAAAGTTTTGTGGCTCCCAAGAAAATTTTAATGGTGGGAATTCAATTCCCACTGTGTGGTCCACTTGAGCATTGGATCTGGCTCATTTTTGGGCTCAAATCCTAAAATGACTAAAAAAAATGGATAAACTTAGGGCTAAAAGGTCTATTCTTACGTGTTCCCTTATCCTAATAACTGCACCTGATTAACTGATTTGATGTATTATACACATGCACCATGGTGGCCCCACATAGAAACCTAAGGTTGGTGACCCTACATGCCCTTTGTTCCTTCTGGTGTGGCCCACTTGAGGTATGGATCTCATTGGTTTTTAGCCACTGGACGGAGCTTTGAGCTGGGCGACGGATTGGATGTCTTACACAAAACATTGAGGCCCCGAAGAGCTTAATGTTCTACGTGCTGCATGAAGGATTAGGCTTGCCTAACTACAGTCTACACATTGTCACGTGGAGAGTGTGGTGTGTGCTGCTTGAGTGTGCTGTGGGATGATCATGAATCAGATCCACCCTGTCCATTATATGCATGGCAGAAATTTTCTCCATGAATCCTGAAAATCAGTCCAATTCACGACTAATGGGGGCCTCGCCATAAGGATCAGTGTTATATCATTACCTAAAGCCTCTAAATTCCGTAGTGTGGCAATGTGTGTTGGGATGTCATGATTTTTGGAGCATCTCTTCATTCTAGGCCACATTAGAATGATGAATAGGTTGAATGGCATATGTGACACCATGTTGAACGGTTATGTTCATGGTAGTCACGACAGGGATGGCATGTATCTCCCACATATGTGCTTGATTGGGACGACTGAGAGCGAAAAGAGTTACGTTAGCGAAATTGTTCATTTGAAAATGTTCAATAAGGCCACACATATGGTGTGGGATCGATGACTTGTAGCAAATGCAATCTGAATTGTCCAATTGTAGCTGCCACTGTGAATAAGTATATTCAATGTCTCACTTGATGAATGTACTTGATCTTTTGCATGTTTAAATGACACTTAAAAAGAAGGTACTTTATGTCTAAGATGAACTTAGAGTTAAAGTTTACACAAGTGATCCAAAATATGAAAAACATGCATCATAAAAAAACAAGAAGATGAGGAGGTTATTTAATGCCTTGTAGCAACTCATGATAACAACTTTATAGCCATTACTGCAAATAACAGTCAATGTGATTTAGATTCTTTGCAAATCTGGGCCAATTTCTCCTTAGTACTTTACTGCTAGTCACCAAATAGTATCCAATTAGTCTGATAATGAGAAACAAGTTTAAAAATTTCGTATGATTATAATGGACATCAAACATAATCATCAATGGTGTAGCTTCTATACATGCCCATTTTCATTCACTGGTAGAGCCCAAATTCTCAATACAAACTCAGCTACCATTATAAGTAAAATCTAAAAGTTACCAGAATAAAAAATGGATGCATGAGTAACTAAATTGACTTGCAAAATGTGTAATACGATCTTCAATGCCATGGAGAGAATAGGAATGAAAATTTTGAAATTTGCTCAATTTGTGTTGCTTCGTTTCAATTGATTGATTCCAACTGCAAAATGGACACCGTCTGGACATTAGTGTTGATAATGACCCTACCATTTTCTTCCTCTGTATCCAATTTGATTTACCGGTGTTTGGCTGAGAGGGAGAGCTAGAATGTCAATATCTATTGAAAAGGATCACTGATATTGAAGAACTATGGTCATCCAAACCTCACCTAACTTATTAGTTCCTTCCAATATCCCAAGCAAATGTATGAAAAAAAAAACATTAATTATACAATTAAAAAGTCTTTTCGAATGTAAAATGCTAAATTTATAAGCATTGATGATAAATAAAAAATGAGTATCTGGTAACCTTCCAATATCCCAACCAAATATGCTAAAAAACCCATTAATTATACCCTTAAAATGTATCCTGCACCACTAAATTTATAAGCATGGATTATAAATAAAAAATGAGTCTCTGAGTAACTTCTATTATGACATGCTGTACATGAAATAGTCGTGATGCAGCATGGACATTCTGTACATGAAATAGTTGTGATGCAACATGGACATGCATGTCAGATGAGATTTTCATCCATCACTGAAGGGCATGCACATGTGTGAACATGTAACAAGTGTGTGATACTGAGCTTTTTCATGTGATTGGAAGCAATGCTCAAATCTTTCTTCCCTCAAAAATTGAGGTTTCACTCAGTTGGGCCACATTGTATAAAGTCGATTAACGGTTTAAAATAAAGATGGTAGCTGACCCGCTTATTAACGGTTTAATTGAAAAATCCTAACCGGCTGATTGATGGAACTTCCCTATGTGGGTCATTTATAACTTTTGTCTTTTGGAATCCATTTGAATGCCACAGAATTTGGATTGTCCACACCATTATTTTTATTATTACGGCCGTCCACAATTTTAAATATGAAAACGAACGGTTCAGATCTAGTTCATGGTTCGCACGTGCATAGAAATGGCATGCAATTGCAGTACCTCCAATGCCCTCAGAGTCACTTGACGAGGACCCCTTCTACGTAGGAACAGAACATGCTCTTCAAGCCACACGTGTGTAAGATATGGATCATTGATGGATTGAAAGAAATTGGACCATTAAAAGAAGGTTGATAAATCAATAGAAAAAAAAAAAAAAAAAAAATTCCTCCGACGGCTTGGCTACCATCATCAGAACCGTCCAATTCTTAGAGAACCAACTGTCAACACGGGTCCACTAGATGAGTCATCTAGAATTATTACACGTGTTGCCTACCAATAAAAAATGTTTTGGATGTCAAGGGAGGTGATAGATGTTTTGGGCTGAGTAACATAAAGCTGAATAAGCCTGTACAGACGGACCCATCCTGTTCGATTCCAAGTACGAGGATTGTATCCTACCCATACCAGGACCGACTCAATCGTCACAGGGGCTTTGTGGGGCCCACCATGATGTATGCTTTTTTATCCGCTTCGTTCATAAATTTTAATAGATCATTTTAAGGCATGAGCCAAAAAAGAGACAGATTCAAGGCTCAAGTGGACCACACCACAAGAAGCAGTGGTGATAATTAATGACATTACTATTGAAACCTTCCTAGGGCCCACTGTTATGTTTATTTGCCATCCAACTTGTTCATAAAGTCATACAAACATTGACTAAGGGAGAACATAAATATCAGCTTGATTAAGTAGGCGTTCAATCCCTAATTATTTCCCGTGGTGTGGTCTACTTCAGCTTTGGTTTTGCCTCTTTTTGGCAGGGGGTAGGACAATCAGCATTATTGAAAGTTGTTTGGTGGGGTACTGGCCCCTCTTTGACAAAAACCCTTCAGCCAATCAAATCATGCCACTTGTGCCTACACCGACATCATACAAGTAGGGGCAATACCAATCCATGTATCGACATGGATTGCATGGTGTGGCACCACCAATCTCAGTGGTGTTTTGACATGGCAAAGTTCTATGGCCCCCCAATAATGTGTATTACAACTACATCATCTAAAACTAGAGATTTTTTTTTTTTTGTTCCTCTCCTCTCCTTATATCAATTTTTTTTCAAGCAAACTCATCTTATCATAATCTTTCTAAAGAAAAGAGCTCATCAAGCAAACTCATCTTATTATAATCTTTCTAAATAAAAGAGCTCATCTTCTCAAAGTAGAGTTTTTCCTTATCTCTTTTCTTTCTTTCTATTTGTTTCTTAACAAAAGACTATCTAAATAAAATCTTTAAAAAAAAAGCCCATTTTTTAAAAGATGAATATTTGTAATATTTTCCATCTAATTTCCTCTTATTATCTTTCCTAACAATCCCAATTTAATATTATAAGTAAAAAGAAAAAGTACCTATTTTTCTGAGGGAGAAATTTTTGCTAGAGAGTTTGACAAAAAGTAAAGATAAAAAAAAAAAGGTACATGTGGGTAGAAATTAGAAAAGGTGGTTATGAATATTTACGTATAATAAAAAGACAAAGTGTCATTTTATATATAAAAGAATAATGTTTTGAAAAGTGATGCTATGGCTAAAGCTGCACACGAGCCGAGTTCAAGCTGAGCTTAGCTTGATCAGTGGCTCATGGAGCTTGAGCTTGGCTTGGCTTAGCTTGAGCATCAAGCTCAAAATAGCTGCTTGAGCTTGGCTTGCTAGTCGAGCTGATCGAGCTTTGTTCGAACCAAGCCGATCGAGCTCTATCGAGATAAGCCGAGCTTTGTCTTTTTTTATCTTTTTTTTCTTTTTTTAATTTATAGAGCAGCCAAAGGCCCCAACTGGCCTAACCCGCTAACCGACCAACCCCAACCCCAAGAAGCAGCGAGCCTCACTCGCATGATGGGAAAGACTCGAATCCTCTTTCTAAACTCAATCCTTTCCTTGATCTAACGGTGACATTGTTGTGCACAGGTGAAATTCTCTCTCTAGAGAGAGAGGGAGGAATGCTCACCTATGCACTAATTCACACTAGTTGTCATGGGAATTCGTAAGCACTTTTTGAGGGCTCATCACACATGATGTGAGCCCAAAATTCAACCTGTTCACATAATGTAGAGCCATAAAAAAATCCCTAGGGGCCCAACTTTCAACTTGATCCAAAACTCTAGTGGGCTCTAGCAGAGAGAGAGAGAGAGAGAGGCAAATCAAGGGAGGAAAATATATCCTTTTTCGATGGCCCACCGAAGTTCTGGACCAAGTTGAAAGTTGGGCCCTGTGGATTTTTTGAGGTGTTGCATCTCATGGACGGCTCAGATGTTGAGTTCACATCATGTGTGATGAGCCCTCAAAAAGTGCTCATGAGTTCTCATGAGAACTTGTGCCGATGTGAGCATTCCGTCTCTCTCTCTCTCTTCATGGGAAGCTCCCATGAGGTCAAGCTCTGTGGGCCTCACCATGATGTGTGCCAAACATATCCACACCGTGAATTTAGTAGGCACCCTCTAAGTTATGGGATGTACAGTGAGCCATACCATCCAAAATCATGTGAAGACATGCCTAAAACGTCTAAAATGACTTGGTGGGGCCCAACTGATTTTGGATACGGCTGAAAATTGGTATGGCCTCTCATTCAAGTAGGACACACACAATGTATGGGCTAGATGTGTGATCCACATCTCAGTGGGGCCAATGAACGGTCATGAAAGTTTTAATGGGCGGATAAACCTTCTAACTGTTGTATGTGGTGTGGCCTACCTGAGTCATGGATTGACCTTATTTTTTAGGTGGTGGCCTGACTAATGGGGTAGATGTGTGATACACATCCCGGTGGGGCTCACAGAGCTCGACTTATATATATATATATATATATATATATATATATATATATATATATATATATATGGCTCCTCTATCGCAAGTGTGCCAAGTTAGCATGCATGTGTGTGGCGACCGATAGTGCTGTGTATACATCTGCAATAGTGCAATGGAACTGCTTCGGAGGAACAGGATGGAAGGACTGTGGGTCAACCGTGATATATGTGTTTCATCCAGCCGTCCATCCGTTTTGCCAGATAATTTTAGAGCATGAGCCCAAAAGTAAAGTAGATCACAAGCTCAACTGGACCACACCATAGGAAAGAGTGGTGATTGAATGCCCATAATTAAAAACTTCTTGGGGTCCATGAAAGTTTTAGATCGAGCTGGTATTTTTGTTTCCCCTCCATCCAGGTCTTTGTGACCTTATCAACACGTTGGATGGAAAATAGACATTTAAGGGGGCCCTAGGAAGTTTTCAATGGTGGTGCTCAGCCAGCACTTTCCTATGGTGTGGTCCACATGAGATTTTGATATGCTTTTTTTTTTTTTTTTTTGGGCTCATGTCCTAGAATGAGCTGAAAAAACTGATGGATGGCATGGATATACAACACATACATTAAGGTGAGACCCATGGTCAGGCCTCACCAAAGTTGGTGTTTCCCGACCTCACTGAATGCACTCATCCCTTGCCTTGATGTATAGCGGTCCAACGTTGTCAGCTCATTTAGGTCATGAGTTTAAAAATGAAGTAGATCCAAATTTCAAGCAGATGACAGGACAAGAAACAGTGGTGATTGAACACCCACCACTAAAAACTCCCTAAGACCTACCATAATGTGTATTTGCCCTCCAACTTGTTGATAAGGTCAACAACCCTGGATGAACAGAAATAAAATAAAATAAAATAATCAGCTTGATCTAAAACTTTTGTGGCACCCAAGAAGTTTTTATAATGGTGGGCATTCAAACACCACCATTTCTTGTTGTATAGTCCGAAAAAAATATCAGCTAGATTTGGATTAGCTTCATTTTTGGGCCCATCCCTAAAATGTATGGATGGCATGGAAATGCAATACATTCATTCACTTTATTTTGGCCAGCTCATGCCAGGACAGAGAACTAAAAAATTAGGCCAATTTAAAAATCAATGACTATTACTTGGTTTGGCCTGATTTGATTTTTGGGTTCATATCTTAACATAGTTGCTTTGTAACAACGGACAAAGTAGATGGTTTTTTTTTTACACTCACACCTACAGTGGAATTTCAACACAATGGGTACTTGAACCCATAACCTCATGTACCAAGGCATGATAAGAGCCTTAATGGACAAAGTAGATGTTGCACAAACATCATGCTTGCCTCTAAAGCTTCTTTTAAAGAGGGCTCGCTACAGCAGCTATGGTAGGAAATTAGTGTCATAACCCTCCACTGTCGCGCGCGACCAAAAGAAAAACAAAAAATTACCAACAAACACCCTATGTTGGTTATATAATTATGCTTATTCACCAATTAATTAAATAATTATAATTATACCCTAAGAATTTTACAATACCTATGGAAGCTCCCACAATTCATCCTAACCGCACATAAATTGGACCAGGGTGAAGGCTCTATAGAGCCATTAGATGTATGGGTTTTTCCAAAATTTTGAGGGTATAAGCTAAAAAATAAGGCAAATCCAAGGCTCAAGAGGACCACACCATAGGAACAACGGTGATAATAATGGCACCATTGAAACCTTCCTAACGCCTACTATGATGTTTGTTTGCCATCTGATCTATTCATAAGGTCACAAGAACCTAGATGAAGGAAAGAAACAAATGTGAGCTAGATCCAGAATTTTTGTGGCCTTTCAAGAAGTTTTTAATGGTGGGCATTCAATCTTCATTGTGCGGTCCACTTAAGCCTTGAATCTGCCTCATTTATGAGCTCCTGTCTTAAAATAATCTTAAAAAAAAAAAGGATAAACAGCGTGAATAAAACCCATACAATACAACTGGACAAACGACACAATTTGCTTTCCTTTGCCCGACTTAGTCAGTCATAGAGTCAACAAAGAAAATTCATTTAAAATGCCAAAAAGAAATTTTAATAGATCAACAACTAAAGCCTCTCCATGTATTAGTTTATAGTGCCTATTTTAAGCACCACTTGTGGGCACATCATGTTCGATATATATAAATCAAAGACATCCATCATCTGATAAACTTTATTTCCACCTTACATCCAAAAGATCAACGCTCTAAAAAGATCATACAGGGAGCACTACTAGCAATGATGAAGACTTAGGGCCAGTTTGGTTGCAGAATCCATATTCTGGAGAAAAATCTAGATTCTAATGTATTCTAATGTTAGAACCCAAAATTGCAGAAACTAGATTGGAAACCTATATTCCTTATGGGAAACTTGTTGTTTGGTTGAAAACTGTGTAATTCAGATTTTGTTTTAATTGTTGCCTTGTGGCATGGCCCACTTAGACTTCAAATCTGCCTGAGAACTTGACCCCTGGCCTATAATAGTCCCGCAAGACAAATGGCTAAGTTGGATGGCAAATAAACATTATAGTGGGCCATAAGAAGTTTTTAATGGTCAACATTGTTTTCCTGTGGTGTGGTCCAGTACTTGAGATTTAAATTTGCCTCATTTTTTGTCTAATGCCCTTAATTGAGCTCTCAAAACGGATGGAGCGTGTGGATATAAATCACATATATTATAGATGTATAACACATACATGGATATGGGTGACGCTCACTTTCGCCTCTTTTCCCTTATGTAGAAACGCTCCCCTACGCTATTTCTATTAATCCCCATTCCACCCCATTGAGGTTTCAGATGGAACCTGTTTGGCTGAAATTTGCCACCAAACACACCAATTAAAATTGGATTACGCTGGAATCCAGATTTTAAGCTGGAAACTGGTTTTCAGATGCCAACGAAATGGGTCCTTAAGGTTAAAAGGTCTATTCTTCCATGTTCCTTTCATCCTGAGCCACACCTGATTAACTGATTTGATGTATTAACACACCATGGTGGCCCCACATTGAAACCCAGGGTTGGTGACTCATGACCATAATTCCTTGTGGTGTGGCCCACTTGAGATATGGATCTTATTGGTTTTTGGCCACCTGCCGAGATTTGAGCTGGGCACACCTTATGGACGGATTGGATGTCTTGTGAACAATATGGAGGCCTCAAAGAGCCTGGATGTTGTTAGTCGTGCTGCATGAAGTATTTGGCTTGCCTAAACAGTCACGTGGAGGGTGTGGCTAGTGCTGCTTGAGTGCCACATGGGATGATCATGAATCAGATCCATCCTGTCCATTATGTGCATCACAGAAATTTTCACCATGAATCCTGAAAATCAGTCCAATTCAAGACTCATGTGGGCCACACCATAAGGAACAGCGTAATATCTTGCCTAAAGCCTCTAATTCACTTTGTGTGGCCATGCGTGTTGGGATGTCATGATTTTTGGAGCATCCCTTCATTCTTGTAGGCCACATTAGAATGATGAGATTGAATGGCATATATGAAACCATGTTTATCTGTTCCATTCATGGTAGGCAACGCAGGCATGGCATGTATATCCCCATGTGTGAACTTCTTCATTTGAAAATGTTCAATAAGACCTCACAGATAGTGTGAGATTGATGTCTTGAAGCAATTCATCCACATTCATGCAATTTAGACTGTCCAATTGTAGCCACCACTATGAATGAGTACGCTTACAGTGTCCCACTTGATGAATGTATCTGATATTTTATATATACATGTTTAAGTGACACTTAAAAAGAATGTACTTAATGTCTAAGATGAATTCAGAGTAAAGGTACACAAATGCTCCAAAATATCAAAACATTCATTTTAAAAAAACAAGAAGGAAATATCATAACAACTTCTTAGCTACCAAAGTAATGTGATTTAAAGTCTTTGAATTTGGACCAATTTCTTTGTAGTAATGCAATGTTGGTTGTTAAATGGTATCAAATAAGTCTGATAACAAGGAATGAATCCAACGATTTGGTATTGTTATAGCGGGGATCAAGCATAATTGCCAAGCCAATAATATCAGTTGAAAGAAGATTCTGACAGGGAAAAGGTATTGACACTGCAGGATGGTTTGCTCATCCATCATTATACAATTCACTCCTCTGTTATCAGTACACATGAAGAAAAGATCAAAGATGAGAGGTAAAGCCATTGAACATAGTGAAACTTTTTAAAAAGATACACAACACCAACAATGTCAATCTAATAACTTCAATTACGGTGCCATCGATATCAATACAGACTCAGTGACGATTGTCAAGTAGAATGTAGAAGTAATCAAAATGAAAAATTGATGCATAAGAGGGAGTCATTATATGGTGTATAGAGAGAAAATTTACTTGCAGTATGCTTAATGTAATTGTCAAGGCCACAGACAACATATGAATGAAAGATTCAAATGCACCGTTTACGGTTTGCTCCATTTGTGTCACTTTGTTCCAGTTGCTTGATGCTGTCTACAAAATGTATCGCCTCTAGACATTGTTGTTAAAAATGACCCATCATTTTCTTCCTCTACACCTAATTCAATCTCATTATATGCAGCGGAGAGAGAGAGAGCTGTCATGTATTGTTATAATATTCGGTTTTTGTTGAGAATTCTCCACCATCTTCCTCGTTGGAACCAAATTCGCTATTCTAATGTGCAGTGGGGAGAGACACAGAATTAGCTATATCTATTGGAAAGAAACAACTGTTATTGATCTTGGTGAACTATGGTTATCTGAACATCACTTAATTAAATTATTAGTTCCTTCCAATATCTCAAGCGGATCTACTTAAGAAACGTTAATTATACACTTAAAAATGTATCTTGCATTGCAAAATTTATAAGCATAAAAAATGAGTCGTTGACTAACTTCTATAATAACATGCTATGCATGAAATAGTTGTGATGCAACATGGAACATGCATATGAGATTGAGATTTTCATTCATCATGAAGGCATGCACATGTGTGAACATGTAACAAGTGTGTGATACCGAGATTTTTCATCTGGTTGGAAGCAATGCTCTCAAAAAAAAATTCATGTAGTGTTGGCCCACCTGATGAGTGAAGTTAAATGGTTTTTTTTTTTTTTTTTTTGATGTGTCCACCTTATGCACCGTCAGATGTCCACTTTACAGGTTCGCTTGTGTGATTCGTGTAAATGTGGGGATGGGGAGCTGACCCTCTGTATACCACACGTGGGGCACGTGTATGATGATCCGAGCCAGTCATCCAACAGGCTTCTCCTCTGATTATCTATGAATAAAAAACTGCATTAATTGAAAAATCCTAACCGTCTGATTGATGGAACTTCTCTCACTGAATGTGTGTCATTGATAACTTTTGTCCTTTTGGAATCCATTTGAACGCCACCGAATTTGGATTGTACACACCGTTATTTTTATTATTACGGCCGTCCACAATTTTAAATATGAAAACGAACGGTTCAGATCTAGTTCATGGTTCGCACGTGAGGAGAAATGGCATGCAATTGCAGTATCTCCAATGCCGTCCGAGGCACTTGATGCGTTCCCCTGCTACGTAGGAACAGAACATGCTCTTCAAGTCACACGTGTGTAAGATATGGACCATTGATGGATTGAAAGAAATTGGACCATTAAAAGAAGGTTGATATATACATCAATAGAGAAAAAAGAAAGTCCTCCGACGGCTTGGCTACCATCATCAGAACTGTCCAATTCTTAGAGAACCACCTGTCAAGAGGGGTCCACTAGATGAGCCACCTAGGCCTACCAAGAAAAAATGTTTTGGATGTCAAGGGAGGTGACAGATGATCTGGGCTGAGTTACATATATCATTTATGGAGTTGAATAAGCCAGTACAGATGGACCCAGCCTGTTTGGTTCAAATTACGAAGATTGCATCCTACCCATACTAGGACCGACTCAATACTCACAAGGGCTTTGTGGGAGCCACCATGATGTATGTTTTTTTTTTGTTTTTTTATTATTATTTTTATTTGTTTATCTGCATGGTCTATCAATTTTAATAAATCATTTTAAGGCATGAGCCAAAAAAAGGAAACAGACAAGTGGACCACACCACAAGAAGCAGTGGTGATAATTAATGACATTACCATTGAAACCTTCCTACAGCTAGGGCCCTTCATTATGTTTATTTGCCATCCAACTTGTTCATAAGGTCACACAAACCTTGAAAAACTTAAATATCAGCTTGATCAATTAGGCATTCAATCCCTATTATTTCCTGTGGTGTGGTCCCCTTCAGCTTTGGTTTTGCCTCTTTTGGGGATCATACCTTTAAAATGAAATGGCAAAATGGATGGCTAGCGAGGATAAAACACATGCACTATAGTGGGTCGATAGAGTATTGGCCTCATCTTTGAAAACAACCCTTCATCCAATCAAATCATGCCACTTGTGACTACACGTATGCAGTACAAGTAGGGGCAATACCCAATCCTGATCCACATGGACATGGATTGCATGGTGTGGCACTACCAATCTCAGTGGTGTGTTGACATGACAAAGTTATATGGGCCCACCATAATGTTTGTTACATCTACATAGTCTAAAACTAGAGTTTTTTTTTTTTTTTTTACTTTCTCTTCTCTCATTATAACAATTTCTTTTCAAACAAATTCATATTACGTAACTTTTTAAAGAGAAGGACTCATCTTTTGAAAGCAGAGTATTTTTTTTTTCTCTTTTTTTTTTTTTTTCTTTCCATCTGTTTTTTTGACAAAAGATTCTAAATAAAATCTTTAAAAGGAAAAACCCATTTTTTAAAAGAGGAATATTGGAAATTTTTTTCCATCTAATTTCTTCTCATTTTCTTTCCTAACAAGTCCAATTTAATATTATAGGTAAAAAGAAGTACCTATTTTTCAGAGGGGGAAGTTTTTGCCAAAGAGTTTGACAAAAAGTAAAGATAAAAGAAGGAAAAGGTGCATAGAAAATTAAAAAAAGTGATTATGGACATTTTCATCCTATAAACAGACAAATAAAGCCATCTAATATAGAAAAATATTTTTTTGAAAAGTGATGCTAGGTGGCGCTCCCATGAAACAGTGGGTGTACTTAGGGTAGAAGTCCTTTTAAAACTAAAATAATGACCTATATACCATGTATTTATAGCGAAAATAAAAAATTAAAAATGATATGTTTGGTTTTTACCTAGTATTTACAATGAAAATAAGGGTATGTTCAGTTTTTGGGATTTTCTGAAAATAAAATTCACTACTTTTCTCAAGAAAATGTATTAGGCACTTCCTTTTCTAGTTTTTATGTTTGTTAAGTAACTCATTTTTTCCCTTCTTGGCTAGAAATTATTTTTCCAACTTTTCCTTTAAATTATCTCCGCATCTATGATCTACGGAAATAACTTAGAAAAATTGAAAAAACTCTCAAAATCCCCTTATCACTCTCTATGACACTTCTCTCCCCTCCTCTCTCACACCACCATAGCAGCTGTCTACCATCCTCTCCAAGCTCAAAATGCTCAAAGTGAGCTCCACATGGTGGACGATCCAACGCTGATAAGACCCTTCTAGTTAATAAATATGGACTGTCCCAATGATGGACGGCCCAAATCAGCTGTCATATCATAAAGAAAGAACTTTCATTTACGATCAATAGATCGCGCATTTGGCGTCTTCGTATCAGAGTGAATTTTAGGAGGGATGGGCAATCAAGAGGCCCTAATGATGTAGCCTTTTATAAAGTGAAATGAATTGCCCATTTCCTAGTCATGAATCAAATAGCTAGGCTTATGCAATCAAAGTGACTTTTGAGATCAGCGATGGAAAATCAAAGATGGCCCCACTTGATGGACAATCTAGTGATATAATCAAACCTTTACTATGATTAATATAGACCATTTATTTCCATAGCAACCGTTTAGTTGGTTATGATCATCTAATTAAGGTCACTTTTGAGAGGCATGTGCAATGAAAGGTGGGTCCCACATACTAGACTATCTAAATTAATTACATGAGTTTATCCAAAAAAATACAAAGTTTAAAATGAAATTTTGCTAACCATAATTTAGAATCATCCAATCAAAGTACTTCAAAGACAGGCTATCAAAGGTAGGCCGCATAATGGATGGTCTAGATTAATATTTAAACATTTTTTTATATAATCAATCAAGACCCACACCTTTTCCGGACATTTATTAGTGGTTACAATTGTTTGGCCAAAAATTTAAGTCGATCTGTAATTCATGTGACCAATTTGATGAATGGTTTAGATCTTCCACACATGTTTGCCGCTTGTAAAACAATATTCAAACTTTACTTCATGATATTTCCTAATATTAACCAAACATATTTCAAGCTTTCCCCAAGAAATTATGAAATCTCCACCAAACAGTAATTCACATTTTCAAAAACATCCACCTTTCCTAGGCTTCTAAAGGGAAGATAAACACTAAGAAAAAGGAACCACAATTTAGAATAAGTAAACGTATTGGCCCAGATCACAAATGGCTTTCTAAGACAATTGGCTAGGATTACCTAACTAGCGTGATTCTTGGAAGTTGTCACATCCATGTAGGGCCCATGGATAAACGGTCCGCATCGCATTTGTATGGAACTAGCGTGATTCTTGGAAGTTGTCACATCCATGTAGGGCCCATGGATAAACGGTCCACATTGCATTTGTATGGAGATTGATTTTGTTGGGAAAAAACCCGGCAATAGAAGCAAGCCATGATACAACAAAATATACGATCAAACGAGCAACAATGCAATCATACCCATGTGTAATCAACCACACAGAGACAATCTGATGTTACGTAGAAAAACCCATCAATGAGTAAAAAATCACGGCACAAAGCAATCTACTATGAATATAAGAAGATTACAGAGATGAACAGTACACAAGCAAGGAAACCCAAGAGAAAACCGAAGCTTTCTCACTCACAAAACACTCTCCCCTCACCCTAATACAATTAGGAAACCTTGGACACCTTAGGATACACTCTAATCCCGGATTCATGCCTTATATAAGCCTCCAACCTGAAAATAGAAACAAGTTATGCAAAATCATATAACCATGCATAACACCGCCATGCCGGCCAACCGATCGTAGCCCATGGCCGATCGATCGGTTGTGGCACAAAACAGTCCAATGAAGAAACCTTGAAATTTGACTTGTCCAGCCTCAATATTCGACTGGTCGGAGCACCCACCTAGACCAGTCGGTGATTGGTTTGAAAACCAAAAATCTATCCAGAGACTACAGTCCAAAATTAGATCGGTTGGACCAAACTGGCCAACCAGTCAGAGACCCTATTTCAAGCAGGTTTGAAGTCTCCACAAACAGATTTTTTATAACCGATTTGGACATGATATCACAGAGACTGTGGATAATGGAAGAGAAAATAGAGAAAATGCTTGATGCTCTACCAAGTACGATGGATGATGCCAACCACAAATTCGACAAGTAGCCTATAGGTAACCTAAATCAACCTAGGGCAAAATGTGAGTCCCAATTTAGATGGCTAGAACAGTAAAAATTACATTGATATTAGCTTTACTAACTAGCTATTTGGTAGACAGTTTAATGGATCGAAATAAAGAGTAGTCAATGGTAGATTTCAATGAGCAAATGACCAATAATCAAAGGTTAAGATAATTGAATCAAATCAATTCACCTTTTGGACAATGACCACTGTCCATTATGGGTTCTGTAACTTGGACTGTTTAATTTGAGTTAATGCATACGTTGGACGTATTGTTAGAGCTTATAGTAGTAAATTCTCATACCATAGGGTAAAAGAAAAAGAGCCACTGAGTCAGAATGAGTCATCCTTGTTTTAATAACATCACAAAATCTTAAGATTATCTTGCAAAATTAATGGACGAATAGAGGTATTGATTAGTGGAAGAAATCTATAAACATGTCGGCTATAATGGCTAAGTGGGTGATGTTGTAACTTATAGCCATAGACCTCAATCCCATAACAGCTCTCTCTTTCTCATAATTGTTGAAACTACCCATCTCTTCTAATAACCATGAAATCATCTCTCTTCCCATTACAATTTCCCCGACAATGATAGATTATCCCAAAACTATAAAAGGGGTAGTCATGATGGGATCCAAATACACAGAAAAGTAGTGAGAAGAATTGAAGGATACCTATTTTGAGGTGAAAACTCCCCCTGCCAGTGATCCAGAGCCCATCAGTGTCACTTTTTTCCAACCTCTCATCACTGATCATCGCAATCTTCACACATAGTTTCCAAGTGCCGACGCATCAACCTTAACACTCTGCCAAAGTATATGATAACTCCCCACGAAAATACCATAGTGCAAAAACCCCAATGAACTCAATGTCCAGCAGGGTACAGTCATCTCAAAAACTCGACCCCAATAAGCTCAATACTTACTATGTGAAAAAGCGCTAAATTCGACGGTCCATGCCATCGAAAAAAGCCGTCGCAGATCAGAGAGTTGAGAAAAACAATCGACGGTTCATAACCGTCGGCCAATATTCGACGGCATAACCATCGGTTAATGTTCTACGGTCAACAGTCGACCTATTTTGACGGTCCGTGACAGTCGAAGTATTTCGACGGTCCATACTCGTCGAAATCGTATTTGCATAATCGGCAGCTGTGGACCGTCGAAAATAATTCGACGGTCGATAACCGTCGTTCTCAGTTGGAAAATCATAGGAACCGCGGAAAGTAGAAATAATTCGATAGTCCTAACCCGCTATTCTGGGTTAAAAAAAATAGGAAATTTCGACGGTCGTAGACAGTCGAGAAGTAAATACGACTGTCCAAAACCGTCGAATTTATGTCTGCACGGAAAAAAAATATCATGTATTTTAATGGGGGTTGTGCCCCAATACATCCTGTAAACCCTATAATTCATAAATAATTTAGAAAACGTTTTGGGGTGCATGAAAGATTTTAGATCAAGTTGGTATTTTTTTTCCCCTTCCATCCAAGTCTTTATGACCTTACCAACAAGTTGGATGGCAAATAGACATTTTTTTTTTTTTGGGGGGGGGGGGGGGGGGGGGGGGGGGGGTAGGGGAGTTCATTCAATACTTTCTTACGGTGTGGTCCACCTGAGATTTGGATATGCGTATTTTTGGGCTCATGTCTTAGAATGAGCTGAAATAATTGATGGATGGCATAGATATACAGCACATACATCAAGGTGAGACCTATGGTCAGGCCTTACCAAAGTTGGTGTTTCCCGGCCTCACAGAATGAACTCATCCCTTGATGTATAGCGTCCACCAATTTTGTAAGCTCATTTAGGGCATGAGTCCAAAAATGAAGTAGATCCAAATATCAAGCAGATGACACCACAAGAAATCGTGGTGATTGAACACCCATCATTAAAAGCTCCCTAGGACCTACCATAATGTTTTTTTGCCCTCCAACCTATTGATAAGGTCACAAACCTGGATGAATGGAAAAAAAAAAAAATCAGTTAGATCTAAAACTTTTGTGGCGCCCAAGAAGTTTTTAATGTTGGGCATTCAATCACCACCATTTCTTGTCATGTGGTCAGCCTAAAAAATATCAGCTAGATTTGGATTAGCTTCATTTTTTGGCCCATCCCTAAAATGAGCTGGCAAAATGAATGGACGTCATAGATACGAAACACCTGACATCAAGGTGGGCCCACATTATTTTAGATGCAAAATGTATGGATGGCATGGAAATGCAACACATTCATTCACTTTATTTTGGCCAGCCCATGCCAGGACCGAGAACTCAAAAATTATGCCAATCCAAAACTCAATGACTATTACTTGGTTTGGCCTGATTTGATTTTTTTGTTTCACATCGTAACATAGTTATTTGTAACACTGGACAAAGTAGATGGTTTTTTTTTTTTTTTTTACACGCACTTTGACGAAAGGAGGACGTGGTAGGTCGATCGCCGTCTCCCTAACCGAGTATTTCTCAAATCCACGAGAAGAAATAAAATGATAAAAAGAGGAAATTAATTCTGAATAATTATTTTTTATATGTTGAATGAATAATAACGGAATTACAATGCATATAAATAGGAAACTAAACCCTAGGTAAAGTACTAAACTCCAACTCAAACTCCTAGAAAACACAACTTACTATAAATAGTAAACTTACTACTTATAGAAGTCGCTCAATCACACTAGAACTCTTGGTTTTCGGCCAAAAATAGAAAGTTTCCTTTATATTAGGCCCGACCCGACCCGAACCTATTTAGTAAGTGGGCGGGTTTGGGCTATGTTTCAAGGGACCCATCTAGCCCAGACCCATCTAGACTCGTTTTAAGCCTTGTAAAAATGCTTGCATACTAGATCCAAACCCAGACCCATTAGACCCGACACATTTATAAATGGGTCTGGGTGGATCTCCCTCAACCAGACCCAGACCCATTTATGAATGGGTCTAATGGGTTGACTCGGACCTGACCCAGACCCGCCCGTTTACTAAATGGGTCTGGGTCCAAATTTTGGACCCAGACCCATTTAGTAAACGGGCGGGTTTGGTTTTGGCTAAACCCGCCCTAAACCTGACCATTTATAGCCCTAGTTATGGTAGGAAATTAACATATTATCCTTCCACTGTTTGCAACTAAAAGAAAAAAAAAAAAAAATAGCAACAAACACCCATGTTGGTTGTATAACTATGCTTATTATACCCTATTAATAACACCCTATTAATTATATAATTATAATTACACCCTAAGAATTTTACAATACCTACCGAAGCTCCCACAATTCATCCTAACCCCACAGAAATTGGTCCAGGCAGAGGCCCTGGAGGGCCCATTAATGTATGGGTTTTATCCACATCATTTATCCATTTTTCAATTTTTTGAGGGTATAAACTAAAAAATAAGGCAAATCCAAGACTCAAGTGGACCACATCATAGGAAGCAATGGTGATAATAATGCCACCATTGAAACCTTCCTAGGTCCTACTATGATATTTATTTGCCATCTAATCTATTCATAAGGTCACATAAATGTAAATGAAGGAAAAAACGAATGTGAAGTAGATCCAAAAATTTTGTGGCTCTCAAGAAGTTTTTAATGATGGGCATTCAATCCTCATTGTATGGTCCACTTGAGCTTTGGAGCTACATCATTTTTTGGCTCATGTCCTAAAATAATCTAAAAAATGGATGAACAAAAAGAATAAAACCCTTAACACAATTTGCTTTCCATTTGTGGACTTAGTCAAAGAGTCAAGAAAGAAAATTCATTTAAAATGCCAAAAGAAATTTTAATAAATCAACAACTAAAGCCTCTCCATGTATAGTGACTATTTTAAGCACCACTTGCGGGCACGTCATGTTCCATATATATAAATCAACTACATCCATCATCTGATAAACTTTATTTCCACCGTACATCCAAAAGATTAAAACTCTAAAGAGATCATACAGGGAACACTATTGGCAATTATGTTAACTTAGGGTTAAAACATTTATTCTTCCATGTTCCTTTCATCCTAATAAGCCACACCTGATTAACTGATTTGATGTATTATACACACCATGGTGGCCCCACATAGAAACCCAAGGTTGGTGACTCATGACCATAATTCCTTGTGGTGTGGCCCACTTGAGATATGGATCTTATTGGTTTTTTGCCACCTGCCGAGCTTTGAGATGGGCACACCTTATGGACAGATTGGATGTCTTGTGAACAACATGGAGGCCCCAAAGATCTTCGATGTTGTATGTGGTGCTGCATGAAATATTGGGCTTGCCTAAACAGTCACGTGGAGGGTGTGGCTTGTGCTGCTTGAGTGCCACATGGTATGATCATGAATCAGATCCATCCTGTCCATTATGTGCATCACAGAAATTTTCACCATGGAGCCTGAAAATCCGTCCAATTCAAGACTCATGTGGGCCACACCATAAGGAACAGCGTAATATCTTGCCTAAAGCGTCTAAATTCACTTGGTGTGGCCATGCGTGTTGGGATGTCATGATTTTTGGAGCATCCCTTCATTCTTGTAGGCCACATTAGAATGATGAGATTGAATGGCATATATGAAATCATGTTTATCTGTTACATTCATGGTAGGCATAGCAAGCATGGCATGTATATCCCCATGTATATCCCACATGTGTGCCAGATTGGCACCACTAGGAGCTCGACGAGTTGAATTAGCAAACTCGTTCATTTGAAAATGTTCAATAAGACCTCACATGTAGTGTGAGATTGATGTCTTGTGGCAACTCATCCACATTCATGCAATTTAGACAGTCCAATTGTAGCCACCACTATGAATGAGTGCACTCACAGTGTACCACTTGATGAATGTATCTGATATTTTATATATATGCATTTAAATGACACTTAAAAAGAATGTACTTAATGTCTAAGATAAATTCAGAGTAAATGTACACAAATGCTCCAAAATATTATAAAAAAATAAGGACATATCATAACAACTTCATAGCTACCAAAGCAATGTGATTTAAAGTCTTTGAATTTGAACCAATTTCTTTGTAGTACTGCAATGCTGGTTGCTAAATGGTATCAAATAAGTCTGATCATTAGGAATGAATCCAACAATTTGGTATTATTATAGTGGAGATCAAACATAATTGCCAAGCCAATGAGATCAGTTGAAAGAAAGTTTTTGACAGGAAAAAGTATTGCCACTGTAGGGATGGTTTGCTCATTCATCATTATACAACCCACTCCTATGTTGTCAGTACATACGAGTAAAAAGATTGAAGGTAAGAGAAAAAGCCATGTGACTCGGTGAAACTTTTCAGAAAGATAGCCAACAAGAACAATGTCAATCCAATAAATTCAATTTTGGCGCCATCGATATCAATACGGACTCAGTGATTATCGTCAAGTAGAATCTAGAAGTGATCAAAATGAAAAATTGATTTATAAGATGGATTGATTATATGGTTTCTGTAGAGAAAATTGACTTGCAATATGCTTAATGTGATTGTCAAGGCCGCAGACAGAATATGAATGAAAGATTCGAGTGCAACGTTTATGGTTTGCTCCATTTGCTTAATCATGTATGCCAAATGTGTATACTCTAGACATCATTGTTAAAAATGACCCAACATTTTCTTCCTATAGACCTAATTGAATATCATGATGTGCAGCGGACAGGGAGAGATGCTATATATTGTGGAAAGCTTTGGTTTTTTGTGACATTTATACACCATCTTCCTCCTTTGAAACCAATTCGTCATTCTAATGTGCAGTGGAGATATACAGAATTAGCTATATCTCTTGAAAAGAATCAGCTGTTATTGATCTTGATGAACTATGGTAATCCAAACATCACTTAATTAAATTATTAGTTCCTTCCAATATCTCAAGCAAATATACTTAAAAAACATTAATTACACACTTAAAAATGTATCTTGCATTGCTAAATTTGTAAGCATAAAAAATGAGTCTCTGAGTAATTTCTATTATAACATGCTATACATGAAATACTTGTGATGCAACATGTAACATGCATGTTAGATGAGATTTTTATACATCCCTGAAGGCATATACATGTGTAAACATGTAACAAGTGTGCGATACTGAGCTTTTTCATCTGCTTGGAAGCCATGCTCAAATCTGTTTTCCCTCAAAAATTGAAGTTTCACTTGTTTGGGCCACATTGTATAAAGTTGAATAACGGTTTAAAACAAATTATTTTTTAGCTGTCCAGTTATTTTGTGAGATTTGGCACAGTGTGGAGGCCCATATTTAAAAATTGCAGCCATCGAATAAAATAAAATATAAAAAAATCAGATGTCAGCATACGTACTACTTATCTCAGTAACATGTGGTTGGGGAGCTGACCCGCTGTATACCACTCGTGGGGCACGTGTATGATGATCCGAGCCAGTCATCCAACAGGCTTCTCCTATGATTGTCTATGAAGAAAAAATTGCTTTAATTGAAAAATCCCAACCGTTTGATTGATGGAACTTCGCTCACTGAATGTGGGTCATTGATAACTTTTATCTTTTGGAATCCATTTGAATGCCACCGAATTTGGATTGTCCACGACCAATATTTTTTAGATTACGGCCGTCCACAATTTTAAATATGAAAACGAACGGTTCAGATCTAGTTCATGGTTGGCACGTGCACAGAAATGGCATGCAATTGCTGTACCTCCAATGCCCTCAGAGGCACTTGATGCCGTCCCCTTCTACGTAGGAACAGAGCATGCTCTTCAAGGCAAGCCACACGGATGTAAGATATGGACCATTGATGGATTTAAAGAAATTGGACCATTCTTTTAATGTTGATACATCAATAGAGAAAAAAAACAAGAGGGAGGTGACAGATGATCTGGGCTGAGTAACATGGAGTTGAATAAGCCTGTACGGACGGTCCCAGTCTGTTTGGTTCAAAGTACCAGGATTGCATCCTACCCATACTCAGACCGACTCAATCCTCACAAAGATTTGTGGGGCCACCATGATTTATGTTTTTTTTTTATCCGCGTTGTCCATCAATTTTAATAAATCATTTTAAGGCATGAGCCAAAAAAGGAGACATTCATGGCTCAAGTGGACCACATCACAAGAAGTAGGGGTGATAATGGCATTATCATTGAAAGCTTCCTATGGCCCATCCTTATGTTTATTTTCCAGCCAACTTGTTCACAAGGTCACGCAGACCTTGATGAAGGGAAAACATAAATCTGAGCTTGATAAAATTGGCATTCAACCCCTATTGTTTCCTGTGGTGTGGTCCACTTGAGCTTCGGTTTTGCGTCATTTTTCAGCTTATAGCCTAAAATGATTTGGCAAAATGGATGGCAAGCAATGATAAAACACATGCACTATAGTGAGCTGACAGAGCATTTGCTGGGTGGGGCACTCTGTCCGTCCTAGCAGGAGTCGGACACAACCAGCATTCTTGAAAGTTGCTGGGTGGGGCACTCTGTCCAATCACCAACATCAATATAGGTAGGGGGCAATACCCGCTTGGACATGGATTGCATGGTGTGACACCATCATCCTCCGTTGTGTGTTGACATGGCAAAGTTTTGGGTCCCCACTGTGATATGTGTTACATCCACATTATCTAAAAGTTAAGGTTTTTTTTTTTTTTTTTCCTCCTCTCATTGTATCAATTGCTTTTCAAGGAAACTCATCTTATAATAGTCTTTATAAAAAGCAAAAGAACTCATCTTCTAAGAAGTTGAGGGTTTTATTATTATTATTTTATCTCTTTCATTTCTTTCTATCTATTTCTTAACCAAATATCTTCTAAATAAAATCTTCCGGAAAAAAAAAAAAAAAAAAAAAAACAACCCGTCTTTAAAAGTGGATTATTTGTAATTTTTCTATCTAACGTCCTCTCATTTTCTTTCCAAGCAAGCTTAATTTAATATTATAGAAAAAAAAAAAAAAAAGAAAACATTTTTCTGAGGTGGAAGTTTATGCCGGAGAGTTTGTCAAAAAGTAAAAATAAAAGAAAGTACAAGTGCATAGAAAATTGAAAAGAGTGATTATGGACATTTTTATTTGATAAAAAGACAAACAAAGCCCTCTAATGTAGAAAAAATAATGTTTTGAAAAGCGATGTTATTGTGGCACTCCCATGAAAAAATGAGTGTACTTACGGTAAAAACACTTTTAAAAATCATACCCTCCAATTTGTTGGCACTTTCTTTTTCAAGCATTTGATTGTGTAAATAAAATTAATAGCTTTATTCATTTTAAGTTGTTTGATAAACATCTTATTTATTTAGGGCTTATTTGGTTTTCTAATTTCCTATGAAATGCAAAATAAATAAGCCATCATCATCTTTTTTGGGTGTTTCTTTAGAGCATGTTTGGATTGGTAAGTGCTAGAGTAAAGTGGTGTAAAACTCACATGAATTCAATAAATCATGCGATTGGATAATTCTTTTCTCATCAAATTTTCACGCATTGAAGAACAAGTTGTAATTACATTAGGATTCAACGGCCATTCCACCAAATCACACCTTATCTTCCTCTATGATCTTCAATATCCCTCTTAAAGAGTCGTGGGATTTTGATGGTCGATGGAGCACCACCTTCTATCACACTATGCTTTAAGCGTAAGATTATAAGATAAAAACCCTCCCATAAGTTGGCCTGTTGGCCATTTTAGAAGAGAAAAATAGGAAAAAATATATATGAGGAGATGACCTGGAAGATCAGTAAGTCGGTCATCCACGTCATTGATGTTGTAGAGAATGTGCTAATAAAAGAAGGTAATGTGAAATTTTATCCAACCCTAAGCTTATTTGCAAGAATCTACTGTCAATGCACCTAGCTTAATTCATTCTTTAGTGTTTTATTAGGATTAAATTCAAACCATTAACAATAGGTTTGTGCCATAATTTAGGTTTGGAGCATTTTTTTCAAATTTTCGATGCTCGGACCGCATCCGAATCAAGCTATAGGTGAAGATTTGTCATCAAGCTTCTTCTTAAAAAATTCTAATTAATGATTGCTTGAGTTTATATGTTAATTGTTGATGTGTGTATACCATGTTTGATGAATTGCCTCTATTGTTGTTTGGTTGATAACATACTCGATGAAATACCTGAATGATATAAATTTATAATATTGTAATGTATCTATGCTTATAGATGTATGTGACTTCTTGTGTCATCCGGATCCATTAGATCGGTTGGGCCAGTTGGTCGGGCTAGGTGCTTGGGTATGTTTATGATTAAGTATTTAACAACCTAAATTATTATTATTATAATAAGTTAAGTGTTACTTTGGATTAAGCTTTAACAACCGTTTGGTCTAGTGTACTGCTTGCCACTGGGTTGGCAGTCACGGACTTATTCAATCGACTAAGCAGGACACAGTCAATTGATAGTGGCCATTGTTGATTTGTCGTCGTCCACTTGGGTCCACCGAATAAGCTCCATTCAGAGTTAATCATTTTTGTGTTTGAATGTAAATCACACTCTATGGAATCTAGAATATCATCGTTCTCATTGAGAATAGTCCACTTAAAACCGTACCGTGACTCGATTCACCAAGTCTCATGAGCCAAGCATGGTGGTATGGGACACCGTATCTAAGTTGCCGGCCTACGCTGAGGTGGTGCCTCCCCGTAGTGACCAGTGAGCATTAGCATGGGTGATAGATTGTTGTTAGAATGGCCCTTGTGACAAATGTGACCATGGTCGATGTTTACATGCTTGTGCACCGTTCGAACGACCTGTGCGTGCATTGGGTTAATTCCGAGTGAAACGCCCGCACCTTTGAATAAATTAATCATATTTGATACTGGGGTGATGAGCCCTTCAGCTTGGTTTGGGCGTAGCTGATGAGTTGTGGCCAGATTATGCTTTCATAGGTGTATAACCCAAACCTTAGATCGATGGGTTACTGACGATGATTGGCAGGGAGTCAGATGGTCCTATTTAGAATTTGTAATACAATGACGGTATCTGGCTTCGCCAATATGCTGGTTGAGAATGAATCTAATAAAAACCAACCTAATCATTCATACATGTCATGGATCCTTTAGGCAACTATCTGACTGTTAAAGGCCAGGATGCTGAAAGATGATCCAATTCATTTGCATTTGGAGGTTCTGGGGGTACCTAGTTGCTTGATGTGACATCAGTGTCATCTCGTGTTCCTCGTATGATATTCGGAACATACATTATCTGTGAAATCATGACATCCATGCATTAAATTAACTAGCCTAGGATGATGTATGATTTGTTGTGGTCATTACTTAAACTTGTTTGATTTGATAACATGCTTAAGATTAATACATATATATGAACCTGTTTATAATTTAAATATTCCGAGTATAATCTTAGGGTTATTTCTTCACTATATTAGCGTTTTGACGCATTCTATTTGACATATGCAGATGCCTTAGGAATGTGACCAAACGGTGGTGCGCTTAGGGCACCCGAGTAGTCTTATAACTTTATTTACTTAGTAGTTATAATTTTTCTTCTCATTGTTTTAATTGTGATTCGTATAATTCTTATATAGGCTAATACTGCATTTGAATTGTATCCCTAGGGTGTTAGCCCTATATATTTTTATTTAGTTACCTCCGCGTTGCGTATGGTCTGTTAATTGAAATGCATTACTCCGGTTATTTGTGAACGGAATGAATGTCAATCTGATTAAGGACACACATGGGAGCATTTTCCACATGTGACATTCTTATACAAGCATTTTACTAAGTTAACACTCGGAAACTCGGGATCAGATTCTTCATACTCAAGCGCCAATTTTTCAGGACATTACAAAAGATTTGGCTAACGACAATAAGATAAGTTGAAAGAAAGATTCCTTACCTTCTACCTATTGTTACTTTTGCTAGATTCTAATCGGATGCATTGCTCATCAAACTTCCCACAAACCATGCAGACAAGATTCAATGAAAAATAGATGCACATAGGAAGGAGTGACTATATGGTGTTTAGAGAGAAAATATTTGATTTGCAAATTTAATGCTTAAACTGATTGTCAATGTTTCAGAGACAATAAGAATGAAAGATTTGTGTGCATCACTTAAGTTTTATTCAGTTTGTGCCGCTTCATTCTAGTTGCTTGATTCTGACTACAAAATGTACAAAATCTGAAAATTGTGGTTGAAAATGACTTATCATTTTCTTCCTCTAAACCCATTTGCATCTCCTGATGTGAGGTAAATAGAGAGCCATCATATCTCTTGGAAATAATCAATTACACCACATTCCATTAGATATGTGCGGTTGAGAAAGATAAATAGTAAGTTATATCTCTTGGAAAGGCTCGGTTGTTGTTGAACTTGATTAACTACATTGCTTAAATTATTAGTTCCTTCCAATATCCCAAGCAAATATACTTAAAAAACATTAATTATACACTAAAAATGTATCCTGCAACACTAAATTTATAAGCATGAATCATAAATAAAAAATGAGTATCTGAGTAACTTCTATTGTGACATGCTATACATGAAATAGTTGTGATGCAACATGGACCATGCAAGTGAGATGAGATTTTCATACATCCCTGAATGCATGCACATGTGTGAACATGTAACAAGTGTGTGATACTGAGCTTTTCATGTGGTTGGAAGTAATGCTCAAATCTTTTTTTCCCTCAAAAATTGAAGTTTCACACAGTTGGGACACATTGTATAAAGTTGATTATTGTTTTAAAACAAATTATTTTCTAATTGTCCAGTTATCTTGTTTGGCAAAGTGTGGAGGACCATATTTAAAAAATTGCAGCCATCCATTGAAAAATAAATAACTAAATAAATAAAAAACAGATGTCGCATAGGTGCTACTTACAAGGTGGGCATTATTCACAGAATTATTTAGCACCAGCCTTGTCAACTAGTTTACTTTCGACACACATGCCAACTAGTCCATCACGTGAAATATCTGAATGGTGCATGAGATGACCTCCACTGTTAAGATGATCCGGTCCACATGTTTATTTTGAATCTGTACTATTGGCAAGTTAAAAAAAATAAAAATGGTGCACGTGTATGATGATCCGAGCCAGTCATCCAACAGGCTTCTCCTTTGATTGTCTATGAAGAAAAAACTGCTTTAATTGATAAATCCTAACCGTCTGATTGATGGAACTTTCCTCACTGAATGTGGGTCATTGATAATTTTTGTCTTTTGGAATCCATTTGAATGCCACCGAATTTGGATTGTCCGCACCATTATTTTTTAGACTACGGCGGTCCAAAATTTTAAATATGAAAACGAACGGTTCAGATCTAGTTATGGTTGGCACGTGCACAGATATGGCATTCAATTGCAGTACCTCCAATACCCTCAGAGGCACTTGATGCGGTCCCCTTCTACGTAGGAACAGAACATGCTCTTCAAGCCACACGGATGTAAGATATGGGCCATTGATGGATTGAAAGAAATTGGACCATTAAAAGTAGGTTGATACATCAATAGAGAAAAAAGAAAGTCCTCGGACTGCTTGGCTACCATCATCAGGCATCATCAGGACCGTCTAATTCCTAGAGAACCACCTGTCAAGACGGGTCCACTAGATGAGCCATCTAGAATTATTACACGTGTTGCCTACCAAGAAAACATGTTTCGGATGTCAAGGGAGGGAAACGGATTGGCCTGCCACTAGCCAATGGCTAGTGGTCGATGCTCTGTGGGCCCCACCATGATGTTTTTGTTTCATCCATGCCGTCCATGGATTTTTCCAGATAATTTTATGGTATGCGTCCAAAATAAGCTAGATCCAAATCTCAAGTGGACCACACAGTGTTGATTGAACGTCCACCATTAAAAACTTATTAGGGCCTACAAAAGTTTTGGATCATGATTATATTTGTTTTCTTTTTTTTCTCTCTCTTTATCCATGTCTGTATGACCTAATCAACAGGTTGGATGTCAAATGAACATTACAGTGGGCCTCAGAAAGTTTTTAATGGTGGATATTTAATAACCACTGTTTCCTGTGGTGTGGTCCACCTGATATTTAGATCTGCCTCATTTTTTTATTAAAGCGCTAAAATGATCTGTAAAAATGGATGGACGGCATAGATAGAACACATATATCATAGTAGGGCCCACAGAGCACCAACACTAGCCACCTGGCTAGTGGCAGCGTCACTGGAGCCAAACCGCGTCCTCAACGGAGGTGACAGATGGTCTGGTCTGAGTAACATCAAGCTGATTAAGCTACAGACGGACCCAGCCTGTTCGGTTCAAAGTATCCATACCAGGACCGACTCAATCCTCACATGGGCTTTTTGGGGCCCACCATGATGTATGTTTTATTTTTATTGTTTTATCCGTGTCGTTCATCAATTTCAATGGATCATTTTAAGACATGAGCCAAAAAAGAGACAGATTCATGGCTCAAGAGGACCCCACCACAAGAAGCAGCGGTGATTATGACATTACCATTGAAACTTTTCTAGGTCACACCGTTTTGTTTGTTTGCCATCCAGCTTGTGGTGAAACGTCACAGGAGCCCAAGAATACGAAGAAGAGGTTGAATGACGGTGGGATACATCACTGGCCAGTGAAACAAAGTCAGGAAGTGTCCCGTCCTTCTTGAGTACTCGAGAAATCATACCTTACAGCATAGTCCTGCCTAGTATAAAAATTAGCCCTAAAAAAGACAATCCATCAAAGGAAGTTAGCCAATTCAGGCGTAAGGTCAAAATCATAGACATATAACTATTCCTATTGAATAAAAAAAAGTGTCTGGTTTTTTTCATTTTTTCCTCACATCTCAATTAAGTTCAAAACACATTTTACTCCATACATTTCTAATATATTACTTATTATTATTAGCATTCTAAGTTATCTAATTTCTCCACATCTTTCCATTTACCTTATTTGTTGTCCTGGGCCATTGAATTTTTTGTAGCAAAGCCAAGATTCATTTTCTATTTTGCCCACATGGTCCCCTTAAAGGACAAAGCATGTCTAGACAAATAATGAGTATGTAGATTTAAATTCCCTTAAAAAGTTTATATCTCGTAAAGTAGAAACCGTACAGTGTGCATGCAGGTAAAAGAAGATGCATAATTCCTTCCTTTCTTATCACTGAGATTCTTATCAAAACCTACCCGCGGTAGGCCAATCACAAGAGTCATTTAGGTCAGGAACTTTCACTATCCCACAACCTCAAAGCAAATCCACGGACTCTAGCGGACTATGAACTACATTAGAACACGAGTCAAACCTATCATATCTCACCAATCGACTTTGAATGGATTCTGCCTGCTAAAAATCACACACACAGATAATTCATGGTGAATACATATGATTGCATAACTTTTATAAACAATACGTGCACTCCGATGGCCAAAAAATACTTGTGCTATAGAGTATACCCACAGCTGGCCAAATTATTAAGTGGGTTAAGGAGAAAAGTGACCCAAACCCATACCATTCCCGTTTAGCTACACCCATGCCCTGCCCCTGTCAGTGTGGGTTCAAGTACATCATTAAGCCTACCCGGCCCATTGACAACCCTAGATCCATAGACAGCACAGCTACTATTCCTCGTTCCAAGTTTACAAAAAATCCAAACCGTTGATACGCAATGCATAAAACTCGAGCAGTGGTGCCCCGTTTATCAAATGGGTCATGTAAGTAAATGGGTTTAGAAGACTCGGAAACTCAGTGCAACAGGCGCCCCTGTCTCACTCCCCTCAACCCGACCTGACCATTTGCACCCAGATGGCTACGACTTTCAATGACCATGCCAACAACTAAAACCATTCCCTCAAGTGAAAGAACTTCTCATACCTTTGGCATAAGGTGGCAGTGGGCCAGGTAGGCTGCATGGCATGGTGAGCCTGCCCCCGGGTTCAACCAGCTAGCTCGACTCGCGGACTGGGATTTGTGACTGGAATGTATGGCCCAGAAAAATTCTGCTACCATGGGCTCAACTTATTTTAGCTTGACTGAGTCAACCCAATCAATCCCAGTCCTACCTCATGTGTACGCCTAGGCAGCACATGTATCTTGAATTTAGACCGTTGGTTTCATTGAGTGGATTAGGAGCATTCATTTGGAAAATAGGAATTTGATCAATTCATGGGTTGGGTTGGCTTAGGATTGGCAGGGGTAGCGATGGGCTGGGCTGAGATTGGCCCTTGACCACCCCAAGAGCCTTAAGTCCATGCCTTAGCCCACCATGCTAGGCCTAGGTCGGTTCGGATTAGGATTGGTCTTATAAGTTAAAGATAAGTAATATAAAAATGCTATGCAGTAGGCGTTGTACAATTAATAAGTACATATTTATGAATCATTGTACTCTTTTAAGGCCTTTTTTTCTTGTGGTCCACCTGTGGCTGACTATGAATCAGGACTAGTCTTATAAGTTAAAGATAAGTTATATAAAAATACTATATAGTAGGCATTGTACAATTAATAAGTATATATTTATGAATCATTGTACTCTTTTAAGGCCTTTTTTTCTTGTGGTCCACCTATGGCTGACTATGAATCAGGACTAGTCTTATAAGTTAAAGATAAGTTATATATAAATGGTATGTAGTAGGCGTTGTACAATTAATAAGTACATATTTATGAATCATTGTACTCTTTTAAAGCCTTTTTTTCTTGTGGTCCACCTGTGGCTGACTATGAATCAGGACTAGTCTTATAAGTTAAAGATAAGTTATATAAAAATATTATGCATCAGGCATTGTACCATTAATAAGTACATATTTATGAATTATTGTGCTCTTTTAAGGCCTTTTTTTCTTGCGGTCTACCTGTGGTAGATTACGGATTAGGACTGGTCCTATAAGTTAAAGATAAGTTATATAAAAATGCCATGCAACATTGTATGATTAATAAGTACATATTTATGAATCATTGTGCTCTTTTAAGGCCTCTTTTCTTGCTATCCACCTGTGGCATATTAGATCATTCTTCAATCATCAAAAAAGTATATATGCCCCACCCAACTAAGTGGGTTCCTCATGGCAGAAGATGGGGGGCCCACTGTGATGCCCGCTTGAACTTTGGATTTACTTCAATTTTTGGGCCCATGCCCTAAAATGAGCTGACAAAAATGGATGGATGGCATGGATAAAACACATACATCATGGTGAGACCCACAACGCATGCCAGGTTCACCAAGCAATATGCTTCCACCTTAAACGGCACATCAATGTATTGTTCACCATGTAAAGTCAGGCTACAAAGAATAACATATGGTCCACCATTCTCCACCAAGTTTCATTCTTTATATTGTTATATGCAACTACTATATGGCCTATGTAGTCTACATTATTAATACCTACATGTTGGATAGCATACACTTAGGCAATGGCTGAGCTGGACTAGGCCTTTCATCATTGCTTTTTGCCCGTCCGCCTTGAACACCGGGCCCAAATTTCAAGCCTGAGAGTAACTCCTGGGTCAACTTTAGTGGCTTGAGCCTTAGTCCTCGACGACTGGATCACCTGGCTCAGCCCATTGCCACTACTAAGGCTTGGGCCTGCAATTTTTTTTTTTATCTTACGGTTGGGCTAGGTTAATAGGCCCACCCATGCTTCCTGCCTTGGGCCAGCAACCCGTCCGTTGCCACCCCTAATCCAGTAGGGTGTGATGGATCATACCGAGGCACGTAGGGGGCTTTTGGATTGTAGGTTACTCTAGTAAGTAGATTATCTTGGTTTCTGCTTATTCAGCAGAAAAGCATGTTTGGTAACCAATATATTTATCAACCAAAAAGTAAAATATCATATTTGATTTCCAACATCCATGCCGTCCACCCCCTTCGACAGCTCATTTAGAGTACGATTCTAGAATCGAATCAGATCCAAATCTGAGGTGGACCACACCGCAGGAAAAAGTGGCGATTGACACTTAAAAACGTTTTGTGGGCCAAAAAAGTTTGGGATCAAGCTGATATTTGTATGTGGTCCCTTCATCCAGGTCTTTTTTTTTTTACCTTATCAATAGTTGGATGGCAAATAAACATTTGGTGTTCTCTGAGAAGTTTTTAATGGTGAGTAATGAATCACCACTGTCTCCTGTAGTGTGGCCCACTGGATAGTTGAATCTGCTTATTTTTTGGATCAGGCCCTCAAATGATCTGTTAAAACGTATGGACGGAGTGGATGTAAGGCACATACAACACGATGGGCCCCACAGTCAGGAATCCACCGAAGCCGCATCTATCCACGAACAAGAGGCCAGCATTGTTTAACCAATCCAATTTTCGGACTGGGACTTGATTTGAATCATACAATTTCCTGACTCCTGCGTATCAAGCGTCTTGCTCGGCCAGAGTATCAAATAACAACCTCCCATCCAAAACCCCATTCTCTCTCTCCCTCTCTCTTTCTCTCTCTCCCGAAAATGCTTTTCCAAGGCATCGTCTCCTCTTCTCTCCCTCTCAAATTCCCCTTCTCTCCCAAACGCCTCTCAATCTCATCGAAATTCTCCATCTCAGACTCCGAACTCGCCTCCCGCGGATTCAATCTCCACCGTTCCTTCTCCTCCCTCAACCTCGACGATCTCAACACGGTCTTCGTTCGGGTCGGGTTCCCCCGCAGAGACCCGGCCAAGATCCTCACCGCCCTCCAACACACGCCCTCCCTTCTCTGGATCGAGCACTCCAAGACACAGAAACCAGTCGCGTTCGCACGCGCGACGGGAGACGGCATCTTCAACGCCATCATCTGGGACGTTGTGGTGGACCCCTCCTACCAAGGGTTCGGATTGGGGAAGGCCGTGATTGAGAGACTCGTCGACGAGCTGCGGCAGATGGGAATCCCGAACATCGCGCTGTATGCGGAGCCAAAGGTGGTGGGGTTCTACAGAGCGCTTGGGTTTGCTGCGGATCCCGATGGAATTCGAGGGATGGTGTATTCTAGAAAGCAGCAGAAGAAGAGGAAATGATACATACGACGCGTTGTACCGTAGCCATACGGTACAGCTAGTTGATTTTACTTTTTTTTAACGTATTTTTAATTGAGATGAGCTCCAGTGCTCCTGCATCTATTACTTGGACAGTCCAATCGATAGATCTGAACCGTCTATTAAGTCCAGAACACATTGTATGGCCCACCATGCAAAAATCACACTGATCAGATGATCTGATCCAGTCTGATTTGTGCTTATTTTGTAGCCGTCCTTTTTCCAAGCCATGGATGGGAGGGTTAGGATTGCCGGAAAAAAAGTCACTCTTTAGAATCAGAAGCAATCTATGATGGGCTGCAATAAATAGATTGATCAAAATGTTGATAGGACCTATGTTTGTATAAATGATCTGGACCGTCCAAATTAAGGGCTAAAGATCAGATAGGTACAGTTGTCAGATTATTAAGATATTTGAATGGTGGACCATAAAATCTGTGGTGGACCTAATGGACAGCCTAGATCAAGCGATTGGGCTGTCCAAGTGTGTCCCAATGCAACCAGGAGCACTACAAGTTATAGTGCTTGAGAGCACTGGAGTATTTCTCTTTTTAATTTATTTATTTTATTAAATTCTGATTTGAGCGGACTATAGGTAGTCCTGTACCATCCATCCATGCTCATGCACGTAGCCATTATGCAATTATCATGTCTATACTTCAATCTAGACCGTCCAGAAGGTGGGGCCCATTGTGTATCATGCATGACCCAAAAATAGCACTGAACGGATGATAATAACTGTCCGAAATTCATCAAACGAGTGACCAGTAATCAAAGGCTAGAAATGCCTGATGAATCTGATTTTTTTTTCTCTTCTCCTGGTACGATGGATGCCACGATTTTGCAGCTTTGGATGATGTGCACTTATGGTTGTTTACCACGTGTCTATGCACACGCATGGAGGGAGAAGCGGATTGTTTGGTGACCCAGCACCATCCAGCTAGGTGGTGTTGGGCTCTGTGGGGCCCACCGTGATGTATCCACTCTGTCCATCAGTTTTTCCAGCTCATTGTAGGGCATGAGCCCAAAAATGAAGCAGATCAACAGCTCAAGTGGACCACACCACAGGAAACAGAGCTGATTAAACCCTACCATTAAAACTTCTTGGGGTCCACAAAAGTTTGGGATCAAAGCTGATATTTGTGTTTTCCCTTCGTCCGGGTCTGTTTGAGCTTATCAACAGGTTGGATGGCAAATAAACATTACGGTGGGCCGTAGGAAGGTTTCAACGGTGGATATCATTATCCCCACTGTTTCCTATAGTGTGGTCCACTTGCGCTTTGGATCTGCTTCATTTTTGGGCTCATGTTTCAAAATGAGCTGGCAAAATGGATGAACAGTGTGGATATAAAACACATACATCACAGTGGGCCCCACTAGCACACAACACGCATCCATTTGATGGCCACTATGGAGCCTATCACTTGAAAAAACAAAAAACATTTTTAAAATCACGGATAAAGTAATCCCAGCCATCCCATTCGTGGCCATAAAATGGATGGATAGAAGTTAGGTAGTGAGTTGGGCCAGCCGGGCAAACGGACTGTCATACATGGTACAAATCTGGTCGGATTAGAAAATGGGCCTGAATTTTAAGCCTAAGCGCAGCCCAAACTCTTCGCGAGACGGGCCAGGCCCAAAAGCCCAATGGACTAACTAGGCTCATTGACAACACTGCTTATTAATGCATTCTTAACATTTATATGCACTAAAGCTTACATGCATATGTAATAAAGCTCATATATAAGCCACACCCACACCTGTCAGCATGATATGATAGGTCTAAGATACAATCCATCAATAAAAAATGTTAGCAATATATTGATGTGTAGCCCAAGAAGCAGGTTGATCCAATGGTCAAATTGGATTTTGCACATATGTGCCATGTTGGCACATGTGTTGCATTGGTACCTGGGCTTAGGTGGGATGGAATTGCATTTTAAAATCCACTACATTCGTGGGCCCCACATTGATGCATGTGTTTTATCCATGCCGTTCATCTATATGTGCCCTTAAATGTGGCGTTCAAGTTGTATGCATGTGTAAGTGGCCAACATTAGTTGTGAATCTAGTTGGTTGATTATAATTCCACGGTCCACCAAACACGGGTTTCACTTAATCCCAAAGGAAGAATCTGATCCCAAACTTGGGGATTGGATGGTCCAAATACCATGCAATCATTGTGCAATAATGGTGTTAATCACATCTAATGCAACTCAATACGGTTTAATCTCGCATCCCAAACAGGCCCATTGTTAATTTTTTGGAATCGACAATCATGGTTTAGACCATGAAATGAATACATGGCATAATATAAACCACGAATTAGAAAATGACCATGCACTCTTCTAAGCAGTTATATATGATGAGGAACAACTACAATCATAGCTCCCGACACCCTCGCTTACCTTCTCCCCATTGCTCTCTTATATATGTGTAATAAATTCAAGAGTCTCTCTTACTTACAGGCTTGGATTTCTTTTATTATAAAATAAACTAAGTCTTACATGGACTTTCTTTCTTGCATATGTTAGCTTGCCATAATGTAAAATTTTCATTTATGATTGGGCCTTGTGATTTAGAGGCCAAGCTTTTCAAAACTCCAAAGGCCAAAGTGGTCATACGCAGGTGTATGCACATGTATGTATATGCATGTGGTCCACAGTATGAAAGACACACTAACGATTTCTCACTTTGTTTGAATACTAATGCACTTTTTAAGCAAAACTTATTTTAATTAAAGAACATTATAATTTTGAAAACGACTCTTATGAGCTATCAAAGAAATTTTCATATGCGCATGATTTGAAAAACATCACAATAGACAATAGTAACTTCGCTTTGCCAACGACCCGTATATACAATAGACCCACATTAGTTTCAGTCATGACCGTTGTGTACTCTTTTTCATATACTACAACACCATCAATCACATTCAACACAGTTGGTAGGAAGCATAATAAGCTAATTATGCCTAATTACACATAATGCCCATTATAATACTTTTGTAAGAGGTTATTCAAATTATGGTTTATTCATATAAATCATGTGCATATATGAAAAACAGTAAAAAGAAAAGAAAATCATCACATTAGTCATATACCACTGTTTATAATGAATTTAAAAGCATCTTATAAAACCTATTTTCTCTACATTCTCCTTACATAACTTTGACATTAACCCTTTTATTAAGGGATACACAATCATAAGCTTTGTGCTTATGCATACAATGGACATGTAATGATTCTTGACCTTCTCTTTTAGGGCGTAGTAATTGACCTTCAAGTGTTTTCCACTACTTGAATAATTGCCTTTCTTAGAGAAGAAAATTGTTGTAATGTTGTCACAACAAATTCTCAGCGGCTTGTTAATAGTGTCAACAATTCTAAATCTTGAGATAAAGCTCTATCGCCACAACATGACTTATAACCTCAATACTTGCCACAAACTCATCATTCGTAGATGAAGCAATAGTAGTTGACTTTTTTTAACGCTCTTCTATGAAATTACTCTATCAGCTAGCAAGAACATAAAGCCAAAGATCAACTTCCTGTTATCTTAACATTAGGCAAAATCCGAATTTGAATATCCAATCACTTTGAATTGATCAGTCATTTTATATGTGAGTTTGTAATCTTCCGCTCCTTATAGATACCGCATCACTTTCTTTGCAATTTTTTAATGATCCATATCGGGATCACACTTGTGTCTTTCCAACGTACTAACTATGAATTTATTATTAAAGTGCGTATATACCCAAGTATATCTTAGAAGCTTAGACTACCAACTGCTAAAGCATATGCCATCTTTCTATTTCATTATGTTCTAGATCATTTTTAGGACATTGTAATGGGCTAAACTTTTAACCTTTCACAATCAATATACTAATAGATGAATAATTTTGCATACATGTCATCTCTTGAGTTTTTTTAATATTATGTATCTTGAGATAGTCCTATCATGTCTTGGGATCTATTGCTTGATATCTTGGTGCCAATCACAAAGCTTCTTTACCCATATCATTTATTTCAAATTAGTAAGAAATGACTTTGTCTTATACAAAAGTGTCAACTTACTAGTAGCTAGTAGAATATCATCTATATACAAGATTAAGACTATAAACTTACTCCCACTGGCGCACGCGCCCACATGCACACACACACGCATGCGCAAAAAATGTAATTTGAGATTGACCTTGTGGGAGCTTCTTGTGAGGTCGAGCTTCATAAGCCCCACCATTATGTGTAACGCCTCGGATTTTCACCAACTTAGGAATTAGATATCCTTGGATGTTACCTTTTATTTCTCGATTAGAGTGTATGTCCGTTCGTGTATTTGCATGCATTTTAGACCAAAAGGAGTGATTGTGCTAAGGGGAGGAAGGAATTAGCATGGGAGTTGGAAAATCCCAAGTTTGGAAGAGTATTAGACCATAGGTGCTCAGTGCACCAAGAAAACCTTTAGTGCGCCAAGTAGAGTCCATAGGTACCCGGTTTCATCGAGTAAACGTCGAGTGACCGAGCAAAATTTGGGCAGCTGGGTTTCGGTGCACTGAGCATCACTAACAACTTCAGTATGCTGAATTTGAAAATTCGCATCTCCTTTGATATAACTCCAATTGAGGTGATTCAAAAATCAGATTGAAACTTGAAGAGTCTAGTTTTATACAAAAATAAATTTAAAAAAAATCAAATTCAAATGAGATTAAATTTAGGACGATTTGAAAACTATACAAAAAATGGTTGATTTCACGGCAGTTAGTACTTCTGAATTTTTATAATTTTTCTAGAACTCAAAATGAGATGAAATCTAGTATGACAAAAGTAGACTTAATGATTAAGTAGCAAAAAATTACAAAAATAATTAAGTAACTAAAAGTGCTAAAAATGTTGCATACAACAGACCTGCTAAAATTGAAAATTTCTGCAACTGCTAGTTGTCAATGAACCAGACGTATCTTTTCATCTTAGAGTTTTAATATTCAGTGTCTTCTTAGAAATTTCTTCTAATCATATCAGAAATCATTAGGATTTTTTTTTATTTTTAATATGTTTTACTATTTGGGGTAGTTTCCAATTTAGTCAAATTAAGACTCTTGATTAGGGTGATTTGATTAGGACTGAATCACCATTTCTACTCATTACGAATAGGCCACACCATGAGCTTACCTAATCCAAACCCTAATTGCCACGCACAAGAAATCTCGTCACTCAGTTTATTTCAGTAACAGTCGGATTATCCAAACGATCTCTAGACCACTCGTTATTGGGTCATCAACCTCGAAACTAAGGAAAATTGTTCGTCTTAGCGGGCTTGACGTCCCTCACAGAACATTGAGCTGAGATCGCGCATCGAATTATTTACCTTGGGCTTGCAAGGAGAGCACATGAGATATGTGAATGCCCTTAAAAATTGTTAAGAACTTGTGCACCTCTAAACTTTGCTAAAGTTGTGGGTTTCAGACCGTTAGATCACAATCAAATTGATGGCACTAACCCAAAATAATATCTTACAACTATCCCTAAAGTCACAACCATGATCGATGATTAGTAATCGTTGAACTGGCTTTTGATGATAATTGTTGATTGATGTGTCGACGATTTAAGCCTTGCATAGATTGAAATTGCGGTTTACACCACTATTAAGATAAGCTTGAAGGTATGCTTATGTCCTAGAGGGGGGTAAATAGGACTTTTTACAAATTCCTTGACAATTAAAACCTCAAGAGCATTCACAAATCAATTTACCAATTTAATGTATGTAAATGCAAGTAAATAGATCAAATAAGATCTATCTAAATGATCAACTATACTAAGTGAAGCATTTGATCAAACAGTTGATATGCATGCTTGAACTAATCTTTCAAAGATGGCATATGGGCATTTTGTCAAACATAAGATGGGCATACAGTTAAGCACTTATAAGATTGATCAACAAGGGCAATAATAGACAAAATGCATTCACTACATTGCATACTAATGTATAGTGGTTCGACGATAAGTCTACTCCACTCCCGGTTCAAGTATCCAACTCCTTTGAGTACACCGGCATTCACTATCAGAGGTTTTAAATGAGCTTCACCTCTCAACCTTTACAACCTACACAAGGTTAATGCCTACATAAGGACTTCCATAAGTCCTACTCAAGGACACTCACATATTCTCCCGTGTCGGAGGCCTACATAAGGACTTCCACGTCCTACACAAGAACAACTCCGAGATTGGGTCATAATCTCTAGACCTCAGTCTCAACAAGAAGGGAGAATCAAACAATGGACTCAATAAGCTTAACCACTTACAAGAGATGAGCCACGATTCAGCGTCGTTGAGTAGCTTCAGCTTCCACGAATGCTTCAGCTCCTCTTTCAAACTCCCACGATTAGCTACCAATGCATATGATGTTCCTAGACTAATGCCGGGTAGGTGGGAGGAGTTGTTGGAGTTCCCTTTGCCTATTAAATACAATGGTGATGATAGGAACTACCAACTCTGAGTATTCAATGGCTATTGATGACCAAGAGATTCAACAAGATGGGTTAGGTCAGCCATGAATATATTGCTCGAGTTCATTCTTCAAATCGAGCTTTGAATGCTCATTGAAGTGCCATGAATCACTTGGTTTGAATGATGAACTCTAAGCAATGATGAGCAAAGGAAGGATAGATGATGTTCTTAATTACCCCCTTCAATGCTCTCAATGGGTGTGCAAAGAATACCATTAAAGCCCTCAAGATATGCCTTTATAGACTCCAAGAATCGGGCTTCAACGGATATAAAACGGCTAGTTGTCGATTGATCTAATAAAGCACCGATTGATCGCAAGAAGCAATTTTGCAGAAAATAAGTTTGCTAGACAAAAATGGCCTTGAACGATTGATCGCCCGTCCAGGTCGATTGATCGCCCAGGCTGTTCGATTGATCGACAGGACAAACGATCAATCGCAAATGCGTTTTTTGGGCCTATATGCTTGCTGGATATATTTGAGGCCTAGCGATTGATCGCAAAGGCCCAGTCGATCAATCGCTAATGTGATTTTATGCAAATATGCTTACTGGACCATTTTGCGGGTTACCGATTGATCGCAAGAGCTCCACCGATCAATCGCAAATGATTTTACTTGTATGCTTGCTGGACCTTATCCAGGATGAGCGATCAATCGCTCATGCAGAGTCGATCAATCGCAACTGGCATTTTTTGCTTGATTCCTTTGCTGAAACAAGTCCAGGTATTGAGATCAATCAATGATGGTTATTGATTAATCGATTTTTCTTGTAGATTGATTAACAGACAGCCGAATTGAACTATATGAGCTATCATTTATGGACGAAGCTCTTTTATCTTTTGAGCAATGATTGCACACAACTTCCCTGATCAAGAAGACGAAAATGACTAAGATTGAATGGCTAAGGCTTTATGCCATCTAGTCATGAGGTTTTTGGGATCCTAAAATCTGTCTATATGTACACTTACCTTCATAGAGATTGTGCTTGGTCCTGGATGCGGAAAGAAGCTTCAATCATCAAGTCTTGAGTCTGCATTATCGTCGGGTCTCACAAGACAGGACTGACTTATACGATCACGGAATTGACAATCCGATGCACGAAAGAGTGCACTAACATAGATCACCACTAGGGACAACTACATTATGGCCTAGATTGACCCGTACACCCTTTAGTGGACCCCAAGGGCTAGAAACAACCTCCCATAAGGTTATAATAGCAAATACCCTACCAATAGGGCCATTTAGCACCCATCTGGCACTATAAATACCCATCTTTTGTCAGCCCCTTTCCCAAATCTGAATTTGCAAGGGCTTGAGAGGAAAAAAAAAAGAAGGAGAGAGAGAGAGAGAGAGAGAGAGAGAGAGAGAGAGAGATTGTATGGAAGACTTGGATTAGGTCCTTGTTCTTATGGATTGTGTGTGCCCCAATCAAGACATAAGATCCACCAGTTTCTTCCGTCATGTTCATCGTCATTTATTATCGAAGGTATAGTTATATCCTATCTTCCAACATAGAACCTTTTAGCATTGAATCTTATGAATCCCACATAGGATCTCCTTATTAATATAGGTATCAACCTTTCCCTCAAAACCCTAACATTAAGGTTTTGTGCGTACTAGGTCTTGGAGCTCCATTCGTCGTGTTGGCATGGTTCATAATCAAGTTTGGCTCCTTTAGGGTTTTAGTTGTAGCCGATTAAAGGGCCCGACTCGTCAAATCGAGTTGGGGTTTGCTTAAATTAAGTTAGGTAAAACCCTACCCTTGATTAAAGTCTAATTATGTTAAAATTTAAGTCACTAACAATGAGATTGTCGATAAATTAAGATTTGGAAGCATTTCCTCATTTCTGACACTAGGAACACATCCGAATAAAGGATTTTCGATTCTAAGGTGAAGATTTACCCTTAGCTTTTCTCGGCATTTTAAATAATTGAATGCCTACATTTTTTTATATGATTGTTAATATTTATGTTTGATTGAAATTAGCTATGCTTCGCATGTTAGAACTACTTTATTATTATGATTCTTCTATTATTTGTTGTTGAGATATTAGCCTGGTTAATGAATGGTTTGAATGTATGAGGTTATGGCATTTAAATCTATCCAAGGTTGGATGTGTTAGAAATACATAGAATCTCTTGTTGTGTGTACGAGGTACTTGTTTATATTCCTAAATGAATTAAAATTCACATATACTTATGATACTTTGGTGAACTTATAGAATTACTTGGATTGCAACTCAGGTGTTTGGCTATATTCCTAAATGAGTAATTACGATACTATATTTAAATGTTGAGTATATATAATCACGTTTATGTTTTTATGCGTCTGTACTGCTTTTGATTAAGCTTTGAAAACTGTTTGACTAGTGAATGACCTAGTATTTGGCTTGTTATCATGGACTTATTTGATGAACAAAGAAGAAACACAGTTGACCGATCGTGGCCAATGTCTGTTTGTCGTTGTTCACTTGGGTCCATCAAATAAGTTCCATTAAGAGTTAATCATTCTTATGTTTGACTGTTGAATGAAACTCTATGGAATTTAAAATACCACCGTTACTAGTGAAAGTGAGTCCACTCATAACCGTTAGTGCGATACGATCCCGCTAAAGACTCATGAGTCGAGCATGGTGGTATAGGAAACTGTGTCTGAGATGTCGGCCTACGCTGCGGTGATGAGCCTCCTTGTGGTGTCTAGTGAGCATAGGTGAGGGTGACGAACCTTATTTGTATTAAGTTGATTTCGTCAACGATCCCTTACTCTTCGATTGTTGCATGAATGAATATTTGAATGTGGAAACTAAAATAAGGATCAAGAGACATTGGTAACAAGCCGCTATGTGCCGTAAGGAGGCACCTAATTTAGTTTTAGACTCCTGATATAATGGCGATATTTCAGCTTCGTCAATACTGTTGTATGCAGAATGATTAATAAAGGTTGAACTAATCATGCAAACATGACATGTGCACTTCAAGTAATTGTTCAACTGTTAAAAGCTAGTATACCGAAGAATGACCCTCATTCTTAGATGTAGGGTGATTATTTGACTGTTAAAGATCAGCGCATCATTTACTTTTATATTGCTCTTTTGTCCGGGACATGCATTATCTATCATGACATACATGCATCTAATCAACTAGTTTAGGAAGCTAATTATTTTGTTATGCTATCATTTTTTACACTTGTTTGTGTTGATAACATGTGTAATTTGCTTAGTATCCATGCGCTAGATATAACATGCCTAAGGGTAGTATATGTAGAAATATATATTTTTCATAAACCTTGTTTATGGACTAAAATGGTTAGGGTATAATTTTGAGGATATTTCTTTGCTACGTTACTATTTGACAGTTTCCATTTGACATATGCAGATGACTCAAGAATAGGACCAAATGGTGGTTCACTCAGAGTGCCCCAGTTGAGCTCTTGCTTATTTCCTTTTGGTAGTTGTATATTCCGTACATGTTAAATCTATTGTGATTTGTATAATTCTCACATGGGCGGACATTACTTGTGGAATTGTACCTCTTGAATGTTAGCCTTGTCTTTTTGGATTTAGTTATCCTTACTTTGTTTTTTATCCGGTAAGTTGAAATGTGTTACTCTAGTTATTTGTGTATGAAATGAATATAAATCTAATTGGGGACACACGTAGGAGCATTTCCCACATGTGTCATTCCTAGGCAAGCATTTTACTAAGTTCACACCAAAAAACTTAAGATCGTAGTCTCCGTACTCGGGTGCCAAATTTTGAGGTATGACATTATGTGTAACAGACATCCATTTCATTGATAAGAAGCATCATTTTTGTAGTGAGACAACCTAAAAATCAGTCAAATCCATGACTTAGGTGGGCCAAACCACAAAAACTACTTGAGAGTGGATGCCCACCCATTGAAACCTTCCTAATTGTGTTTAGGGGCTAGTGGGATGTGGTTTAGATATCCAACACATCAATGAGGGGTCACACCAAGTCTAGTTAGAGTTGATATTTGTTTTCTCCTTTCAGTCCAAGATTGTGTGACTGTATCAAAAGGTTGGATGGCAAATAAACATTACATTGGGCCCTAGCAAGTTTTTAATGGTGGGGCGTTCAATCACCATTGCTTCCTAAAGTATGGTCCACCTGAGATTTGGATTTGCTTCATTTTCGAGCTCATGCCCTAAAATGATCTGGCAAAATGGATGGATGGCATGGATGTAGAATACATACATCGAGGGGGGCCGCACTGTCTTGGGTGAGGCCAGGGCCGCATCTAATCCGCTCCCTTGTCGAGGAGGGCGATATCAATGAGATCTACGGCAATGGACGTACTGTTGGACAGTTGACAGGGCACACAGCATGCGGTGGACCATAATTTCCTTGATGATGGATGCACTCGTTGAGTAAGACCATTCTGGTTAATGTGGTCTGGAAGAGCCACGTAGTAGTAAGAAGCATTTCGCACTGGAATGCTATTTTCCTTCACAGGATGACGAAGATCGATTATGATGCCTGAGAAAACTATTCTTCAAGGGGAAGAGAATATGCACAATGAACTCCATTAACAATGGTTCACAACCAAGATGATTCATAGAAAGAACTGGAGGTAACAAATCAAGCTCCTTGCCACAAAGACGAATCATTTAGGGGGCGTTTGGACGTAAGCTACTTAAGATAAGTTACTTATGCCTCAAATAGCTTATCTTGTTTTCTACTTATTAAGCTGAAGTGATTAAGTAAAAAGTTACTTATAATTGATCATAAACCAAACTTATCTCAAATAAGTTACTTATCTACTGCTGCAAGTAGAAAAAGTAACTTATTTAGTGGTATCCAAACGGGCCCTTAGTGAGTGTACCAAAAAAGGTTCAAATAGAGACTTGCATGCATTTGTCATCTCTGTTTCTTCTCTTGTGCACATTAACAGGCCACACTTAGTGGACTGATCCAGCTTATCCAACCATCAATCAGACCATACCTTTAATGGGCCGCATTAGGAAAAGATTGTACCAAAAAAGGATGATTCTTACCCATCAAACCAGTGGCTGACAAGCATATGGTTAAAAATGAAAATGGTCAAGGATCCAGATTCAACATACAAGAAGTCTGACAGTGATTTTTGGAACATCGCCAAATCGTAGACATGAGGAGAGGTGAGATGTAGCCATGCATATGGTGTGATCCAGAGCATCCATCCAATAGGCCACACCATGGTCCTCATAATGATCGATCTTGATTCACAAGCAGCAGAAGGGAATTTTTATTCTAGCCAATGACATGGGTGAGGAAGCATGGTTGCTTTTCAAGCTTAAGCGATAAACTACCATAAGACAATCATGCAGTGAATAGCAGGCATTCATCAAGAGTTCTCCAATTTCCATTCCAAACATGTCCTCAAAACCCATACAAAAACCTGTATATGTTACCGTTTGACAATTCACAAGCTTCACTGCTAAAGAACAACAGGCCAACAAAAACAAACAAACTGCCCAAAACAATCATTTACAAAAGATAAATGGGTCCCAGACAAAATGAACAACTTCCCGTCTTCACAATCAGCAATCAGTATTAAGAAGCTTTCGGAATTTCTCTGGAGGAACGAATGAACGAACATCCAGATGTCTTACCTTCTCAACTAGTAATTAGTACTTAGTAACATTCTTCTCAGCTGCGCTGATCTCAAAATACTCAGATGATGAAGTTGTTGGAGATACCATATGTACCCATACACATCTCTTCCTGGCTGTTCATTCATGTACATCTCATAACCTTTATTCAAAAATTCTTGAGCAACACTACGGAAATCATAATCAGTCCTTCCAAACATTTCTTTGTTATGGCTTAGATAACTGTTGAAGATCCTCAAGCATTCACTACTGATCCTCATCGGTTGGGGACAACTGGAATTTCCTGAGCTGTACGAGACAGTTACAGGATAAGTCATTGGTGTGTAACCACCATTGAGAGAATGGTCATTTCTTCTGAAAACCCTGAGATCATGGTGTCCGGTTTCAGGCAATGCTTGCACAGGTATGGTATTGTGTGCATTTGGATAACCAATGAAAGGAGTATGATCGCTTCTATTGAGAACTCTTGGGTTCCCATTTTGTGTTTCAAGTATCATGGGCATGGTCATGGGATGATATGCAAGCGGATGATTGATTCTACTAAGAGTTTCAGGATTCACAGCTTCAATCATGGGCATCCCTTGCATAGTCATGGTATGATATCTTTGCAGCTGCTCGATTCTACAGAAATTTCCTGGATTCCCATCTTGGGTTTCGAGCATCTCACTTCCATTGACAATTCTCGGATAGCCTTCTTGGGTTCCAGACATGTCCATGAGGGATAGTTCATGAGCACAACCCATCATGTTTTTCTTCTTGTAGTGGCGAGTACCGACAATTCCAAACTTGAAAGTACTGCACTCTCCTAAACGGAAAGGATCATTACATCTTGGTCCATCTCCCCTTTTATTTTTATAACCTGGGTAGTCCGCCTTTTCAAATTTCATACATTCGAGCAGTGTAAGAGAACATTTTGAAGCAAGTTCTTCAATTTTCCAGCAGCAAAACGGCTTAGTTGTCTTGTGGTTCACATGAATTTCTCCATCGGGTCTAAGCATTCGGCTGGCGCTGTTAAAGAAACCTTTCACTAGGTTCCTGTGCAACCTAAAGCACAAGAAGTATTACAGAAACTTAAAACATGAATTTCAGAAAAGAAATGTGGTAAGAATACATTTCAAAATATTCTCTCCTTCCCTTCACGAAAGCTCGAACCAAGTTTCATAGCAACAATGAATATGCAAGTATACTTATATGCATGTATGTGCAAACGAAGAGTGAGTTGATTCAAGTTGAAGGCTCTAAAAGAGCAAGGGGAAAGGCCTAAAAGGATGTGGGTGGAGGTAGTAAGAAAAGACTTAAGAGGGGCTGTGGTTAACTGAAGATATGTTTTGAGATGGAGTCGAATGGCATAACAGGATTCATGTAATGCCTGGAAATGAATCATGCAAGTTGCTAGCATAAAACTATTGATTGACAATGGCTAATCTTTCAAATAAGTTATCTCAATGGCTTAAAATGTCATTATTTTGATAGAACCGTACTCGGATGAGTAAGATAACTAGCCCAAATTCGAGGATGGACCCGTCTCTCCTTGCAATTAAGCAAAAGATTGTTTGGGAAATTCCTCTTCTTTTCATTAGTGGCTGAGAACTACATAAATACTCAGTGGCATTCCACAAAATTCAAATTCAAAATATGAATTCAATTTCTAATTCTAATTCAAACTCAAGCTTAAACCACTCTCATACATTCAAGGCCAACTACTTCCTTGATTGTTGAGATATTATTTCGAATTTAAAATTCAAATTGAATTCAAAGATTATTAATTGGCTAGGACCGCTCTAGTGACCCGAATGATTTGGCCCACTAGTTGACTCATGGACTAGGCACATTCTACTGATCTGAATGGTTTGGCCCACTAGTTGACCCATGGAGGCATGGACCCTAACATATTTTCAGTTTTATGAATCATTTCTCCTCCAAAAACTGGAAAGATGCACACATGTTGCATGGTCATGCATGCAAAATATTTATTCATGTGTACGGGTATTTAACTCATTACAAATTGCACAATTTTAAGTTAATAGGCATGGTAGGCAGATTAACTGCTTTGTAGGTTAAATTGTACAATATACGCTGCAGTAGAGGTAAGCGAAGGAATAAACATGTTTAAAAAAAAAAAGTTGTGTTTGGCATCCTTTGTGTATGAGAGTTCGTCATAATTCATTCTATTTGCATTATTACATGGGCACCCTTGTTTAGAGACTTTTGATCGTGTATCAGCAAACATGGAAACAAATGGCTAAAATAAGCTAATTTCCTGAAAACAATAACTGAATTGAATTTAGGAATGGAAATAAGCAAGCAGAGATGTTGACCCAGTCACAAACAAAGACTAGATTTTTTATTCAACTATAAATACATGCAAGTGATGGTCACAACCAAAACCCGTCAAACAAGATCCTAAAATGCTCTACCATACAAGATACACTGATGCAGGACAACTAGCAGCCCGATGCAAAGGCATTATAATGGTCTGATTGGAATTTGGGGCCCACAAATGACAGATCCGAATCAACAGCCCTTTCTTCCTAGACATGCAAACCATATGAATGAAAATAGGCTTTTGCACAGCCGTAAAAGTGTAACCTGCTTTCTTATTTTAGTTACTTTCCTTTATTTGTACAACATTAATGGGATGAGTTTGAAACTTTGAATTAACTTCGAATTACCAACAGTGAACTCTTTCAAGGTTTATTTATTAGAGTTTTACAAAGGATGCCATAGCCTATATACTCAATTTTCCACCCCTGAACTCAACGAACTTTTGAAAAAACTCCGATTTTTTTCCATCAGGAGATAGTTCCAAATGTACCATGGCCAGTGGGTATGAACATTAGAATTTAGATTTATATAAATGCCCAAACACTTCTACAAAGCTTATTCTACACTTTCATTTTTCCGCTCCATCCATAAGATATGCCCCTGCAAGTTTATCCAATATCCCAAACACATGCGGGTCACACCACAGGGAATCATTGAGATGGGGACCTCTTATATTTTTCATATGACATCCAATCCATTAACAAAATGCATGTCACGAAGACAAATAGACGACCCAAATGCATTCCACCACAGGGAACCATTGGGATGGGGACACACCATTCAAGCCTTTTGGATTTTTTGAGGCCTACTATATTTTTCATATGACATCCAACTCGTTCACAAAACAGGTCCCAACAGGATGAATGGACAACCCAAAACTCAAGTGGGCCACACCACATGATTTAAGCATGAATTTGCATGGTCTAGCCCACCTGAGTTTTGGATCAGCCTGATATTTGGGATTCAAGGGGAACATGAGGGGACTCACATGATGGGTAGTGTATTCATGCACATTACGATGGGACCCACCGACAAATTTGTAGAATAATCTTATAGTTTCTCTATAATTAAATTTGCCCTACTTAAATACTGAGTACGCAATCTTTTGAAATTATTTAAATTATAAATGTTCTAAAATCTTGGTACCTCTTAATAGATGCCAATTTATTGATTGTGTAACATCTTAAATATTGAATTTTTAAATATTGTGCGTTATTCTAAATATTTTAAATATGATAACCTCTCTAGGATTATGCAATTTAATTATAAATTTCTTATTTAATAAAATAACAATCAAACTAGTTAGTACTGTTGTAGTGAATAATTACATATTTTAATAGTTTCAAAATTATTTATTTATAAAATGAAATTAATTTATAAAAACTGTGTTCTATTTTAAATATTTAATTATAAATTTCAAATTTAATCAAACAAAATCCTACTAGTTTGTGCTGTTATGGTTTTTAATTAAATAAGTAAATTAAGTTGGGGAAATATAAATGAATTTCCCTAATAAATATTTTAATAATTTTAAAATGATTTAGTATTTACAATGAAATTTATAGGAAAAAAAAACTACATGTTCTAGTTGCATTTGTTAGCATCCAGTTGATTGCCTATTTTTTTATTTTTATTAAGGACATCTCACATGCAACTAGTTGTAGATGAAATGTTAGTTCAAATTTTCGAGGAAGATAAATTAAGTTGGTCCACCTGATGGTTGGACCAGCCTAATTTTTAAGGTTTCATATTTTCATGATAATTGATAGGGAGACCCTACTGAACACATTGAATGCCATACAGACACAGTTTTGCCAAACACCAATTACTTACGGGCTTGTTTGATTTTTTGGCTCAACTGTAATTACCTTGTAAATGGATAATGATTATTTACCTAGGTAATTACTGCATCTTTCCCAATGAAGACCGTGACACTTGCTTTTCTTAACACTAAAATCGAAAAATTTGTGCAATAAATATGGGGCCCACTGTGATGTATGTGGCTTATCCACACCACCCATTCTTTATGCCAGTTGAATTTAGGGCATGACCCAAAAATTGAAGCAGATCCAAAGCTCAAGTGGACCACACCACATGAAATAGTGGGAATTGAGCGTGTAACGTTAAAAACTTCTTAGGAGCCCTAAAAGATTTGGATCAAGCTGATATTTATGTTTTCCCTTTATCCATGTCCGTGTGACCCTATGAACCGGTTAGATGATGAATAAACCTCAATTTGGGCCCAATGAAAGAAACAACTTTCAACGGTGGACAAATTAAGGCCACTGTTTCCTTTCGTGCAGGCCATTTGACTGTTAGATTTGCCTCATTTTTCGGCTCATGCCCCAAAATGTGCTAATAAAACATATGAACAACGTTGATATATCATATACATTACGATGGGGCCCACGGATTTAAGTCAACACTTTTGGACCGATTTTCAAGGTGGAATTACTCACCCATTTTCAAACAAGGTGAAAAAGCAATAATTACTCATTTACCACATATTTACCTGTATCATGGAAAATCAAACAGACCCTACATGTGAAATGGTAAAAATAAATAATAATTGGGATTTGTTGTGCAAACTTCCCCAAGAATTTGCATTTTCCAAATAATGCTTGGACAATTGGAAATTTCAGGGAGATGCTTTTCGAGGAAGAGAAATTACCAAAATGCCCTCATCTATTTTTTCTTTAAAAGTTGTGAAATTGAGAATTGGGGGACCCACATGGCATGTGAATAAAATGCAACCCATCCAACATATACATCCCATCATGGTGATCACAAGAACCAAAATCTGGCCAATTAAACCATCAGATGGGCCACTTGGATTTGGATGTTTCTTGAGAGGTGTACACTATTCTTTATCATTTGGCTCACCTTATGATTGGACCTGCCATATTTTTGGTTCATTCTGTAATCTTGGTAGGGCCTGCAATTCTCAATTCTCCACTTTTTAAAGAAATAAAAACAAGGACACATGCATATTCTCCACTAAAAAAGCATCATCTAGGAATTTTGGTTCTCGGAGGAACTATTTGGTAAAATCTAAAGTTCTAAGGAATTTTTCTGCAGCAGCAACAACAAGCCTAAAACCAGTTCTTTGGGATCTCTACTCCAACTCAATAAGAGCTACTCTAATAAGCTCTTTTTGTTCTAGCGCATGTTTAAAATAAGGTCGTTTGGTAAAATCATTTTTTGACAATCGAAAAGTTATGATTTGAAATAAGCACGTTTAGAAAAACATTTAAGTAAGAGCTTTTTTAGGGGTAGTTGATGTCATTTTTAAAGATTACAAAAGCTCCATCATATGAGCAATCTAGATGGTTGCTTCGGTGGATCTCACCATAGATGGACTAGGCAAAAGACTGAATGGCTACATACAATCTTCATGTTTTCAGACATTTGGGCCATCCATTATGTCAGATATTAGATGCGGATCAGTCCATCATATAAAGGCCACCTTTGATGTGGACCGTCCATCGTGTGAGCCAAACCGTTCAAAGTGGGTTGTTCATCATGCAAGACCCATCTTGGATGTGGACCATTCATCATTAGGGGCCCACCTTGATGTAGGTCATCCATCATGTGAGGCCCACCATCAATGCTAACTGTCCTTTATGTCAGCCCCTCAATATCCACCACCCATCACCCATCACGTGGGGTCCACATTTTATGTGTCCATAGCGTGGTCCCTGCCTTCGAAGTGGATTGTCCATCATGTGGGGCCCACTTTTGATATCCCCCATTCATCGTGTGGGGCACAACTTTAATGTGGGTCATCCATCATGTGGCCCACTTTGGATAAGGGTCATCCATCATGCGAGACCTTGGATATTGACCATACATTAAGTGGAGCCCACTTGAAGTGGACCATCCATTACAAGGGGTCACACTTTGATGCGGGACATCCATCATGTGAAGCCAAATCCGACCATTCTGTGGGCCCACCTTGATGTGGACCATTCATTGTGTGGGGCCCCACCTTCAATATGGGCCGTTCATCAGTGTAGGCCAACCTTGGATGTTAACCAACCATCATGTGAACCCACCTTCAATGACCATCATCCATCATGTGCGTCCCACCTTTGATGTGGACCGCCCATCAAATGAGGCCCACTTGATGTGGATGTTCAGTCATGTTTGGCCACATTTTGATGTGGAACATCCATCATGTGGAGCCCACCTTTGATGTGAACCGTTCATTATGTGGGCCCACCTTGATATGGACCATATATCATGTGGGGCCTCACGTTCAATATTGGTTGTTCATCATGAGGGGACCACCTTTGATGTCCACCATCCATCACGCGGGTCCCACCTTTGTTGTAGACCATCTATCATGTGGGGCCCACTGATGTGGATAGTCCATCATGTGGGGCTACATTTTGATTCAAGACATCCATCATGTGGGACCCACCTTGATGTCCACTATCTATCATGTAGGTCCCACCTTTGCTCTATGGACCATACATCATGTAGGGGCCCAACCTTCAATATGGGTCATTCATCATGTGGTCCCAAATTCAATGTCCACCATCCATCATGTGGGTCCCACCTTTGATGTGGACTATCCATCAAGTAGGGCCTGCGTGATGTCGATTGTCCATCATGTGGGGCTCACCTCTGATGTGACCGTGCATTATGTGGGCCCACCTTTAATGTGGACCATTCATCACGTGGGCCTACCTCGGGAGAGATTGTAAAGAGAAGAGAAGACGGCAAGATGGGAATTACTCGAAAAGTTTAAGGACAAACTTGTCCAAAAATTAGTCCAAAATGTCTACCCACTTAAGCCAAATAAGCTCTTTTTCAAAGAGGAACCCCTCACCAACTTATAAAATCAGAGCTTATTTGCTACTTTCTAAACAAATAAGCCACTTAATTAGACTTTTACCAAACAGTCTAAAAGCTTACTTCTTCAAAAATAAGTTACTAAGCTCTTAGTTGTAGAGATGTCAAATGCCCCCTAATAGTTAAGTACAAATAGATTATAGTTTTTTATTTTTTAAACATATTCCAACCATGATAGGGACTAATAGATTTGTGTGCCAGATTAATACAACACCCTAGCTCGTGTAATGCAAAGAGATTGTCCTACCATATTCTACTGCTTCTAGCTCTATAGTACCATCTAAATGTTTTGAAAAAGAAATACAATATCATTTGCAAGATTTTAAACCCACCATATATGCTTGGAAATCAGACGCCCTAGCCATTGTGCTAGTTGCACATTTTTCACAAAGGATAGTTTTATTTCCCCCAAAAAGAAAAACGAAGAAAAAAGTTTTTTTTTTTTTTTTTTCATGAGCCATTTAGGTGTATCAAACATACGGGCTTGTAGCCTACATCACAATTGTCAATAAAATAGAGTCCCTTGTTACACAAATAAGAATGCAAAGAGAAGAGACTGATCAGACCTTATTTCTCTTTAAGGTTCACCTATCCTTTAACTGTTACAAATTTCTTTCCAGAATCATATAATTTCTTCTCTAAAGTTAGGGCCCGTTTGGTTGGCACCTGGAAACTCGTTTCCTGCTTAAAATTGGGATTCCAGCAGAATCTGATTTTAACTTAGTGTGTTTGGTGACAAGTTCCAGCCAAATAGGATTCCGCACGGAAGCTTAATTTGGCTGGAACCGAGATTAGTGGAAACGGTTCCCTACACCGTTTCTACAGAAGGAAAAGAGGTGGAAGTTAGCGTCACCCACCTCCATATATGGTTGTGCATCTATGACATAGGTGTTTTATATCCACACGGTCCATCCATTTTGAAAGATCAATTAAGAGCATTAGGCAAAAGATGAGGCCAATCTAAATCTCAAGTGGACCACACCACAGGAAAATAGTGTTGATTAAACGTCCACCATAAAAAACTTCTAGGGCCCACTATAATGTTTATTTGCCATCCAACCCGGTCATCTGTCTTGCGAGACTACAATAGGCGAGGGGTCAGGTTCTCTAGCGGATCCCAAGCTCAAGTGGGCCATGCCACAAGCAACGGTTGGAACATAATCTAGATTACACAATTTTCAACCAAACAACAAGTTCCATATCGAACCTGGTTTCCTGTCTAGTTTATGCAATTTTGGATTCCAACAATGGAATCTCGTTTTTATCTAGAACCTAGATTCTGCAACCAAACGGGCCCTTAGGGTTGTTTAGATTGGTGAAGAACTCTAAAAAACCAAGGAAATGAAATTGGTTTCCACGGATGCAACCTTTTCCCTTGTTTGCAAAACGAAATTAGGTGCGGAAATCAATTTCCATTTGCACAGCTTTCCTCAAAAATAAAAAAATAAAAAGAAGCGAAAGAGTAAAAATAAATAAAAAATAAAAACTTATTAGGTCCAGACTTCCACATTTACAAGAGACAATTCTCACTATTTGACCTTTGACCTTCTAACATTTTCATGGAAATCAGGTATGCGAAAACAAACAGGTTATATTGTAGTTTCTTTTCCGCATAGTCTTTTCTTTAGATATGACATTTGGTTTCCCATATTGACATTTTGGTTTCTGCAATCCAAATAGGCCCAGTTACAAAACAGTATTCAGGGACTTCCAATGGGCAGCATACTAGCATCCAGGTGTTAGATTAATTACCCCATCCAAATCACAACATAACAAAAGGTTCCAGATTGTAAGGTTCCATGTAACCAGTTGCAATGTGTTCATATAAGCATACACAAATATAAACATAAAGATAAGAGTGAATATTACATGAGAAATAATGTCCAATGTGTCAGATTGGAAATATGCATGCAGTCATGAATGTCTGAGAATCAATGTAGCGGCTTAAAAAACATAACAGCCCCAACCATTTCAACCATCAACCTGCACATGTTGTGAAAGCTCATTGTTCCAAACCACCAATCCCCAGTGTAGATGTTGCCAATGCCATTGCCCAAAAATGCACCAGTAAGACCTGACAGCTCGATTGGTGGCTATTGTTGTAAATGGTCTCAATTGAAAATCTGCCCCCAGGGTGCAATGCCTGAATCATACTCTCTTAAGGGTACACTCCTTACTCCTAAGGGGGCGCTAGAACTAGTGACAGAAATTCCAAATCAGAGAAACACAGAGTCATTGTTGAGTTTGATCTCTAGACTCTGCCATCAATATAAAAACAGTGAGTGGTCACCATAAAACAGTGCACCCACTCTCACAGAAAGGACACCTTTCATCGAAGGTCAACCTTTCACCGAAAGAGACCTAATAGGTAGAGAAGAAACCATATCTCTAAAGCAGTCCAAAAAGGAACAGTTAACAGCAAAAATTTAAAACAACCAAAAAGCAAAAAAAAAAAAAAACAAATTTCTCTTCTTTTTCATTCTTTCCTTTTTTTTTAATTTATATATAATATGCATCATATATTTTGTATTTTATATTATTCATATTCTTGGCAAGGTAGGGGTTCCCAACAAAGGAGAATTAAGAAATGAGAAAGGTTGAGGAGCTATTAATATAGCATGCACCCTCCTGTTTTCTCAACAAAGGCAATGTGGGGCTATACCTTATCACTACCAAGCAAAAGATGAAAAACAAAAAGTTGCTTTTCTACAATATGACCTCACGAAGGGTTTATTTTTCTAAAAGGTGTATTTGTTATAGTGACCATAATCATATAATTATTTGTTTTTTTTTTTATTGTTTGTTTGTTATCATTATATTATATTAAATTAAATTAAATTGTTTATTTATTTAAAGGCAATGGTGAATGCATTAACCAAAACAGCGAAGTACAAAATCAAAAGGAAAAAAAATAAGGGTTGAAGAAAAGTCAGCCCTAGGATAGCAGTTCAACCTAAGATGTGTCTGCAAGGATCCGCTATTTCATACATCGTACGCCCATAGTTAGTTTAAGTCATGTGCAACAAGGATCCAGAACTGCACTGATTAGGCGTGAGTGGGTGCAAGTTGAAGGCTATAAAAGAACAAGATAATGCCCAAAAGGACGTAGGCGGAAGAACTAAAAATGACATTTGGCCTGTGTGGATACACCCCATAAGTAGTTTTTTTTCTTCTTAAAAGCATCAAATAATCTACGTGTTTAACAAAAGTTAGTTTAGTAACCACCTTCTTAAAAGTATCTTATTAGCTTAAACTAACTTATGGCCACAAGTAAAAAAAAAGAAGAAAAAAAATGTTTTTTCTACTCCTTACTTTTCTATTCTCTCTTCACTCTCTTTCCCATCACCTCATGTGATGGATGGTCCATATCAAAGGTAGGCTCCACATGATCGGCAATGGACATTAAAGGTGGGCCCCACATGATGGACAATTAACATTGATGGTGGGTGGCCCATACGATGGATGACCTACATTAAGGTAGACCCCACATAATGGATGGTCAACACAACATCAAAGGTCGGCCCGTAATGATGAATGGCTCACATCTAAGGCAGGCCCCGCATAGACAGCCCACTTCAAATGTGGGGCCCACATGATGGACAGCCACACCAAAGTGAGTTCTACATGATGGGCAATGGAAATTAAAGGTAGGCCCCACATGATGGACAATTAACATTGATGATGGGCCTCACATTATAGATGACCAACATCGAGGGGGCACCACATGATGGATGGTCCACATCAAAGATTGCCCCTAATAATGAATGGCCCAAATCTAAGGTTGGCCCCACATGACAAATGTCCAACTTCAAAGGTGCACCCCACATAATGGATGATCCACATCCAATGTCCGACATGATGGACAACCCACATCCAAGATGGGCCCCACATGATGGATGGTGGAGGTGGACCCGCATGAATAAGTAAAAATTGGAAGAGATTCTAATGGATGAGATTTGAAGGAAAAAAATGTAAGAGGAGATATTAGTGGAAGAGATTGAAAAATTACTTATGTGATGTTGGAAACCAAATATAATTTTCAACTTTTTGGCTGATAAGTATGTTGTTTACAAAACATACTTACCTGTTGAATAAGTTAGAAACCAAGATAAGCTACTTGAGGTATAAGTAGCTTAACCAAACGACTTACAATCCAAACAGGTCCCTCATGACCTATGGTCTATAATCAACAGCTTAAACGGCTTAATAAAGTGGGCTGCATATTGGTGGGCCCACATTATAGGTCCTTAATAGTGTGGATGAGCCCCATGCCCCAAGAATGTGGACATCCAAGCATAATAAATACTTTCCAATTTGGCAAAAATCCCACATTTAATCAAATTACGAAACATGATTAATTAATATCACATGGGGCATTTACAACTCCCACAATTTCCAAAATTGGCAACTCTTTCTCCTCTCTTTGCTTGATAAGGAAAGAGTGGGGAAGAAGCAATTCCAAATTAGGAAATTAAGTGAGATGGAAAGAAGAATGGAAAGAAAGAAAGTGTGAGGCCATAGCTATACAAACATACGACCACAAACAACCCAAATCTAACAAAGTACATGGCCATCCCTTGCTAATTCAGGCCATGAAAAGATGCTAGATAGATACATTGGGATCTAAAAGAAAAAGAGAAATTATATCATGATCTCAATAAGGAACATGGATCATACAATTAGTTCTTACATCCATCAATTACATGAAATCATTTAAAAAAAATTAAACCATCACCATCCAAAAATCTAACCCATGAACACAACCACCATGCTCATCCATATCAGACAGAAAAAAAAAAAAAAAAAAAACCCCATGTACACAAATTACTCATTGATTCAATTAAGCCGTCGGCGATGTGACATTGAATTGGACAGATTTCCCATTTGATTAAAATTTGGAACATCAGTTCCCAAGGGAGTTTCCTTAAATCTAACCGGTTGAAAGCCCAAATGGCCACACCCATTGGGCCAATCAAATCACTAGATAAATTTAATCAAAGATGAAACCACTCTAATGCAAATTATGTAGAATTTTAGAAAGACAATAGAAGCATAAACTTTTTAAAAACTCTTATTTTAATCAATTAATGAATCCCCATCTAATGCAATCAAACGCAAAACCAACATAACACTGTCTGAAGTTACCTATAATCGATGCCTTGAAAACGATATTTTCATCCGATGTTGAACCTCCAATTAGGAAGTCTACCCCAGATTTATATGGATGAGAATTGAGAAAAACCTCCCACAAATCCCTACAATAGGGCAAGCAGCGCATGATGATGAGAGCCATCCACTAAGTGGACCCCACATGTGTGAACAAGTGGATAGAAGGACGCGGATTAGCTACTGGCAGCGTCAGTGGCAAAGTTGGCTAATGAAGTGATGTCACCAAGATATGTGGGCCCCACCATGATGTATGTGTTGTATCCACAGCGTCTATACATTTGGAGACATTATTTTAAGGCATGAGCTAAAAAATGAGGCAGATCCAAAGCTCAAGTGGACCCCATATCAGCTTGATTGAAAACTTCCGTGGCCCCCAAGAAGTTTTGAATGCGGCATTCAATCCCCAAGTGTGTTCTCTATGGTAAAGTCCACTTGAGCTTTAGATCTGCCAAATGTTTTGGCTCATGCCTTAAAATGATCTCTCCAAATGGATGGACGGTGTGGATACAACACATACATCATGGTGGGGTCGACAGAACTTGGTGATGTCACTTCAGTAGCGAAATCAATGCCAGTAGCTAATTCGCATCCTGAATGGAAGGATGAGTGAAGAGGAGGTGATTCTCCCTCTCTAAGTGGTGCTGCCCAAGGGGTAGGGACATGCTCTCTCCACTCCCTCAAACATAGGATCTATATATACAAAATTAGGGTTTTAAGAAGAGAGACCAATTATGGTGCTCTACCACCCTACAGACTTTAGGATACCCTACTACGCCTAAAGCTGACAATGCCTACCTATTCATGTACCCAAATTAACCAAATCCCTCCACTCGCATGAGCACCATCCCTAGCCAAATATCTCATGAACGTCCAAGTGATGAATCAACAAACATTAATCATTCGATGTCCATCAAGAGTGATTTAAAATAAATCAACCGTTAAAACTAACATTTAATAGTTGAAAAACTTCAGTTAACCATTAAAAACATTACATGTGATGACCATCTGGAAAAAGAAAAAAGAAAAAAGAAAAAAAAAAAAAAAAAAAAAAAAAAAAAAAAAAAAAAAAACTAGGAGGGTCCAAACCGCAAGATCTATCAAATAAACATGTCCTGAGCAAACAAGTAGATCCCTTGTTGAATCACGGGAGCCTCACCTAGACCCTAATACAAGCACCTAGCTTCACATACATGTCGACCACCAATATAAACTCGTAAAGTGAGCCAAGGCATATTACACTAAGACCTTGAACTCCTCAAATGTCCTCAAGTATAAGGATTAGTTAAAGTTAGTAAATAGAAAAGTTAATCCATTAATTTGATGCAAGACGGAATGATCTAACCTAATATGATGCCTTGAAATTTATAAAAATAAAAAAAATAAAAATAAATAAAAATAAAGATTAACTAGATCAATGGAACGACAAAATAAAGCTAATTTAACATAAATTCAAAATTTTCATATTCACAACATGTCCAAATTCAAGCATACGAGAGCCCCACAATGCGGATCTCATAAATTACTAACTAACTAAGACCTATGAAAGATATAACTTCCATCTAGCATAGGGATTGATCTAATTCGAAAGGGAATCTCTTGGTTTTGTTGCAGGATTTTGGGACTTGGGATTTGGGAATTAGGATTTTGAGAGTTAGGGTTTTGGGGAATTAGGTGTGTGGGAAATAGGGTTTCGAGAACTATGGTTTGAGACTTAGGGTTTGGGAACATTAGGGTTAGGATGTGGGTTTTTAGGAATTACGGTTTAGGATTGGGATTTTGGGAACTCTAGGTTCTAGGATTGGAATTGAGGGTTTTAGCTTAGGGTTATGGATTTTAGAGAGGACGAAACAAGGACAAAAGAGGGGAAACAAGAGGAGATGGGTTGGTTTAGGTTTTGGATGGTAACAAAGAAGATGATAAAAGGAAGAGATAAGGAAGAAAAGAAGAAGATAATACCTTGTTGAGAAGAGAGAAAAGTAAAAAGGATAACTAGGGAATCGTTCTTCATGGCTTCGCACCACCAATCCAATCACAAGATGAATTTTTTTGCTTAATCTCAAAGCAAAAGGAGAGAAATTTCTTTCATTCATAACATGCCTTATTGTCTAGGGTGGGGATGTCCAACCCTGTATAGTCTCAAAAAAGACCTTTTACAAAAAGGTACTCTCAGATAAGATTTTCAACATAAAGACAGTTAATACATTAAAAGTTGTTTCTAACTCCCTAATCTCAACATAAATATAAGCTATACCGAAAATAACGAAACATGTAAACAAACTAAGCAACTAAACTATTTCGTGGCCCATGGGGGTTCACGATCAAGATGTCCGATGATAATGATCCAATGGTCTGATCATCATGTCCACTCGATCCAACAGTCCAATGTGTCCATCAAGCTCCTATATGCAGCCCATGTGCATCTTCCTAGTATGAGGTAGGGCTGAAAGTCGGGCGGGTTGGGTCAGGTTGGTGCTCAACCTTAACCCAACCCAAGGTTCCTATACCTCAACCCTAACCCAACCCAACCCAACCCAACCCAACCTCGGGTTGGGAATTCTCAACCCAAGCCCAACCCAAGCAGGCTCGGTCGGGTTGATCGAGTTGGTCGGGTTGATAAATGCTAATATCTTCATTATTACATTAGCTTATTATGTTTCAATACACGTCTTATTTTTTGTACCTATCACTTTATTAATTATGTATGTAGTTATTTATTATGAAGAATTTCACTTTTTTCTAAACAAATTAGTTAGGATAACTACTCCTTTAATACTAAAAGTATATCAAATTTCAAACGTTACAAGTTTACTTACTAAAGTAATATAAACCAATAAGTTTACTTAAGTATAATAAAATTATAAGTAACTTGTATATAGATTGGGTTCGCGTTGGGTTGGGTGACGCAAGACCTCAACCCAAGCCCGACCCAAGCTTTATCGGGTTGGTGTTTGCATAGCCCAAGCTCGAGATCGGGTTCAATATTTCTTGCCCAAGCCCAACCCAATGTCGGGTCAGTCACGGGTCGGTCGGGTTGAACCCGCCCAACTTTCAGCCTTAGTATGAGGTCTTCAAAAATGCACGAACATACACGTGGGGTCTTCAACATGGCTACGAATGTGAATTGGACCAAGTGGGCCCCATGTAACGGTCGTCTAGCCATAAGGAGACTGGCTCAGCCCTCCTCCTCTGGTATGGTGCTCGGATGTCCTCATCATCAAGCTTGATGGGTTTACACATCTAGAGACTTGAAGTGATTCACCTATGCAAATGTCCAACTGGTCTGATAAAAGAGTGCATGTCCATGAATGCTCACACACCCATGTGGAGTCAAGCAACAACTCATCATTGAGCCCAATGGTGGAGAATCTCCATCCTGACTCGTTATCGGTCTCCTAACACAGGATGACCAAAGAAAGAATAACCAAAAGTTCGTCTTACAACCTATTCAGCAATTGCGGTAATCAAACAAGGTACTGAGATCCATGGCTAACAACTCTCCCTTGACCTATGGTTGTTGCAACCAATCTCAAGTTTCCGAGGAGAACCAAGGGAATCCCTCTCTTTAACCCATATAGATCACACTTATTAAAGTTTCACACATTAATGAGGCAAATGAATGAGTCACATTATGATGAAACATGGTCCAAAACATCAGCATTGGTTTTTCAGGGCACAACACTAACATAAACGTCTTAGCTACCACATTATCTTTTTTTCTGGAAAATATTGTATAACATTGGGTAATCATGTTGAAGTGATGATTCACAATCCATACATCTTCCTAAAATCTGACCTGGATGCCATTTCCACATAGGATATGCTTCCATGAACTCTTCTTTTACATGGATAACCACCTTCTAGATGTGCGAGGCTCTATACAAAGAGGAAGGAGGGTGTCTCATTTGCCCGGTGTCATCCCATATTTAGATGAAATGATTTCTTCACAAGTGGTTCATTTTCAGTATTGAATATCCATAACCACTTACCTGGAATTGCCCGATTCATTATGGCGAGGTCTTTTATGCCCTTCTCTCTACGGTTTGAAACTTCTTTTTGCAATGTGGAGAGCCCTACAAACTTAAAATGCACACCACTCATTAACACAAAGCAGGTAAAATCTAAGTTGTCCGTTGATGAGCACACACACGGAAAAAATCCATAAATACTCCTAAACTATGTTGGAAATCCCTTCTAATGCCCTATTAAATCTCAAAGTTTAGGAATCTCCTAAAACTAATTGTTGGCGAAATTGTCCATTTGCTACTCACGTTATATATGGTAGAGATACTCCAAGAGCTAGTAAAATTGACAGTTAAAAATTAAAATAGAGAAATGGTCCACATCCACCTCCTCTGATTTGATTTTGTTAGGATTGCTCGGGTCCATCTAGATGTAACGCCAAATGATGTTTCGTTTCATTCGCAGACCATCAAATGTGGGAGCAAGAAACCCTGCTATTTGGGTGTCTTTATTGCACCTCCAAGGTGCAAGTGCTACCACTTGTCTGCCATCTCTACAGCACACAAGATTTGAGTGATGCTAAAAGTTTAGTTGCGGGATCCTTCTAACTAGGAGCCGATCCCTCTTCTAATTGCGCTTCAGTGTGGTCCCGCTCCTGCTTCTGAACTAATCTATACATGTTTACATTTTGAAATAGACACTTCTCCACTCACAGACCTGAAGCTATAGCCACATCACTTCATGCTTCATACAACTCTAGCTAAAACATAACTAAATGCTATTTTGGTCTGATACACCATCCGTTTTCCAACGAACGCCGTAACATTGAAACAAAGCGTAAAATAGTAAAGTCTCTACAGCACACAAGATTTGAGTGATGCTAAAAGTTTAGTTGCGGGATCCTTCTAACTAGGAGCCGATCCCTCTTCTAATTGCGCTTCAGTGTGGTCCCGCTCCTGCTTCTGAACTAATCTATACATGTTTACATTTTGAAATAGACACTTCTCCACTCACAGACCTGAAGCTATAGCCACATCACTTCATGCTTCATACAACTCTAGCTAAAACATAACTAAATGCTATTTTGGTCTGATACACCATCCGTTTTCCAACGAACGCCGTAACATTGAAACAAAGCGTAAAATAGTAAAGTCTTTGAGACATGATCCATACATGTGGGGCCCACAATTTGGAAGACATCAATCTGCTAGCATTATGCCACTTGAACAGTAGGCATGATAGAGGCTACTATGCCCATGTGTAAGCATGCATTTGAATATGCATCCTGTATGTAATGTACAGGTTAGCCATGCATACCAACCTGTAGAGATTTGGAGAAGAAACTAGTAACTGTAGCAAGCAACTTATTTTGCAAAACAAATGCTAGTTGATGTATTGTTACTAATCGTTAATCATGGATGAATTCTGACATTTAAAATCTAAATATTATAACGAATACAAAAGGAGACCTACCTGATCTGATGCATGTCGTCTTCCTTTCCACGAAAACCTGCATGAGGAAAGTTGAAGATTATCCGGTCGAATTTCCGCATCTTTAAATCTGTATGAAGTTTCATCTTTGTTGCATCGACTCCATGTAAAATTGTTGCTCCCATCTTCTCTAAATACTCCAAATTTGATTTTGCTTTTTCGTATTTTTTAATAACAACATCTGATTGAGAAAACCACCAGAAAAATTCAATTAAACAGGGGAAGATTGTGTATGAAGGAACACCCAGTATTCTTTAAATGCATGAAAAACCAAACCATACATCAAAAAACCATTCACAACTTTCTAGCGGGCATGGCATATATTTACATTAATCCAGACTATCCAAATGACAGGCCTGTTTTGGATGGAGAATGGCCCCAAACTTATACTAATTGAATGATCCTATTATCTGATCAATGGCCATCAAATGGACAGTTGTGATTTCAGTCCCCCACCCTCCACTGGGACAAAAAAAAATGGACAGTAGGGAGTGAACAACAAGTATGCAATACTTATGATCCACCATACCTTACCAGAGTATGGTATAGTTTCTCTTTACCAAAAAACTAGAAGCGAGTGCGAAACACTGATGTAGGCCCACAGCCCACCATAGGGCCCATCATGTGTTGATTTTGGGCTATTTGTTGCAAGATTTGGGGCCTCAATGTCAGAAATCACATTTATTATTTTTTGAAGAGGTGGCTCATTTGGAAGATATGATTGAAGATTTCGGGGGTCTTTAGTAGATTTGTTTTTGCTATTTTAGGTCAAATCTTTATTGATGAGACATTTTTATCTTAAATAAATTATTGACTGATTTGAAATCAATCTAATAGTTGAGGGACTTTCACTAAAGATTCAAAGGAATTGTCCTTAATGGTAACGAGCAGGAGACTAAAAATTTCAATGGTAACCACAAAGAGTTTCTTTTCTCTTCACCAAGACCATGATGCCTAGTTATAAAACGAGGATGAAATGAAAAAAAATAAATAAATAAATGTATATACAAATAATGAAAATTCAAGCCTCAAAGAAACTCTTTTTAAATCAATGAAATCCTTTTAAAACAAACGTTGCCAATAATAGAGAGGGGGGGGGGGGGGGGGGGGGGAACTCTAACATGGTCTTTCTTTCTTTTTTTTCTCTTTTCTTTTTTTTAAAGGTAACTCTAACGAGATCTTGTGCTCAGAACTGCCATAATAAATCTCTAATTTCCTGATTTTTAGCTTTGCTCCGTAAAAAGCAATTGACAAGTAGGTTCTTAATATATCATCATCATAGCCTTAATCCCAAGTATCTGGGGTTGGCTTTCCCATGATTGATCCACAAAAGTCCAACGATAAGCTGCCCACCTGACAGCAACCCTCCTTTACCCTGATCTAGGGATTGGATAGCACCTGAGTTGCATGAAGCACCTATACCTATGTGATACTTCTGCTTGAATCATGCTTCGCACTCCCGCTCCCCTTCGTAGATGTTTGTACTGGCTAACATTTTCAAATGGATGTTTACTCGCAAATGGATATGAATCTGTTGTTGCTTCCCTTTATGCGTCGCAACTATGGGTAGCACATTACCACCATGCGTAGTTAAGTAGGTTATTAACACACAAACCTGCAGTCTTGTGTGCGCACACACACACACACAGAAAGAGAGACAAACTTCTGTGGAATTGTTTCATAGGATTCAGTCAATTGTCCCAGTCGTGGGATATCATTGGGGAATAGGAATCAATGTTATCAAAGGATTTCTACACTTGTTTTTAGTATGAAATGAGTCAATCATCCAATTCAGTATCTCATTGAACAAAAATAAGCCTGCACACACTTGAGGAGAAAAGGCTTCAAGTAAAATGACCCTATAGAGCCTATACACAATACACACCTTTTTGTTCCCACCAAACGTACATTGACGGCAGTTTTTCTACATTTTTTTAAAACGGCAATATAACACCTGATATGTCGGTGTTATAATGAAATTAGGGCACCCCATTATGTTATGATCTTGCAAAAATGGCCTAAATTATAACTGTGGTTATGCTTGATATCAGATTGACATATTGCATTATAACTTGTAATGCCCATCATTATTGGTCCATTACAGTTGTTATCATACAAATTATAATTAATTTACTAAAATATTTAACTAATAAAGATTAATTAAAATACCATTATTTTGATCCTATCAATCATTGCTTGAAGTAAAATAAATACCAAATTTCTTTAAAAAATCATAGGAAGAAAGAATCAATTATAGGTTTCTTCATTCGACAACATAGCCCAATAGCCCTAATCAATCTCGTGGCTCGTGAGAGATTCAGCCCTGACTGTTATGATTCCAATATACTCGGGCTTTAAACCCTGGTTTTAACTAGAAAAGACTATTATCCACATATACATGATTGATAATTAACACCTAACAATTTTTACTTGTATACTCCCATTTCAAATTTTGGGAAGTGAAATAATACAAAAGAGTGCAAGTTCAATCACTGATATAGAAAATGGAATACACAAATAAAATTGGGGGAGGTAAATGGTAAATACATAATAGTAGGGTACAAAAATCACTAAATGGTTAGAGAATCAATTAGGATTGAACAACAATCGGGGTAAAAATATAAATAGAATACAGAAATTTTCAAATGTTTAGGACTATTGGGTCATTGTCGTTTTCAGTCCATGGCCCATTGATGAAGCCTAATAATGAGTGAACGGTTCAGATCATTACGTACACAATCACTAAAATCCACTGAGTGATTTTTGTGGGACATTTTTCATGGTTAGGGTTGTTGGGTAATCTTGATTTCTAGTCCATGGTCCACTTATGCAGCTTTTGATGAATAAACGGTTCAGATCATCATCAGACAATCCTAACAATTTACAATGGGGGTAAAAAGAAAAAATCACTAAAACCCATTGGTTTTTCGCATGGATAGGAAATAGGATTGTTGGGTTATTGTGACTTTTGGTATAGCCCATACATGGAGCCTATATGATGAATGAACGGTTCAGATTATAAAAAAAAAAAAATCACTAAAACCCAGTGGTTTTTCAAATAGATAGGAATTAGGATTGTTGGGTGATTGTGACTTTTGGTCTGTGGCCCATACATGGAGACTATATGATGAATGAACGGTTCAGAGAATCATACACATGCATGGTGTAATGGAATGAAGAAACAAAGAGAGAAGAAAAATGCAAGAAGTATACCATATTGGTCAAGAGAAGTGGCAAGAATGTTAGAGGCAGATTGAAATGATTTTGCAAGAGATAGAGAGAAAGAGAAGTCTCCTTCTCCAACTAGAAGAATTGATGGAATGAGGAATAGTATTTCAACCATCTATCATACTCTTCTTCTTCTTCTTCTCCTTCTTTCTCTACCATTTTCTCTCTTTCTTCTTCTTTTTCTTGTTTCTCGTTCAGATTCTTCTTCTTCTTGCTCTGTTTTGACTTTTTCTCATGAACAAATGCAGTTGAAATAGGTCAGGACTCTCACGTAGGCCTTCATACGCTTCTCTCTCGTAGCTCCACGAATAGAGAGGCGTGTTTTGTTTTTGATAAAGCCGGTTTGCCATCTCCTGTGTGTACGTTCGAGAGACGCGGTACCCTTCTCTAACCGAGCGATTGCCTGTGACACCGGACAGCTCTGTGCCGTGGCTGTGTGGGGTCAGAATGTCTTGAAAATCACTCGTCGTATGTTTTTAAGTAACCAGATTGACAGATCACAGTCCAAACTAGGGGCCAGACCGCACGAGTAGGGAACGCTGACGGTTGTTTTCCGTGATTTTGTTCTAGATTTACTGAAGAATTCCTGGTTTTGGCTAACTCTGTAAGCTTCATGAAGTTCATGGGACTTGTTCCCCTTTGTTAGTGGCCACCTGAGTTTGGATTGCTGATTTTTTTACCTATTGTGAGTTTAAAAACAGATGAACGACTGGATTTTCATAATCTTTGGACCACACAGCCGGCACGAGATATCTCCGGGGTCACAAGTAATCCGCTCTCTTCTAACCCAATGCCATGTGGGGCCCACTGTGATATCCGTCGGATTGGTTACCCAATTTTTTCGTGCATCGTGAATCCAGATCCTCACAGTCCGTTTTCAACTAACTCAAGTAGGCCACACTCGTGCGACCCCAGCACCAGCAATGTGGGTGGGACCCTGACCGTAGGGCCCACCTCGATGTATGCATTGTATGTTCATGCCGTCCATCTGTTTTTCCAGCATATTTTAAGGTATGATCCAAAAAATGATGCAGATACAAATGTCAGGTGGACCACACCACTGGAAAGAGTGATTATTGACCAATAAAATCCTTTTGTGGGCCGACAAAAGCTTTGGATCAAGCTGGTATTTGTTTTTTCCTTTCATCCAGGTCTGTGTGACCTTATCAACGGGTTGGATGGTCAATAAACAGTGCTGTGGACACTAGAAAGTAGGAAGTTTTTAATGGTGGGCGTTCGATGAAACATTGTTTCCTGTTTGTGTGGTCCACCTGAAATTTGTATCAGCTTCATTTTTAGGTCATGTCCTAAAATAAGCTGTTAAAATAGATGGACAGCATGGATATGCTATTTATACATCAGGGTGGGCCCTGCGGTCAGGATTTCACAGACATCACTGGTTCATGGTGTCAGCCAAGTCTCCCCTCTCTGAGACCTTCGTTCATCAAGATGGGCCCCACGGTCACGGCCTCACCGATAAAAGCTTAGATGGGTGAGCGCTCCAAATTAGGAGGGAAAATTTAAAATTTCCAGTTTGACGGCTAAGATTTCCATATATGTGGCATGCGTACTTTGACGAGTCACCACCATTTTTTGTCATCCACTCCGTCCATTAGTTGATCTTCCTATTGTTAACCTTATACAAGAAAAAGCAAGTTCGATCCAAGACTTAAGTGGACCACACCATTAAAAAAAATTAAATCTTAACTAAAAAAAAACCTCTAAATTCACTGAGTGACCGCCTGAGGTTTTTTTTTTTTTTTTGGTCAGTCATGCAGCACGCCCACCCACCCAGTCATCATGCACTCACACTGGCTGTAAGTTTCGGATGTTCCGCCTCACCTAATGATTGGTTTGGATGGAAGATAACCTGCACAGTAGGCCTTAAGAAGTGGCCGTGGTTGCAAAACTCAGTTCGCCCTCAAAACCCTACTGGATAAACACCACGGGAAGCCACACTTATAACTCTAGCCCAGGACTGTACTCCACGGAGTCGACTAGATTCCTCACCTACAGTGAGTTTGTAGTTTCTGTAAAACCACCGGTGTCTCCTATCTACCACCTCTAAGTTACTAAGTTCTCTTTTGTTCTTGCGCCTAATAGACGACTTGGGTCGTAGTGGTTCAAGACCCCCGGGGTGGTACTACATCCACAACATAGATATGGTAAGTAGGTAAACATCTCTCTTAAAATCCCGTACTTGGTTTCTTGAACCGTCTAGGGTTGGAACTTCACCTGGGTGGTTTCTTTTGACCCCTATCGCTGCGGGGTGGAAACTTTGGAAGGATACCTGGTGGTACAACAAATAAACTCAGTATTCAATTGTGCTTGTACCTTCTTTCCTTTTTAGTTTACAGTCGAATTAACTTTCAAAAACACCGGGAGTTTCAATAATGATCTTACATCGGTTTGATGAGCAATAGAATTCTCATTTCTTAAAATTCGTTCCTAAAAAGGCTCACTTAAAATAATAGCCCCAGTTTGATGTCTATGACTTATCCAAGCTGTCTATATGTTTTAGCAAAAAAATTTAGGATTGAAGCCCAAAATGAAGTAGATCCAAAGCTCAAGTGGACCACACCATAGCAAATGGTGGTCTGTATAACATCCACCATTGAAAGCTTTCTCATTCCTTAGGCCCACATTGATGTTTATTTGTCATCTAACCCATTCATGAGGTTACATAGACATGGATAAAGGGAAAAAAACGAAAATAAGATTCATCCAAAACTTCTAGGGCCCACAAGAAGATTTCAACGGTAGACGTTCAATTCCCACTGTTTCTTAGGCTTGTGGTTCACTTGAGATTTAGAATCGCCCTCATTTACTTGGTTGTTCCCTAAAATGAGATGGTGGAAAAAGTGAAGCGGTGTGAATAAGTCACATACATCATGATGGGCCATACAGTTTTTGCCTCGGTTTTAGTGAACGTCAGGTTTAAAAAGCAACCGTCACTTGTCACAGGAAGGTGCAAGAATTCCCTTGGCCTTAATAAATGCTCATTCACCTTCATTTCTAACGGAAATCCCAAAACCAAATAGGCCGTAACGGCAGATGTTCAATCCCCACCGTTGCTGTGGTGATCTGCCTCATTCTTTGGGTCATGCCCTGATCTCTCCGAATGGATGAACGATGTGGATACAAGACATTATGACAGGGCCCACAGAACTTGGTGACGTCACTTTAGGTTCAGTAGCTAATACGCGTCCATAGAACAATAACGAAAATTAACTTCATTAAATGAATATATTTAATTTATATATTACAATTCCATAACATACTTTAATTAAGTTTAATTCATTAATCACATATTAATATATTATAAAAATGGTGATAATAACCAGTTGAACCAGACTCAAGCTGGTTTGACCAGCTTTTATATGAAGCTGGATTATAAAATCGGGCTTGAGTTTTAAGTCTGGGCTGGTCAGGTTGGGTAACACCAAGTTCAGTTAAGCCATAACTGTAAAGTCCACCCACACTGTCCTTCCATTTTACAAGCTCATTTTAAAGAAGTGGACCAAAATAAAGCACATCCAAATCTCAAGAGGGATGATTGAATGCCCATCATTAAAACCTTCTTATAGCTTATCATAATGTTTAGGTGACAAATAACCAGTTGATAAGGTCGCACAAACATGTGAAAAACACTTACAAGCTTGATCCAACACTTTTGTGGTCAGTGAGGGTCAATTACCATTGCTTCCTTCGGAGTGGTTCAGTTGAGATTTGGATCTACTTCATTTTTTTTTACGGGTATTCATTGGTCTACATCACACTGTATGTGATCAGGTTGCACTAAAGTGTGACCAGGTTGCACTGAGGATGTGACAGGGTTGTAGACCTATATAATAAGGTGGACCAATGAAAAGGCCCCAAGCAGAGATTTCCTACTTGGAAGCCAACAGAGGATCCTGACTCTTTTTTGGCTCATTTCTTACAATGAGACAGCAAATGAATACATAGAGTAGATGCATGGTCCAACACGGCGACGGCTAGTGGGACACTAATGTCTTCTATTAAAAGTTTTTCAGGGTTTACTATGACATTTATTTGCTATCCAACTTGCTAATAAGGTTCACATAGATCTAAACTGAACGAAAGGAAAACACAAATATCATCTTGATTCAAAACTAATAATAGGGGTCTAATCCCCACTATTTTCCTTAGTGTGTTTCACTTGAGCTGTAGAATCTTTATCATTTTTTTACGTCATTCCCTATAACAATCTCTCAAAACGGATATAACACATATATGATGGTGGGGCCACAGGAGTTGGTGACGTGAACACTCGTCACTACCGATTGCACAACACGCAATCCGCTTAATTCACCATCCAAATGTCATATTGGTTGAATAATCCTAGCATCTCATTCGTGGACGCTCGATTGCGGAAAGAGAACCGTTGGATATTTTCTATTATCACCGTTCATTAAATCACCAGCAATCCGATTGCCAAATAATGAAATAAGTGTAACTAACGATTCATCTAAGTTGGTAGAGAAAAATTTTGCTACACCCATGCGTTAGCTACGCTAGCTACACCGGGTGTAGCAATGACCCCACTATGAAGTATGTGTTGTATCCAAGCCGTCCATCCATTTGACGAGATCATTTTAGGGCATGATATAAAAAATGAGGCAGGTCTGAAGCTCAAGTGGCCCCTAAGAATTTTTTAATGGTTGACATTCAATCTTCGCCATTTTCTATGCTAGGGGCCACTTGAGCTTCTGATCTGCCTAATTTTTGGTGTCATGCCCTAAAATGACCTCTCCAAATGGATGGACGGCGTGGATGTAACAAATACAACTTGGTAGGGTCATTGCCACACCCGGTGTAGCTAGCGTAGCTAACAGGTGGGTGTAGCAAAATTCTTCTCAAGTTGGTAACAACTAACTTGTACAGTTTAATTTGAATTATTTATATATTTAAGTCATTTCTATGTGCATGAGTATAATCCATCGTACACGCCAGAGTATCAAAAGTTCCTAAAATTCGTGGCGGTTTTAATGCGCATGTCCACCGTTTGAAAATACATAATAAGGATTTCTTTTCAAGCGAACTACAGATTTGCCACTGCCTGTATTTTTGTTTTATTTTATTTTTACTTCTTTGAAAGGTAAGAAAAGAAGCTCATGTGATCGGAAGCTATGTGGGGCCTAAAGAGACTCCTGTGAGAAATCCACTCCGTTTATTTGTTTCTCAAACTCATAATAGAACATGGATACAAAGTTTATGCAGATTCAACTATCACGTGGGCCACACCACGGGAAAAGGTGAGAATGGAAATGTCAACCGTTGAAAACTTCAACGGAGCTCACACTGACGTTTAAATGCAATCCAAACCGTTTATAATGTTATCAACGCTAGAATAAACTGTAGTCATAAATATTATCCTGAATCAGAACTTGTGGCCCCCACAGTTTCCAATAGTAATCGTTCAACCCACTCTGTTTCCTGTAGTGTGGCCCACTTGAGTTCTGGATCAACCTGATTTTTGGAATCCTGTCCTATTATGAGGTTGAGAAACTAATGCACGGAGCGGATTTTTTACGGGCATCTCTGTGGGCCCCACATTGCTTCCGACCACAGGCAATCCGCGTCCGTGAGAAAATTTATACGCTCCAGGGGAAGTACCGATAGAAATGTACGGTGCAGAAATCTCCGGAGCGGATTCGGTCAGGTCGTGAGAGGTGTAGTACACGTGCCGTACAGCCACGCCATCCATCCGTTTCTATTGATCATTTTGGGCATAAACCCAAAATTGAAGCGGTCCCTGTCTCAGATAGACCACACCACAGGAAACAGTGGTGATTGACCGCTGAAAACTTCTTGTGAGCTTATGAAGTTTTTAACGGTCAATCACCAACGTTTCGTATCGGATCTGGTCTCAAGCCCTTAAAATGAGCTGGCAAAATGTACACCCTTAAAATTAGATGGTAAAACGGATGGACGGCGTGGATGTACAACATATACATCAAGATGAGCCACACGGCTGACCAATTGGACGCGCATCGGTACTAACCCACCCGGACCCTGGCCTAGCTAGAGAGGGACGATCCTTTTAGGAGCTCTGTGGGCCACTGTGATTTATATGTTTTATCCACTCCGTTCATCTATTTTGATAGATCATTTTAGGGCACAAATCCAAAAATGAGGAAGATCAACGGCTCAAGTGGACTACACCACTGGAAGCAGTGAGGATTAAAGGCCCATCGTTGAAAACTTCAAGTTTTGGATCAAGCTAATATTTATGTTTTTGCTTAATCAAGGACTATGTGACCTTATGAAATGGTTGGATGTCAAAAAAACATCACGGTGGGTCCTAGGACTTTTCAATGGTAAGAGTTCAATCCTAACCGCTTCGGGTGGTGTGGTCCACTTGAGTCTAGGGATCATGCCCTAAAACGATAAGCAAAAATAGGTAGACAACGTGGATAAAATACATAAATCACGGTGGGCCCCACAGAGCCATAGGACCGTCCGTCCGTAGCTACGTCCTTGTAGGGTAGTGCCTAATCCGCTTCCCGTGCAGACCGATTCCGCTACCCTGCGGCCCATGGGGCCTTTTTGGGAAATAATAGGGAAAGGTGAAAGCATGCATGATGGGGAGTGTGGACGGCCATTGGAATGTCTCATTTAATGCGAGTAATTAATGCTGATGACATCGCCGGCGCATGCTTATACATCCTGCAGCGAATTGGCTGCTACCCGGGAACGGATTAGGTGGGCACGACTTAGGTGAGACCCCGGGAACCAGCGTAGTGGGTGGGACCCTGACGTGGCCTATTAGGATTGGTCCACTTGGGCGGGCACGTGTGAGAGAGCCACACGTGAGGGACGGCATCAATTAACCGCCGTTACCTGGCTTCGCCTCTCCCTCTTATTTCTCTCTCCGCTCGTTGGCCGCCTCTTCCTTTCGCTCTCCACGTACCTCTCGTGAGAGTGGAGAGATCCTGTCCGGACGCGGATTAGCTACTGACAGGTTGAGTAGCGATCTAGCTACTGAAGTGAAGTCACCAACTTCTGTGGGCCCCACCATGATGTATATGTTGTATCCACACCATCCATACATTTGGAGAGTTTATTTTAGGACATGAGATAAAGAATTAGTCAGATCCAACACTCAAGTGGACCCCACCAAAGAAAACAGTGGGGCTTGATCTCCTACCATTAAAATCTTCTTGGGGACACAGAAGTTTTCGATCAAGTTGATATTTATGTTTTCCCTTCTTCAATGTCTGTGTGAACTTTTGAACAGGTTGGATCTCAAATAAACATCATGGTGGGCCCTAGGAAGGTTTCAACGGTCGTGTACTGTCCCCCACAATTTTCTTTAGTGGGGTCCACTTGAGCTTTGGATCTGTCTCGTTCTTTAGCTCATGCCCTAAAATGATCTCTCCAAATGAATGGACGGTGTGGATACAACACATACATCATGGTGGGCCCCACAGTAGTTGGTGACGTCACTTCAATAGCCGGATAGCTACTCGACTCAACGTGTCAGTAGCTAATCCGCGTCCATCTTGTCCTCTCTCTCTCCAATAATGGCAGCGGGAGCACTCCAACCCAGTTTTTTTTTTTTTTTTTCAGATTAACTGGGCCCACTGTAAATGCATGTGGTTTATCTACACCGTCCATCTGTTTTTCCAGCTCATATAAGGAGTTGAAACCAAAATTCAAGCATATCGAAATTTCAGGTGGACCATATCATAGGAAACAGTGGGTATAATGATTCCCACCGTTGAAACCTTCCGAGGGCCCGTAGTGATGTTTCTTTGTCATCCAATCTGTTCACAAGATCACGGAAACATTGATGATGGCAAAAAACAAATATCAGCTGGATCCAAAACTTCCGTGGCCCTCAAGAATTTTTCAATGGTACACCTTCAATTCACACTTTTTCCTGTGGTGTGGTCCGCTTAAGAAATTTAAATGCTTCATTTTTTGTCTCAAGCCATAAAATTATCTGTTAAAGGGGATGAACAGATTAGATAAAATAGATAAATCACGGTGGACCACATCTAGTTTAATGCAAGGGTATTGAGTTCGTACACAATCCGCTTCCTTTGCGAGGGAGAGGAAGAGACGCATGGAGAGAGAAAATGGAGAAAACGGCCGTTAAACGATGCCGTCTCTCACATGTAAATGCCTAGCATATATGCCGCTTGGTGGACCAATGCGGCTCTGCCATGTCAGGATCCCACCGACTTCGCTGGTTCCGGGGTCTCACGTAAGTCGTGCCCGGATTAGGTGAGGCTCCGGATCCACCGAGGTGGGTAGGACACCTGACTGTGGGCCCCACTTTGATGTGTGTGACTACATCCATGTCGACCACCATCTGTATTAAAATCTCATTTTAGAGGATGATCCAAAAAATGAAGCAGATCCAAGCCTCAGATAGACCATAGTACAGGAAACTGTGGTAACTGGTCATTAAAAACTTATTGTAGGCCAAAAAAGCTTTGGATCAAGATGATCTTTTTTAGTCTCTTCATCTAGGTTTTTGGAACCTTATCAACAGGTTGGATGGAAAATAAACATTTTGGTGGAGTCCATAAAGCTTTTAATGGTGATGATTCAATCATGACTGTTTCATGTGGTGTTGTCCACCTAAATTTGGGTCAGCTTCATTTTTTGGATCATCCCTTAAAATGAGCTGTCAAAAGGTGGGGATTTAACTCAAATACATCACGGTGGCCCCCACAGTCAGGGGTCCACCCACCTTGGTGGAACCGGGGTCTCACCTGGTAACAGCTCATTGAGTGTCACGTGGGGTGTATCTTGATGTATTCAACCCTTCGATCGGTTTCCCATCTCATTTTAGGGTGTGATCCAAAATCATAAGAAGATCGAAATCTTAGGTGTGCCATACCAATAATGGAAACAGTGAGATGAGTAATCATTAAAAATGTTTTGTGGCTATAAAGGTTTTGTATCAATATGATTTTTTAATTTCTCTTCAACCGGATATTATTGACACTATCAATATATTGGATTGAAAATAAATAATAAGAAAGCGTTATGATATGCCCTTTGAAATTTTAATGGTGAGTTACTCCGTCCATGCTGTGGTGTGATCCATTAAGATTTGGATCTCCATAAATTTTGATAATCCATCCTAAAATGGTCCGTATAAATGAGTGGACTGCAAGGATATACAGAAAATATCCTGCTCTACAAAGGCGGGGGATATCACCTAATCCGAGCTCAGCAGCAGAGTCGAGAGCGGATTACCTGAGATCCCGGACTCACCCTAGATGGTGCGGCTCTTACCGTAGGGTTACTTTGGGCCCATGTTGATGTATGTATTATTTATCCACTCCCTCCATCCATTTTTCAGATTATCTTAGAAAATTATCCCAAAAATGAAGCAGAGAAAATTATCAGGTGGACAATAGCATAAGAAACAGTGGTGATTGACCATCATACGATTGAAAACTTCTTAAGACTCACCTTCATGTTTCCGTAGTGTTTATTTACCAACCAATCTATTGATAAGACCTTCATGTTTCTGTAGTGTTTATTTACCATCCAATCCGTTGATAAGGTCACATGGGCCTGGATGAAGGGAAAAATCAAATATCAGTTTCATCCAAAAATTTTGTAGCCCATTAATGGTCAATCACCACTGTTTCCTATGTTATGGTCCACCTGATGATTGTATTTGTTTCCTTTTTAGTATAATCCCCTAAAAGGATCTGGAAAAATGGATGGACAGCATAGATACATAATACATACATCAAGGTGGGCCCTATGGTAACACACGGTAAGGGCCACACTGTCTTGGGTGAGGCCGGGGTCTCACCTAATCCGCTCTCAGCAGAGTCACTGACCTGAGCGAATTACCTGTTATCCGGATAACAGCTTGGTGGGTGTTATCCTAACCGTGTGGGCCAACCTTGATGTATGTTTTGTATTTCCACGTGGTCCATCTGTTTTATTCTATCATTTTAAGACAAGATTCCAAAACTCAAGAAGATCCAAGTCTCAGGTAAACCACACCACTAGAACTGATGAATAATCATTAAAAACATTTTATGGGCCACAATTTTTGGATCAAGCTGATATTTGTATTTAACCTTCATCCAGATCTTTTTGACATTATCAATTGATTAGATGGAAAATAAAAATTACAAAAACCTTACTATTGGTCCTTTGGAATTTTTAATGGTGAGGCACTCAACCACCCCTGTTTACTGTGTTATGGTCCACCTGAGATTTGGATATACTTAATTTTTGGAAGCCGTCCTAAAATGATCTTTAGAAGCTGATGCACGGCGTGGTGCAATATATCATCAAGGTGGGCCCCACGTTAGGGGTAACACCCTCACTAAGCTGTTGCCCGGATAACAGCCACGCCGCGCCCCACTGGACAAGGGTGGTGTGCTGACGTCATCATGTACTGTAGCACCACAATGATGTATGTGTCATGTTCACACCGCCTATTCATTTTGTCAGATTTCAGGGCATGGGCCTAAAAATTAGGCACATCAAAGCTAATGTGGACCGTGAGTGTGGACGATAACACCCATTGTCGAAACCTTCTTATGGCTCCCCAGGATGTAAATTTGGCATCGAACCTAATCATAAGGTCACAGAGAATTGGATGAAGGGAAAACACAAATACTAACTTGACCATAAACTTTTGTGGCTCTGAATAAGTTTTTTTTAGTTTGGTTGACTTGAGCTCTGGATTTGCCTATTTTTTCGCCTGTCCTAAAATGATCTTGAAAATAGATAGAGAGTATAAATATAACACATACATCATGGTGGGACCCACATAAAATAGTGGCATCAACACACCACTGTGCAGCAATCTGCTTCTGGAACTTAGGATGCTATAGAGTGCTAAGTAAATTTCGTGGGGCTTATTGTGGATGTATGTTTCTTATCCATATAGTCCAACTTTGTTCCCAGATCATTTTAGGGCATGAGCCTGGAATTGATACATATCCAAAGCTCAAAGTGGACCACACCACGGAAAAATTGAGGATAATGATGTATACTATTCAAAACATTTTAAGGCCCATAGTGATGTTTATTTATCATCCAACCCATTCAAGGTCAATTATCTTCATCCAAAACTTTTATAAACCCCAGGAAGATTTCTACTATAGGTGTTCGATTTCTCATTATTTAAGTGTTGTGGTCTACTTGACCTTGGATATTTCACCCATGTGCCCCACTTGCATGTGTGACACCATTTGCATTAGTAAAGATCTAATCATGGAATTTTATGATATTTGATGCAACCAAATACTCTTATATAACTTGGGATTATACAATGCATAAAGATCAACCCTTTTTTTAAGTGTCATCCAAACAGGCGAAGATAGTGACTTCAGAGACATCAAAGATGATTATTTTCAAGTCATTTAAGTGATATTTAAGCATCAATGAAGATGATTGTGAATGTTTGCAGATTGAGTGTACTGTTAGGAGTGTTGGGCTGAACGCCTCAACTCTTCATGTGTGAAGACGACAGCCGGGCGCCCCACGGTGTTGGTGACCGGGCGCCCCATGACCCGGCCGGGCGCCTGACCATGTTGGTCCGGGCGCCCGAAATTCAGTTTTTCCAAAGTTTCTCGCTGGACTATTTTTTAGTTGGCCGGGCGCCCGACGGTCTTGTGACCGGGCGCCCGACCCTGCACGAACTGCTTGTACGCAGTTTCCTTTTTAGTTTGGGTTTCTTGCGCGGTTTTGCGCAAGGAGTTTCTAATTTCGGTTTTTCTCCTATTTAAGGAGATGTAATCCGAGATTAGGGTTGCCACTAAGGGCCGCCAATGAGCCGAGGGATTGAGAGGGTTCTAGGGGAGAGAAAGAGCTATGGAGGAAGCTTGGAGTTCTCTGGGTTGAGGGAAAGGGATGGGTTTGTCCTCTTCATGTGAGAATTAGCTTCGGGTGGCTTGGGATTTCTCTTGTGGGCTGTGATCTATGGTTTTCTTCTGTAATCTCTTGTAACTTCTGATTCATAGTGTAGCAGGAATTCGAATCTGAGACAAGAGCATGGCATCAGGTATGAGGTTCGACATAGAGAAGTATTCGGGGAAAAACAACTTTGAGCTTTGGAAGGTGAAGATGAAAGGCCTTCTAGTTCAGCAAGGATTGCAAGTTGCGCTCCTTGGAGAGCGACCAGAAGCTATGAAAGAAGAAGAGTGGAAGAAGATCGATGAAAAGGCCAATGTCTCAATCCAGTTGTGCCTTGCAGATGAGGTCCTGTACAACGTCATGAAAGAGAAGACTGCGGCTGCAACATGGGCGAAGTTAGAGAATATCTATGCGAAGAAATCTCTTAAAAATCGCATATACTTGAAGCTTTAGTTGTACAATCTGAGGATGACGGAGGGGGCCGATGTCGAGAGCCACATCAGCAATTTCAATAGGCTTATTTGCAAGTTGATGGATGTAGATGAGCCGATGAAGGACGAGGATCAAGCGTTTATCCTGTTGAATTCTCTTCCAGAATCATATGAGTCACTCAAGGACTCTTTGTGCGCAGATAGGGAGACTATTGGCGTAAAAACCGTTATCTCAGCCCTTCAGGCGAAGGCGATGAGAAGGAAAAGCGGCGCGTGGGTCCCTCTACTGATGAGGCACTGGTTATGATGGGAAGGAATTCTGAGCGGGGTGGAGGATCTCCTTCATCGAAATCTAAATCAAAAGGCAAGTGGAAGCACAAGGTGAGATGTTGGAATTGTGAGGAAGAAGGACATGTGAAAAGGGATTGTTCGAATCCTGATAAAAGGCAAGAGAGATCTGGAGGTTCTTCTAGGGAAGGAACTAATACCATAGAGGATTGTGGTGACGGTTGTGATGTTTTGACTGTATCTGGCATAAAGCCTCTTGGTGGAGAGTGGCTCTTGGATTCAGGGGCATCATGTCATGTATGTCCTGACCGAAGCTCATTCATGTCATACAAGGAGCATGATGGTGGATCGGTGTTTGTGGGCGATGGCTACGCTCGCAATGTGGTAGGGATTGGTTCTGTGCGCATTAGGATGTTCAATGGAGTCGAACGGATCCTTGAAAGTGTGAAGCATGTCCCTGAGATGAAGAGGAACGTGATATCTCTTGGTGCACTCGAGGCGAAAGGGTGTAGGTTCATCGGCTGTGATCGATATTGTAAAGTGATGAAGGGAGCACGCGTGATGATCAAGGCACGAAGGTGCGATAATCTTTACAAGGTGATCGGAAGCACAATTCATGGTGGAGCTGCGGGATCGGCAGCGGGATCCACGGTTGTTCAAGTGTGGCAAGAGAAAAAGGGCCACATGGGAAGAGCAACAAGACGTGTGAAGATGCAAGGATAGAGTCGATGGGGCATGAGAAGCGACGAGACTGTAATGATGATGAAGTAGAGGTGGAGATGGTGCGTGGCGAGGTGTTGCATGAAGAATTGAGTCGTGGTAGAGTTTGTTGGGCTGAACGCCTCAACTCTTCATGTGTGAAGACGACAGCCGGGCGCCCCACGGTGTTGGTGACCGGGCGCCCCATGACCCGGCCGGGCGCCCGACCATGTTGGTCCGGGCGCCCGAAATTCAGTTTTTTCAAAGTTTCTCGCAGGACTATTTTTTGGTTGGCCGGGCGCCCGACGGTCTTGTGACCGGGCGCCCGACCCTGCGCGAACTGCTTGTACGCAGTTTCCTTTTTAGTTTGGGTTTCTTGCGCGATTTTGCGCAAGGAGTTTCTAATTTCGGTTTTTCTCCTATTTAAGGAGATGTAATCCGAGATTAGGGTTGCCACTAAGGGCCGCCAATGAGCCGAGGGATTGAGAGGGTTCTAGGGGAGAGAAAGAGCTATGGAGGAAGCTTGGAGTTCTCTGGGTTGAGGGAAAGGGATGGGTTTGTCCTCCTCATGTGAGAATTAGCTTCGGGTGGCTTGGGATTTCTCTTGTGGGCTGTGATCTATGGTTTTCTTCTGTAATCTCTTGTAACTTCTGATTCATAATGGATTGGTGTCGCTTTGTGCCGTGGTTTTTTACCCGTGAGGGGTTTTTCCACGTAAAAATCGGTTTGCCTTCTTGTGTGTGATTATTTGCTTGTTGATTGCCATTGTGGTGTGTTCCTCGCCTGCTTTGATTGCTTCCGCTGCGGGGCTCCTAACCCCAACAAGGAGGATGGCCATTGCTCACATAGTAACATCGACCAATTGTGATCTAAAATGTGAAATAAATGATCGATCTATGTATTGATTGTAGGAATCGAAATAAAAAGATATGAAGTTACGTACCTATTTGAGAAGTCACAAGATGAGATTGACAGACCAGATCTTCCGCACTTTACACATTTAAATGACACTAAGGGATGGAAAAATTTGTGTCCACGATTAATGTCTAGGTGTGGAGACCTAGTTAGTATTTATAACAAACCAAATACGAGAGTTTTTTTTCTTTTAATTATTTAAAAACTCATCAAAAATCCCTACATTAAAGACTCCACACTTTAATAACCCAAATTCATTTAATACGGTGTAACAAAGCGTCCCACCCCAAACACGTCTTCAATATGACCACAACTTTAATGGGGTCCATAAGTATGCTTAATTGTATATCCATCTTTAGGTAGATCCAAGTCATTGATCATGTTAGGCCCACCTTAAGAAGTCTTACATTCTCCCACTTGGGTAAAATTGAACAATGTTTAAAATTCATTTTGAAAATATTTTGCAAAACATATTTTATCATTTTAAAAGAAAACATCTAAATGACTAACCAATGTATATGTTGGATAATACGAACAATGCCTCTACAATATGATCCATCAAAACAAGCAACATTGGATTGTAGTAGTCATCACAACATTTAATCTTTATGAAGTGAGAAGAATCACGGTCACAAATACTACCACACTTAACGACATAGATCAAGGACATGGAAATGCAGTATGAAGATTACACATATAATATGATCAAATGTGTCTATCTTCAAGAAGTCCTGGAGCTTTATATGTCTCCAATGAGACAAGGCTTAAATTCCACTTACTTGAACTAAAATTACGCATACTTAATGAGAAGTGGAAACAAATTCAATAAATAAAATTATCAAAATCATATAAATGAGATATCTGTAAATGTCTGTGCATAATGGATCAAACTAAACTTCCACTAACTGAATACATCTATTGAATTAATAACATCCATAGAAGTCACATGCTCCTGAAATAGCATGATAGGGAGCCCTTTAGTGAGTGGATCCGCTATCATCTACTTAGTGCCGATGAGCTCCACAGACACTTAACAATTCTGAACTCTTTCATTTACAACAAGATACTTAATGTCGATATGCTTCGACCTTGATGAATGCTTGTTGTTGCTTGAGAAGTTTACCACAGTTGAGTTGTCACAAAAGATTTATCAATGGTTTCGGGATATTTTCAATACCCGCAAACCTGAGAAGAAGCTCTGTAGCCATATTACCTGATTTGTGGATTCATGACATGCAACATACTCAGCTTCCATAGTGAATGAGGTCGTTATTGTCTATTTCATCATCTTTTAAGACACAGCCCCACCAACCATCATAAAAATATAGCCAGAAGTGGACTTCTTGGTGTCGAGGTAGCCAGTAAAATCTGCATCTGAGTATCTGTGGACCCTCGCCGTTTCCGCGCTCCCACACGACGTTCTCGTCCCTTCCCCTTTCGGGAAAAGAAGGAGAGGAGGATGCGTGGGTGCGAAATCGCCGTTTGTGCCACTGGCTTACCTCGTTCTTGAGGGCTTTGTTTGGTAGTCGTGTTAAGCTGGATGTGTTTAAATGAGTTTATATAAGACCAAAGTCGCCACTAGCCAGTTACTTCGAATCTACAGTCGGCTAGACCCCGTAGAAACGTTAAAGAAGGGGATCCGAAGATTCCTTCCTCTAAAATGACTCCTGTTGATCTGCGGCCAGAGATTCGAGGTAAGGGATCACGGTTACAGGGTGGGAAGAGGTTAAGCACCCCACGCATTGCCCGTACCGAAGTTCGGTCTCTACTTCACAGAATCGAACTAATACTTGAAATTCTGTTTTAATCCTCGTACATTCTCATAGATGACATGATGCATGAATGCGGGTCTGAACAGTAAGAGTTTCTGATAGGCAGGTTCCAACAACGGGCAAGCCCAGAGCGTACGCTCGAACTGACAGGTGCTTAATATAAGACGTATGCAGTGTGCTTGGATAATCAAGGTGCCTTATAGTGAAGCATGAATGCAGGTCTGAACAGTAAGAGTTTCTGATGGGCAGGTTCCAACAACGGGCAAGCCCAGAGCATACGCTCGAACTGACAGGTGCTTAATTTAAGACATATGCAGTGTGCTTGAATAATCAAGGTGCTTGCAGTGAAGCAGGGGGGTTGGAAGAAAAGTAAATGTTGCACTTATGCTAGATGCAAATGAGATGATGCTGGAAAAAGAGTAAATGGATGGACGGAGGAGTTGCAAGGGTTGGCTTCGAGTGGCTGAATCAAGACTTGGATGGCTTGGGAGGCTTGGACCAGTGGTCAGGCTTAGCTGGACCAGGGCTAGGCTCTCCTCACTCGGGCTCTCCTTGGTGGAGGAATGGGCTAAAAGGGGAAGGAGGACTCGGATCGCACTCGGGCTGAAGAGAGGGAAGTGGATTATGAAATGAGAAGGGGAGGGGGGTATTTATAGCAGTGGGCAGTGGCAGAGCTTGTAAATATTTTTGGGCGGCCTGCTATGGGCCGCCCGTACGGCCGCTCCTCGATTTCCAGCGAGGTACGGTCGCTCCCTCGGGGCTGCTGTTTGGCTCGGTGGGTTGACTCAGTGAGTTGACTCAGCAGGTCAACTCGGTGATTTGACTCAGCGGGTTGACTCGACGGGTTGACTCGGTGTTTTGACTCAGTGGGTTGACTCAGCGGGTTAACTCAGCGGGTTGACTCAGTGAGTTTGACTTTTTTGAGATTTTTTGACTGGCTTTTCTTATGGGGGGTTTTTCAGGGTGGTGTTTAGGATTGGGTTGACTGGGTTCAGGCTTGAACTGGGCTATGGAATGGGGCTTACAAGGGTGAGTTTGGCTGAGTTTGGACTTGGGATTTGGGGGTATGGTCCTCCATTCATCTAGCTATCTCTACCAACAGTGTAGCCGAAGGTGGGGTGTCTACAGATGCCCCTCTTTGGCAAAGGTTGCATGCAACCGAATGCAAGCGAGTGGACACCCCACTTCTAACCCGGCCATTCATGGATCATGTTCTGAAATCTTTGCTTGCTTTTGCATCTGTGCCAGTTGATCGTCTGGAACTCGATCACTCGCACATACCGCGGGAGTTTGGAGAAAACGTTGCGATTGTCCCTGCATGCGCTGCAACCTGGGTACCCAATCGCAATCCTTCCATTCCCGATCGGTACTAACATCGGAAAGGTACAGCAGAGCCTGTGCGTCGCTAGTCTTACGAGGTAACTGACCCTGTGATTGATTGTATGTAGTTTGATGTTTTTCCGGATCACTCCAGGAGTACTTGTTTCGCTTGACTGTCAAAGTGGTTAGACGCCCTACGTCAGATAGTCTTACGGGATTCTACTACGCCGACTTGGACTCAGTCAAGGTACTTCAAGCATCCACGCCTAGGTATGTGTGGGTGGGCTCTTTCCACCCGACCTGCTGGTTTCGATGCTTAGTTTGCAATTCATTCTTTCCTCGATTGTGGTCTGGAATCTTTGTTGTCCTTTGTATCTGAGTCAGTTGATTGTCTGGAAATTGATAACTCGCACATACCGCGGGAGTTTGGAGAAAATGTTGCGATTGTCCCTGCAGTTTGCTGCAACCTGGGTACCCAATCGCAACCCTTTCATTCCCGATCGGTACTAACATCGGAAAGGTACAGTAGAGCCTCTGCGTCCGTAGTCTTACGAGGATACTGACCCTTAGACTGATTGTGTGATGTTTGATGTTTTCCTAGATCACTCCAGGAGTACTTGTTTCGCTTGACTGTCAAAGTGGTTAGACGTCCTGCGTCAGATAGTCTTACGGGATTCTACTACGCCGACTTGGACTCAATTAAGGTACTTCAGGCATCCACACCTAGGTATGTGCGGGTGAACTCTTTCCACCCAATCTGCTGATTTTGATACTTGGGTTACAATTCATCGTTTCCACCTGTTCAAATGGTTTCTTTGACCGAGCCTTTTGGCTTTCATCTTTTGTATCTTGGCATTTGGTACGACCGCACTGACACTGGAGTTCAGTTCGACCGTACTTTGAGTGCATTGGATCCGATGGTCTCCGGGGAAACCGCGAGACATCGGATCTTATTTGATTTTTGCGTCGGCTCCTACCCAGAGATATGAAAGATCTCCTGGTGTTTTGGAGGTAGAACGCTCTACTGGGAAAATATTTTTTTGATTTTTCGAAAAGATACCCACTCTGGAGAGTGATACTCCGTGGGGTTTTTATTTGCAAATAGAGATATTTTTTTGTCTTTTTGAATGGGAATCCGGTTTGCATGCGCCTCCACTAGGGATGCCTGTGGGGTCTTTGGCTAACTGACTTTTATTTTGAAAGCAGGTAAACATGATGATTAATGCGATGGATGCTGATGCATGGAGATGCATGATGAATGCATGGCTTGGCTCATTCTCTTTTCGTTTGATGATTGCTTTTGCTGGAGATGCAGAGAATTTGGAGCTTATTGCTTGCAGGGTTGTGCTCCCCTAGGGTTTTTTCTTTTTTATGCGGATGTTTGGTCAGCGGGTTGGTCAAGATCTCGACTCGTGGTCGATCAGGTCCATCGTCCCAAGATGCTGTTTCTTTGCTATTGAGAATGTACGAGGTTATTATCCGACTTCAAGATGTTCTTCTGGGCGTAAATGCAATTGAGATGGTGTTTGGTCGCCAGTTTTGGTCAAGATTCCAATTTCGGGCGATTGGATCCATCATCCCAAATTGTGAAGAGAGTGGAGTTCAAGACTCCTAAAGTGTAGTGCTGGGGGTAGTACCAATTTTTGTGATTTTTGCCAATATGTGGTCCAAATCTTTACCTGAGTGGTCAGGATAGAGATCGGTTATTGAAAACAAAGGAAATATTTTTTTGTGATTTTTGAAAATATTTGATTTGAAAGCAAGGGAAATATTTTTGTGTTTTTCGAAGTATTTTCTTTGAAAGCGAGAGAAATATTTTTGTGATTTTTTATAACATTTTGTTCGAAAGTAAGGGAAATATTTTGTGATTTTTGCAAATATTTGATTTGAAAGCGAGGGAAATATTTTTGTGATTTTTGTAAATATTTGATTTGAAAGCGAGGGAAATATTTTTGTGATTTTTGCAGATATTTAATTTGAAAGCAAGGAAAATATTTTTGTGATTTTTGAAGAGGTGATTTTGCAATGTTTTTGCATTTTGTGATTTTTCTGAAATGCAGGGAAAAGTGTGGAATTTTCATCCACTTCCAGCTTCTACTGCTAGTAAGGCACCCGATCCATTTTACGTCAGCGAGCAAGACGAGTCTCACACAGTTAAGTGATGTAGTTTTACATCTTCGGACGAGGGGATTTTGAGAATTTTCAGTCAACACACCCACAAAGTTGCCTGTTCCTCATGTGCAATGCACATAGACCACGTATCGTTTGACGGACTCCTTTCGGCCACAAAATGAGCCACATCCTCACATTTCCCTTAGTCAATCCAGTTTGGGGCCTTACGTTGCTCACAATTCCGTGAGGGTGCGCTCCACCTCCCAACAGCCTTAATCCCCTTCATGAGTTTTAGGAACAGGGAACATCCGTCAGATTCAACAGCGACTTCCAAATCAAGGTTGTCTATCACGGTGCGTTCAACACGAACAGGATTGCGGAGTTCTGCCCGCCTCAGCCCTTACCTGTTTAAAAGATTTCAGACACTCGTACGATCAAGTGTCAGCCATGTCTGTAACAGGTTAGGAAAGAAAGCCCCCGAGAAGTTAATCCCAGTGTAGTTTTAGGTCTTCGGACCGCTGGAGATGATTTGTGCAGTTGAAATTGATGGTAAAATTTTTTTCATTTTTGTATTTTTTTGTATTTTTTTTTTTGAAAAAGTTCCAGATTTTAACTCGGGTAACCGAGGTTGATGCTGGTTTTTATGGAAAACTTGAAATCTTTTTTGGTATTTTTGAAAATGATCCGGGTTATCAAACCTTGATCCCAACGGTCGAGGCCGATGCCGGTTTTTAGTTAAAAGCAGGAAAAGGTCCCCCGAGAAATTAATCCCAGTGTCGTTTAAGGTCTTCGGACCAAAATTTGTACATGCTGAAAATACATTCTTTTTGTGATTTTTCGAAAAATGTTCCAGGCTGTTAAATCTCAATTTAAGCGGTCAAGATCAACACTGGTTTTTATTGAAAATCTCTCGGGATTTGGTTCCCGACGTAGTTTAAGGTCTTCGGACCGAAAACTGTACAAACAAAGCATATATTTTTTGTCTTTTGGAAAACGTCCGGTATTAGCGGATCTTGATTCGACGATCCAGACTGCTACCGGTTTTTATTAAAAGTCCCTCGGGATCTTGATCCCGACGTAGTTTAAGGTCTTCGGACCATAAAGCTGTGCAAGCGATGCTGGAAATCACACTTTTTTTGTTTTTTATAAAGTGTTCGGAGTCATCAGGCCTTAATAAAGACCGATGCCGGTTTTTATTGAAAATCTCTCGGGATGTTGATCCCGATGTAGTTTAAGGTCTTCGGACCACGAAACTGTACAAAAGAGTGCTGGAAATGCATATATATATTTTTTGTGATTTTGAAAGTATCCGGCGTCGTCGGATCTTGATTCGAGCGATCAAGACCGATGCTGGTTTTTATTAAAAATCCCTCGGGATCTTGATCCCGACGTAGTTTAAGGTCTTCGGACCAGCAAATATGTACAAAACAGTAGCAATCGAGGTAGGAGACTCTGGGGATTCTTCTTGGAATGGTTCAGATCATCAGGTCATACCCTTGGATGGTTGAGATCACTATTTGACCAAGTCAATCTTTTTCTTTCTTTTCCTTGAAAATTCCATGAAACTTTTCCACATCATCAAGCCAATTTCCCACCAATTTCTCACAAGATGAGATTTTGGTGAGATTTCTTCCTTTTTCTCACCATTCTCTTCCATCACTTCATTCTTACATGGAGGTACAAGATTCACTTGCAACCACCCTTCCCAAGGAGAAGTTCTTCCCAAGGAGAGGGGAGGAGAAGTCGTTTCACATAGGTAGGGGGTAGGACGGCCTCCTATGGGCCGCCCGGACAGTCTCTGACCCCCGGTTTCTTTGGTGGGCTGGGTAAAAGGGTGCCCTCCCCTTTTCTATATAACATGGGGCACCCTTGCTCCCTTCAACGTGCATTCTCTCTCTTCTCTCTCTCATACTCTCTCTTCCTTCAAGTTTCCTTTCTCTTTTTTGGTGGTTCTTTGCCCTTTTCAAGTGGTGGGCGTTAGAGAAGTTTTGGGACAGCAAGGTGGTCCCTCTTTGGTGAGTGGTAAAGGTATGGACCACTTCCTTTCTCTTTCTTGTCCTTTTCCTTCTTCATTGTTTCTCATGGTTCCTTTCTTTTCTTCATGTAGCTATTTCAAAAGAAGTGAAGGTGGGCCCAAGTGTTTTTGGCCATTTTCTAGATCTCAAGTCTTCTTCAAAGGTGGTGCATGGAGAGGGACATTGCAAGCTTTCCATTTCATTCTTCCTTTTCTTCTTTTCACACTCCCTTTATGTAAAGGGTGATTTTGCCATGTCATCAAGTGTGCATGGCAAAATACTCTATCTTTTTTATGGGAGTTGGGCCTCTTTTCATATGTATCAAATGGGCTCAAAGTGAAGTCATGGCCCTTGGTGTATTTGATGGGCCCAATGCTTCATTTTGGGCTCCCTCTCACTTTCTTGCCCTTGTTATTTCCTTTGGAACTTTCTTTTTCTTTTCCATCTTCTTTCCAAGATTTGGGTCCATGGGCATGGTAGGGTCCATCTCAAGTTTTGGGCTCATGGGGCTCACTTTGGGTGACCCCATCTTTCTTCACATGTGTATGGACCAAGGTGACTAGCCCATTCTTCACTTGGATCTCAAGTGGGCTAGATTTTTTTAGTTGGGCCTTTATGGACAAGTAGCCCAAGTCTTCCACCATCTCTTGATTATGATGTACATCCTTATGTACAAGGTGTGGTGGGTTCTTTAGAATTTTTCCATATGGATGGGCTTTTGGGCCTTCATTGAAACTTGTGCACTTCTTTGAACCATGTGTGCCCCACTACACTTTGTTCATGTAGGCTTTTTCCTTTCATGCTCTTTTCTTTTAATGGATGGAGAACTTGAGTTACTTGATCATCTACAAGTCCCATGAGTGAGTTGTTCCAACAATCTCACTAAGTTCAAATGGTTTTTCCTTGAGGTAGGAATGTGGTTCTCAAGAGTTTCCCTTTAATGCTATCAACCTCAAATGGATGATCCTCAAGTGAGCTATCCACACAACCATAGCTCCTTGATCTTTTCTTTGGGGGCTTAGTGGGTCATCCACCATCATTCTCAAATATGAGCAATTTTCTTTTAATTTGTGAGAAAGAATGGTACCCATAAGTTGCCCATTTTTGTCCCATGCTTTGGGACATTTTGGGTTTTGATCTTTAAGTGGGCTATGTGTACCATTCTTATCCATTTTTATGATGGTTGGGTGGCTCATCAAGCCGTGTCCTTTTGTGCTCAAATGGTCTCCCTTGCTTTGTAAAGAAATTGGTGCACATAAGTTGCCCAAACTTGCCCTTATATGGGCATTTCCAACTTTGATTCCTCATGTGGGCTATGTGCATCAAAATTTTTACTATTGGCCTCTTTGATCCATATGTTTGTGGGTAGACCTCCTTGTTGTATTCTCATGGTCAAAACTTTCATCAAGATGAGGCACATAAGGTTTGCCCATGGTTGACCCATGAATGGGTTCTCATGCTTTAAAGTGGGCTATGTGCTCCCTTTAATCCATTGAGGTGAGGCATTTGGGTTGCTCTTGGGGGCCCACTTCCTTTCTATCCCCCACTTGTCCATGTACATGTGTAAAAAGATGGAAACATCTTAAGTGAGAACCATGGCCTTGGCATAAAAGTGGATCAATCTTTGGCCACATATGGACTTTGAAGAGGGGCTTCATGTGAATTAAGACTCTTATCCTTTGTTGATCTTATGGCACTTGAGTGCATTTGTTGTCCAAAATGTGTCCTTGGATGATAGACTTTTCTTGCCTAAGGCATGTCATGCAACCTTCTTTAAGGTGGGCCTTGCTTTTTCCAATGGGCCCAACACATATCCTTGGTGACACATGGAGCTGGACTTTAGATCTTGCATTAGAATGTGAGTCTAGTCCCGTGGGTTTCCTGGATGATAATTTGGATTTTAATGGGTAAAGGATAGGGACTTACCTTGCCAAGCTTGTAGGATTTAATGGCGGATGGTACCAGAGGTCGCCGAGTGATTGATGAGGATGATCCTGCCTTCATCATCCACCGAGGGGACCACATGTGTTCCTTGGCTATGGAGCACCAACCTCTTCCCGCTATCAAGGGTCGAGGTACCAGGGATCACTGGGACAACTGGGTGGAGGATCCACAGCCCTTGCTTGAATGAGTACTGGCTGGTACTCCTTTTGTTGGCCTCCTCACCTTACGTTTTCATAACAACGATGCTAACCCCATGATTCTCGCGGCCCTTTGCGAGAGGTGGCGGGACGAGACCCACACCTTCCAGCTCCCTTGTGGTGAATGGGGAATAACTCCCCTGGACATTTATATGCAAGTAGGCTTTCTGTTTCATGGAACAGTTGTTCCTCAAGTCAGCTCTCTAGCTCCCCTCACTTCCACTGACTGGCTACGGCTCGTCGGTGATGTCCCACCCGAGGGTGAATTCCAAGGCCATCAAGTAAAGATGTGATGGTTCTACAACACTTTTGCCTCCGTCATCTCCACCACCGAGCGAGAGGCCCTCCACAAAGCACGGGTCATGATCACTTATGCCTTCGGGTCCTTCCTTTTCTGCCATGCGAATAAGAGGGTTGATCCTAAATTTCTTCGTTTAGTCGAGGATCTTCATCATCCCTATAACTGGAACGGGGCTATCTTGACCCATATCTTCCAAGGTCTGGACAAGACCTGTCGGCATAGCCGGTCCTTCACAGGTTTTTGGCCTGTCGTTGAGGTATTTCTTCTTTCACCTTTCCTGAAGGCTTTCGCCTTCTTTCTCTCTCTGATCATTAAATGTGCTTTTGCCCAGACCTACTTTTATGACCATTTTTCCCATCTTGCGCCGAGGATGCGAGATGATATTGAACCCTCTCTGTATCGCCACATGTACTGGCACCAGCAAAACCGTCAGCGAAACTCTCGAGTTTCTGGGGACAATTGACGTGCTGACATAGACGGGTTGACCGTTGAGGACGTAAGTATCTTGCTTTCCCTACCCCTCGTGCTGTACTGTAACTGATTGTGGTGACCTTATTTGCTGCAGCTCGCTCGGATGCCATATGCCAGCTTCCCTCTCTATTATACCCCCCAGCGTGTGGAGGCATATGATGCTTCATGCCTCCGTATCATGCTTTCCGACGCTGAATCTTTTCAGTGGTATCTGGGTGAGAGGTTGCTTCGGCAAGTCACTGGGGTGGCTCGGGTCCCTTGTTCTGCACCTCCTCCAGCTGCTCGGATCCCAGCTGATGAGAGAGCTGAGGCTCTCGTGGGCCAGCCCGGATTTCGTTTCACGATCCCGGATCGTGACTATGATGAGTGGTATTTGCTGTACGACCAGGGGCCTCTGCTTCCTTCACTCTATGTTCTAGGGGGTCGTCGCAGGTATGCTGGAGGCTCGGTGACTACTCCTTTGATGGATCTTTATCGTCGGAAGCGGGACGAGAGGAGAGATGATGATGACTATGTTGGCGACTTGTAGCTTGCTTTTGTATTCCGCTTTGTATGGCCTTGTTCTTTTTGCTTTTATCTTCTTTTGTATCAAGCTCTTTTGAATGAATATACAATCTTTGACTTGTCTCAAATTCCTTAATGATGTCTGGATGTTTTGACCTTTGACTTGTTCCTTAATGATTTGTGGAAGATGAGACTTCTTAACTGCATGGATGATGACTTGAACGGTTCAGATTGCTTGACTTGGCTTTGTGGGCCCACTTGATGATTAGATCTTGGATTCTGGCCCTTCTTTTGATGATCAGACCTTTGACCTTGCTGCTCCATGACTTGTGTAAGCTTTCCAATGGTTTGGATCTTGATGATCTAGCCCTTGAACGGCTTAGATTGATGGATTCGGCCCTGTGGGCCCACTTGAAACCTCGGCTTTACTTTGGGGCACCTCTTTTGATGATTTGTGAGGCTAAGAAGGCATTCCACGGTATGGATGATGACTTGAACGGCTCAGATCGCTTGATTAGGCCTTGTGGGCCCACTTGATGATCAGATCTTGGATTCTGGCCATCTCTCTTTGACGATCCAACCTTTGATCTTGTTGTTTGATGACTCATGCGAGCTTTCCCATGGTTTGGATCCTGATGATCTAGCCCTTGAATGGCTCGGATTGCTTGTGGCCCCCACTTGATCACCTTTCCTTCTCTTTAACTTGATCAGCCATGTTCTGGCCGCATTGCTTCGTGATTGGACCGGTGGGGTACCTTTTATATGATCTTGATTAACCTCAATCGAAATCTGGAGTGGACCGGAGCCTTGGGCGGCCCACGGGGTGCCATCTGCTGACGTGGACTGTCAGCCTCACCTACCAAGAACCCTAGAGCCAATCCCGCGGAGAGAGAGGGAGCGCGTCAGTACGGGCGGCCCAGAGCAGGCTGCCCAAGGCTCGCCTCTTGAGCGGCCTAGGCTGGCTCGGGTTCGGACATTCCCTGTTGTCTGTTGCTGCTGTCCCCACATTCTCTGTACTCTCTGGTTCGATTGCAGCCATGAATCTCTCTTTTGTCTCCCCTTTCCTTCTCTTTTTGTCCTTTTCTAGCTTGGTCCTTTCTTGGGCAGCCATTGATGATGGCTTGGGGGTCCTTGTGGGAGAGGTTGGTGGGTCCCACACTTCAGCACTTGATGAAGGCTTTAAAGATGATGAGGTGCCTTTGATTGATGGTGGAGATGGAGCATTGAATGGGGGTATTGATGATGAATTAAGGGTGGTTGTTGGGAGAGCTTTGAATGGCTCTATTAATGGTGGAATGGCTGAAATTCTAGATTTGAATGGGACTTTGATTGTGGGAGGAATGGATGGCATGGATGAGATAGGAGGATGGGACATAGGTGAGGCTATGCATCCCTTGAATGCGGGCCATATGGATGATGTGATTGATGGAGGAGATGGGGTCATGATGGACATAGATGGGCTGATCTCATGCTTGGATGGGATGGATGGTTCAGACGATACCTTTGACGGTTTAGATGCTCTTGATGAGGGTCGAGATGTGCGACATACTTGTTTGGGTGGACTTGATGTGATCATTGATGATGTCCCCTTGATGATGGATGGTGTGAATGCCTCGATGATCCCTTTGATCGGCTAGGATGATGACTGGATTCATGACTTCCTATTGGAGAGGGCCGCAGGTCCAGATTTGACCATTGATTCTTCGATCGGGGTAGCCGGGATCCTTCTTGACGGTTCATATGTATTTTTTGATGGTCAGATTGGCCAGGATGCCATGATGTGTTGTGTGATCTTCGCTGGTAGCCCTTTTGATGGAGAGTATCGTCCTTCTCTTGATCATCGGTCTTTTGCGTACTCTGTTCATGAGGTGGGCGAGTCTTCCCATGCGGCTGAGGTTATGACAGTTTCGGACAGTGATGCGACTATATCAGACATAGTCGTTACTGAGGGTAGGTCAGGGGCTGTCAAGTCTGCAGAGGTTCCAGCTTTTCCTTCTCTTTTGCCCGTTGACCTTCCGATCCTCGATGAGTCATCATTGATTTCTGGGCCTTTTGTTCTGGAGGGGGTGCCAGTGAGGACTTGTCAGCTGCTTCCTCGTCCTTCTTGCTCGCCACGGCTGCTTGCTTGGCTTGACAGCTTGTCAGCCTATGAGATTCGGGACTTGGAGTCCTATGGCCTTGGCGGTCTGATCCATATGGCTAGAGTTGACATTGATTGGAGGATGCTCGGCGCTGCTTTGATTGACTGGGTCCCTTCGTTGAACTTGCTCGCGTTCGACGATATGGAGATGAGACCCTCTTTGGAGGAGCTGGCACGCTTGATAGGCCTTCCTTGGGATTACACTCAGTATTTCTCGCCGAAGACGTCGCCGAAGACTGCTACACCGCAAAACTGGTTCGGGATCCCCTATCTTATTCGGCCTGCGGCCGCTGGCCAGGATGCTGTAGTGTTCTCCTTGGATCTACTGTATGACCTTTTTTCGGGTCTTCGGAGTGTGGCCGATTCTACCTTTGCTCGGAACACACTGATGTTCTGCTTGATAGCTGAGGTGCTGTTCTCGGGATGGCGCAGGTCCCAGACTCCTCTGCTTTTTGAGGTGATGAGCCGAGTTATCCGACGGCAGGGGATCATTTCTCTTATCTTGGCCGAGCTGTTTAACGGGCTGACCGACTGCGCCCTGGGCCGCACTCGTGTCCTTCGCGGCTGCTGTGCCTTTCTTCAGGTATCTTTTCCACCTTTTTTTTCTTCTTGCTTTGTTAGGAATTGCTTGGCTCTAGCTGAACTTCTTTTCCTTTTTGTGATCAGGTCTGGCTTTGGGAGCGTCTTTCTTTGACTGTTCCTATACCCCTTCCTGGCACTCCTAGCTTTGACATCATGCGTTATATCATGGAGTTCCTTTCGCATACAGCTAGGATGAGCGAGCCCTTGTATCACAGGATGTTCTCTGAACTCCGTGACTGGAATGTGCGTTGGGAGTCTGTGGACCCTCGCCGATTTCTCCGCGCTCCCACACGACGTCGTTCTCCCTTTCCTTTCGGAAGAAGAAGAAGAAGAGGTGCGTGAGTGCGAAATCGCCGTTTGTGCCACTGGCTTGCCTCGTTCTCGAGGGCTTTGTTTGGTTGTCGTGTTGAGCTGAATATGTTTAAGTGAGTTTATATAAGACCAGAGTCGCCACTAGCCAGTTACTTCGAATCTACAGTCGGCTAGACCCCGTAGAAACGTTAGAGAAGGGAATCCGAAGATTCCTTCCTCTAAAATGACTCCTGTTGATCTGCGGTCAGAGATTCAAGGTAAGGGATCACGGTTACAGGGTGGGAAGAGGTTAAGCACCCCACACACTGCCCGTACCGAAGTACGGTCTCTACTTCACAGAATCGATCGAATACTTGAAAGTCTAATTTAATCCTCGTATATTCTCATGAATGACATGATGCATGAATGCGGGTCTGAACAGTAAGAGTTTCTGATGGGCAGGTTCCAACAACGGGCAAGCCCAGAGCATACGCTCGAACTGACAGGTGCTTAATATAAAGACATATGCATGTGTGCTTGAGTAATCAAGGTGTTTTATGGTGAAGCGTGAATGCAGGTCTGAACAGTAAGAGTTTCTGATGGGCAGGTTCCAACAACGAGCAAGCCCAGAGCATACGCTCGAACTGACAGGTGCTTAATATAAAGACATATGCATGTGTGTTTGAGTAATCAAGGTGCTTGTAGTGAAGCAGGGGGGTTGGAAGAAAAGTAAATGTTGCACTTATGCTAGATGCGAATGAGATGATGCTGGAAAAAGAGTAGCTGGGTGGACGGAGGTGTCGCAAGGGTTGGCTTCGAGTGGCTGGATTAGGACTTAGATGGCTTGAGAGGCTTGGACCAGTGGTCAGGCTGGGCTGGACCAGGGTTAGACTCTCCTCACTCGGGCTCTCCTTGGTGGGAAAATGGGCTAAGGGCACTCGAAAGGATGGACTCTCTCTGGACTCGAAGAGCTTCGAATTGATTCCGAAATGAGAAGGGGAGGGGGGTATTTATAGCAGCGGAGAGTGGCAGATTGCGTAATTTTGTCCGGGCGGCCTGCCATGGGCCGCCCGTACGGCCGCTCCTCGGTTTCCAGCGAGTACGGCCGTTCCCTCGGGGCTGCTGTTGGACTCGCTGGTCGACTCAGTGAGTTGACTCAGCGGGTCGACTCGGTGGTTTGACTCGACGGGTTGACTCGACGGGTTGACTCGGTGTTTTGACTCGACGGGTTGACTCAGCGGGTTAACTCAGCGGGTTAACTCAGCGGGTTGACTCAGCGGGTTGACTCAGTGAGTTTGACTTTTTTGGGATTTTTTGACTGGCCTTTTTTTATGGGGGGTTTTTCTGGGTGGTGTTTAGGACTGGGTTGACTGGGTTCAGGCTTGAACTGGGCTATGGAATGGGGCTTACAAGGGTGAGTTTGGCTGAGTTTGGACTTGGGATTTGGGGGTATGGTCCTCCGTTCAACCAGCTATCTCTACCAACAGTGTAGCCGAAGGTGGGGTGTCTACAGATGCCCCTCTTTGGCAGAGGTTGCATGCAACCGAATGCCAAAGCGAGTGGACACCCCACTTCTGACCCGGTCATTCATGGATCATGGTCTGAAATCTTTGCTTGCTTTTGCATCTGTGCCAGTTGATCGTTTGCAGATCGCTCACTTGCACATACCGCGAGAGTTTGGAGAAAACGTTGCGATTGTCCCTGCAGTTTGCTGCAACCTGGGTACCCAATCGCAACCCTTCCATTCCCGATCGGTACTAACATCGGAAAGGTACAGCAGAGCCTCTGCGTCGACAGTCTTACGAGGTTACTGACCCTGTGATTGATTGTATGTTTGATGTTTTCCCAGATCACTCCAGGAGTACTTGTTTCGCTTGACTGTCAAAGTGGTTAGACGCCATGCGTCCGATAGTCTTACGGGATTCTACTACGCCGACTTGGACTCAGTCAAGGTACTTCAGGCATCCACGCCTAGGTATGTGCGGGTGGGCTTTTCCACCCGATCTGCTGGTTTAGATGCTTGGTTTGCAATTCATTCTTTCCTTGATTGTGGTTTGGAATCTTTGTTGTCCTTTGTATCTGAGTCAGTTGATTGTCTGGAAATTGATAACTCGCACATACCGCGAGAGTTTGGAGAAAACGTTGCGATTGTCCCTGCAGTTTGCTGCAACCTGGGTACCCAATCGCAACCCTTCCATTCCCGATCGGTACTAACATCGGAAAGGTACAGCAGAGCCTCTGCGTCCGTTAGTCTTACGAGGATACTGACCCTGAGACTGATTGTGTGATGTTTGATGTTTTCCCAGATCACTCCAGGAGTACTTGTTTCACTTGACTGTCAAAGTGGTTAGACGCCCTGCGTCCGATAGTCTTACGGGATTCTACTACGCCGACTTGGACTCAGTCAAGGTACTTCAGGCATCCACGCCTAGGTATGTGCGGGTGAACTCTTTCCACCCAATCTGCTGATTTTGATACTTGGGTTACAATTCATCGTTTCCACCTGTTCAAATGGTTTCTGTGAGCGAACCTTTTGGCTTTTCATCTTTTTGTATCTTGGCATGTGGTACGACCGCACTGACACTGGAGTTCAGTTCGACCGCACTTTGAGTGCATTGGATCCGATGATCTCCGGGGAAACCGCGAGACATTGGATCTTATTTGATTTTTGCGTTGGCTCCTACCCAGAGATATGGAAGATCTCCTGGTGTGTTGGAGACAGAACGCTCTACTGAGAAAATATTTTTGGATTTTTGAAAAGATACCCACTCTGGGGAGTGATACTCCGTGGGGTTTTTATTTGCAAATAGAAATATTTTTTGTCTTTTTGAAATGAAAATCTGGTTCGCATGTGCCTCCACTAGGGATGCCTGTGGGGTCTTTAGCTAACCGACTTTTATTTTGAAAGCAGGTAAACATGATGATTGATGCGATGGATGCTGATGCATGGAGATGCATGATGAATGCATGGCTTTGGCTCATTCTCTTTCAGTTTGATGATTTTGCTTTTGCTATGGGTGTAGAGAACTTTGAGCTTATTGCTTGCAGGGTTGTGCTTCCCTTGGGGATTTTTCTTTTTGATACGGAGATTTGGACAGCGGATTGGTCAAGATCCCGACCCGTGGTCGATCAGGTCCATCGTCCCGAGATGCTGTTTCTTTGCTAATGAGAAGGTACGAGGATATCATCCGACTTCAAGATGTTCTTCTGGGCATACATGTGATTGAGATGGTGTTTGGTTGCCCGTTTTGGTCAAGATTCCAATTTGCGGGCGATTGGATCCGTCATCCCATACTTGTGAAGTGAGCGGAGTTCAAGACTCCTGAATTGTAGTGCTGGGGATGCTAATTTTTGTGATTTTTTTGTAAATATGTGGTCCGAATCTTTACCTGAGCGATCAGGATAGAGATTGGTTATTGAAAACACAGGAAATATTTTTGTGATTTTTGAAATATTTTGATTGAAAGCAAGGGAAATATTTTTGTGATTTTTGCAGATATTTGATGGAAATATTTTTGTGATTTTTGAAGAGATGATTTTGCAATGTTTTTGTATTTTGTGATTTTTCTGAAATGCAGGGAAAAGATATGGAATTTCCATCCACTTCCAGCTTCTACTGCTGGTAAGGCACCCGATCCATTTTACGTCAGCGAGCAAGACGAGTCTCACACAGTTAAGTGCCGTAGTTTTACATCTTCGGATGAGGGGATTTTGAGGGTTTTCAGTCAACACACCCACAAAGTTGCCTGTTCCTCATGTGCAATGCACATAGACCACGTATCGTTCGACGGACTCCTTCGGCCACAAAATGAGCCACATCCTCACATTTCCCTTAGTCAATCCAGTTTGGGGTCTTACGTTGCTCACAATTCCGTGAGGGTGAGCTTCACCTCCCAACAGCCTTAATCCCCTTCATGAGTTCTAGGAACAGGGAACATCCGTCAGCTTCAACAGCGACTTCCAACTCAAGGTTGTCTATCACGGTGCGTTCAACACGAACAGGATTGCGGAGTTCTGCCCGCCTCAGCCTTTACCTGTTTAAAAGATTCCAGACACCCGTACGATCAAGTGTCAGCCATGTCTGGGACAGGTTAGGAAAGAAAGCCCCCGAGAAGTTAATCCCAGTGTAGTTTTAGGTCTTCGGACCATTGGGGATAAATTGGTGGATCAAAACTGGTGATGAAAACTTTTTTTGTTTTATATTGTATATATTTTTTTGTTTTGAAAAAGTTCCAGACTTCAACTCGAGTAATCGAGATTGACACTGGTTTTTATGGAAAGCTTTAAATTATTTTTGGTATTTTTGAGATGATTCGGGTTATCGAACCATGATCCCAACGGTCAAGGCCGATGCCGGTTTTTAGTTGAAAGCGAGAAAGGTCCCCCGAGAAATTAATCCCAGTGTAGTTTAAGGTCTTCGGACCATGAAACTGTACAGAGAAGGGCAAACATGTTTTTTTTTTTTTTTTTTGGAAAAATGTCCGGTGTCAGCGGATGGACAATCCAGACTGATGCCGGTTTTTATTGAAAATCTCTCGGGATGTCAATCCCGACGTAGTTTAAGGTCTTCGGACCAAAACTTTAAAAGCGGGGCTGGTAATATATTTTTATGATTTTTGAAAATGTCCGGAGTCATTGATCTTGAGCAAACAAGACCGACGCCGGCTTTTATTGAAAATCTCTCGGGATGTCGATCCCGACGTAGTTTAAGGTCTTCGGACCCAGACTTAGTAAAAGGGGGGGCAAACACATTTTTTTGTTTTTTTCGAAATGATCCAGATCATCAGATCTTGGCCTGAAAGGCTGGGATCGATGTTGGTTTTTATTAAAAATCTCTCGGGACGTTGATCCCGACGTAGTTTAAGGTCTTCGGACCCAAAACTTTAAAAGAGGAAAGACATTTTTTTGTTTTCTTTTTTTTGGAAAAAATTCTGGGTCATCGATTCTGATTTTGATGGTCGAGATCGATACCCATTTTTATTAAAAATCCCTCGGGATCTTGATCCCGACGTAGTTTAAGGTCTTCGGACCAAAAACTGTACAAGTGATGTATATATTTTTTTGGTTTTCTGAAAATGTCCAGAGCCACCAGATCTTGAAGAAGACTGATGCCGGTTTTATTGACAATCCCTCGGGATCTTGATCCCGACGTAGTTTAAGGTCTTCGGACCACAATTCATACATGTGAACAGTAATCAAGGGCGGAGATTCTTGGGATTCTTCTTGGAATGGTTTGGATCATCTGGTCATGCCTTTGGATGGTTGAGATCATTGTTTGACCAAGTCAAATTCTTCTTTTCTTTTTCTTGGAAATTCCATGGAACTTTTCCACATCATCCACCCAATTTCTCACCCATTTCTCATGAGATGAGATTTTGGTGAGATTTTCTCTTTTTTCTCACCATTCTCTTCCATCACTTCATTCTTACATGGAGGTACAAGATTCACTTGCAACCACCCTTCCCAAGGAGGAGTTCTTCCCAAGGAGAGGGAGAGGGAGGTCGTTTCAAGTAGGTGGAGGCTAGGACGGCCTCCCATGGGCCGCCCGCCCGGTCTCTGCCTCCTGGTCTCTTCAGGGGGCTGGGTAAAAGGGTGCCCTCCCCTTTTCTATATAACATGGGGCACCCTCCCCCCCTTAAACGTGCAATCTCTCTCTTCTCCCTCTCATACTCTTTCTTTCTTCAAGTTTCCTCTCTCTTCTTTGGTGGTCCTTTGCTCTTTTCAAGTGGTGGGCCTTAGAGAAATCTTGGGACAGCAAGGTGGTCCTTCTTTGGTGAGTGGTAAAGGTATGGACCACTCCCTTTCTCTTTCTTGTCCTTTTCCATCTTCATTGTCTTTTCTCATGATCCTTTTTCTTTTTCATGTAGCTATTCAAAGGGGTGTGAAGGTGGGCCCAAGCATTCTTGATCTTTTCTTAGATCTCAAGTCTTTCAAAGGTGGTGCATGGAGAAGGACATTACAAGCTCTCCACTTCATCATTTTTTCCTTTTTCACACTCCCTCCATGTGCATGTAAGGAGTAATTTTGCCATGTCATCAAGTGTGCATGGCAAAATACTCTATCTTTTTCATGGGAGTTGGGCCTCTTTTCATGTGTATCAAATGGGCTCAAAGTGAAGTCATGGCCCTTGGTGTATTTGATGGGCCCAATGCTTCATTTTGGGCTCCCTCATGCTTTCTTGCCTTTGTCATTTTTCCTTTGGAGCTTACTTTCTTTTCTATCTTTTTCAAGGTTTGGGCCCATGGGCATGGTAGGGCCCATCTCAAGTTTTGGGCTCATGGGGCTCATTTTGGGTGACCCCATCTTTCTTTACATGTGTATGGATCAAGGTGGCTAGCCCATTCTTCATTTTGGATCTCAAGTGGGCTAGTTTTCCTAGGTGGGCTTATATGGACAAGTAGCCCAAGTCTTCCACTATTTCTTTGATTATGATGTACATCTTTGCACAAAGTGTGGTGGGCTCCTTGGAGTTTTTCATGTGGATGGGCTTTTGGGCCTTCATTGAAACTTGGGCACTTCTTTGGACCATGTGTGCCACACTACACTTTGTTCATGTAGGCTTTTTCTTTTCATGCTTTCTCTCTTGATGGATGGAGGACTTGAGTTACTTGACCATCTACAAGTCCCATGAGTGAGTTGTTCCCACAATCTCACTAAGTTCAAATGGCTTCCTTTGTGGTAGGATTGTGGTTCTCAAGAGTTTCCCTTAGATGTTATCAATCTCAAATGGATGATTCTCAAGTGAGCTATCCATACAACCATGGGTCCTTGATCTTTTCTTTGGGGACTTGGTGGGTCATCCATTATCATTCTCAAGTATGAGTGGTTTTTCTTTCCATTTGTGGGAAAGAATGATACCCATAGGTTGCCCATTTTTGTCCCATGCCTTGGGACATTTTGGATTTTGATATTCAAGTGGGCTATGTGTACCATTCTTATCCATTTTCATGATGGTTGGGTGACTCCTCAAGCCATGCTCTTTTGTGCTCAAATGGTCTCCCTTTTGGTGAAAAAGTTGGTGCACATAAGTTGCCCAAACTTGCCTTTTTCATGGGCATTTTCAACCTTGATTCTTCATGTGGGCTATGTGCATCAACTTTCTACCCTTAGCTTCTTTGATTCATATGTTTGTGGGTAGACCTCCGTGTTGTATTCTCATGGTCAAAACTTTCATCGAGATGAGGCACATAAGGTTGCCCATGGTTAACCCATGAATGGGTCCTCATGTTCTCCAAAGTGGGCTATGTGCTCTCTTCAACCCATTGAGATGAGGTATTTGGGTTGCTCTTGGAGACCCGTTTCCTTTCTATTCCCCACTTGTCCATGCATATGTGTGAAAAGATGGAGACATCCTAAGTGAGAATCATGACCTTGGCATAAAAGTGAGTCAATCCTTGGTCACATGTGGACTTTGAAGAGGAACTTCTCATGTGCAGTAGGACTCTCATCCTTAGTTGATTTCATGGCACTTGAGTGCATTTGTTGTCCAAAATGTGTCCTTGGATGATGGACTTTTCTTACCTGAGGCATGCCATGCCACCTTCTTTAAGGCAGGCCTTACTTTTTCCAATGGGTCCAACACATATCCTAAGTGACACATGGAGTTGGACTTTAGATTTTGCATTTGAATGTGAGTCCAATCCCATGGGTTTCTTGGATGAGAATTTGGATTTTAATGGGTAGAGGATAGGGACTTACCTTGCCAAGCTTGTAGGATTCCATGGCGGATGGTACCAGGGGCCACCAAGTGGTTGACGAGGATGATCCTGCTTTCATTGTCCGCCGAGGGGACCACATGTGTTCCCTAGCTATGGAGCATCAACCTCTTCCTGCTATCAAGGGTCGAGGTACCAGGGATCGCTGGGACAATTGGATGAAAGAGCCACAGCCCTTGCTTGAGCGAGTACTAGATGGTACTCCTTTTGCTGGCCTCCTCACCCTACGCTTCCATAATAACGACGCCAACCATATGATGCTTGCGGCCCTTTGTGAGAGGTGGCGGGATGAGACCCACACCTTTCAACTCCCTTGTGGAGAATGGGGGATAACCCCTTTGGACATTTACATGCAGATAGGTTTCCCGTTTCATGGGGCAATTGTCCCTCAAGTTAGCTCTTTAGCTCCCCTCTCTTCCACTGATTGGCTACGGCTTGTTGGTGACGTCCCTCCTGAGGGTGAATTCCAAGGCCATCAAGTGAAGATGCGATGGTTTTATAACAATTTTGCTTCTGTCGTCCCTACCACCGAGTGAGAGGCCCTCCACAAGGCGCGGGCCATGATCACTTATGCTTTTGGATCCTTTCTTTTTTGCCATGCGAATGAGAGAGTTGATCCTAAATTTCTTCGTTTAGTCGAGGATCTTCATCACCCCTATAACTGGAATGGGGCCATCCTGACCCGTCTCTTTCAAGGTCTGGACAAGACCTGTCGGCATAGCCGGTCCTTCACAGGCTTTTGGCCTGTCGTTGAGGTACCTCTTCTTTCATCCTCTTTGGAGCCGTTTGCCTCCTTTCTCTCTCTGATCATTAAATGTACTTTCATCCAGACTTGCTTTTATGACCATTTTCCGCATCTTGCGCCGAGGATGCGAGATGACATTGAACCCGCTCAGTATCGCCACATGTACTGGCATCAGCAGAATCGTCAGCGGAACTCCCGAGTTCCCGGGGACAATTGGCATGCTGATATAGACGGGCTGACCGTTGAGGACGTAAGTATCTTGCTTGTCTTTGTCCTTGTACTGTACTTGTAACTGATCGTGGTAACCTCTTCTGCTGCAGTTTGCCCGGATGCCGTACGCTAGTTTCCCTCTCTACTACACACCCCAGCGCGTGGAGGCATATGATGCTTCATGTCTCCGTATTATGCTTTCTGACGCTGAGTCCTTCCAATGGTACTTGGGAGAGAGATTGCTTCGGCAAGTCACTGGGGTAGCTCGGGTCCCCTGTTCTGCACCTCCTCCAGCTGCTCGGATGCCAGCTGATGAGAGAGTTGAGGCTCTGGTGGGCCAGCCTGGCTTCCGTTTCACGATCCCGGATCGTGATTATGACGAGTGGTATCTGCTATTTGGCCAGGGGCCTTTGCTTCCTTCGCTTTACGTTCCAGGTGGCCGTCGCAGGTATGCTGGAGGTTCAGTGACTGCTCCTTTGATGGATCTTTATCGTCGGGAGCGGGACGCGAGGAGGGGCGATGATGATTATGTTGGTGACTTGTAGCTGGCTCTGCTTTATATGGCCTTGTATTTTTGTTTTTGTCCCTTTTTGTATCAAGCCCTTTTGGATGAATATACAGGCTTTGATTTCTCCCAAATTCCTTGGTGATGTCTGGATGCTTTGATTCTTGACTCATTCCTTCATGATTTGTGATTTTTCAACTGCATGGACAATGACTTGAACGGTTTAGATCGCTTGTTTAGGCCCTGCGGGGCCCACTTGATGATTGGATCTTGGATTCTAGCCCTTCTTTTGATAATTGGACCTTTGATATTGCCACTCCATGACTTGTGTAAGCTTTCCAATGGTTTGGATCTTGACTATTTTGGCCCTTGAATGGTTCAGATTGATGGATTTGGCCCTGTGGGCCCACTTGAGACCTTAGCTTTACTTTGGGGCACTTCTTTTGATGATTTGTGAGGTTAGGAATGCTTCTCATGGTGTGGATGATGGCTTGAACGTCTCTGATCGCTTGATTTGGCTTTGCGGGCCCACTTGATGATTAGATCTTGGATTCTGGCCCTTCTTGTGATGATCAAACCTTTGATCTTGCCACTCCATGACTTGTGTAAGCTTTCCAATGGTTTGGATCTTGATGATTTGGCCCTTGAATGGCTTGGATTGCTTGTGGCCCCCACTTGATCACCTTTCCTTCTCTTTGGCTTGATCAGCCCTATTCCGGTCACATTGCTTCATGATTGGACCAGTGGGGCACCTTTTGTATGATCTTGATCATCTTCAGTCGAAATCGGGAGTGGACCGGAGCCTTGGGCGGCCCACGGAGCGCCATCTGCTGACGTGGATTGTCAGCCTCACCTACCAAAAGCCCTGGAGCCAATCCCGCGGAGAGAGGGGAACCGCGTCCGTACGGGCGGCCCAGGGCAGGCCGCCCAGAGCTCGTCTCTTGAGCGGCCTGGGCTGGCTCGTGCTCGGACATTCTCTGGTCCCTGTTGCTGCTGTCCCCACCTGCTGTGTACGTTCAGGTTCGATTCCAACAATGAATCTTCTCTTTGTCTCCTCTTTCATCATCATCTTGTCTTCATCTTGGTTTGTCCTTTCTTGGGCAATGGATGGTGGGGATTTATGGGCTGTGGGGGCTATTCATGGTGGGTCCCACATTTCAGAGAGTATTGAAGGCTTTAATGATGGAGAGATTTCTTTAATGGATGGTGGAGATGGTGCATTGAATGGAAGCATTGATGAGGGGCTTGGGATGGTGGTTGATGGAGCTTTGAATAGCTCCATTAATGGTGGGATGGCTGGATTTTCTGATTTGAATGGGGCCCTCATAATGGGAGGAATGGATGGTATGGATGAGATGATGGGATGGGACATAGGTGAGGCTATGCATCTCTTGAGTGTGGGTCCCATGGATGATGTGATGGACGGTGATGATGGGACTATGAGGGACATAGATGGGCTGATCTCATGTCTGGATGGTATGGATGGCTCAGATGGTACCTTTGACGGTTTGGATGCTCTGGATGAGGGCCGAGATGTGCGGTATACTTGCTTGGGTGGTCTTGATGTGATCATTGATGATGTCCCCCTGATGATGGACGGTGTGGATGCCTCGATGATCCCTTTGATCGGCCAGGATGATGATTGGATTCATGATCTCCTACTGGAGAGGGCCGCAGGTCCGGATCTGGCAGTTGATTCTTCGATCGGGGTAACCGGGACCCTTTTGGATGGTTCAGATGCATTCTTTGACGGTCAGATTAGCCAGGGTGCCACGATGTGTGGTGTGATCTTCACTGATGGGGAGCATTGTCCTTCCCTTGGTCGTCGGTCTTTTGCGCACTCTGTTCATGAGGTGGGCGAGTCTTCTTATGCGGCTGAGGTTGTGACAGTTTCAGATAGTGATGTGACTATATCAGACATAGCCGCCACTGAGGACAGGTCAGGGGCTGTCGAGTCGGCAGAGGTTCCAGCTTTTCCTTCTCCTTCGCCCGTTGACCTTCCGATCCTTGATGAGTCATTATTGATTTCTGGGCCTTTTGTGCTGGAGGGGATACCGGTGAGGACTTGTCAGCTGCTTCCTCGTTTTCTTCTTGCTCGCCACGACTGCTGGCTTGGCTTGATAGCTTGTCAGCTTATGAGATTCGAGATTTGGAGTCTTATGGCTTTGGCAGTCTGATTCATATGGCTAGAGTTGACATTGACTGGAGGATGCTCGGAGCTGCCTTGATTGACTGGGTCCCTTCGTTGAACTTGTTTGCGTTCAATGATATGGAGATGGGGCCTTCTTTGGAGGAGCTTGCACGCTTGACAGGCTTACCCTTGGATTATACTCAGTACTTTTCGCCGAAGACATCGCCGAAGACTGCTACACCGCAGAACTGGTTTGGGATCCCTTATCTTGTTCGACCTGCAGCTAGTGGCCAGGATGCTGTAGTGTTCTCTTTGGACTTGCTGTATGATCTTTTTTCGGGTCCTCAGAGTACGGCTGGTTCTACCTTTGCTCGGAACGCCCTGATGTTTTGCTTGATTGCTGAAGTGCTGTTCTCGGGATGGCGAAGGTCCCAGACTCCTTTGCTTTTTGAGGTGATGAGCCGAGCTGCCCGTCGGCAGGGGATTATTTCTCTTATCTTGGCCGAGCTATTCGATGGGCTGACCGACTGTGCCCTGGGCCGCACTCGCGTTCTTCGCGGCTGTTGTGCCTTCCTGCAGGTATTCTTTTCTGCACCCTTTTTCTTTTGCTTTGTCAGGATTTGTTTTGCTCTAGCTGAACTTCTTTCGTTTTCTGTGATCAGGTCTGGCTATGGGAGCGCCTTTCTCTGACCGTTCCTGTACCTCTTCCTGGCATCCCGGGCTCTGACATCATGCGTTATATCCTGGAGTTCCTTCCTCATACAGCCAGGATGAGCGAGCCCCTGTATCGCAGGATGTTAGCTGAACTTCGTGACTGGAACGTTCGTTGGGAGTCATCTTGGCTTTCACTTCCTCCAGTGCTTTGCGATGCACACCGCCATCCTCTGATGTTGGTAGGCTTTCGATCTTACTTCTCTTACCATCCGATCCGGTTCTTGCGGCAGTTTGGGTATGAGCAGGATGTTCCTCTTTTCGCTTTCGCGGGTATCGGGCGTCGAGTACTCCCCTCTAGATCTTCTGACTTCAGGACCCGGATTGATTGTTCCTGGGCGAGTTATTTGACAGCTGATTTGTTGGGATTTGAGCTACGGACTTTTCCGATGGCGACCGCCCCATATCAGTATTGGGTTGCTGAGCAGTCTTTGTATCGACGTATCCCTTGTTGGCACCAAACTGCTGATGAGGATGAGCAGGATATTCTTGGAGATGCTGGCTCTTCATCTGGTTCATATGAACCTTTTGAGGAGCGCCCGTTTATCGATCCTGGCTTCCTTTTGGCCACTCATGGCCATCTGCTGTCTGAGATCTCTGCACTTCGGTATCATTGCGAGATGATGTCGAGGAGATTGGCTGCCGATCAGAGATTGTCTGATGAGGAGACAGCGATCCGTACCCTTGAGCGCGATGAGGCGCATTACCTGCGTATGGAGGTGAGCAGGTTGAGAGCGAGATTATCTTTTTATGAGTCAGAGGACTCACCTGATGTGGCCGAGGAGGAGGGTAGAGATTGATTGTGTTGGCCACCTGCACACTGATTTTTGCATATATGATTGATGATGATGCATTTTTTTGTATTTTTGAAAAAGATGATATGTGTAAGAGAAATATAATGCATTTAATTGAAAAGAGAAAAAACTGTTTGAAAATCTACTGTGCCATTAGTTGTCTTGTGAGTGTTTCTGGACTTTGTGTCAGGATATAGGAATCAGAACTGGGGCTCGGTCAATGATTTGACCGATGTCTCGAGATTTGACTTGTGTGTTCCTTTGGTTCCCTAGAGATGTAGACAACGGAAACTGTTGCCTCCTGAGATTGTCAGAACTTGTAGAGCTCTTCGTTCCTGACTGCGCTTCTTCTTGTTCTTGAACTGTAACCGCTTGAACTGATCTGGACCGTCTGCTTTCTTGGTACCTGCACTTTTATTTATTTATTTATTTTTTATTTTTTTTTTCATTTGCCATTTTTGCCTGCAGCGCTCTTTCGAGTTTTCACCACAGCCGGCTTTTTTCCCGTCATTTTTGCCCATGGCGCCCTTTCAGGTTTTCACCACGTCCCGGGTATTTGGTCTTGCCTGCCCCTTGGCAGCTGTGCTGTTTTTACCCTTGGCTCCCTTTCAGGTTTTCACCAAGTCCGCTGTATGCCCACTGTTTTTACTCGGAGCGCCCTTTCGGGTTTTCACTCCGCCCTTTTTGTTTAGGCACACATTTTCTTTTTCTTTTTTTTTTTTTTTTTTTTTTTTCTTTTCTTGATCTCTGGATAACTGCGGCGGCTAGAGGTCGGGAATCCGTCGTTGCCGGCCGATGGCAGTCCTTCAGCCCTTATCCTGAGTTACGATAATAGAGCTGTCGGTCTTTGCTAAAGACCCCTCTGAGATGGATGGATGGATGACTGTGTTTCTTCTTGGGTTGATTTTTTCTTGGGTGCCTTGCTTTGGCTTCCCTTTTTCTTGCTCTTTTTTTTTTTTTTTTTTTTTTGTCCCTTTTTTAATCCCCCCCTCTTTTTTTTTTTTTTTGTATTTTTCTCTTTTGGAGTCCCCTTATTTGAAACACTTGTTGGTGGACGGGATGATTTCTCAGAGGTCTTAGCTTCGACCTCTTGACTTCAGCTCTATTAAAGTAACTCTTGATAAGGTCAGAATGACTTACCCGTGAAAGATCTTCACGTTGTCGGCGTTGGTTGGCTCAGGAAGATCTACCCCTCTCATGCTGGTGAGTCTGAGGGCGCCTCCAGGAAGTACTTCTCTGATGATCAGTGGTCCGTCCCACGAGGGTTTGAACTTTCCTCTGGGATCTGGAAGGTGCGACGGTAGAATCTTCTTCATGACCATGTCGCCTACCTTGAAGCTCCTTTTTCGGACTCTCTTGTTGTAAGCCCGAGCGATCCTTTTCTGATAACATTGTGAATGACTTAGTGCACGCATGCGTTTTTCATCTGCTAGCTGCAACTGATCGAATCTGGCCCGTTGCCATTCTCCTTCTTCAATTCCGCTTTCTAATAGCACCCGTAGTGATGGTATTTCTACTTCGACTGGTAGAACTGCTTCCATTCCATAGGTAAGCTCGAAAGGAGTAACGCCCGTAGCAGACCGTACAGACGTTCGATAGGCCCAAAGTGCATATGGGAGCATATCTGACCAATCTCGATATGTCACGACCATCTTCTCGAGTATCCTGACGATTGTTTTGTTTGCGGCTTCTACCCCACCATTCATCTGAGGACGGTAGGGGCTTGATCGATGACGTTGGATCTTGAACTTGCTGAGGAAGTCATCCATCTTCTTGTTGACAAACGGGGTTCCATTATCTGTGATGATAGCATTAGGGATTCCATACCGGCATATGATGTTGTTCTTCATGAATTTGATCACTTGAGATGCTGCAATTGTGGTGTAGGAGGCTGCCTCTACCCACTTGGTGAAGTAGTCGACTGCCACAAGTATGTACTCGTGACCATTTGATGCTTTGGGACTGATCTTGCCGATGATGTCGAGTCCCCACATGGAGAAGGGCCAGGGGGTGGTCAGGTTGTATAACTCTGATGATGGGGCATGGATTTGATTCGCATGCTCCTGACACTTGAAGCATTTTCTGACGTGCTGGCAACAGTCTGTCTCCATGGTGAGCCAATAGTAGCCGAGCCGTAGAATCTTCTTTGCCATCATGTGCCCATTCATGTGTGGGCCACAGATTCCTTCGTGTATTTCTTTCATGATCTTTGCAGCTTCTGTTTCATCGACGCATCGAAGAAGGATGTGATTATAGGATCGCTTGTAGAGAATTTCGCCACTGATGGTGAACTGGCCGGCCAAACGTTGGATGGTTCGGCGATCTGTTGCTGTTGCTGATTCTGGATACTCCTGGGTTTCGAGATATTGCTTGATGTCGGCATACCAGGGTTTGTCAGGGACAGCTTCGGCTTCTTCTATTTGCAGGCAAAAAGCAGGTTCTTCTTGAATTTTGACCGTGAGCTCCCATTCTGAAGCTCCTTTTGGGATCTCGAGCATTGATGCGAGCGTGGCGAGAGCATCTGCAAACTGGTTCTTGGCTCTGGGCATGTATGAGAAGGTGATTTCCTTGAATTCTTCGATCAGATTGTCAAGATACACATGATATGGTATCAACTTCTCGTCTTTGGTCTTCCATTCGCCATTGGTCTGATTGATGATAAGCTGTGAGTCTCCAAATACTCGTAGCTTCTTGACGCCCAAGATCATGGCTTCCCTTAAGCCAGCGATGCATGCTTCGTACTCTGCCATGTTGTTGGTGCACTCGAATGCTATGCGCCTTGAGATAGGAATAGGGACATCGTCTGGAGAGTAGAGGATTGCTCCAATACCGCTTCCTTTAGAGTTTGCTGCGCCGTCGAAGAATAACGTCCACTCATCTTTTTTCTTCTTTTCATCCCCTTCAATAAGCAAGAGATCTTCATCAGGGAAGAACGTCTTGAGCGGTTGATAATCCAGGAGAGAGTGAGCCGCAAGATGATCGGCGAGGGCCTGTCCCTTGATTGCCTTTTGAGTGACATAGGTGATGTCGAACTCAGACAAGAGTAGCTGCCATTTAGCTATCCTTCCAGTGAGTGCCGGTTTCTCGAACAGGTACTTGAGCGGATCCATGTGAGCGAGAAGGAGAATAGGGAATGCAATCATATATTGACGGAGTCGCTGAGTTGCCCAGACTAGGGCGAGGCAAGTCTTCTCGATCGGGGAATACCTGGTCTCGTAGTCGGTGAACTTTCGACTCAAATAGTATATTGCTTGTTCTTTCTTCCCGGTTTCGTCGTGTTGGCCGAGGACACAGCCAATGGCTTCTGCTGCTACCGAGATGTATAACAATAGTGGTCGTCCAGGAGTGGGAGGCACTAGGACTGGAGGATTCATGAGATACTTCTTGATGCGGTCGAAGGCGACTTGGCAATCATCATTCCATTCTTTTGGGACATTCTTCCGAAGGAGCTTAAATATGGGCTCACAGATAGGTGTGAGCTGCGCGATGAAGCGACTGATGTATTGAATTCTGCCGAGGAAGCCACGAATTTCTTTCTCTGTTCTAGGAGGGGGCATCTCGATGATTGCTCTGGTTTTGGTCTCGTCGACCCTGATGCCATCCTCGCTCACCATAAAGCCGAGGAGCTTACCTCCCATTGCACCGAAGACACATTTCTGAGGGTTGAGGCGGAGCTTGTACTTTTCTAATCTGTTGAATAACTTCTTCAGATCTTCAAAGTGTCCTTCCATTGTGCGAGATTTGACGATCATGTCGTCCACATATACTTCGAGCTCTTTGTTCATCATGTCGTGGAATAGTGCTGTCATTGCTCGCTGATATGTTGCTCCTGCGTTCTTCAGACCGAACGGCATCACCCTGTAACAGAAGGTTCCCCAGGGAGTGATAAATGCCTGTCTTCTCACGATCTTCGACGGCCATCTTGATCTGATTGTAACCTGAGAACCCGTCCATGAATGAGAAGATCTTGTATCCAGCGGTGTTGTCGACCAGAGTGTCGATATGTGGCAAAGGGAAGTCATCTTTTGGACTGGCTTTGTTGAGATCTCGGAAGTCGATGCACATTCGAACCTTGCCGTCCTTCTTCGGTACTGGTACGATGTTGGCGAGCCATTCAGGGTAGTTGGAGACTACCAAGAATCCCGCGTTGTACTGCTTGATGACTTCATCTCGGACTTTCAGAGCCCATTCTGGCTTCATTCTTCGGAGTTTTTGCTTCACTGGCTTCATATCTGCCTTGGTTGGCAGATGGTGTACAACGAGCTCTTCATCGAGCCCCGGCATGTCTTCATATGAGAACGCGAAGTTGGACAATCTTGGAGCTAGGAACTCTATCATTTTCTGTTTCATCTCAGGTGGCAACGATTTTCCAATGCGTACTTCCCTAGGGATCTCAGGCGTCCCCAAGTTTACTATCTCGAAATCATCGGCAATAACATTGGCTTTGGATTCGAACTTTTTGAGGAGATCCTCTAGTTCGGGAGCTGGATCATCATCTTCCTCGTCCCGAGCTTCGTCCAGACCCATGAGCTCAAAGTCTAATTCGATGTCGAAATCATATGATTCGACTTCAAACTCATGCGACTCTTTAGACGAACTTGGCACACTATTGAATGCAGGGAAAGAAATATTTTTTGATTTTTGAGATTTTTCTGAAATTGAGATGCTAGATGTTTTTGGTTTTTGAAAGTATTTTATTTTTTTGGCTTTTCGGAATTCGCGGGACTTTGAACAAGCGGGCATTGCAGACCATGATTGATCCCAACTTGTTCCAAAGTTTCGGTCGCTGCCTAAACAGGCGTTTTTTTTTGGAAGCCAGAGCCCTCAGATGGCTCTTTGGCTGATTCAAAAGTTAGGGGAACAGATGACCATTCAGGACCCCACACTTCCTCCCCTGGAGAGGTGGGGGTTGATGTTTTGGGCGAAGAATCATGGTCTGGCCCAATGACCATGACTTCTTGCTGGTCAGGTTCGAGATCTGAGTCGTACTCAGTCCCTCCCGGATCACTTACCTCGCATTGCAGTTCGTCTGGTTCCACAGCTAGACACAAGTTTGGAACCTGGACATCAGACCAATCTAGGGCTGGCCACTTCCCTTTCTTGGTCCAATGGATGGGCTGCTTCTGCCCCTGGCTGATGATTGATGATGTTGACTTTGCAGAGATGGGCAAGTCGTGCCCCTTGCTAATTGGTGATGAGATGGGTGAGTCGTGCCCCTTGCTGATTGAAGTGGGCAGGTTGTGCCCCTGGTTGAGAGAGGTGGGCAAGTTGTGCCCCTGGTTGGGAGCAGGTGTCAGAGTAACCTGGTCCTGAAGCTGCTGTATTTGTCTTCTTTCTTCGTCTTCATCATTTCCTCCTTCTTCTGGAGGCTTAGATGGTTCGAGAATCTGATCCCATCGAATGGGGGGCCACGTGGCCCAAACTAGGCTCATCGGGAGGCCTTTGTGTAGTGCAGTGGGTTGATTCCCTCCTGGATCTTTGCAAGGTTCTCCTGGCTTGACGAATTGGATGGGTGAGCACCGAAATTTCTTCCTCCTTTTGTCCATGCAGGTTGACCTGTATCCGAGTCCCCACTTGCGTTGGTTATATACCAGTGGTACCTTTCTGGACTTGAAGTGGTTCTTCATTCGATATTTGAGGCTCAGACGCTCTGCCGGTGAAAAGACACGGTCCACCCTTATCGGTTCTGGATTGGCGATAGAGTTCACAGTCTCGAATTCGAAACTGTGAAACGGGATGTCTTCTTCAGAGTGCTGGATATCGATGACCGGGATGTCTGGTTCAGTGGCAGTAGCATTGGAAGGAATGATGAGCTCCTTCTCTGCATGGATAGAGATCACTTGATTTCCACAGATATACTTCACTCGTTGATGCAGGGTTGATGGCACAGCTCCAACCTTGTGCAGCCACGGTCGTCCGAGCAGCATGTTGAAAGAGGCTGATATATCCAGGATTTGGAATGTGATGGTAGAAACTTCTGGACCTATCTGTACCTCTATGTCGACCTCCCCTTCCACTGATCGGCGGGTGTTGTCAAATGCTCTGACGCATATGGTGCTGGGTCGGAATGAAGAAGGACTGATTCCCAGGCGTTCCGCGGTCTTGAGTGGGCAGACATTTAAGCTTGAGCCATTATCGATAAGGACCAGCGGAACACAGAGGTCTTTGTATCGTAAGGCTATGTTGAGGGATCGCCCATGATCTCGTCCCTCTGGTGGCAACTCATTATCGGTGAAGGTGATGGCGCGCGGAGCCAGTAGCTGTCCAATCATCAATGCAATCATCTCTGGTGCCGTATCGGAGGAGACATGAGCATCATTCAAGGTCTTGGCAAACATTTCTCGGTGTATGCGAGATGTGCAGAGTAGCTCCCATACTGAGATTTGTGCAGGGATTGACTTGAGCTGAGTTGCCACATCGTATGCGGCTTCATTTTTGCTGCCGAGGCCTGAGAGGACGCCTTTGGGATCTCCTCTGTTTTGATTATCTCTTCGGATGCAACGCCCGTTGGGATTCATGTTCCCCACTTCCGCACATTCTGGATAGTGCCATGGAACCTCTTTGTAGTTTTCCTCCCTTTTGCCTTCTAGGACCACTGGTTCTTGCAACGGTGCTGGTGTGTGTACCAGATCTTCCTCGTATAGAGCTTTTGCCTTAAGAACTACATTGTTGCCTGTGCTGAAGGGGTAGTATCGAGGCTTGTCTTCATAGACCACATAAGGTCGTGGTCCTGGCTTGACTGTTCCTGGGGCAGGAGGCTCCCATGGAATGAATACTGGTCCTCTTGATATGGCAGGAGGTTTCTCTGTTCGTCCGAGCTGCCGTAGCGTGATTGATATGCCTCCGGGACTTGCCCCTTGCAATATGACAGGCTTGACTGGAAGAGCTCCTTCCAAGACAACGGGCTCTTGCTGCTGATGAGTGTAATCCTTCCATTGCGGATTGGATTGTTCTGGAGTTGCCCCTTGCAAGATGACAGGTTCGTATGTGGGCTCAATGTATGATTGTGCTCCTTCCAGGACGACTGGTTCCCAGCTTGAATGGTTGTAAGGTGCCCCTTGAACAACTGGTATATCGTATGGAGGTGCTCCTTCAAGCACTACTGGCTCGGAGATTGAAGGAAGAAAGGGACTTGCCCCTTGCAAGACTGGAGGAGGATTTGTTGGTTCATAGGTGTAGGCACGAATGGACTGAATAGGGGAGAAGAAGCGATCGATATGGTCCCCTTCTTCTATACTATTGACGGCAGGGCCACGAGACGAACTGGGGTCTGTTGGATGCTGAGGCAGAGGATTCTGAAGGATGTTGGTGGAAGCTGCTGGAGAAGTTCCAGGGACCGAGATGACGATCTTGCGGTCATCAATCAGGTCTTGTATGGCATTTTTCAAAGTATAGCATCGATCAGTGGCGTGGCCACGTCCTTGATGGTAGGCACAGTACTCATTTTCTCGGTAATTTGGAGGCAGAGGATGAGGCGGAGGCCTAGGTGTCATCAGAGTGAGTAACTGCTTTTGTACCAGCGTAGTCATGATTTGACTAAGTGGTTGACTGAGTGGAGTGAACTTCCTGAACTCCCTGTAATTCTGCCTGTTCTGGTATGAGTATTGGCCATTTCCCCTGAACTGCTGCTGTTGTCGAGGTGGCTGTGGCTGAGGATTCGGTTGTGGCTGATATCGCTGAGGCTGATGCTGAACTTGATTCTGCTGATACTGTTGACGTCCTTGTGGGGGAGCACGTTGATTTCCTTGAGCAGCGGTGTTGATGTTGTTTACCTCTGTTGGGAGGGGAGGAGAACCATTGCGGTTTCCATTCCCGTGCCCGATAGGTCTTCCTTCCACTCTGTTCCTCTTGACTGGAGTGGCTTGATGAGGCCATGGGGAGATCGTCCCGGCCCGGATTCCTGCTTCAACTTGCTCTCCAGCACGGATCAATTGTGAGAAATTCGCATATGGATGCGAGATGAGATACCCAGATATGCCTGGGTATGTTGAATGAACAATCATGGAGATTTGTTCTTCATCGTCGATGGGTGTCCGCATTCTGGCTGCCATAGCTCGCCAACGTCCCACATAAGCTGATAGTGTTTCATCACTCCTTTGCCTGAGTGCTTCAAGGTCGGCTCTTCTGGGTGCCATGTTGAGATTATATGCGAATCTGTCGACGAAAGCCTGGGAGAGCTGTTCCCAGGTTCTGATGCGGTGGCAGTCCAATGAAGTGTACCAATCTAGGGCATCGCCCTTCAGAGATTTTTGGAATAAACGAATAAGGGCCCCTTCATTTCCTGCGATTGCACTCAGCTCCCCGCAGAAAGCCTTGAGATGTGCTGTGGGACAACCGCTGCCATCGTATCTCTTGAATTTTGGTACCTCAAAGTTTTGAGGTACCTGAGCATCTGGGAAAGGACACAAGTCTCTAAACTTGGTCGAAGGTAGGTCGATTCCTTGCTGTCGCTGAAGCTGATTTTGCAAGATCTGGAACTGCTCCCGCAACTCGTCCAGTCCTGAGAGATCTGTTCGAGCGACTGGTGCCTCCTGGAGTAAGGCACGTTCTTCTTCGGCATAGTGGTCGATGTCTTCGACCCTATGGGCTTGCTGAAAAGCAACCGCGGGTTGCTGAAATTGGTTTGATGATTGAACTGGATTCTGATGAACTTGAGCTTGAAATGATGGTAACTGAACTGGAGACTGTACTGAAGGTTGAACTGGAACTTGTTGGAAATTAATTGGATTTTGCTGAATTGAAGATTGCTGGAAATTAACTGGATTTTGCTGAATTGAAGATTGCTGAAAATTAACTGGGATCCCATCGGCGGGGATGTGCTGGAATTGAAAAGTGCTCCTGTTTGCAGGAGGCTGAGATGCTGGGAAGTGACCCCCTTGTTGGGTATTCGCCACTGTCCGCTGATTGATGTGGGCTTGACACTGACCCCCATTGTGGGCATTCGCCAGTGCTGTCCCTGTTGCTGGAAATTGAATTGAAATCCCATCGGCGGGGATGTGCTGAAATTGAAAAGGTGTCCCATCGGCGGGGACGTGCTGAGATCTACTGAGATTGTTGTTTGCAAGATTGACTGGAAGCTGACTGGATGTTCCTGCAACGGAGGTGCTCTGAGATGGCCTTGTCGTCGCAGGAAGATATTGAGAAGGATGCCCCACAGCGAAGGGCTGAGATGGCTGCTGTCGGTAGTCTTGGGCAGACTCCGATGGTTGTGCTTGATTTGAACTGGAGGCCGGGAGGACCCGGCATGGCTGCTGAGCTTGCTGAACTGGGCCAACCTGATTGTTGGCTGCTGCGGTGGTTTGTGCTTGCATGAATTGCAAGAGCATTTCTTGCATTGCTCTCATTCCTTGTGCCAATTCTTGTATGATTGGCGTATTGTCAACGGGCTGTTGCGCTGGAGGTTGCGCTTCGGCTATTTCGAGAGCAGGGAAGTGATGAGTTTCTTCTTCGTGGTCGGACATGGCTTGCTGAGCCCGAGTGCGGATTATGCTGCGGAAGGGAAGTTGTCTCTGCGTACGTTGAGCCCGAGGAGGCGCAATGGTGAGGACTGTACTCTACTCTTTTTGGGTTTTGGGATTTTCTATTTTTTTTGGTTTTGGAATTTTCTATTTTTTTTTTGTTTGGATTTGGGTAGAATGCTATGCAGATGAGATTGTATGAGGATTAATGACTTTCAAGTACGGGAAGGATTCTGTTTTCAAGTTGGATCACGACTAGTGGGACTAGCTATTCCCCAGCAGAGTCGCCATTCTGTGGACCCTCGCCGATTTCTCCGCGCTCCCACACGACGTCGTTCTCCCTTTCCTTTCGGAAGAAGAAGAAGAAGAAGAGGTGCGTGAGTGCGAAATCGCCGTTTGTGCCACTGGCTTGCCTCGTTCTCGAGGGCTTTGTTTGGTTGTCGTGTTGAGCTGAATATGTTTAAGTGAGTTTATATAAGACCAGAGTCGCCACTAGCCAGTTACTTCGAATCTACAGTCGGCTAGACCCCGTAGAAACGTTAGAGAAGGGAATCCGAAGATTCCTTCCTCTAAAATGACTCCTGTTGATCTGCGGTCAGAGATTCAAGGTAAGGGATCACGGTTACAGGGTGGGAAGAGGTTAAGCACCCCACACACTGCCCGTACCGAAGTACGGTCTCTACTTCACAGAATCGATCGAATACTTGAAAGTCTAATTTAATCCTCGTATATTCTCATGAATGACATGATGCATGAATGCGGGTCTGAACAGTAAGAGTTTCTGATGGGCAGGTTCCAACAACGGGCAAGCCCAGAGCATACGCTCGAACTGACAGGTGCTTAATATAAAGACATATGCATGTGTGCTTGAGTAATCAAGGTGTTTTATGGTGAAGCGTGAATGCAGGTCTGAACAGTAAGAGTTTCTGATGGGCAGGTTCCAACAACGGGCAAGCCCAGAGCATACGCTCGAACTGACAGGTGCTTAATATAAAGACATATGCATGTGTGTTTGAGTAATCAAGGTGCTTGTAGTGAAGCAGGGGGGTTGGAAGAAAAGTAAATGTTGCACTTATGCTAGATGCGAATGAGATGATGCTGGAAAAAGAGTAGCTGGGTGGACGGAGGTGTCGCAAGGGTTGGCTTCGAGTGGCTGGATTAGGACTTAGATGGCTTGAGAGGCTTGGACCAGTGGTCAGGCTGGGCTGGACCAGGGTTAGACTCTCCTCACTCGGGCTCTCCTTGGTGGGAAAATGGGCTAAGGGCACTCGAAAGGATGGACTCTCTCTGGACTCGAAGAGCTTCGAATTGATTCCGAAATGAGAAGGGGAGGGGGGTATTTATAGCAGCGGAGAGTGGCAGATTGCGTAATTTTGTCCGAGCGGCCTGCCATGGGCCGCCCGTACGGCCGCTCCTCGGTTTCCAGCGAGTACGGCCGTTCCCTCGGGGCTGCTGTTGGACTCGCTGGTCGACTCAGTGAGTTGACTCAGCGGGTCGACTCGGTGGTTTGACTCGACGGGTTGACTCGACGGGTTGACTCGGTGTTTTGACTCGACGGGTTGACTCGACGGGTTGACTCAGCGGGTTAACTCAGCGGGTTGACTCAGCGGGTTGACTCAGTGAGTTTGACTTTTTTGGGATTTTTTGACTGGCCTTTTTTTATGGGGGGTTTTTCTGGGTGGTGTTTAGGACTGGGTTGACTGGGTTCAGGCTTGAACTGGGCTATGGAATGGGGCTTACAAGGGTGAGTTTGGCTGAGTTTGGACTTGGGATTTGGGGGTATGGTCCTCCGTTCAACCAACTATCTCTACCAGCAGTGTAGCCGAAGGTGGGGTGTCTACAGAGTCATCTTGGCTTTCACTTCCTCCAGTGCTTTGCGATGCACACCGCCTTCCTCTGATGTTGGTAGGCTTTCGATCTTACTTTTCTTACCATCCCATTCGGTTCCTGCGGCAGTTTGGGTATGAGCAGGATGTTCCTCTTTTTGCTTTCACGAGTATCGGGCGTCGAGCACTTCCCTCTAGGTCCTCTGACTTTAGGACCCGGATTGATTATTCTTGGGCGAGTTACTTGACTGCTGATTTGATGGGTTTTGAGCTGCGGACTTTTCCGATGGCGACTGCCCCATATCAGTACTGGGTTGCTGAGCAGTCTTTGTATCGACGTATCCCTTGCTGGCACCAGACTGCTGATGAGGATGAACAGGATATCCTTGGAGATGCTGGCTCTTCATCTGGTTCATATGAACCTTTTGAGGAGCGCCCATTCATTGATCATTGCTTCCTTTTGGCCACTCATGGCCATCTGCTGTCTGAGATTTCTGCACTTCGGTATCATTGTGAGATGATGTCGAGGAGGTTGGCTGCTGATCAGAGGTTGTCTGACGAGGAGACAGCGATCCGTACCCTTGAGCGCGATGAGGCGCATTACCTGTGTATGGAGGTGAGCAGGTTGAGAGCGAGACTACCTTTTTATGAGTCAGAGGACTTACCTGATGTGGCCGAGGAGGAGGGTAGAGATTGATTGTGTTAGCCACCTGCACATTCTTTTTTGCATATATGATTGATGATGATGAAATTTTTTTTTGTATTTTTTGAAAAAGATGATATGATATGTGTAAAAGAAATATGATGCTTTTAATGAAAAAAGGAGAAGACTGTTTGAAAATCTACTGTGCCATGAGTTGTCTTGTGAGTGTGTCTGGATTTTGTGTCGCGATATAGGAATCAGAACTGGGGCTCGGCCTATGCTTTGACCAGTGTCTCGAGATTTGACTTGTGTGGTCCTTTGGTTCCCTAAAGGTGTAGGCAATGGAAACTGTTGCTTCTTGAGATTGTCAGAGTTTGTAGAGCTCTTCGCTCCTGACTGCACTTCTTCTTGCTCTTGAACTGTAACTGCTTGAACCGATCTGGACCGTCTGATTTCTTGGTACCTGCACTTTTATTTTTTCTTTTTTTCATTTGAGCCATTTTTGCCTGCAGTGCTCTTTCGAGTTTTCACCACAGCCGGCCTTTTCCCGTCATTTTTGCCCGTGGCGCCCTTTCAGGTTTTTGCCACGTCCCGGGTGTTTGATCTTGCCTGCCCCTTGGCAACTATGCTGTTTTTAACCTTGGCGCCCTTTCGGGTTTTCACCGAGTCTGCTGTATGCCCACTGTTTTTACTCGGAGCGCCCTTCCGGGTTTTCACTCCGCCCTCTCTGTTTAGGCACACATTTTCTTTTTTTCTTTTTTGCTTTTTTTTCTTTTTCTTTTTTCTGGATCTTTGGATAACTGCGGCGACTAGAGGTCGGGAATCCGTCGTTGCCGGCTGACGGCAGTCTTTTAGCCCTTATCCTAAGTTACGATGATAGAGCTGTTCGTCTTAGCTAAAGGCCCTTCTGAGATGAATGGATGGATGACTGTGTTTCTTCTTGGGTTGATTTTTTTCTTGGGTGCCTTGCTTTGGCTTCCCTTTTTCTTTCTCTTTTCTTCCTTCTTTTTTTTTTCTTTTGTATTCTTTCTCTCTCTGTTTTTTTATATTTTTCTCTTTTTGAATCCCCTTATTTGAAACACTTGTTGGTGGACGGAAATGATTTCTCAGAGGTCTTAGCTTCGACCTCTTGACTTCAGCTCTATTAAAGTAACTCTTGATAAGGTCAGAATAACTTACCCGTGAAAGATCTTCACGTTGTCGGCGTTGGTTGGCTCAGGAAGATCCACCCCTCTCATGCTGGTGAGTCTCAGGCGCCTCCGGGAAGTACTTCTCTGATGATCAGTGGCCCGTCCCACGAGGGTCTGAACTTTCCTCTGGGATCCGGAAGGTGCGATGGTAGAATCTTCTTCATGACCATGTCGCCTACCTTAAAACTTCTTTTTCGGATTCTCTTGTTGTAAGCCCGAGCGATCCTTTTCTGATAGCACTGTGAATGACTTAGTGCACGCATGCGCTTTTTATCTGCTAGCTGCAACTGATCGAATCTGGCCCGTTGCCATTCTTCTTCTTCAATTCTGCTTTCGAGTAACACTCGTAGTGATGGTATTTCCACCTCGACTGGTAGAACTGCTTCCATTCCGTAGGTAAGTTCGAAAGGAGTAACGCCCGTAGCAGACCGTACAGACGTTCGATAGGCCCAAAGTGCATATGGGAGCATATCTGACCAATCTCAATAGGTCACGACCATCTTCTCAAGTATCTTGACGATTGTCTTGTTTGCGGCTTCTACCCCACCATTCATCTGGGGACGGTAGGGGCTTGATCGATGACGTTGGATCTTGAATTTGCTGAGGAAGTCATCCATCTTCCTATTGACGAACGGGGTCCCATTATCTGTGATGATAGCATTAGGGATTCCATATCGGCATATGATGTTGTTCTTCATGAATTTGATCACCTGAGATGCTGCAATTGTGGTGTAGGAGGCTGCCTCTACCCACTTGGTGAAGTAGTCGACTGCCACAAGTATGTACTCATGACCGTTTGATGCTTTGGGACTGATCTTGTCGATGATGTCGAGTCCCCACATGGAGAAGGGCCACGGGGTGGTCAGGTTGTATAATTCTGATGAGGGGGCATGGATTTGATTCGCATGCTCCTGACACTTGAAGCATTTTCTAACGTGCTGGCAACAGTCTGTCTCCATGGTGAGCCAATAGTAGCCGAGTCGTAGAATCTTCTTTGCCATCATGTGCCCGTTCATGTGTGGGCCACAGATTCCTTCGTGTATTTCTTCCATGATCTTTGCAGCTTCTGTTTCATCGACGCATCGAAGGAGGATGTGATTATAGTATCGCTTGTAAAGAATTTCGCCACTAATGGTGAACTGGCCGGCCAAACGCTGAATGGTTCGGCGATCTGTTGCTATTGCTGACTCTGGATACTCCTGGGTTTCGAGATATTGCTTGATGTCGGCATATCAGGGTTTGTCAGGGGCAGCTTCGGCTTCTTCTATTTGCAGGCAGAAAGCAGGTTCTTCTTGAATTTCGACTGTGAACTCCCATTCTGAAGCTCCTTTTGGTATCTCGAGCATTGATGCGAGTGTGGCGAGAGCATCTGCAAACTGGTTCTTGGCTCTGGGCATGTATGAGAAGGTGACTTCTTTGGACTCCTCGATCAAATTTTCAAGATACACATGATATGGTATCAACTTCTCGTCCTTGGTTTTCCATTCGCCATTGGTCTGATTGATGATAAGCTGTGAGTCTCCAAATACTCGTAGCTTCTTGACGCCCAAGATTATGGCCTCCCTTAAGCCAGCGATGCATGCTTCGTACTCTGCCATGTTGTTGGTACACTCGAATGTTATGCGCCTTGAGATAGGAATAGGGACATCATCTGGAGATTAGAGGATTGCTCCAATACCACTTCCTTTAGAATTTGCTACGCCGTCGAAGAATAACGTCCACTCATCTTTCTTCTTTTCTTCTTCTTCAATAAGCAAGAGATCTTCATCAGGGAAGAACGTCTTGAGCGGTTGATAATCCAGGAGGGAGTGGGCGGCAAGATGATCGGCGAGGGCCTGTCCCTTGATTGCCTTCTGAGTGACATAGGTGATGTCGAACTCAGACAGGAGTAGCTGCCACTTGGCTATCCTTCCAGTGAGTGCCGGTTTCTCGAACAGGTACTTGAGCGGATCCATGTGAGCGAGGAGGAGAATAGAGAATGCAATCATGTATTGACGGAGTCGCTGAGTTGCCCAGACTAGGGCGAGGCAAGTCTTCTCGATCGGGGAATACCTGGTCTCGTAGTCAGTAAACTTTCGGCTCAAATAATATATTGCTTGTTCCTTCTTTTCGGTCTCGTCGTGCTGGTCGAGGACACAGCCGATGGCTTCTGCTGCTACCGAGATGTATAACAATAGTGGACGTCTAGGAGTGGGTGGCACTAGGACTGGAGGATTCATGAAATATCTCTTGATGCGTTCGAAGGCGACTTGGTAATCATCATTCCATTCTTTTAGAACGTTCTTCCGAAGGAGCTTGAAAATGGGCTCACAAATAGGTGTGAGCTGTGCGATGAAGCGACTGATGTATTGAATTCTGCCGAGGAAGCCACGAATTTCTTTCTATGTTCTAGGAGGGGGCATCTCGATGATTGCTCTGGTTTTGGTCTCGTCGACCCTGATGCCATCCTCGCTCACCATAAAGCCGAGGAGCTTACCTCCCATTGCACCAAAGACACATTTCTGAGGGTTGAGGCGGAGCTTGTACTTCTCTAATCTGTTGAATAACTTCTTCAGATCTTCAAAGTGTCCTTCAATTTTGCGAGATTTGACGATCATGTCGTCCACATATACTTCAAGCTCTTTGTTCATCATGTCATGGAATAATGCTGTCATTGCTTGCTGATATGTTGCTCCTGCGTTCTTCAGACCGAACGTCATTACCCTGTAACAGAAGGTTCCCCAGGGAGTGATGAACGATGTCTTCTCGTGATCTCCGACGGCCATCTTGATCTGATTGTAACCTGAGAACCCGTCCATGAATTAGAAGACCTTGTATCCAGCAGTATTGTCGACCAGAGTGTCGATGTGTGGCAAAGGGAAGTCATCTTTAGGACTGACCTTGTTGAGATCTCGGAAGTCGATGCACATTCGAACCTTGCCATCCTTCTTTAGTACTGGTACGATGTTGGCGAGCCATTCAGGGTAGTTGGAGACTACCAAGAATCCCGCGTTGTATTGCTTGATGACTTCATCTCGGACTTTCAGAGCCCATTCTGGCTTCATTCTTCGAAGTTTCTGCTTCACTGGCTTCATATCTGCCTTGGTTGGCAGATGGTGTACGACGAGCTCTTCATCGAGCCTCGGCATGTCTTCATATGAGAACGCGAAGTTGGACAATCTTGGAGCTAGGAACTCTATCATTTTCTATTTCATCTCAGGTGGCAACGATTTTCCAATGCGTACTTCCCTAGGGATCTCAGGTGTCCCCAAGTTTACTATCTCGAAATCATCGGCTACAACATTGGCTTTGGATTCGAACTTTTTGAGGAGATCCTCAAGTTCAGGAGCTGGATCATCATCTTCCTCATCCCGAGCTTCGTCCAGACCCATGAGCTCGAAGTCTAATTCGATGTCAAAATCATATGATTCGACTTCAAACTCATGCGACTCTTTAGACGAACTTGGCACACTATTGAATGCAGGAAAAGAAATATTTTTTGGGTTTTGAGATTTTTCTGAAATGGAAATGCTAGATGTTTTTGGCTTTTGAAAGTTTTTGATTTTTTTGGATTTTTGAAATTCATGGGACTTTGAACAAGTGGGCATTGCAGACCATGATTGAGCCCAACTTGTTCCAAAGTTCCAGTCGCTGCTTAAACAGGCGTTTTTTTTTGGAAGCCAGAGCCCTCAGATGGCTCTTTGGTTGATTCAAAAGTTAGGGGAACGGATGACCATTCAGGACCCCACACTTCCTCCCCTGAAGGGGTAGGGGTTGATGATTCGGGCGAAGAATCATGGCCTGGCCCAATGACCATGATTTCTTGCTGGTCGGGTTCGAGATCTGAGTCGCACTCAGTCCCTCCCGGGTCACTTACTTCGCATTGCAGTTCGTCTGGTTCCACAGTGAGACACAAGTTTGGAATCTGGACATTGGACCAATCCAGGGCTGGCCATTTCCCTTTCTTGATCCAATGGATGGGCTGCTTCTGCCCCTTGCTGATGATTGATGATGTTGGTTCTACAGAGATGGGCAAGTCGTGCCCCTTGCTGATGATTGATGATGTTGGTTCTGCAGAGATGGGCAAGTCGTGCCCCTTGCTGATTGATGCTGAGATGGGCAAATTGTGCCCCTGGTTGATTGATGCTGAAGTGGGCAGGTTGTGCCCCGGGTTAGGAGTAAGTATCAGAGTAACCTGGTCCTGAAGCTGTTGTACTTGACGTTCTTCTTTATCTTCATCTTTTTCTTCTTCTTCTGGAGGCTTAGATGGTTCGAGAATCTGATCCCATCGAATGGGGGGCCACGTGGCCCAAACTAGGCTCATCAGGAGGCCTTTGTGTAGTGCAGTCGGTTGATTCCCTCCTGGATCTTTGCAAGGTTCTCCTGGCTTGACGAATTGGATGGGCGAGCACCGAAATTTCTTCCTTCTTTTGTCCATGAAGGTTGCCCTGTATCTGAGTCCCCATTTGCGTTGGTTATAAACCAGCGGTACCTTTCTAGACTTGAAATGATTCTTCATTCGGTATTTGAGACTCAGACGTTCTACCGGTGAAAAGACACGGTCCACCCTTATCGGTTCTGGATTGGCGATAGAGTTCACAGTCTTGAATTCAAAAATATGAAACGGGATGTCTTCTTCAGAGTGCTGGATATCGATGACAGGGATGTCTGGTTCAGTGGCAGCAACATTGGAAGGAATGATGAGTTCCTTCTCTGCATGGATAGAGATCACTTGATTTCCACAGATGTACTTCACTCGTTGATGCAGGGTTGATGGCACAGCTCCAACCTTGTGCAGCCACGGTCGTCCGAGCAACATGTTGAAAGAGGCTGATATATCCAGGATTTGGAATGTGATGGTAGAGATTTCTGGACCTATCTGTACCTCTATGTCGACCTCCCCTTCCACTGATCGGCGGGTGTTGTCGAATGCTCTGACACATATGGTGCTGGGTCAGAATGAAGAAGGACTGATTCCCAAACGTTCCGCAGTCTTGAGTGGACAGACGTTTAAGCTTGAGCCATTATCGATAAGGACTAGTGGGACGCAGAGGTCTTTGTATCGTAAGGCTATGTTGAGGGATTGCCCATGATCGCGTCCTTCTGGTGGCAACTCATTATCTGTGAAGGTGATGGCGCATGGAGCCAGGAGCTGTCCAATCATCAATGCAATCATTTCTGGTGCCGTATCAGAGGAGACGTGAGCATCGCTCAAGGTTTTGGCAAACATTTCTCGGTGTATGCGAGATGTGCAGAGTAGCTCCCATACTGAGATTTGAGCAGGGATTGCTTTGAGTTGAGTTGCCACATTGTATGCAGCTTCATTTTTGTTGCCGAGGCCTGAGAGAGCGCCTTTGGGATCTCATCTGTTCTGATTATCTCTTCGGATGCAACGCCCATTGGGATTCATGTTTCCCACTTTCGCACATTCTGGATAGTGCCATGGGACCTCTTTATAATTTTCCTCACCTTTGCCTTCTAGGACCACCGGCTCTTGCAACGGTGCTAGTGTGGGTACCAGATCTTCCTCGTATAGAGCTTTTGCCTTAAGAACTATATTGTTGCCTGTGCTGAAGGGGTAATATCGAGGCTTATCTTTGTAGACCACATAAGGTCGTGGTCCTGGCTTGACTGTTCCTGGGGCAGGAGGCTCCCATGGAATGAATACTGGTCCTCTTGATATGGCAGGAGGTTTCTCTGTTCATCTCAGCTGCCGCAGTGTGATTGACACGCCTCCGGGGTTTGCCCCTTGCAATATGACTGGCTCGACTGGAGGAGCTCCTTCCAATACAATAGGCTCTTGCTGCTGATGAGTATGGTTTCTCCATGGCGGATTGGATTGTTCTTGAATTGGGGTTGCCCCTTGCAAGATGATAGGTTCGTATGTGGGCTCGATGTATGATTGTGCTCCTTCCAGGACGACTGGTTCCCAACATGAGGGGCCGTAAGATGCCCCTTGAACAACTGGCACATCATATGGAAGTGCTCCTTCGAGTACTACTGGCTCGGAGACTGAAGGAAGAAAGGGACTTGCCCCTTGCAAGATTGGAGGAGGATTTGTTGGCCCGTAAGTGTAAGCATGAATGGACTGGATAGGGGAGAAGAAGCGATTGAGATGGTCCCCTTCTTCTATACTATTGACTGCAGGGCCACGAGACGAACTGGGGTCCGTTGGATGCTGAGGCAGAGGATTCTGAAGGATGTTGGTGGAAGCTGCTGGAGAAGTTCAAGGGACCGAGATGATGATCTTGCGGTCATCAATCAGGTCTTGTATGGCATTCTTCAAAGTATAGCATCGATCAGTGGTGTGGCCACGCCCTTGATGATAGGCACAATACTCATTTTCTCGGTAGTTCGGTGGCAGAGGATGAGGCGGAGGCCGAGGTGCCATTAGAGTAAGTAACTGCTTCTGCACCAGCGTAGCCATGACTTGACTGAGTGGTTGAGAGAGGGGAGTGAATTTCCTGAACTCCCTGTAGTTTTGCCTATTTTAATATGAGTATTGACCGTTTCCTCTGAACTGCTGCTGTTGTCGAGGTGGTTGTGGCTGATACCGCTGAGGCTGATGCTGAACTGGATTCTGCTGATACTGTTGACGTCCTTGTGAGGGAGCATGTTGATTTTCTTGAGCAGTGGTGTTGATGTTGTTTACCTCTGTTGGGCGGGGAGGAGAACCACTGCGGTTTCCATTCCCGTGCCCGATAGGTCTTCCTTCCACTCTGTTCCTTTTGATTGGAGTGGCTTGATGAGGCCATGGGGAGATTGTCCCGGCACGGATTCCTGCTTCGACTTGCTCTCCAGCACGGATCAATTGTGAGAAATTCGCATATGGATGCGAGATGAGATACCCGGATATGCCTGGATATGTTGAATGAACAATCATGGAGATTTGTTCTTCGTCGTCGATAGGCGTTCGGATTCGAACTGCCATAGCTCGCCAACGTCCCACGTAGGCAGATAGTGTTTCATCACTCCTTTGCCTAAGAGCTACGAGGTCGGCTCTTCTAGGTGCCATGTTGAGATTGTATGCGAACCTGTCGACGAAAGCCTGGGAAAGCTGTTCCCACGTCCTGATGCGGTGGCAGTCCAATGAGGTGTACCAATCTAGGGCATCGCCCTTCAGAGATTTTTAGAACAAAAGAATGAGGGCCCCTTCATTTCCTGAGATTGCACTCAGCTCTCCACAGAAGGCCTTGAGATGTGCTGTGGGACAACTGCTGCCGTCGTATCTTTTGAATTTTGGTACCTCAAAGTTTTGAGGTACTTGAGCGTCTGGGAAAGGACACAAGTCTCTGAACTTGGTCGAAGGTAAGTCGATTCCTTGCTGTCGCTGAAGCTGATTTTGCAAGATCTGGAACTTCTCCCGCAACTCGTCCAGTCCCGAGTGATTTGTTCGAGCGACTGGTGCCTCTTGGAGTAAGGCACGTTCTTCTTCGGCATAGTGGTCGATGTCTTCGACCCTATGTGCTTGCTGAAAAGCAACCGCGGGTTGCTGAAATTGATTTGATGACTGAATTGGATTCTGATGAACTTGTGCTTGAGAGGATTGTAATTGAATTGGAGACTGTACTGAAGGTTGAACTGGAACTTGCTGGAAATTAACTGGAGATTGCTGAATTGAAGATTGCTGAAAATTAACTGGGATCCCATCGGCGAGGATGTGCTGGAATTGAAAAGTGCTCCTATTTGCAGGAGGCTGAGATGCTGGGAAGTGACCCCCTTATTGGGTATTCGCCACTGTCCGCTGATTGATGTGGGCTTGACACTGACCCCCATTGTGGGCATTCGCCAGTGCTGTCCCTGTTGCTGGAAATTGAATTGAAATCCCATCGGCGGGGATGTGCTGAAATTGAAAAGGTGTCCCATCGGAGGGGACATGCTGAGATCTACTGAGATTGTTGTTTGCAAGATTGACTGGAAGCTGATTGGAAGTCTTTGCGACTGGAGTGCTCTGAGATGGCCCTGTCGTTGCAGGAAGGTACTGAGGAGGATGCCCCATGGCGAAGGGCTGAGATGGCTGCTGTTGATAGTCTTGGGCAGAATCCGATGGTTGTGCTTGATTTGAACTGGAGGCCGAAAGGATCCGGCATGGCTGCTGAGATTGCTGAACTGGGCCAACCTGATTGTTGGCTGCTGCGGTGGCTTGTGCTTGCATGAATTGCAAGAGCATTTGTTGCATTACTTTCATTCCTTGTGCCAATTCTTGTATGATTGACGTATTATCAATGGGCTGTTGCGCTTGAGGTTGCGCTTCGGTCATCTCAAGAGCAGGGAAGAGATGAGTTTCTTCTTCGTGGTCAGACATGGCTTGCTGAGCCCGAGTGCGGATTATGCTGCGGAAGGGAAGTTGTCTCCGAACACGTTGAGCCCGAGGAGGCGCAATGGTGAGGACTATACTCTTTTTGGGTTTTGGGATTTTCATTTTTTTTTTGGTTTGTTTTTGGTAGAATGCTATGCAGATGAGATTGTATGAGGATTAGTGACTTTCAAGTATATGAATGATTCTGTTTTTCAAGTCGGATCACGACTAGTGGGACTAGTTCATCCCCAGTGGAGTCGCCATTCTGTGGACCCTCGCCGTTTCCGCGCTCCCACACGACGTTCTCGTCCCTTCCCCTTTCCGAAAAAGAAGGAGAGGAGGATGCGTGGGTGCGAAATTGCCGTTTGTGCCACTGGCTTGCCTCGTTCTTGAGGGCTTTGTTTGGTAGTCGTGTTAAGCTGGATGTGTTTAAATGAGTTTATATAAGACCAGAGTCGCCATTAGCCAGTTACTTCGAATCTACAGTCGGTTAGACCCTGTAGAAACGTTAGAGAAGGGGATCCGAAGATTCCTTCCTCTAAAATGACTCCTGTTGATCTGCGGCTAGAGATTCGAGGTAAGGGATCACGGTTACAGGGTGGGAAGAGGTTAAGCACCCCACGCACTGCCCGTACCGAAGTTCGGTCTCTACTTCACAGAATCGAACTAATACTTGAAAGCTGTTTTAATCCTCGTACATTCTCATAGATGACATGATACATGAATGCGGGTCTGAACAGTGAGAGTTTCTGATGGGCAGGTTCCAACAACGGGCAAGCCTAGAACGTACGCTCGAATTGACAGGTGCCTAATATAAGACGTATGCACTGTGCTTGGATAATCAAGGTGCCTTATAGTGAAGCATGAATGCAGGTCTGAACAGTAAGAGTTTCTGATGGGCAGGTTCCAATAACGGGCAAGCCCAGAGCATACACTCGAACTGACAGGTGCTTAATTTAAGACATATGTAGTGTGCTTGAATAATCAAAGTGCTTGCAGTGAAGCAGGGGGGTTGGAAGAAAAGTAAATGTTGCACTTATGCTAGATGCAAATGAGATGATGCTGGAAAAAGAGTAAATGGATGGACGGAGGTGTCGCAAGGGTTGGCTTCGAGTGGCTGGATCAAGACTTGGATGGCTTGGGAGGCTTGGACCAGTGGTCAGGCTGGGCTGGACCAGGGCTAGGCTCTCCTCACTCGGGCTCTCCTTGGTGGAGGAATGGGCTAAAAGGGGAAGGAGGACTCGGATCGCACTCGGGCTGAAGAGAGGGAAGTGGATTATGAAATGAGAAGGGAGGGGGGTATTTATAGCAGCGGGCAGTGGCAGAGCTCGTAAATATTTTTGGGCGGCCTGCTATGGGCCGCCCGTACGGCCGTTCCTCGATTTCCAGGGAGGTACGGTCGGTCCCTCGGGGCTGCTGTTTGGCTCGGTGGGTTGACTCAGTGAGTTGACTCAGTGGGTCAACTCGGTGATTTGACTCAGCGGGTTGACTCGACGGGTTGACTCGGTGTTTTGACTCGACGAGTTGACTCAGTGGGTTGACTCAGCGGGTTGACTCAGTGAGTTTGACTTTTTTTAGATTTTTTTACTGGCTTTTCTTCTGGGGGGTTTTTCAGGCTAATGTTTAGGACTGGGTTGACTGGGTTCAGGCTTGAACTGGGCTATGGAATGGGGCTTATAAGGGTGAGTTTGGCTGAGTTTGGACTTGGGATTTGGGGGTATGGCCCTCCATTCATCCAGCTATCTCTACCAACAGTGTAGCCGAAGGTGGGGTGTCTATAGTATCCAACCAATTCCAAATGGTCAGACCTTCTATATATGAGTGTGAAGTCCTTTGTTCACTTCAGGTAGTGTAACACCTTCTTTATGACTATCCAATGTTGCATTCCTAGGTTGGAGAGATACCTGCCCAACATTCCAACTGCAAAAGCGATATCTGGTCGTGTATAGACTTGAGTATACATAATGCTCCCTACAGCTAATGCATATGGAACATTTTTCATACGATTCTTTTCTAGATCATTCTTTGGACATTGAAAATGGTCGAATTTATCACCCTTCACAATGGGCGATTTGCCATAAGCACAATTTTACATATCATACATTTCAAGCACCCTATCGATATAGGTCATCTGTGACAAACTAAGCAGTCCACGTGATCTGTCACAGCGTATCTCAATGCTGATGATAAAAGAGGCGTCACTAAGATCCTTCACCTCAAATTTTTGAGATAAAATTTCTTAGTATCACGTAAAAAACAAATGTCACTACTAGCTAACAAAATGTCATTGACATACAAAACCAATATAATGAACTTGCTCCCACTAAAGTTAACATAGATACACTCATTCGCAGTGTTCTTTACAAAGCTATATGAGGAATCACTTTATGAAATTTTAGCTACCATTGTCGTGATGCCTGTTTCAATCCATAAATGAATTTCTTAAGTTTACAAACCATATATTATGAGTCATCGACTACAAAACCTTCTGGTTATATCATATATACGTTTTCTTCCGAATCTTCATTGAGAAACACAATTTTGACATCTATTTGGTGTAGCTCCAAATATATATGAGTTACGAGAGCCATTATGATTCTGAATGAGTCTTTCTTAGATACTGGTGAGAAAATCTCCTTAAAGTCAATGCCTTTACGTTGATTAAAACCCTTGGCAACAAGTCTGGCTTTATATCTTTCAATATTACCTTTGGAGTCTTATTTGGTTTTAAACATCCATTTACAACCATCGGCTTAATTCTTTTAAGTAATTCTATAAGATCTCAAAATTTATTGTCATTCATGGATTTTAATTCATATTTCATGTCATCTAATCATCGGGAAGAGTTAGCACTTTGTTTAACTTGTATAAAGGATTTATGATCATTTTCCACCTCTATGTCAAATTCGTGCTCCTGCAAGTAGACGATGTAATCTTCAGAAATTGCACCCCCTCCCTTCTCTCTCTCTTTCTCTCTCTCTCTCTCTCTCTCTCTCTATCTGAGATCTTCTTAATGGCTCATTTTCTTGAATTGACTTTTGATTTTCTTCTTCAATGGGTTGTATAAAAGGTTCATCGTGGTGATTTACAATGATTAAAGGCTCAACTCAAAATGTATATCCACGTTATTAGGAATGACCGTGATAGGGATCATGGTCATTTCTTCCTCGAATACAACATTCCTATTATTCAAACTCCTACTATTATCAGTGTCATCAATGAACCTGGTATTCTTAGTCTTTATAATCCTCATGGAGTGGGAATAACACTATAATCTATAACCTTTTGACCTTTTTCTGGGTTTCCAATAAAGAAACAATTCATTATTCTAGGGTCGAGTTTTCTTTTATGTGGGTTATAGGGTTTGACCTCTGCTAAACAACCCCAAACGTGGAAGTATCGGAGACTTGGTTTTCTCTCATTTCATAACTCAAAAGGGGTTTTTAATACAACATTGCTAGGGACCCGATTGAGAATATAAACAGCAGTTTTGATTGTGTCGTCCCATAGAGATTCTAGCAATGTTGAATTATTAATCATGCTATGCGCCATGTCCATTAGAGTGTGATTGCGCCTTTCAGCTACACCATTCTGCTCTAGAGTTTCAAGTATTGTGTATTGGGTGACAATGACACAATCCTGTAGGTACTTAGCAAATGGTCCTGGATTACGACCTGATTCATCATATCTGCCATAGTACTCACTACCACGATAAGATCTGATGACTTTAATCTTTCTGTTAAGTTGATTTTCAACTTCGATTTTATAGATTTTAAAAATATTCAGGGCCTCCGATCTTTCCTTTATAAGATAAAGGTACCCGTAACAAGATTAGTTATCTATAAAGGTGATAAAATATTTTTGTCTACTCTAAGATGCAATAGAAAATGGTCCACATATGTTCATATATATCACCTCTAAGAGTCTCACACTCCTAGTTGCACATTTCTTCCTGATTCTAGTATGTTTACTCTTTATATAATTTGTGCAGACTTTAAAGTCGGAGAAGTCTCGAAAATGAATAATTCATTCCCGCATCAACATTTCCAATCTTTCATGAGAGATATGACCTAATCGTCTATGCCACACTATAGATGAATTTTCACAATCCATTCTTTTCTTAGCTCCTAACTTATTTTCATACAGAAAGTCTACATTATAAACATGCGAGGCATTTAAGTTTAGTTGGTATAGGTTATTAACTATAGTTTATAATATTTAAATCGTAGTAAATATTAAATCCTTTATTCTCAAATTTAAACGAATAACATGATTTGTCTAAATGAGAGATGGAAACTAAATTGCACATTATGGAATGCACACAAAATATATTTACTAGATTCAATATATGACCTGACTTTAACGTAAGTCTACAAACTCCAATTGCCTCTACTAGATTCAATATATGACCTGATCGCTCTACATCATTTGGTGGCCGACTCTATAACATATCCTGCATGAAATTATAAATGTGAATAGTTGTACCGGAATCTATCAACACATCAGCCAGATTTGATTCAAAACAGACAAAGACATAATCCTTACCCTTTTTTCCGAGCCACTGCTTCAATTTAATGCGGATTTGGATCCTTGGTTTTTTATAATAAAATAAATAGATTGAATTTGGATTCACCAAGAAAAATCCGAATACAATTCGAGTCAGATCCGGATCTGACACCTAGATCTGATCGGATCCTTACTATTAGATAACTCTTCATTCATAAATAAATAAATAATATCTTTTTTCCTTTTTTATTTTTAAAAAAGAGTGATCACGGAAAATAATTTTGCTATACCCTTGACTTGCGTGAGTAGGGAGATTGCTACTGAAGTGACGTCACCAAATTCTTTGGGGCCCCACCATGATGGATGTGTTGTATCCACACCATCCATCCACTTAGAGAGATCATTTTTGGGCATGACCCAAAGAATGAGGCAAATACAAATCTCAAGTGGACCCCATAGCAGAAAATAGTGGAGATTGAACACTTACCATTATAAACTTCTTAGGGACCACATAAGTTTTGGATCAAGCTGATATTTGTGTTTTCCCTCTGCCCATGTCAATGTTAACTTATGAACATGTTGGATCTCTAAAAGGCATCATGGTGGGCCCTAAGAAGGTTCCAATGGTGGGTGTCACTGTCCCCACTTATTTCTGTGGTAGGGTCCACTTGAGCTTTGGATCTGCCTCATTCTTTGGCTCATGCCCAAAGATGATCTGTACAAATGGATGAATGGTGTGGATACAACGCATCTATCATGGTGGGGCCCATAAAAATGGGTGACGTCACTTGTTCTTAGTAGCTAATCTGCGTCCATAAAATGCGAAGAGAGAGAGAGAGAGAGAGAGAGAGAGAGAGAGAGTCTCTCCTCTCCCCTCTCTTTCTTCCGGGAATCTCTCCAGACTTGCAAGAGATCAAAATAGCGAGAATCTCTCCAGAATGAGAAGGCCTTTCAACGCTGGAAACCTAGGCAGGGCCATGGCTTATGTTTGTGAGAAATCCACCCCATTAATCTGTTTTGCGAGATTATTTTAAAATGTGAGACAAAAATGAATTATATCCAACAATCAAGTGAGCCGCACTAAAGGTGGATTTGGATCATGATCTGACCCAAATAAGATGTTTATATGGATTTATGGGTCGAATGTGGATCTGACTATTTATAAATGGCTCGGATATGGATTTCGCCTTCCAGATCTTATTCGAATTTGGATCCGAAAGAGTTAGAGATTTCCAGATTCGAAGTGGGATTCAACTAGATCCGCTCGAAATTCGGCCCATTGAGAGCCCTACTTTCTCGTGATTGATTGACGAAAGTTCAATGACAAGCTGCCCACCTGACGACAACTCTCCATTACCCGATCTGGGTATTAAATCACACCTTGGTTGCATGAATCACTTATACCAATGTGGTGCTTTTGCTCGAATTATGCTTCACACTCCCACTCCCATTCTTAATACTGTCTAACATTTTGAAATGGACATTTTCCCGCAACCGGACCTAGATCTATTGTTGTTTCCGTTTATGCTTCGGAAATATGGGTGATGCATTACAACCATGTGTAGTTAACTAAGTCATTAACACACACTTGTAGGCCTATGCGCGCGTGCCCACACACATAGAGAGAAAGGGAGATGAACTTCTATAAAATGGTTTCATAGGATTCAAACAATTATCCCGATTATGGGATATCATTACGGAATAGGAATCAATGCTATCAAAGGATTTTTATAATTATTTGTAGGATGATTGACTCTATAGAACATATGCACAATACAATTATTCAATATCTTATTGGAAAAAAATAAGCATGCACACACTTGAGGAGAAAAGGTTCAAGTAGAACAACTCATTAGAGCCTATACACAATACACAATATTCGAAGTATCGGTATTGCTACAAGTTTCATTAGCGGGGGATACAGAAACAAAATCAATATTGCTGATAATATCGTCGATAACCGAAAATGTGGGGAAACATGGGAGAAACGGTGGATTTTTTTAGAAAAACTTTAGGAGATGCTAAAATATATATATTGGTATATTTAGGAATTAAAAATTATAAAAAAATACATAAATAATAAATTTCCATTTAATGGGGGCCTAAGCATGTGTTGCCATAAGAAATCAGTTCAACTATCCCATCTATCCATCCAACCTACCATCCAAATATCTGTTGATATTGTAGCATATTAATAACACACAATTTTTTATAAAAAAATTGTCAATAACTGGAAAGGAAATGAAAGAATGTGGTCTCAATACTGCCCGTGATGCAATAACAATAATATTGCGATATGATCGATATTATCATCAACAATTTGAACACTACATATAACCATGCGCTCATAAAAAAATTGAAATAGCAAGTTTTTTAATTAATAGTTTTTTGGTGATATAAGCGACATGTAGAATTTACACTGTAACACCCTAATCACAAATATCTTAATTTCATCCATTCGGGTATCGAATTTGAGGTATTAACTATCAAATTATGTAAAAACCAAATCGTAATATATTAACCCACTAAAATAAAAAGTTTAGTCATCATCATAGCATATAACTAATTATTAATTGTCTCAAAGCATTAAATAGCCCTAAGGTTTATGTTTAAACTAAATCACTCAAAACATAAATAACTTCATACGGATAAAGACTAAATTCTCTTATTTCATTCTGGCTCCTCTACCAGTTATTCTGTCGAAGTCATCTTCATAGAGATGCCTTCCACTATATCTTTTTTCAGGATGGTTTCCATATATAACACTGTGAGCTAGAAGTCCAGTAAGTAATAATAATTTGAATGATTCAATACATATCATGTTTACCAAAATAACAACAAAATATGACATCTATCATATAAACAAATCCATACTCAGGAATTACCGAGCCCATGGTATCAAACAGCTTCAACATCACTTCTTTTTAAAGGGTTCATTTTATGTAACGTGTGTGGTATTAAAAAAATTTATGAAGAGAGAGATTTAGGATATGGTTGGTTGAATCTAGTTTCCTATATACTAATCTTCCATTTTGATCAATTCACCCCTTGATGGACGGTTATGACTAGTTAAATTGCTAATCTAAGAGTTTAGACACATTTTCTATGGTTTGGATGAAACTAATTCATAATCTGATGATCAAGGTCAATATTAGATCACATTGGTTTCAAGATGGCCCACTTGCGACCTTAAGTGAATAATCAGGTCCATTCACTAGTCAAATCTTATTCATATTTCAAGAATCATGGGTTTAGATCATGATTCAAGTATGTCTAAGGTCAAGATCAACCTTTATAACAATTAAGTGTTAAGATCCATCCGAGCAACCCATTCATTTTCTTATTTTTCGCAATTTTGGTCCAATGACCCTGGTTGATCCTTGATCAGATGATCCGATCTAGAGCTAGGTCAGGTGAATCTTATTATTCCCAAATTCAATTCCTTAATTGGTTTATTAGACCTTTAATCAACGGTTGGATTGGACCTAATCATTGATTTAACAATCATCATTTCTATCTTTTATTTAAACCTTAGTGGTTTAGATCTAAGATTAGATCAATGATCTTGATTAACAAACGAAAATAAAGATTTATAAGGTTTTTGATAAAGATTTACACTTCGCTGGATAAGATCCATCGTTCATTCGAATAAATGTAGTGGGGCTCACTTAAGGATGCTTTTAATGTTGGTGGGGCCCGTTGCTATATTACCTTGTCAGTGATGGATCTTGCATTTAAAATGTTGTTGGAACCCATTTTATGGTTAGCTTTTCTATCATGTTTCTAATAACAAGATCTTAAGGTGGGGCCCGCTTAAGATTAAATTTCTAATACATGGGGCCCTACCAAATTGTATGATTGGATTAAGTTATACATCAATTCTTCATTTGACATGGATTTCATATCTCGTTCTCAATCTAATTAAATAAATCAAGATCATATAGTGGGGCCCACCTTGAGCGATCGTGACCACTCACTGTAAGGTCCACAATATGAGATGATCATCATGCATCTCATTCAAGTACAACATTAAATCTAAATTTAAAATTTCTCATCATTTATCATTTACACATCTTGATCTCGTGGTGGGCCACCATCTAACGGTACAAGTAATGATATGTGGTCCACCCCAGGGGTAGGATCACGTGTATTAGAATGGATCTATTTTTCTAAAGTGTACTTATTGATCATTCCTTTAATGTGTGGCCCACTATACTTCATCTAAGTATGATCTACACCGTTGATTTAGATCCCTACCAAGCGATCTATCGTGATCAAATGATACTCTAGATAATAAAATGTTTGGTTATGCAAAATCTATCATTTGGTCATGGTGGATCTTAACAAATGATGAGAATTCCAACATATAAATAACAAAATCTATATTCTTTCACGATTTAATCTAAATAGGTGTGTCTTTTGATAAAAAAAGATTTTAATGTATTCTAAACCATTAGATGTAGATCAAATTGGAAAAACACCTTTGACGCGCACTTTGGAAAAGGTTGAGTGGCTCAGATCAAGTAGGGTTGAAACGGTGCCCACTTATTAAGTCCTCTTTCTCACTTTATGTGTATGTGTGCAATGCCAGTAAGAAGTGGTGCACACCTCTTTTTAAAGGGTTCATTTTATCTAACGTGTGTGGTATTAAAAAAAGTTATGAAAAGAGAGATTTAAGAAAAATGTTACGAGAGAAGGGTTTAAGAGAAAATCTTATTTAAGAGTGTAGCTTAGAGTACGTACTCGTGCTACTCTCAATATGCGTCCCACAAAGGTGGTCATCATCATCTAAAATATTCATCCCCTCCTTAGGAGTGAGCACATCCTAATAAATAAAATTTCACTCTCACAAGACACGGTGATAACGAGATATGATGTATTACCGTTTATAGCCATGAGGGCACACCTATCAAAGGTACTCTCTCAATTTCATTGGTAGGAGTGTATACATGTTTATGTGTGTGCCAACCTTGTATGTTATACATGGTTATGAAATATTAAATTCTGATCGTATAGAATCATAGATCATGATGTACATGTACATGAAAAAATAGTGGCAGTGTTCAACTATGTCTGATAGATGAGATAATGGAAGGTCATGATGATGCAATATACACATGCGCATGATTAGCAAGATCTAAGTATATATATGATATGAACAAATTAGATAACATGATGGGTCTACTTAAGATGAATCATATGAAAGCAGTTTTACACAAATCAGATTACTAGATTGGTTAATATCTTTGATAAATCATGGCTATCCACATATCCAACCTCATATCTCAAGTTCTACTCAAGAAAAATTATCATACTTATACCATTCTAAATGATATAATACGATTTAAAAGATGATCAGCACACATTGGATGGATCATTCGTTAAGATTGTCAATTTCGAAGACTTAAGTCATTCGTCCATCGATCAGACCATTTATTGCATTTGAACTGACGATCCAACTATAGGTTTATGTTTTATATGACATGGATATATGATCTATGGTTCAGATCGGCATTTCATAAAATAAATTGATCTATATTTATGGTCAAGTGTCATATGATCCACTCAATGGTCAGATTTTATCTTAATTTTCGAGAAAAAAATTTATACTCCTAAAATTTGTTCAATATATTACATACACAGTAACAAATATTGACATTACAAGCTACACCTAGAATTTACATAACTGAAAATGCCGGCGATACATTGGCGATTCTTAGCGATACATCACCAATACCTAGAATTTTTCGAACTACCGGTGTTATCAATATTGCTACTAGTGTTATCGGTATTGTCAAGCTAGAGATAAGGATAATATCGAGGATACTATGAAAAATGACAATACACACCTTTTTTTTTTCCCCATGAAACATACATTAACGGCAACTTTTCTACAAAAAATTTCAAAAGGCAATATAATGCCTAATATATCAGTGTTGTAATGAATTCAAGATACCCCATTATGTTATGATCTTGTAAAAATGTCCTATATTACAACTGTAGTTATGTTCAATTACAAATTGACATATTGAATTATAACTTGTAATGCTCATAATTATTGGTCGATTATGATTGTCATCTTATAAATTATAATTAATCTACTAAACTATTCAATTAATAAAACTTAATTAAAGTGTTGTTATTTTGGTCCTACCATTCTTTCCTTGAGGTAAAATAAATACAAATTTTCTTTAAAAAAATCATAAAAAGAAAGAAATCAATTCTAGGTTTCTTCACTCGACAACATAACCCAATAGCATAATCAATCTCACGGCTTGTGAGAGATCCAGCCGTGGCTGTTATGATCCAACATACTAGGGCTTTAAACCTTGGTTTTAACTAGAAAAGATTACTATCCACATATACGTGATTGATAATTACTACCTAACAATTTTTACTTGCATACTCCCATTTCAAAGCTTTAGAAGCGAAATTATATAAAAGTATGCAAGTTCAATTCCTGATATCGAAAATGGAATACACAAATAAAATTAGAGAAGGTAAATGGTAAATACATAATAGTAGGGTACAAAACTCACTAATGGTTGAAAATCTATTAGGATTGAAAAATAATGACAAGCTGCGCACTTGACGGCATCCCCCCATTACCCGTAAGAGTTAGAGATTTCCAGATTCGTAGTGGTATTCAATTAAATCCGCTTGAAATCCTGGCCCATTGAGAGCCCTACTTTCTCGTGCTTAATTGGCGAAAGTTCAATGACAAGATGCCCTTCTGACGGCAACCCTCCATTACCCGATCTAGGGACTAAATCACACCTTGGTTGCATGAAGCACTTATACCTACGTGGTGCTTTTGTTCGAATCATGCTTCACACTCCCATTCCCCTTCCTAATATTAACTAACAGTTTGAAATTGGCATTTCCCTGCAACCGGACTTGAATCTGTTGTTGTTTCCCTTTATGCTTCGCAAATATAGGTGGTGCATTACAACCATGTGTATTTAAGTAGGTCATTAACACACACTTGCAGGCCTATGCGCGCGCGTCCACACACATAGAGAGAAAGGGAGATGAACTTCTGTAAATGGTTTCATAGGATTCAAACAATTGTCCCGATCGTAGGATATCATTACGGAATAGGAATCAATGCTATCAAAGGATTTCTATAATTATTTGTAGGATGATTGACTCTATAGAGCCTATGCACAATACAATTATTCAATATCTTATTGCAAAAAAATAAGCATGCACACACTTGAGGAGAAAAGGCTTCAAATAGAACAACTCTATAGAGCCTATACACAATACACAATGTTCGAAGTATCGGTATTGCTACAAGTTTCATTAGCGGGAGATACAAAAACAAAATCAATATTACTGATAATATCGTTGATAATAATAAATGTGTGGAAACATGGGAGAAATGGTGGATTTTTTCAAAAAAAAACTTTAGGAGATGCTAAAATATACATATTGGTATATTTAGGAATTAACAACACATGATTTTTTGCAAAAAAAATCGTCAATAACTGAAAAGAAAATGAAAGAATGTGGTCTCAATACCGCCCATGTTGCAATAACAATAATATTGCGATATGATCAATATTATCATCAACAATTTGAAAACTACATATAACCATGCACCCATAAAAAAATTGAAATAGTAAGTTTTTTAATTAATAGTTTTGTGGCGATATAAGCGACATCTAGAATTTACACTATAACACCCACGAATATCTTAATTCCATCAATTCGAGTATCGAGTTCGAGGTATTAACTATCATATTATGTAAAAACCAAACCACAATATGTTCAACCACTAAAATAAAAAGTTTAGTCATCATCATAGCATATAACTAATTATTAATTGTATCAAATCATTAAATGGCCTTAAGGCTTATATCTGAACTAAATCACTCAAAACATAAATAACTTCATAGAAATAAAGTATAAATTCTCTTATTTTCTTCTAACCCTTCTACCAGTTATTCTGTCGAAGTCATCTTCATAGAGATGTCTCCACTATATCTTTTTCTTGGATGGTTTCCATATATAACATTGTGAGTTAGAAACCTAATAAGAAATAATAATTTGAATGATTCAATACATATCATATTTATCAGAATAACAACAAAATATATCATCTATCATATAAACAAATCCATACTCAGGAATCACCAGGGCCATGGTATTAAACAACTTTGTAAAGGGCCATGGTATCACCTCTTTTTAAAGGGTTCCTTCTTTGTAACATGTGTGGTATTAAAAAAAGTTATGAAAAGATAGATTTAAGAAAAAGGTTACGAGAAAAGGGTTTAAGAGAAAATCTTTTTTAAGAGTGTAGCTTAGAGTACGTACATGTGCCACTCTCAAAGTAGGTCCTGCAAAGGTGGTCATCAACATTTAAAATACTCATCCCCTCCTTGGGAGTGAGCACATCCTATTAAAATTCATTTCACTCTCAAAAGACACTGTGACAACGAGATATAATGTAGTACCATTCATAGCCATGAGGGCACACCTATCAAAGGTACTTTCTCAATTTCATGGGTTGAAGTGTATACATGTTTATGTGTGTGCCAACCTTGTATGTTATACATGGTTATGAAATATTAAATTCTAACCGTATAGAATCATAGACCATGATGTACATGTACATGGAAAAATAGTGGCAATGTTCAACTATGTCTGATAGATGAGATAATGGATGGTCATGATGATGCAATATACATGCGCATGATTAGCAAGATTCAAGTATATATATAATATGATCAAATCAGATAGCATGATGGGTCTACTTAAGATGAATCATATGAAAGCAGTTTTACTCAAATTAGATGACTAGATTTGTTAATATCTTCGATAAATCGTGGCCATCCACATATCCGGCCTCATATCTCAAGTTCTACTTAAGAAAAATTATCATACTTACACCATTCTAAATGTTATAGTACGATTTAAAAGATGATCAGCACACATTGGATGGATCATTCTTTAAAATTGTCAATTTCGAAGATTTAAGTCATTCGTCCATCGATCAGACCATTTATAGCATTTGAACTGACGATCCAACTGTATGTTTATGTTTTATAAGACATGGATGTATGATCTATGGTTCAAATCGGCATTTCACAAAACAAATTGATCTATATTTATGGTCAAGTGTCATATGATCAACTCAATGGTCAGATTTTATCTTAATTTTTGAGAAAAAAATTTATACTCATAAAATTTGTTCAGTATATTACATACACAGTCAAAAATATTGGCATTACAAGCTACACATAGAATTTACATAATTGAAAATGCTGGCGACACATTGGCGATTCTTAGCGATACATCACCAATACCTAGAATGTTTCATACTACCGGTGTTATCAATATTGCTACTAGTGTTATCGGTATTGTCAAGCTAGAGATAAGGATAATATCGAAGATACTATGAAAAATGATAATACACACCTTTTTTTTTTCCCACGAAACATACATTAACGGCAGCTTTTCTACAAAAAAATTTCAAAAGGCAATATAATACCTGATATATTAGTGTTGTAATGAATTCAGGGTACCCCATTATGTTATGATCTTGCAAAAATAGCTTATATTACAACTGTGGTTATGTTTAATAACAGATTGACATATTAAATTATAACTTATAATGCTCATAATTATTGGTCGATTATGATTGTTGTCTTACAAATTATAATTAATCTACTAAACTACTCAATTAATAAAACTTAATTAAAATGTTGTTATTTCGGTCTTACCATTCATTCCTTGAGGTAAAACAAATACAAATTTTCTTTAAAAAATCATAAAAAGAAAGAAATCAATTCTAGGTTTCTTCGCTCGACAACATAGCTCAATAGCCATAATCAATCTCACGGCTTGTGAGAGATTCAGCCGTGGCTATTATGATCCAACATACTGGGGCTTTAAACCTTGGTTTTAACTAGAAATATTACTATCCACATATACATGATTGATAATTAGTACCTAACAATTTTTACTTGCATACTCTCATTTCAAAGTTTTAGAAGTGTAATTATACAAAAGTGTCCAAGTACAATTCCTGATATGAAAAATCGAATACACAAATAAAATTAGGGAAGGTAAATTGTAAATACATAATAGTAGGGTACAAAAGTCACAATTGGTTGGACAATCAATTAGGATTGAAAAATAATGACAAGCTGCCCACCTGACGGGAACCCTTCATTACCCGTAAGAGTTAGAGATTTTCGGATTTGGAGTGGGATTCAACTAGATCCGCTCGAAATCCGGCCTATTGAGAGCCCTACTTTCTCGTGATTGATTGGCTAAAGTTCAATGAGAAGCTGCCCACCTGACGGCAACCCTCCATTACTCGATTTGGGGACTAAATCACACCTTGGTTGCATGAAGCACTTATACTTACGTGATGCTTTTGCTCGAATCATGCTTCACACTCCCACTCCCCTTCCTAATATTGGCTAACATTTTGAAATGGGCATTTCCCTGCAACCGGACCTGAATCTGTTGTTGTTTCCCTTTATGCTTCGTAAATATCGATGGTGCATTACAACCTTGTGTAGTTAAGTAGGTCATTAACACACACTTGTAGTCCTATGTGCGCGCGCTCACACAAATTGAGAGAAAGAGAGATGAACTTCTATAAAATGGTTTTATAGGATTCAAACAATTGTCCCGATCGTGGGATATCGTTATGGAATAGGAATCAATGCTATCAAAGGGTTTCTATAATTATTTGTAGGATGATTGACTCTATTGCACAATATAACTATTCAATATCTTATTGAACAAAAATAATCATGCACACACTTGAGGAGAAAATGTTTCAAGTAAAACAACTCTATAGAGCCTATACACAATACATAATGTTCAAAGTATCGGTATTGCTACAAGTTTCATTAGCGGGGGATACAGAAACAAAATCAATATTGCTGATAATATCGTCGATAATCGAAAATGTGGGGAAACATGGGAGAAATGGTGGATTTATTTAGAAAAACTTCAAGGGATGCTAAAAAATACATATTAGTATATTTAGGAATTAAAAATTACAAAAAAATGCATAAATAATAAGTTTCCATTTAATGGGGGCCTAAAAGCATGTGTTGCCATAAGAAATCAATCCAACATCCCATCTACCCATCCAACCTTCCATCCAAATATCTGTTGATATTGTAGCATATTAACATCATACGATTTTTCGTAAAAAAAATCTTCAATAACTAGAGAGGAAATGAAAGAATTTGGCCTCAATACCGCCCACGTTGCAATAACAATAATATTGCGATACGATCGATATAATCATCAACAATTTGAACATTACATATAACCATGCGCCGATAAAAAAAATTGAAATAGCAAGTTTTTTAATTAATAGTTTTTTGGCGATATAAGTGACATCTAAAATTTACATTGTACCACCCTAACCACGAATATCTTAATTCCATTAATTTGGGTATCGACTTCGAGGTATTAACTATCATATTATGTAAAAACCAAACCGTAATATGTTCGCCCACTAAAATAAAAGGTTTAGTCATCATCATAGCATATAACTAATTATTAATAATCTCAAAACATTAAATGGCCCTAAGGCTTATGTCTGAATTAAATCACTCAAAACATAAATAACTTCATAAAAATAAAGACCAAATTCTCTTATTTCATTCTAGCTCCTCTACCAGTTATCCTATCAAAGTCATCTTCATAGAGATGCCTCAATTATATCTTTTTCCTGTATATTTTCCATATATAACACTGTGAGCTAGAAGCCCAGTAAATAATAATAATTTGAATGATTCAATACATATCATGTTTATCAGAATAACAACAAAATATGTCATCTATCATATAAACAAATCTATACTCAGGAATCATCAGGGCCATAGTATTAAACAACTTCAACATCATCTCTTTTTAAAGGGTTCCTTTTATGTAACGTATATGGTATTAAAAAAAGTTATGAAAATAGAGATTTAAGAAAAAGGTTACGACAGAAGGGTTTAAGAGAAAATCTTATTTAAGAGTGTAGCTTAGAGTACGCACACGTGCCACTCTCAAAGTGGGTCCCGCAAGGCGGTCATCATCATTTAAAATATTCATCCCCTCCTTGAGAGTGAGCACATCCGATTAAAATTCGTTTCACTCTCAAAAGACACTGTGATAACGAGATATGATGTATTACCGTTCATAGTCATGAGGGCACACCTATCAAAGATACTCTCTTAATTTCATGAGTAGGAGTGTATAAATGTTAATGTGTGTGCCAACCTTGTATGTTATACATAGTTATGAAATATTAAATTCTAAGCCGTAAAGAATCATAGACCATGGTGTACATGTAAATGGAAAGATAATGATAATGTTCAAATATGTGTGATAGATGAGATAATGGATGGTCATGATGATGCAATATACACATGCGCGTGATTAACAAGATCAAGTATATATATGATATGATCAAATCAGATAGCATGATGGGTCTACTTAAGATGAATCATATGAAATCAGTTTTACACAAATCAGATTACTAGATTGGTTAATATCTTCGATAAATCATGGCCATCCACATATCCAACCTCATATTTCAAGTTCTACTCAAGAAAAATTATCATACTTATACTATTCTAAATGTTATAATACGATTTAGAAGATGATCAACACACATTGGATGGATCATTCTTTAAGACAGTCAATTTGAAGATTTAAGTCATTCGTCCATCGATTAGACCATTTATAGCATTTGAACAAACGATTCGACTATAGGTTTATGTTTTATATGACATGGATGTATGATCTATGGTTCAGATCGGCATTTCACAAAACAAAGTGATCTATAGTTATGGTCAAGTGTCATACGATCCACTCAATGGTCAGGATTTATCTTAATTTTCAAGAAAAAAATTTATACTCATAAAATTTGTTCAGTATATTACATACACAGTCGAAAATATTGGCGTTACAAGCTACACCTAGAATTTACACAATTGAAAATACTGGCGATACATTGGCGATTCTTAACGATACATCACCAATACCTAGAATTTTTCGGACTACCGGTGTTATCGATATTGCTACTAGTGTTATCGGTATTGTCAAGCTAGAGATAAGGATAATATCGAGGATACTATGAAAAATGACAATACACACCTTTTTTTCCCACGAAACATACATTAACGGCACATTTTCTACAAAAAAATTCAGAAGTCAATATAATGCCTGATATATCAGTGTTGTAATGAATTCAGGATACCCCATTATGTTAGGATCTTGCAAAAATGACCTATATTACAACTGTGGTTATGTTCAATAACAACTTGAAATATTGAATTATAACTTATAATGCTTATAATTATTGGTCGATTATGATTGTTATCTTACAAATTATGATTAATTTACTAAACTATTCAATTAATAAAACTCAATTAAAATGTTGTTATTTTGATCCTACCATTGATTCCTTGAGGTAAAATAAATACAATGTTTCTTTAAAAAAATTATAAAAAGAAAGAAATCAATTCTAGGTTTCTTCACTCGATAACATAGTCCAATAGCCGTAATCAATCTCATGGCTTGTGAGAGATTCAGCCGTGAATGTTATGATCCAACATATTGGGGCTTTAAACCTTAGTTTTAACTAAAAAAGTTACTATTCACATATACATGATTGATAATTACTACCTAACAATTTTTACTTGCATACTCCCATTTTAAAGTTTTAGAAGAGAAATTATACTAAAGTGTGCAAGTTAAATTCCTGATAGGAAAAATGGAATACACAAATAAAATTAGGGAAGGTAAATGGTAAATACATAATAGTAGGGTACAAAGGTCACTAATGGTTGGAGAATCAATTAAGATTGAAAAATAATCACAAGCTGCCCACCTGACGGCAACCCTCCATTACCCGTAAGAGTTAGAGATTTTCAGATTCGGAGTGGAATTTAACTAGATCCGCTTGAAATCCGGCCCACTAAGAGCCCTAATTTCTCGTGATTGATTGGCGAAAGTTCAATGAGAAGCTGCCCACCTGACGGCAACCCTCCATTACCCGATCTGGGGACTAAATCACACCTTAGTTGCATGAAGCACTTATACCTACGTGGTGCTTTTGCTCGAATCATGCTTCACACTCTCACTCCCAGTCATAATACTGGCTAACATTTTGAAATGGGCATTTCCCCGTGTAGACACCCCACCTTCGGCTACACTGTTGGTAGAGATAGCTGGATGAATGGAGAACCATACCCCCAAATTCCAAGTCCAAACTCAGTCAAACTCACTCTTGTAAGCCCCAATCCATAGTCCAATTCAAGCCTGAACCCAGTCAACCAACCCCTAAACATCAGTCTGAAAAACCCTCATAAGAAAAGCCAGTCAAAAAATCCTAAAAAAGTCAAACTCACTAAGTCAACCCACTGAGTCAACCCGCTGAGTTAACCCGTTGAGTCAAAACACTGAGTCAACCCGCCGAGTCAAATCACCGAGTCGACTCGCTGAGTCAACCCACCGAGTCAAACAGCAGCCCCGAGAAATGACCGTATCACGCGCTGGAAATCGAGGAACGTCCGTACGGGCGGCCCACAGCGGGCCGCCCAAAAATATTTACGGGTTCTGTCACTGCCAGCTGCTATAAATACCCCCCTCCCCTTCTCATTTCAACACAATCCAGCCCAGAGAGAGTCCGTCCGTTCCGAGTTTCCTTCTTCACCCTTTAGCCCATTTTTCCACCAAGGAGAGCCCGAGTGAGGAGAGCCTAGCCCTGGTCCAGCCCAGCCTGACCACTGGCCCAAGTCTCCCAAGCCATCCAAGTCTTGATCCAGCCACTCGAAGCTAATCCTTACGACACCTCCGTCCATCCAGCTACTCTTTTTCCAGCATCATCTCATTTGCATCTAGCATAAGTGCAACATTTACTTTTCTTCCAACCCCCCTGCTTCACTGCAAGCACTTTGATTATTCAAACACACTGCATGCATCTCGCATAAAGCACTTGTCAGTTCGAGCGTATGCTCTGGACTTGCCTGTTAGTGAACCTGCCCATCAGAAACTCTTACTGTTCAGACCTGCATTCATGTACATATCACTACAAGCACTTTGATTATTCAAACACACAGCATGCATCATCTCGCATAAAGCACCTGTCAGTTCGAGCGTATGCTCTGGGCTTGCCTGTTAGTGGAACCTGCCCATCAGAAACTCTTACTGTTCAGACCTGCATTCATGCATCATGTCATCTATGAGAATATACGAGGATTAAAACAGACTTTCAAGTGTTAGTTCGATTCTGTGAAGTAGAGACCGTACTTTGGTATGGGCAGCGTGTGGGGTGCTTAACCTCCTCCTACCCTGTAACCGTGATCCCTTACCTCGAATCTCTGGCCGCAGATCAAAAGGAGTCATTTTAGAGGAAGGAATCTTCAGATTCCCTTCTCTAACGTTTCTACGGGGTCTAGCCGACTGTAGATTCGAAGTAACTGGCTAGTGGCGACTCTGGTCTTATATAAACTCATTTAAACATATCGAGCTTAACACGACAACCAAACAAAGCCCTCGAGAACGAGGCAAGCCAGTGGCACAAACGACGATTCGCACTCACGCATCCTCTACTCCTTTTCCTGAAGGGGAAGGGACGAGAACATCGTGTGGGAGTGCGGAACGACGAGGGTCCACACCCCGCAACCGGACCTAAATCTGTTGTTGTTTCCCTTTATGCTTCTCAAATATGGGTGGTACGTTACAACCATGTGCAGTTAAGTTGGTCATTAACACACACTTACAGTCCTATGTGCGCACGTGCACACACATATAGAGAAAAGGATATGAACTTCTGTAAAATGGTTTCATAGGATTCAAACAATTGTCCCGATAGTGGGATATCATTATGGAATAGGAATCAATGTTGTGAAAGGATTTCTATAATTATTTGTACGATGATTGACTCTATAGAGCCTATGCACAATACAATTATTCAATATCTTATTGAACAAAAATAAGCATGCACACACTTGAGGAGAAAATGCTTCAAGTAGAACAACTCTATAGAGCCTATACACAATACATAATGTTTGAAGTTTCGAGATTGCTACAAGTTTCATTAGCGGGAGATACAGAAACAAAATAAATATTGCTGATAATATCGTCGATCACCGAAAATGTGGGGAAACATGGGGAAAATGGTGGATTTTTTTCAGAAAAACTTCAGGAGATGCTAAAATATACATATTGATATATTTAGGAGTTAAAAATTATAGAAAAATACATAAATAATAAGTTTCTATTTAATGGGGGCCTAAAAGCATGTGTTGCAATAAGAAATCAGTCCAACCATTCCACCTATCCAACCTTCCATACAAATATCTGTTGATATTGTAGCATATTAAAAACACACGATTTTTTGTAAAAAAATCGTCAATAATTGGAAAGGAAATGAAAGAATGTGGTCTCAATACCGCCTATGTTGCAATAACAATAATATTGCGATATAATCGATATTATCATCAACAATTTAAACACTACATATAACCATGCGCCCATAAAAAAATTGAAATAGCAAGTTTTTTAATTAATAGTTTTTTGGCGATATAAGCGGCGTCTAAAATTTACACTGTAACACCTTAACCACGAATATCTTAATTCCATCAATTCGGGTATCGAGTTCGAGGTATTAACTATCATATTATGTAAAAACCAAATCGTAATATGTTCACCCACTAAAATAAAAGGTTTAGTCATCATCATAGCATATAACTAATTATTAATAATCTCAAATCATTAAATGGCCCTAAGGCTTATGTCTGAATTAAATCACTCAAAACATAAATAACTGTTAGTGCACTTTTTTGTGGCATACTAGTGCACCTTGTTTGTCAATTACTTAGGTCAGTGAGTCTAGTGTCGGTTGAGCTTAATGAAGAACAAAGACCGAAGACTCAAGTGGTCCTGCTGCATCAAGGAAGAAGAAACAGGTAAATGTGATGCCTTGGTGTGCCTTGCTTTGACCAAAACCTAACCCATAACCTCTTAGATGACTTGCACCACCTAGGTATACCTTTAGTCATCATCATTAGTCTTAGAACTCCATAAAAAACATGATAAATTAGACTAATTAAAGAGGTGGAAGCTGCTGCAATTAAAAAGGCTCAAACAGCAATCTCCGATAGGACTCCGATCAATCGGACAGGTGCTCCGATAGGACTCCAATCGATCCGACAGAAATTCCGATCAATCGGAAATTGTCCCAGAAAAAATTGAAAACTCACTGGACATATTTTCGATCAATCGGACAGTCTTCCGATCCATCGGAAGGGGCCGTCCGATCAATCGGACAGTGTTCCGATCAATCAGAATTTCTTCCAAAGACTTCTCTGGATAGATTTCCAATCAATCGGACTTGTCTCCGATCAATCGGACACTTTTTTCGATCAATCGGAGATGCACGAATCTGCCCGTTTTTTTTACCGTTAGAAGAAAATCTATTTAAAAGGGGGATTCGTTTTTTGAGCTATGTGAGGGGATTTTGAGGAGATAGAAGCCACCATTGCTAGAGATCATTAGAGGCTCTATCCCAAACTTAAAGCAAGTCATTCTCCTTGTGTTTTCATCACAAGCTTGAGCCATTCAATGGCATCTTGAGAATGGACTTGTTCCCTCTTGATTCCTAAGGTTTAGACACCTTGATGATAGTTAAATCCTTTGTCTAAACACTACCTAGGAGTCCATTTAGGTGCATTCCTCTAGGAAACCCATTTCCTACCATTTGTAGAGGTTTCACCATTCCCTAGCACCCTGGGCATCTCCAATGGAGCATCACATGCAAGGTAGCTGATCTTGGAGCTGAAGCCTTGGCAAAGCAACGGCGTCAACGATCGGGGGAGCACAAGGGGAGCTGATTCAAGCACGGGAGAGCGAGAAGAAGCAACCCAAGACGGCGCAACAAGGGGCTCAATCCGACAAGTAAGGTTGTCTTGTTAAGAGTCCATCCACTCAATTCCCCGTGGGAGTTGAGTGTAGAGTTTGTTTGACAAACTCGCCCCGGGGTCGTTAGCCGATCCTTGGCCTATTAGTTGGGCCTAAAATCTAGGGACGTCAGCCGTTCCTTGGCACGTTAGTCGGGCCTAAAACAAAGTCTCCAAGGGGGAGCCACCAACACGGGTGCAAACGTGTAGGTTGGGAGGAACCTGTTGTTAGAACTAGAAAATGCATCACGATGACATTTCCATGAAATGTGGGTGTTTTGTTGTTCTGGGGTTCTGAATATAGAAACATTCGTAGACAATCACAAGCATTCACGCAATACACAAGAGAAGAGATATCGCAAGGCGAATTTTATTCCAGAGATTCTGAGATCTTGTACATTCCAGGCCGTGATCTGGCACGAACCCTTAATTACATCGAATGATCGATGACCCTTGATTAAAAGGCAAAAGACTAGTCAGCAGGGACTATGGTCTCAGAGTTCTTTAGTCATGGAGACCTGTGTTTTGGTGGTCGCGGAGACCTGTATTTGTATGGTCGCGGAGACCTGTGTTTGTATGGTCACGGAGACCTGTGTTTGTTATAGACTGATCCACCTTTGTGCGAGTCGGATGTCTATGTCCCATGTTTTGGCCGGAGATCCGGGCTGAGACTGTCAGGGTTTATGACTGAGATGGACGACTCTGGGCCCGCGCCTGTCAATGTAGGGACAGGTGACCTCGGGAAGTCCGTTCTTCAATCGTGTGTACCTGCGCAGCTCAACCAGCGGATGCCGTTTGGATGGGTAGGGCATCGACTGTTCTTGGAATATCAGTTTTTAACAGATTGTGTGTGATAGTTCAGAACTCTCCTGGTGTGGTTTATCGTGTTAACCATGGTCCCCTTTGCTTAGTCCAGGCCTGGATTCGGGTCATATTATGATAGTACACGTAATGATGATGCATCAGTATGATTCTGGGCGCCGGCGGCCTCTTTTCAGGAGAATTATTCCATTCAGCTCGTTGGGTCGGATCGGACTCCGAAGGCTTGCATTCTGCTCATTGGGTAGCCCGGATAGGTCGTTTGACTGCTCCATTGTGTCCGGAACGCTCGAAATACCCAAAATAGGCTCAAACGGGGGTTTAAAATGTTATAAAACGTGGATTTAAGGGTGCTGGAACAAATGCGCAAAGTGCTGATTTATGCGATCCGCTGGCCTGATTTTATTGACGCGCTGGGGCCAGTGCGTCTTTAAATAATTTTTATGATGCGCCGGGTAATTTTATGACGCGCTGGAGCCAGTGCGTCCTTAAAACCAATTTTTTGATCCGCTAGGATATTTTGCGACGCGCTGGGGCCAGTGCGTCCTTAAATGTAATTTCCTGATGCGCTGAGCTATTTTGCGACGCGCTGGGGCCAGTGCGTCCTTAAAATAGCTTTCACTCTAAAACTTGCATTTTTCTAATCCGCTGGCCTATTTTATGACGCGCTGGGGCCAGTGCGTCCTTAAAATGCCCCAATCGATGGTTTGTGTAATCCATCAAGGGCTTTCCTGATGCGCTGGGTCACTTTTGTGATGCGCTGGGACTGGCGCATCGAAAGAAGATGACTTGGTCATTTCTCCAGACCTGGTATGATCGGAGGTGCGATTTCCGGCGAGGGGTTCCGGCGGTCGGAGAAGGATTCCGGCGATCGGAAAAAGGTTTTCCGGCGACGAGGTCCTCTCTCTCTCTCGCTGAATGATGCAAATGAGGTGGTGGGCGGGGTATTTATAGGTATCGTCGTCCAATAAGCGGTCGACACGTGTAGCGCGTCGAGAAAATAAGTCGGCGCGTCGATAAATGTGCTCGGAGTCCAGAAGTTGGTTTGCAGGACGCGCCAGCTGCCAGCGCATCCTAAAATTAATTGATTTTTTGATGCGCTGGGTGAATTTGGATGCGCTGGGGCCAGTGCGTCCATAAATTGATTTTTTGGATGCGCTGGGCGCAGTGCGTCCATAAATTCATTTTTTGGATGCGCTGGGCGCAGTGCGTCCATTAATTGATTTTTTGGATGCGCTGGGCGCAGTGCGTCCATTAATTGATTTTTTGGATGCGCTGGGCGCAGTGCGTCCATTAATTGATTTTTTGGATGCGCTGGACGTACTCGTGTCCCACAGATTTGGGTTTTGCAAATTGGGGGTTTTGCGGGGTCCGTCTCGCGATGAATGCCGATGCACTGCTCCTATTTCTTCATAATTGAGGTATCTTCCCAATTTTGGACAGTTTTGGTCACGGTGTCCGGTGGGGTCCACTACCGGTCCAATTTCATGCTTGAGGCAAATCTGATGCGTGTGTTGTGATTCGTGCCGCGATTTTCGATGCACTGGTCCTAAATCCGACCGGGTGAAGGTTTTGGCATTCGGAATCATCATTTCGGGGATCCTCACTTTTGGGACCCCAACAGATGCCCCTCCGATGCGTTGGGATGGACGAGCGGCGATCCATTGCGACGCATCGGATTTTCTGGGTCCCACTATAAATAGGGGATCCCTGGTCATTTCGTCATTTCACTGTTCATTCTTGACGACCAGAGCTCCCGGCCAGCGCATCGATTTCTTCTCCAGCGCATCGATTTATTATCGCCAGCGCATCGAAATATTAGGTAGCGCGTCGGTTTATCCGAACTCGCGTTTTTTATCGACGCGCTGCGCATAGCGCGGCTGTTCAACTTGGGATTTTTGATTTTCTGAACTCGCACACAATAAGTACTCAGCGCGTTCATTTTATCGACGCGCTAAGGTCAGCGCGTCATCCCGTGTCTTGATTAGCCGATTTCATGATGCGCTGTGCGCAGCGCGTGGAACTCTGTAATTTCTCGATGCGCTGGGTCCAGCACGTACTTGTGCCTGGGAAAATTTATTTAATGGACGCGCTAGGATGAATTTATCATTTCTTGGACGCGCTGAGCCCGGCGCGTCATGTCCTTCGGACTTGTGATTTTACATGATTTTCTCGACACGCGGGGCTCTATGCTTGCGACTTTGGGACTTAGTGAAATTTACTAAATCTGTTACGTAAACCGGCTCCCACACGCACCTCCGGACTTGATCAATTGGCCCGATCGCAAGGTGTGTTAAGGCCAATAGGCGCTGCTCTCTGAGTTGGGGAGGTTGTCCAATTCTGGTGTCCTGTCTTGATGCGCTTATCGTGGCTTAACAGACTTACTTGCGGGTTCAATTGACCGTCGCTCACGATATTTGGGACTCATTCCGGGTGCGAGGGGTCTCAGGCACTCTCTTACTAAACCAGATCTGCTTTGAGCATTACCAGGGTATGTGAAACCTCGCGCACCTAACTCGCGGGCCTCGGTGGAGTCTGCGGTTTCTGCGGGTTTTGCACCGGCGGTCCGTCGTGTCTCCAAAGGGCGTGAACCCCCATGCCTCTATTGCGTGTTCGCGCATGCGTGCCAGTCGTCTTGTGGAGGCGTATGGTCTCACACACTTGGGAGACTCCCCGGCCCCTTTTTAGTTTAATCGGCAATTCTAATGACGATTTTAAAGTGTTGTTTCGAGCATACCTTTGCATGTCGTTTCTCGACTTTTCTGGCTTTGCGTGAGCGGTTTTGTGCATTTTTCTTCTGTCGGACTGCCTTACGGGTTCATCTGTCTTGTTCTTCAGCAGACGATGGTCATAACCCGTGCTTCCCTTCGCGAGGCTCGTGACTGCATGGGGCGGCTATTAAACGATCTGGACCAACCCGAGGCTTGGTCATCTCTTGCTAATCAATGCGATGAGGTGGCTGAAGCCTCGACTCGCCTTGGCGCTGAATCCCGCCCGATCCTCCGGGCTATGCAGAATATCTCGGCGATGGCGGGCATCTCTGATGAGCGCAAGGAGGCTATATCTGGCTACATCGGCGATTCTTCCCTCCTGGAGGAATTGGCGGTTCTGGAGGCGGCGGAGCCTTCTCTTGCTGCTTCCTTTCTGTCCCTCTCGAAACGTCTCCACTTCCTAAGGGACGAGAAGAGGGAGAGTAGGAGATTCCTGGCTTGGCTTATTCCCTTGGCGGAGGCCGAATACCCGGATCGTCGTGCTGGCATTTGGAGGATGGTCAGGGCGGCTCTTCGGGAGCATGATGACTTGGCGATTGACTTGTCTGCGATAAGGAACTACGCCGATGCTGAGCATTTGAACTTCGACCTTGTGCAACAATGCATCTCCATCTTGGTGGACTTGGTCTACAAGGAGGCCCAGATTCAAGCGAGGGTCGATGAGCTGAGGGCTCGAGTTCTTCCTCTGGTGCAAGACTGAAAACTTCATTTTCTGGCTTGGGGGAAGGGGTCCCCACAATTTTGGGTCATTTAATATTGACTGTCGGCTTTTTATATTTTCAAAACAATTGACTTTGAATGGTTTGGGCTTTGGCATGGCCCTCGTGGTTTAATGAATGCTAATCATACTTTTCCGCCTTATTTCTGTCTTTTGAAAGCTTGTGCGTTTGTGATGATGTTGTTGTTGCCATTTCATTTCATTCTCATTGGTTGGTGGTGTTGCGCATTGGCCTGGATCGGTGCTTGTTCTTCGCTTACTTGTTGCTTCTTATGCTTTTGGATTTCGTGACTGCTTAATCGTCTTTATGAGGATGTTTTCACGTGCTCTGTACTTAAGCCCCTTTTCTATGCCATTGCAGATTATAATGGCCAGCGACCCTTCGCAAGCCGGTCCCTCAGGTCCGTCTCAAACTCCATCCAAGCGCAAGCGGGCCGCCACCAAGCAGACTTCTAGACCGTCAGCTGAGAACCCACAGTGGTTTCTCCCGCCTGAGACATTCAATTTCTACGAACGTATTCTGACCCTTCCAAAGAATGTCCAGCGAAAGATACTTTGCGACAAGGTCTTACCGCCCCCTCCTGATGAGGGTACCCAGGAGGAGTGGGATGCGTGGTACACTCCCTTACAAGGTTTTCGGACCGATGAGGTTGTCGGATCCGAAGAGGGCGAAGCGAGCCCAATTGAGCCTGCTCAGTCTGCCAAGCGCGGTCGTCCAAAGACGACTGGGAAGAGCGCGAAGCAAATCTATATAGAAAACCAGACTAAGTCGAAGTCCGACAAAATGAGGGTTGTCTGGTCTTCTGTGAAGCTGCCAGTATCATCCCTTGTAATCCGCAACCCTTATACGAAGCAGTTCATTCGTTTCCCTAAAAGCTTCCAGAGATACCGCTCTCTACCAAGCATCGAGCCCTCCGATATACATCGCGCAAATTCTTTCTATAGCGTCGATTCCTGGACGTCCATTCCAGAGACGTTCGTCAACTGTGCCATATCCAAGAACGGCACTCAGCAGTCTGTCCTTGAGGAGAAGGACATGATATTTTTGGAACCGAACCACGACCCTCATCTGCCCTTTCCGACTCACTATTACGAGACCCTGCGCCAAAGGTTTCGTCCTCTGTCTGATGCAGAAATTTGGCCTACCGGGGGTTTCAGGACCCGAGGACATTTGAGCCCTCATCCCGGTTATGAAGCTTGGGCCAATCGGATAGTCGAGCGACACGAAGAGATCTTGAAGCAAGTAGGTCTCCTTCGGGCCATTCAAGCGACATCGAGCTATTTCCATCGAGAACCTTGCATTTATAAGGGGTTCCTGAATCATTGGAGTTCTGTCACCAACTCCTTTCATCTGCCTTGCGGAGAAATGAGCATCTCCCTCTGGGATCTGTATCGGATAGCAGGTCTTCCTATTCGCGGCAGAATCTATGATGAATGGACTCCTAGTGATGAGGAGCTGTCCAAGAAGAAGAAGGGCGTTGATGAAGGCTTTTATTCTGCGGCCTGCTACGAATTGTTCGCGGAGTTGCCGCAGTTTCTATCCTCCAGAGATAAAGTGCCTTTCGAAGACTGGCTAGTGTACTTTAGCCATGGCCTGAAGTGAGATTCTTTTCTTGTCTTGCACTGTTCGCGCACTGTTTCATTCTTTTTCTTCCGCTGATGGTTTCCTTCCTGTCTCAGCTTGGATTACGGATTGAGCGATGAAGGTCGCAAGGATAAATTAGTCTTGGAGGCCAAGATGAAGAAGAAATTTCCGCGGCCGAATAAGCTATCCCCTACCTGCGAACTTGCCGGGTTCTTGGCCTATTGGCTGTGTTGTGTGGCCCTCCCGAGCTCTAAGCAAGCGGACGGTGTGCGAGTTTCTTGTTTCGCCGTGGCGGGGAGTTTGGCCGATGGTCATCGCTACGCATTGGCCCCAGTAGTATTGTGTTCAATATATCGGGCCTTCGGCGGTGTCATTAGCAACAAAGGTTCGGCATCCTTCGGATTGAATTCTGCTTATTGTGGGTGGCATTTCTTCTCGGGATGGCTTGGGGTCTACTTCCCGTGGGTATACGGCATGGAGCTTAAGGACTTCATCCAGAGGGGATCTGTTCCACTACACGCTTTTCAAAAACGGAAGATGATCAGCGGAAATCCGGCGACTATCGAGACGAAAATAGCCCGCCATGACGACGTCGACTTCTTCCTCTTCTCGGGGACTAACAGCGAGGATCCGGACCTGCTTGATGACGACGAGAGTCTCAGCTCTTATCACCGCTCGTTCTTGGTGTCCATTCGTCCGAGTTCGTTGCCTTTAAGAGAGGGCGCTGAATTTTGGAGAGAACCGTACTACCCGAACCGATTCGCCAGGCAGTTCGGTTATGATCAAGGGGTGCCGGAATTGATCGAACCGGTGACAAGGGAGCAGCGGGCATACGGCACAGGGCCGATCCATTGGAAGTGGATATGGCGACAGCTTCTGCTTACCAGGTCAGGTTGTTCTTTCATCGTTCCCGGGACGGAGTATGTCCCCGGCGCTACGTATGGATGGATGCGGTGGTGGGCCCACCAATATTCCTTGGTTCGCAATAACCGACACGTGACAGATCCCGTCTTCGTCTCTCCGCCGATTGTTAATCCTACTCCTGCCGACGGTTTGGGGTACGTAGCAGAGCCGCTTCGCCAACTGGCTACCCCTGGCGTGCAGAAGTTCATGACCTCATTGAACGTCATAATAGATCATGAGAAGCCCGAGCATACACTCGAGGGGTGGGTCGCTCATGGCCAGAGGGTTACGTTACAAGGGAACCCGGATTCCCCACTCGTCGGTCCTATGACAGAGGGGCAGAGGGAGCGTTATGACATTGGCGATGATGAGGGTGGTGAAGCTGCTGCAGCGGGGAATGCCGGTGATGAAGAGGAGGCGGATGATGGCGGCGAAGGGAATGACGGTGGTGATGATGGTGGTGACGGAGAAGGCGGTGGCGAGGGAGGCGTTGTGGCGGCAGGCACCCCGCCCTCCGGGGGTCAGGGAGGTCGCGGCCAAAGCCCGGCAAGTCGGACGGGCCTGTCCAGACGTTTTGCGCCCGAGGATAGTGATTTCGAACTATCTCCTGAACGTTCTGGGCCCCGCATAAAGACTGCTCATCGCGTCTCTGTTTCTGACGGCGGTAAGAAAATAAAGGACCTGCTGAAGTTGTATAGAGCTGAGAAGGCGCGGAGCCAACCCCCCGGGGCCGCCAACAGCGTCCCGACCGATGATGCAAGCGGTCCAAGGGAGGAAGGGGAGATGAGTTCGCAGGCGGGTCTCGGCGGAGATCATCCCGTGGAGGGAGGCGAGGGTAGCGAGCCAGTGTATGAGCGATCTGTTCCTGACTAGACATAGAACCCGTCCCTATGGACGTCGATGGTGAGCCGCGAGCTGAAGACCCCTTCCTTACCGTTCCTGTCAATATCGAAGCAGCAGTGAACCCTGGTCCTGCTCCTGAGGCGAGACCTGTTGTCTCATTAGAAGAGGCCTCACTCCCTCCCCGAGGAATCATGCTTGCAGAGGTCACTAGCGTTCCAGAGCCTATTGCCGAAGTGCCCCTGGCCGCTGAACCAGCCCGGGCTATCTCTGCCTCTGAGGTCGTCATTCTTTCTTCTCCTGAAATGCTCGAGCCGGCAGCGGAAATCGTGGTTGGATATGCCCCCAGCTCGTCGAGACCTGTTGCCTCAACCAGTGTACCGGGTGATGAAATCCCTACTGGTATAATATTTTCCTTCATCGTTTGTTCGCTTCTTTTCTCTCTTCAGTGTGCTAACGTTTACCGTTTCTTTTACCAGCCACTACCCCTGCCAGCGTCCCGGCTCCTGTAGCCCTGCCCGAGGCATTCCTCTCGTCTCTCCGAGGCTTATCAAGGACCAAGGCGAACCTTCTGAAGAGTTTACTGTCCGACATCGTTGATTCGCTTAGGAAAGGGGACGAAGGGTCCATCTTGGATGAGGCGCTGCAGGCGCTGGAACTCACTGCTACGTGGCTTGGAGTCGACATCTCCCCGATAGTCAGCCATGTGTCACAATTCAAAGATGGTGTGGCTCAAGTGAACGATGCAAGGCACTTTAGGACTGACCCTTCTGTTGAAGAAAAACGCGGTCAGTTGCGGTCCCTTCTTCCGGAACTAGAGTTGCACGAGGCAGATGTGGCCGTAGTGCAGAAGGATTGGCAGGCTGTGGATACTGAGCACCAAGAGGTCACCAGGCGTCTTGCAGAAATTGAGGATGAGATGGCCCGATTACGTGCCGAACATTCTGTCGTCCATTTCAGACTTTCGAAACTTGGTGGTCAGAAAGCAACCCTGCAGTCTTCTATCGACCAACGCAAGACGGAATGTGACGCTGTGAGGGCACGGATCGCGGAGCTGCAGCGGTCTCTTCAAGATACTCCCGACCCTGTTCAAGTCCTGGCCGAGGCTGAGGCAAGACAAAAGGCAATCGTGGGGTCCGCGGTTAACCTACTAGAGCAGTGCTTGAGGACTTTAGATGGTTAGGCTGTAATGTAATGATAATGATTCTTTTGTAGTTTTAAAACACGTTGTAATGAGTGTTGTATCATTATGTATGCTAGTGTGACGATGAGTTCATATGGTGCTTCTTGGCCCGTTTGTCGTTCCTCTTGAGTTTGAATGCAAAACAGATTGTGCTATTTGGAAAGGAACGTCCCCCTGTTTAGGACTTGAACCTACGCGTGTGTACGAGGATGTAGCCGAGCCTTGGCTTAGGGCTTATCTTGATTTTAATATTCTCGAAAGGGCGTCGTGTCTTGCTTGACGTGCCTCGAGCTTCGGTGACCCTTCCAATACCTGTGTAAGCATAAAGCAGATGATCAGCTTTTTAGTTTAGTCATAGCACGACATTCTTTCTTTTGGCATCTATTCTATTACATTCCCTCTATCGGGGTGTTTACAACTTGCAATGATAGTTTTTACGTCAGGTGTAATATCTTTTCAGGAACCGACCATTTACTAGCAAACTGACGCCCTGTCCTTTGCAATCTATTACCCGATAGGCCCCGTTGGAATACACTTCGTCGATAATGCAGACGGGGTCCCACTTTGGGTCGAACTTGCTCCTTGATCCTTGGAGCGGTGCTGGACGCTTCATCATTAGCACGAGATCGCCCCTTTTGAATGATCTGCCTCTAACGCGCTTATCGTATGCTGCGGAAATTTGCTTTTGATATATCTCGAGCCTTTGCTGGGCAGCGAGCCTCTTTTCATCCAGATTATCAAGTTCGACCATCCGGCTCTTGGCATTATGCTCGGTTGTCAGGGAGTGTCGGAGAGCGACCCGTAGCGACTCAACTTGTATTTCCATCGGGATTACAGCTTCTGTACCGTATACCAGTGAGTAAGGCGTAGCCCGGGTGGCCGTGCGGTGCGTAGTTCGATAAGCCCACAGTGCTTCGGGCAACCGTCTGTCCCAGTCCTTCTTATTCTCCGCCACTGTCTTTTTCAGAATCTTCACAATGGTCTTATTGAATGCTTCGGCTAGCCCATTCGCAGGGGGATAATAGGGTGATGAGTAGCAATGCTTGATTTTAAATTTTGCGCACAGTTTATCGATGGCAGCATTCTTGAAAGGTGTCCCGTTGTCCGTGGTGATTCTCTCGGGAATACCATGCCGGTATAATATGGCGTGACGAACGAAACCCTCGACATGCTTGGCTTTCACATTTCTCAGGGCGACTGCTTCGGCCCATTTGGAGAAATAGTCGGTTGCTGCGAGGATGTACTGATGTCCCTGGGAGGATGGCGGACTAATTGGTCCGATCACGTCCATGCCCCAGGCTGCGAAAGGCCAGGACATCACTGACTGATGCAACTCTTCCGGTGGCGAATGTATGATATCGGCATGGATCTGACACTGGTGACACTTCTTTACGTACCCTATCGCGTCCTTCGTCATTGTCGGCCAGTAGTAACCCATGTGTCGTACGCGGTGGTGTAAGTTCCTTCCTCCCTGATGAGCACCGCATTCTCCGCCATGAGCTTCTTTCAATGTACTACGTGCTTCATCCTGGTTCAGGCATCGCAGCAATATCCCCTCGTAGGACCGCTTGTAAAGTACGTCATTTTGGAGCACAAATGAACTGGCACGCCTTCTGACTTGTGTGCGCATCTTGGGCTCCTCTGGTAGAAATCCGTACTTCAGATAGTCAATGAATGATTTTCTCCAGTCGTCTTCCTCTGTGATTTCGAAGCAGCAAATGGGATTGGTGCTCAATTCTCCGTTGCGCAGCGCAGTCGTTGGCAAGATTCTTCTTTCTTCAATCGTAACCTGCAGTGGGCTGCCTCCAGGATTAGCTAAAGCAGCGGCTAAACTGGCGAGTGCATCAGCTCGTATATTCTCCTGCCTTGGTATGTGTGAGATACTGCTGTTCCGAAATTGCTCAAACAGGGACTGCGCTTGGTGGCAATAGGGTGATAATTCGGGTTTACGGACTTCGTACTCTGTCGTCAATTGTCCGATGACAAGCCTAGAGTCACCGTAGATACGCATTTCCTTGATTTGCATTCCTAGGGCCAACTGTAACCCAATAATAAGAGCCTGGTACTCAGCTTCGTTGTTGGTGCATGCCGGGACTAATGTGAATGAATAGGGTAGCAGGTCCCCTTGCGGACTGATGAATATGATCCCTGCCCCTGCTCCTACCGCTCTGGCTGCGCCGTCGAAATACATCTCCCAATGGCGTGTTTCATTTGTCGCCATGACCTGCTCGTCTGGGAGGTCGTACTCTATTTTTTCGCTGCTCGGTACTGGATGTGCGGCAAGGAAATCGGCGATAGCTTGCCCTTTGACGGCTCGAGCCGGTATGTATGTCAAGTCGAATTCTGACAAGAGAAGGGCCCACTTGGCCAGTCGTCCGGACAACATAGGTCTGTTCATGAGAAATTTGAGGGGATCCGCCTTGGATATTAATGTTATCTGGTGAGAGAGACAGTAATGCCTGAGCTTTTTAACTGCAAAGATTAGCGCCAGACAGATCTTCTCGATCGCTGAGTAGTTAAATTCGGCTCCCACCAGCGTGCGGCTCAGGTAGTAGAGTGCGCTTTCTTTCCCTTCTTCGTTCTTCTGGGCTAAGAGGGCTCCAAGTGAATTTTCGCCGACGGCAATGTAGAGGATTAGTGGTTCCCCTTTAATCGGTGCCGCGAGGACTGGAGATTTGTCGAGCAAGTCTTTCAAAGATTCGAACGCTTTCTGGCAAGCATCGTCCCACTTAAACGGTACTCCCTTCTTGTTGAGGCGCGAGAATGGTTGACAACGACCGGACAAGTTCGAGATGAACCTCCTTAGGTACGCGACTCGGCCTTGGAAACTTTTCAGCTCTTTGAGATTCTTCGGTGGCGGCATCTCCCTAATTGCCTTAATCTTTGTTGGGTCAATTTCTATTCCTCGATGTCTGATAACAAACCCCAAAAACTTGCCAGAGGAAACCCCGAACGCGCACTTCAATGGGTTCATGCGCAGGCTTTTCTTTCTCAGTCTTTGGAATACTTGCCGTAGATGCTCCCTATGCTGTTCGTGCCCGGCTGATCTCACTACCAGATCGTCTACATAGCATTCGACGTGTTTGTGCATCATATCCTGGAAGATTACTTGCATCGCGCGTTGATACGTTGCCCCAGCGTTCTTTAACCCGAACGGCATCACACGGTAACAGTATATGCCCAACGTTGTACGAAAGGCTGTTGATTCCTCATCTTCCGGGGCCATACGAATCTGATTATACCCCGAGTAACCGTCCATAAAGGACATCACTGCGTATCCTGTCGTGCTGTCGATCAGTAGCTCTGGGATGGGTAGTGGGAAATCATCCTTAGGGCATGCTTCGTTGAGGTTCCGAAAGTCTACGCAGATTCGGATTTGACCATTCTTTTTCTTGACCGGCACAATGTTTGAGATCCACTGTGGGTATTTAACCTCTCGGATGAACCCGGCCTGGATTAACTTTCCGACTTCTTCTTCGATTTTGGGCACTATATTTGGGTGGAATCGTCGTTGAGGCTGCTTGACCGCCTTCTTCCCTTTCAGGATGCTCAACTTGTGCATCGCGATTGCTGGACTAAGCCCCGGCATTTCTGAGTATGTCCAAGCGAATACGTCCCTGTTTTCCCTCAACAGTCGGATGTATTTCTCTTTCTCCTCTTCTGGGACATTTTTACTTAGGTACGTATTTCTAGGGTCTTCTAGGGTTCCCAGATTTATTTCTTCAAGCTCATCTATCGTGGGCTGTCCCCCGTCCTCTATCTGTGCAGGTGCGGCACTGGGTTGGATAACGTCAGCTACCTCTTGTGGTTGTACTTCTTCCGTAGTATTGATTGTCACCATATTAACATGTCTGATCTTCGTTTTTGCCCCTAACCCTTCTCTTCCTTGATGGACTTTGTTGTTTTCCTCGAACGGCGCTAACATTCTACCATTCGAGGCTGATTCTGAATAGCAGAAGCCCATACTCTTCATGATGTTACGGCTGGCTTCACTGTATCTCTCTTCTTCTATGGGCCGAGGTAAACGAAGTGGTTTCTCAGCCTCGTCCTTGGACCGTGCAGGTTCATCTGTCACTGAATAAAATTTGATTTCTTTCTTTGTATTGGCATTTGGCGGTACCACAAACTGGTTTGGAGCCTTCGGAAAAGGTTTAACTCTTCCTATTTTTGGCACTGGCATATTGAAGCTAGATTTGAGCACACTCATGTGCTGATTCGAGATCATCTCTAGGACGGACTGCCCGGGCTGTCGCAAGTGTTTCGGGACTATGTAGAATTTTTTGGTAGTCCTTTGAGGTCCTTCAGCTGCCTGACTTGTTTCTTTCTGAATAATGGATTGAGGTTTGGCCCTCTGTTCAAACTTGCTGACTTTCGGTTTTGCCCCTTGCTCTTTCCGCATTTCGTCGGGCTTCTTCGTGTCTCCCCCTTCGTCGATCGGGTCGTAATACCGAGCATCGGCTAAGAATGATTCTGCGATCGTATACGGCTTTGGGTCTGCTGCCACTCTGTACTGAACTCCCTCTCTGTTGTACTTAAAGCACTGATGATAGGTTGAGGGGATGACGCGATTCTGATGGAGCCATGGTCTCCCTAGCAGAAGATTATACGTTGTTACTGCATCGATTACTTGGCATGTTACTTTTGTCTTCAACCTTTCAATTTCTAGCATCACAGTGATCGACCCTAGAGTGCGCTGGCTGTCCTGATTGAACCCTTGAATGACCATGGTGCTGGGACGCAAGGCTGATGGCCTGTAACCCAATCTTTGGAGTGTCTTTAATGACATAATATTCACCGCGGACCCATCGTCGAGCATGCATCGCTTGATCTCCGTGTCTCTAATTGTTCCCGTGACCATCAACGGTCGGTTGTGGTCTGTTGCTTCAATTGTGCGATCTTCTTCGGAGAATGTGATTATAGAGGGATGATCTATTTGCATTGCTTGTTGAATTGGCGCGTTTCCTTCCCAAAACTTGTCTGGATCGCTCATTTCTGCTTCAATTTCTGTCATCATTATTTCTCTAGCTTCACTGTCTAGCAGCGCGTTGATCAACATTTCTCTGTACGCCTTTGAAAGACACAAGGCGTCGTATATGCTCAGGCGGGCCGGGACCCTTCGTAGGTGTGACACGACATCATACACTACTGGTGTTCCCCCTTGTCTTGGCTCCGGACGACTGGTCGTGGCTTCGACAACTTTCTGTTTCAACTTCTGCCCCTGGGGCCTTGTTACGGGTATATCCGGGTTTTCGTCTTCTTGCATCGGATCGACTGGTTCTGGCCGAATGCGCTCCGGCATCTGTCTTCCGGATCGGAGGACGACGGCATTGACTTCTTCTTTATCTGCCTGCAATGTCTCTTCTGTTGATGGCTGTTCTATGAATGATACCATTGCGCAATGTACCTTAGCCTCTATAAGTCGGCTCTTCCCCTGGCTATCCTTCTTTCTTGTCCCTTTCTTCTTGCGGTTGAGGAGTCTTCTTCGATTCTCGAGCCTCTTCCGGCTGCTAACCAAAGTCCAAGGTTCTTCAGGTTCAGGGAACGGGACATCCAATTGGGCATTCTTGTCCGAGGGGAGGGCTGAAACTACCCCTGCTGTTTCCCTTGTTGCTGTTTCTGGTGCCTTCATACTGATTACCCCTTGGTTGATCAACCCCTGTATCCTTCCTTTCAGGCTAAAACAGTCTTCCGTCTTGTGGCTCAGGCACCGATGGTATTTACAATACCGGGGATCATCTACCTTCCCAACCTCGTGGGGCCGAATTGGTTCTGGCAGGCGAATTACCTTTTCTTCTACCAATTGCTCCATGATGGGGATCAGGTCGGCCATGTCGAAGGTGTATGGGCCGTTGGCTCTTTCCCTCTCGGCTATTGTTATTCTCTGAGAAGCGTAGGGCCTCTTGCCTTTTTCTTGGGTAGGTGTTGGTTTCGTGTCTGTCTTGGAATCTGCGGCGGGCCGTTTTCGATCTATCGTATTTTTTCCCTTGTTTACGTTGTGCGTCTCGGCAATTCTCACTCCTTCTCTTTTCTGCCTTTCGGGTCTGAGATTTACCCGTGCTGCGGCTTCCTCTACCAGGTGTGCTTTGGTGGCTAATTCTCGGAAAGAGTGAAAACTGTTCCCTGACAACCCGTAGGATATCATTGGGTCCAGGGCTCGCATGCACATCTTTATCTGTTCTTTCTCGCTGGGTAACTCTTGACACTGAGCCGCTATTGTTCCCCATCGGTCCATAAATCTCTCCACGGGTTCGCCCTGCCTTTGCCTGATCAAGGCCAGATCTGTTACTGATGTTTCTCTTTCTATAGAGAAGAATTTTGAAATAAAACTGTCTCGCATTTGCTCCCATGACTTCACTGATCCTGCTGGTAGCGACATGTACCATTGAAAAGCCTTTCCCGTCAGCGTTGACCCGAATAACCGCATACAGTACTGTGGGACGGTCGACCAGTTTCCCAATGCTGTGAGGAAGCGAGTGATGTGTTCTTCTGGTGACCCCCTTCCGTCAAACTTTTCGAAATCCGGACATCTGAAGTTGACCGGAAATGGTACTTCTTCTATTTCCAGAGGGTATGGGACCTGATATTTATACCCGGTTCCTCTTTCCTTCTCCTTCTCTTGTCGCATGAGACTTGCAATGGTTTGCGACAGTTCTTCTCTCGTCATTTGTGTAGTTGGAACTATTATTCGTTCCGCTGGAACTCTCCTGGCCTGGGTGAGTGGCTCAGCACTAGCTGGCTCTCCTGCTGCCCCTTGAGATTCTTCAGCTAATGGGCGCGTAGGTGGTGCAAGACTTCGAGTAGCATTCTGGGCTATTAAAGTAGTCAAGGCTTCCTGAATCTCTCTCATTCGTTCATTTGTTTCCCGATTAGCCTGAACTAGTCTGTCGATCTGATCTTGGACCGTAGGCAGCTCGTCTGCTTCATATGATCCCTCTTCCGCTTCTGCTACCTGGACCATTGCGACCAGCACTGGTCGGGCCTTCTGATTCTGCCCCTGTCCTGGCTCGATAACTATTGTGGGCTTGGAGCTTCTCGCGATCGTGGTTTTGGTTGATTTTTGTGCGGCACGGATGACCTTGGACAACGGCGGAAATTGTTCGATCGTCATTGCGGGCACCGAGGACGTGGTTGACGTGGCCTGACCGTGGGTGGAAGTCTTCTGCCCTTGTTTTGGTTGCCACTGTCCCTTGGTCGCCGGGCAAGGTCTTGCAACATTCGCTTTCTTGTATGTTGCTAAGCTGGCTACTTTCTTCTGCTCTTTCTTCTGTTGGCGTGTTTTGACCATCTGCCATCCTGAATTAGAAGCGACCGTCGTGGCTGGAATGAGGCGAGGGAAGCTGAAGCCTCCGTAGGTAAGGAAGGTGCATGAACCGGTCATTGAACATGCCATTTCTTCTGTCTGTCCTAGTATCTTGCTAGTTCTGTTGTGTCATAAAATTATTAGAACAGTTCACAAGCGCGGTCGGGAGTATGAGCCCATCGATCGCAGTGCATAAACTGACAAAGATAAGCAAGACGGGAACAAATACGTGTAGTTGTGGGAATTGTGGGTTCGAAAACCTTTTAAGTATCTATTGCCTTAAAGATGAAGGGAAGAACGTTCCCGTTGAGAGTCGCCAGTTTGACGCCTGAAGGGCGCCGAAACATTACGCCTCGCGGTAGCTTTCTTATGTGTATATTCGTGTTTGCGAGCTATTGATCTCAGAGTATTCCTATATTCAGATATAACCAGGGATTCTGGTACAGTTCGATCCCCAGCAGAGTCGCCAGTTTGTTAGAACTAGAAAATGCATCACGATGACATTTCCATGAAATGTGGGTGTTTTGTTGTTCTGGGGTTCTGAATATAGAAACATTCGTAGACAATCACAAGCATTCACGCAATACACAAGAGAAGAGATATCGCAAGGCGAATTTTATTCCAGAGATTCTGAGATCTTGTACATTCCAGGCCGTGATCTGGCACGAACCCTTAATTACATCGAATGATCGATGACCCTTGATTAAAAGGCAAAAGACTAGTCAGCAGGGACTATGGTCTCAGAGTTCTTTAGTCATGGAGACCTGTGTTTTGGTGGTCGCGGAGACCTGTATTTGTATGGTCGCGGAGACCTGTGTTTGTATGGTCACGGAGACCTGTGTTTGTTATAGACTGATCCACCTTTGTGCGAGTCGGATGTCTATGTCCCATGTTTTGGCCGGAGATCCGGGCTGAGACTGTCAGGGTTTATGACTGAGATGGACGACTCTGGGCCCGCGCCTGTCAATGTAGGGACAGGTGACCTCGGGAAGTCCGTTCTTCAATCGTGTGTACCTGCGCAGCTCAACCAGCGGATGCCGTTTGGATGGGTAGGGCATCGACTGTTCTTGGAATATCAGTTTTTAACAGATTGTGTGTGATAGTTCAGAACTCTCCTGGTGTGGTTTATCGTGTTAACCATGGTCCCCTTTGCTTAGTCCAGGCCTGGATTCGGGTCATATTATGATAGTACACGTAATGATGATGCATCAGTATGATTCTGGGCGCCGGCGGCCTCTTTTCAGGAGAATTATTCCATTCAGCTCGTTGGGTCGGATCGGACTCCGAAGGCTTGCATTCTGCTCATTGGGTAGCCCGGATAGGTCGTTTGACTGCTCCATTGTGTCCGGAACGCTCGAAATACCCAAAATAGGCTCAAACGGGGGTTTAAAATGTTATAAAACGTGGATTTAAGGGTGCTGGAACAAATGCGCAAAGTGCTGATTTATGCGATCCGCTGGCCTGATTTTATTGACGCGCTGGGGCCAGTGCGTCTTTAAATAATTTTTATGATGCGCCGGGTAATTTTATGACGCGCTGGAGCCAGTGCGTCCTTAAAACCAATTTTTTGATCCGCTAGGATATTTTGCGACGCGCTGGGGCCAGTGCGTCCTTAAATGTAATTTCCTGATGCGCTGAGCTATTTTGCGACGCGCTGGGGCCAGTGCGTCCTTAAAATAGCTTTCACTCTAAAACTTGCATTTTTCTAATCCGCTGGCCTATTTTATGACGCGCTGGGGCCAGTGCGTCCTTAAAATGCCCCAATCGATGGTTTGTGTAATCCATCAAGGGCTTTCCTGATGCGCTGGGTCACTTTTGTGATGCGCTGGGACTGGCGCATCGAAAGAAGATGACTTGGTCATTTCTCCAGACCTGGTATGATCGGAGGTGCGATTTCCGGCGAGGGGTTCCGGCGGTCGGAGAAGGATTCCGGCGATCGGAAAAAGGTTTTCCGGCGACGAGGTCCTCTCTCTCTCTCGCTGAATGATGCAAATGAGGTGGTGGGCGGGGTATTTATAGGTATCGTCGTCCAATAAGCGGTCGACACGTGTAGCGCGTCGAGAAAATAAGTCGGCGCGTCGATAAATGTGCTCGGAGTCCAGAAGTTGGTTTGCAGGACGCGCCAGCTGCCAGCGCATCCTAAAATTAATTGATTTTTTGATGCGCTGGGTGAATTTGGATGCGCTGGGGCCAGTGCGTCCATAAATTGATTTTTTGGATGCGCTGGGCGCAGTGCGTCCATAAATTCATTTTTTGGATGCGCTGGGCGCAGTGCGTCCATTAATTGATTTTTTGGATGCGCTGGGCGCAGTGCGTCCATTAATTGATTTTTTGGATGCGCTGGGCGCAGTGCGTCCATTAATTGATTTTTTGGATGCGCTGGACGTACTCGTGTCCCACAGATTTGGGTTTTGCAAATTGGGGGTTTTGCGGGGTCCGTCTCGCGATGAATGCCGATGCACTGCTCCTATTTCTTCATAATTGAGGTATCTTCCCAATTTTGGACAGTTTTGGTCACGGTGTCCGGTGGGGTCCACTACCGGTCCAATTTCATGCTTGAGGCAAATCTGATGCGTGTGTTGTGATTCGTGCCGCGATTTTCGATGCACTGGTCCTAAATCCGACCGGGTGAAGGTTTTGGCATTCGGAATCATCATTTCGGGGATCCTCACTTTTGGGACCCCAACACCTGTAAACTCTCCGGTTGGGTGGATCCGAGTTAAAACACCTTGGTTGGGAGGAACCAGATTTAAACTCCCCAGTGAATGCCGGTGTGCTCAAAGGGGTTGAGTACTTGAACCGGGAGTGGAGTAGACAAGTAGTCGAACCACTATACATCGTTGTGTTTGTGATTGTTCTTGAGCACATTTCTCTTTATGCTTTATGTTTAATTGATTAATTATGAATGCTTAGTTAGGAATGTATGCTAGGCACTTGATAGGCACATCTACACTCACAAGATGTACTTTCACTACCTCATATTGACTTGAGCATTTCTTGATCCATCCTCTCTAGTTCACATGAGTTGATTAGACTAGGTTGTTAATTGCTTTATCTTTTGCTAGTCTATTAATTGGACCCACTTAGGCTTGGAAGCCGAAGTGTTTATCGCTTACGTAGTTTAATTTGTTAAATCTGATAAGTAGGCGATAAGAATTTGAAAAGGTCCTAATCACCCCCTCCTATAGGTTTAGCCATAATTCTAGTTGCTCCTCAAGCTTCTGCACGCGTATGCGTAGGGTGTCGTGTTAGACTACCCGACGCAATTTCAATAACTCATAAAGATAAAGACTAAATTTTCTTATTTCCTTCTAGCTCCTCTACCAGTTATCCTGTCGAAGTCATCTTCATAGAGATGCCTCCATTATATCTTTTTCCTGGATGGTTTCCATATATAACACTATGAGCTACAAGCCTAGTAAGTAATAATAATTTGAATGATTCAATACATATCATGTTTACCAGAATAACAATAAAATATGCCATCTATCATATAAACATATCCATATTCAGGAATCACTAGGGACATGGTTGCACATATCTTCCGGCCTGCTAACACCAATTCAACGATGAGTAATCTATTCTAAAGCTGACTATATTCCTTCTCTAGCCCTGGGCCGCAGCCATGGGAGGAGGCCCTATTGGTACCAACTCGAGTTCCGGTTGTAAACTCTGGCTGAGATTTTAAGGAATTTATATCCCCGAGTTGTCTGGTGTTCAACTTTAACATCACATTTCAGATAATGATTTATATCAAATAAGAAGTTTTTATCATAAGATTCATGAATGCATAATGAATGCATGCTGGAAATACCATCCTGGTGTAGTGTTACTTACCCAAAAGTTTTATTTTGCTTGAGCTCATTGGATACGATCCTTTGTGACTAGTTGACGGGTTCTCGATTTTCATTCTCGTTGGGTTCCCTTTTAAATGTTATGCGAATAGGGTTATCTTCATACTTAATCTCATGATATAATAAATTATTATCCATTAACACACAATTATGATCATTGATTTAACAATTAGATCATCAAGCTAACGATCCATACTTTTGGTTTAGTAATATTTCACAGTTAGTTCATGATCTACCAATCTTAACCGTTCATTTTGGCTTTATTTTCATATAGGCTCGAGATTCTTTCAATCCGACTGTTAAACTTTAATTAGAACTATTCATTTAGGATATGGTCGGTTGGATCTAGGTTCCTATATACTTAATCTTCCATTTTGATCAATTCACCTCTCGATGGACGATTATGACTAGTTAAATTGCTAATCTAAGAGTTTAGACACATTTTCTATAGTTTGGATGAAACTAATTCATGATTTGATGATCAAGGTCAACATTAGATCACATTGGTTTCAAGATGGCCCACTTGCGACCTTAAGTGAATAATCGGGTCCATTCACCAGTCAAATCTTACCATATCTCAAGGATCATGGGTTTAGATCATGATTCAAGTAGGTCTAAGGTCAAGATCAACCTTTATAATAATTAAGTGTTAAGATCCATCCGATGCAACCGTTCATTTCCTTATTTTTCACAATTTTGGTCCAATGACCCTGGTTGATCCTTGATCAGTTGATCCGATCTAGATCTAGGTCAGGTGGATCTTATTATTCTCAAATTCAATTCCTTAATTGGTTTATTAGACCTTTGATCAACGGTTGGATTGGACCTGATCATTGATTTAACAATCATCATTTTTATTTTTTATTTAAACTTTAGTGGTTTAGATCTAAGATTAGACCAAGGATCTTGATTAACAAACGAAAATAAAGATTTATACGGTTTTTGATAAAGATCTACACTACGCTGGATAAGATCCATCGTTCATTCGAATAAATGCAGTTGGGCCCGCTTAAGGATGTCTTTAATGTTGATGGGGCCCATTGCTATATTACCTTGTCAGTGATGGATCTTGCATCTAAAATATTGTTGGAACCCATTCTATGGTTAGCTTTTCTATCATGTTTCTAATAACAAGATCTTAAAGTGGGGCCCGCTTAAGATAAAATTTCTAATACATGGGGCCCTACCAAATTGTATGATTGGATTAAGTTATACATCAATTCTTCCTTTGACATGGATTTCATATCTCGTTCTCAATCCAATTAAATAGATCAAGATCATATAGTGGGGCCCACCTTGAGCGATCGTGACCACTCATTGTAAGGTCCACCATATGAGGTGATCATCACGTATTTCATTCAAGTACAACATTAAATCTAAATTTAAGATTTCTCATCATTTATCATTCACACATCTTGATCTTGTGGTGGGCCACCATCTAACGATACAAGTAATGATATGTGGTCCACCCCAGAGGTAGGATCATGTGCATTAGAACAGATCTATTTTTCTAAAGTGTGCTTATTGATCATTCTTTCAATGTGTGGCCCAGTATACTTGATCGAAGTATGATCTACACCGTTGATCTAGATCCCTACCAAGTAATCTATCGTGATCAAGTGATACTCTAGATAATAAAATGTTTGGTTAGGCAAAATCTATCATTTGGTCATGGTGGATCTTAACAAATAATGAGAATTCCAACATATAAATAACAAAATCTATATTCTTTTACGATTTAATCTAAATTGGTGTGTCTTTTGATAAAAAAGATTTTAATGTATTCTAAACCATTAGATGTAGATCAAATTGACAAAATACCTCTGAGGCGCACTTTGGATAAGGTTGAGTGGCTTAGATCAAGAAGGATCGAAACGAGGCCCACTTATCAAGACCACTTTCTCACTTTGTGTGTATGTGTGCAATGCAGGTAAGGAGTGGTGCACACCACTTTTTAAAGGGTTCATTTTATGTAACGTATGTGGTATTAAAAAAAGTTATGAAAAGAGATATTTAAGAAAAAGATTACGAGAGAAGGGTTTAAGAGAAAATCTCATTTAAGAGTGTAGCTTAGAGTATGTACACGTGCCACTCTCAATGTGGGTCCCACAAAGGTGGTCATCATCATCTAAAATATTCGTCCCCTCCTTAGGAGTGAGCACATCCTATTAAAATTCGTTTCACTCTCAAAAGACACTATGATAATGAGATATGATGTATTACCGTTCATAGCCATGAGGGCACACCTATTAAAGGTACTCTTACAATTTCATGGGTAGGAGTGTATACATGTTTATGTGTGTGCCAACCTTGTATGTTATACATGGTTATGAAATATTAAATTCTAACCGTATAGAATCATAGACCATGATGTACATGTACATGGAAAAATAGTGGCAATGTTCAACTATGTATGATAGATGAGATAATGATGGTCATGATGATGCAATATACACATGGGCATGATTAGCAAGATCTAAGTATATATATGATATGATCAAATCAGATAACATGATAGGTCTACTTAAGATGAATCATATGGAAGCAGTTTTACACAAATTAGATTACTAGATTGGTTAATATCTTCGATAAATTATGGCCATCCACATATCCGGCCTCATATCTCAAGTTTTACCGAAGAAAAATTATTATACTTATACTATTCTAAATGTTATAATACAATTTAAAAGATGATCAGCACACATTGGATGGTTCATTCTTTAAGATAGTCAATTTGAAAGATTTAAGTCACTCGTCCATCGATCAGACCATTTATAGCATTTGAACTGATGATCCGACTGTATGTTTATGTTTTATATGACATGGATGTATGATCTATGGTTTAGATCGGCATTTCAGAAAATAAATTGATTTATATTTATGGTCAAGTATCATATGATCCACTCAATGGTCAGATTTTATCTTAATTTTTGAGAAAAAAATTTATACTTCTAAAATTTGTTCAATATATTACATACATAGTCGAAAATATTGGCATTACAAGTTACACCTAGAATTTACGCAATTGAAAATGCCAGTGATACATTGGTGATTCTTAGCGATACATCACCAATACCTAAAATTTTTTGGACTACCGGTGTTATCGATATTGCTACTAGTGTTATCGGTATCGTTTAGCTAGAGATAAGGATAACATCGATGATACTATGAAAAATGACAATATACACATTTTTTTCCCACGAAGCATACATTAACGGCAACTTTTCTACAAAAAAATTCAAAAGGCAATATAATGCCTGATATATCAGTGTTGTAATGAATTCAGGGCACCCCATTATGTTATGATCTTGCAAAAATGGCCAGAATTACAATTGTGGTTATGTTTAATAACAGATTGACATATTGAATTATAACTTGTAATGCTCGTAATTATTGGTCGATTATGATTATTATCTTACAAATTATAATTAATCTATTAAACTATTCAATTAATAAAACTTAATTAAAATGTTGTTATTTCGTTCCTACCATTTATTCCTTGAGGTAAAATAAATACAAATTTTCTTTAAAAAATCACAAAAAGAAAGAAATCAATTCTAGGTTTCTTCATTCGACAACATAGCCCAATAGTCATATCAATCTCACGGCTTGTGAGAGATTCTGCCGTGACTATTATGATCCAACATATTGGGGTTTTAAACCTTGGTTTTTTAAGTAGAAAAGATTACTATCCACATATACATGATTGATAATTATACATAACAATTTTTACTTGCATACTCCCATTTCAAAGTTTTAGAAGTGAAATTATACAAAAGTGTCCAAGTTCGATTTCTGATATGGAAAATGGAAACACAAATAAAATTAGTGAAGGTAAAAGGTAATTACATAATAGTAGGGTACAAAAGTCACTAATGGTTGGAAAATCAATTAGGATAGAAAAATAATGGGGATAAAAAAATCAACAGTGTTGAGGTTTTGTCTTTAATCTTCGACATTGGGAGTGTTGGGCGTTTGACTGGCTTGGGCTGGGCATCTGACCGAGGTCACCCAAGTTGGTTTCTGGAAGTCTATATTACTGAACTGTTTTTGGGTTGTAGGGGCCCAATCATTGTTTGTCGGGCGCCCGATGGATGGCCGAGCGTCTGACGAGGTCTGATGGGCTCTCGGAAATGCCTGAATTTACTGCTGGAACTCTCTAGACAAATTTGGAATCTGTCGGGCGCTCGACGGGTTTGGGCCGGGCGCTCAACCGTGCGCGGACTGCAAAGTCGGTGGCGCAGTTTTTACTCTATCTTGCTCAATTTCTTGCATAAGATGTTTCTAATTTCGGTTTATTGCTATATAAGCTGTTGTAAACCGAAATTAGGGTATGCTAGATGTGCAAGGGTTGAGAGAGAAAGTTCTAAGGTGAGAGAAAGAGCTTTAGAGGAAGGGCTATGTTAGTTTTCGTCGTGGAGAGCTTGAGTTTTCTCTTGTGGGCCTGAATTCGGTGTAAGTTTTCTTCATGGTCTTGTTACTTCTGATTCATAGTGGATTGGTGTCGCTTTGTGCCGTGGTTTTTTACTCGTGAGGGGTTTTCCCATGTTAAATTCGAATTACCTCTTGTATGTGTTGATTTGCTTGGTGTGTGATTGCCATTGTGGTTTGGTCCTTGTGTTGTTTTTCTGATCGCTTCCGCTGCGAGAGGCCCAACAAGTGGTATCAGAGCTAAAGTTGGGAAGGAGGCAAATCGGAATCTGAAGCGAAGCATCAATGGCGTCCTTATAACCTGATTGTTCTGATTTCCTGCTTTCTATTTATAACCTTATCTTTCATAAGTATTTCATCCTCTTGAGCGATTGATCTCTCATGCCTTTCTTCCTCCATTACTCACATCCATTACTACTACGCCGATCTTCTCACAACTTTTCGTCTTCTCTAGTGTCGTGGCATCATCCTAGAGCACCCGCTGTGTCACTATGAAACCAAATACAATCCCGACTTCCTTCCTTGATTGTCCACCTCGCAGGGCTCTACAATCACACGTGGAGTTGCCTGATTAGTCTGTTTTCTTCCTGCTAGAAATAGGGTACAATAGATATATACCATCCCTCCGTATTGAAAGCTCATTTTCGGGCATGATACAAAAGATGAAGCAGATCAAAATCCCGAATGGACCATAGTATAGGAAACAATGGTGATCGACCATTAAAAACTTCTTGTGGGCCACAAAAGCTTTGGATGAAGATGATATTTGTGTGGTCTCTTCATCCATGTGTTTGTGACCTTTTCAACAGGTTGGATGGAAAATAAACATTCGGATGGAATCCACGAAAATTTTAATGGTGGTGATTCAATCACGACTGTTTTCTGTGGTGTGGTCTACTTAATATTTGAGTAGCTTCATTTTTTAAATCGTGCCCTAAAATGAGCTTTCAAAATGGTTGAACAGTGGATTTAAAGCACATACATTAAAGCAGGCCCCACGGACAGGTGTCTCACTAATCCGCTCCCGGGGTCCTTGTGGTGTGGCCCACTTGAGTTAGCGAAACGGATGTGAGGAGAGTGCCCATTGGGTACTACCCCCACCAGTACCTAGCCAGAGATCGGACGGTCCTGTCGGGGGCGCGCATTAGGTGTTACCCCGGGAACAGCTTAGTGGGTGTTACCCCTACCGTATGGCCCACATGGATGATATTTTGTATATCCACTCCGTCCATCCGTTTAGACAGCCCATTTTAGGATAAGGTTCCAAAAACTATACAGATCCAAATCTCAAGTGGACCGTACCACTGGAAACAGTGTGCTTGAGTGCCCCACCATTAAAAATTCCAAAGAGCCCATGGTAAGGTTTTGGTAATGTTTATTTGAAATCCAAGCTCTTGATAATGTCAATAAGGTCTTGATGAAGGGAAAATATAAATATGAGATTGATCCAAAACTTTTATGGCTCACAAAAAGTTTTTAATGGCTATTAATCACTGTTTCTAGTGGTATGGTCCACCTGAGATTTGGATCTTCTTAAGGTTTTGGATCATATCCTAAAATGTTACGAGAAAACAGATAGACAGCATAGATATATTAAAAATATATCACCATGGGCCCCACACGGTATGGGTAACACCCACTAAGGTGTTACCAGGGTAACATCTAATTCGCTCCCCCTGTCAGGGGCTATGTGGGGCCTACTATATATTTTATGAAATCGGATTGCGAGCGGAGTTACTCAGGACGCTCTTATCATCCTGAGTAAACTCAGTTGGGCCCACTGTGAATGTATGTGGCTTATCTACACCGTCCATCCATTTTTCCAGCTCATATTAGTGGTTGAGCCCAAACTTGAAGCATATTCAAATCTCAATTGGATCATACCATAGGAAACAGTGGCAATAATAATTTTCACCGTTGAAACCTTCATAGGACCACAGTGATGCTTATTTGTCATCCAACCCGTTCATAAGATCACAAAGACATGGATGAAAGGAAAACACAAAAATCAGCTTGATCCAAAACTTTTATGACTTCAAAGAAATTTTCAATGGTACAGGTTCAATTCACACTGTTTCGTGTGGTGTGGGCCATTTGAGTTTTAGATATGCTTAATTTTTTTTGTATCAAGCGCTAAAATTATATGTTAAAATGGGTTGACGGAGTGTATAAAATACATAAATCATGGTAGACTCTCAGTACGCTAAGCGTCTTGAGTAACTCCGTTCGCAATCCGCTTCCATATTTTATCTACTCTGTGCATCCATTTTAACGGATCATTTTAGGGCATGAGCCTAAAAAGAGGCAGATCGAAGGCTCAGGTAGTCCACACAACAGGAAACAGTACGGATTGAAATCCCACCGTTGAAATTTTTTTGAGTGGCACAGAAGTTAAGGATCAAGCTGATATTTATGTTTTCCCTTCATACGGGTCTATGTGACCCGATGAACACGTTGGATGTCAAATAACCATCACCGTGGGTCCTAGGAACTTCTCAATGTTAGGAGTTCAATCCCCACTGCTTCCTGTGATGTGTTCCACTTGAGCCTTTGATGTGCCTCAATTTATGGATCATGCTCTAAAATGATCTGTCAAAACAGACGGACGGCATGGATAAAATATATACATCACAGGGGGCCAACAGAGCCCCTGACGTAATCGTCCGTCTCTAGCTAGGTTCTGGTGGGGGGAGTACCCAATCTGCGCCTATGTGAGGAATGGATGTGACGGTCAGCCCATAAAGATTGGGTAACCGATCCGACGGATGAGTTCAGATTTAGCCTTTTTATTAGTCTACGTCATCACATAGGTTTGCAACCATCTCACACCCTCCGTGCAACTTGATCATACCGTCAGTGCAACTTGATCACAATGACTCACTGACATCATGCAAGTGACGTAGACTAATGAAAAGGCTGCAAACATGGATTTCCTGTTGTGGGTGAAACCAAACTGACCTCAAGACTTTAGAAAGGCCCATAAGACTGGGCTTAGGCCCAGGTCCTCTGGTCCATCCACTGGGGCTGCCTACACCACGGGCTATGGACAAGAAGAGAGCTGAAGATCAAAGTCGAGCCGGCAACACGCCGACCTTAACGATGGTCATTTTGAATATATCAAAGACAAACATAGTTCAGGTTGTCTACTACATGGCCAATCCAACCTAAAGACCTTAGTGGACCGACCTGGACCATCACTACCGTAACCATGAGAGGAAGTTCAGGGACATATTCGGAAGAGACGGACGCGTCCTTGCCAGCATGATCCACATCTCCGGGAATCATGCCACCCAAATGGGTCTCACTCCCTTGATCATGGTCATGGTAATGGCCCACGATCACTCTTTAATGGCTATAAGTTGAGGCATCCGCCTCCATTTCAAGGTACACAAAATTATCTACCAAAAAGTTATCGCCCATCTCGTGCTACCAGATTCATCTGACTTAGGCATCGGAGGACTAACGGCCGGTCCCCAGCCACTCTTACGGGATCAATTTTCCAAATCCAACCGACTCACCAGCAAAAGATCAGTAGCATGCATACACCCTAGGTGCCCATTTTGCCCACCTCGTCTGTTGTTCGGGAATCTGCAACAACATCGCCAACAGAGGATCCAGACTCTTTCCGAAAAGGTTTCCAATAAGCTATCATATTAATGCAAGTAATTACCCAGTGGAAGGGGTCTGTAGGTCAAAGTGAGCTAGTGATGTGAACGGGTCGGGCTGGGCCTAAAAACTCAAAATTTTGAATGGACCCAGCCCGACGGCCCGGTCCAGAATACTTAAATCACGATGGGGCTCATAAAGTTTACACGGTAAGGCCATTCGCTTCCATAGTCTATGATGATGTGGCCCAATTATATTACAACAAATAGGAAATTTCTGTTTGTAGCAAGCAGAGAATCCACACTTCCTGCTAATACATCCTGAGCATATGATGTGCAGTCCCAATGGATGCCATGCAGTTTGGCTAAGGACACGGTTGCTAGTGGTCGGTGCTACGTGGACCCATCATGATGTATGGTCAGTGCTACCCATTTTTCATATCATTTTAGGGTATGATCATAGAAAAGGCAATCTAAATCTCAAGTGAACCACACTACATGAAAACAACAGTGATTGAATGTCCACCCTTAAAAACCTCCAAAGTCCTAGGGCTCATTGTAATGTTTATTTGACATTCCTTATGCGGCCGCCCCAACAAATTTTTAATGGTAGGTGTTCCTTCAACACTATATCCTATAATGTGGTCCACTTGAGATTTCGATCTACCTAATTTTTTAGCTCATACTATAAAATGATATGAAAAAATGGATGGACGGCATGGATAAAACACATATCATATGAAGCCTTTAGAGCACCGACCACTAGCTATTGGGTGGTGGGAGGGTCACTAGCTAATCCGCTTCGCGATGAGAGGGGGTTGCATACCGAGTAACAGCGTGGTATACCACACACCACCGACTTTGGTGGTGTGCTGACGTCACCATGATCTGTGAGGGCCCACAATGATGCATGTGTCATATTTACACAGTCCATCTATTTCGGGAGATCGTTTTAGGGCATGGGCCCAAAAATTAGGCAGATCAAAGCTCAAGTGGACCACAATGCCATGTAGACAATAACACCCACAGTTGAAACCTTCCTAAGATTCACCATGATGCTAATTTTATATCCAACTTGTTCATAAGGTCACAAAGAGCTGGATGAAGGAAAACACAAATACCATCTTTGATCAAAACTCTTGTGGTGCCACAGAACTTTTCAATTGTAGGCGTTCAATCCCCACTACTTTCACTGGTGTGGGTCACTTGCGCTTTGGATCTGCCTCATTTTTAGGCCTATCCCCAAAATGATCTTGCAAAATGGATGGACAGTGTGAATATAACACATACATCATGGTGGGGCCTACAGAACATGGCGACATCAACACACCAATTTGAGTAAACTTTGTGGGGCCTACTGTGGATGTATGTTTCTTATCCATGTCGTCTATTCATGTTTCCAAATGCCCAAAATTGAAACATATCCAAACCTCAAGTGGACCACAACCACAGGAAAAAAGTGAAGATAATGATGTCTGTTATGGGGATTTTCCTACTTGGGCCGAGCTCAACCGACAGAGAGAAAAGCCCATAGGCCTACAGGCCTAGGTACAGGTCTCCAAGCTCATAAACCAAGGATGGGGAGAAAGCCCAGAGATCAAAACTGATATAGTGACAGGGCCGGCCTGTTCAAAGTTCATTTTGGATATGCCAGGCAGCCCAGATCAGGTTGTCCTACCAAAGCATGGCCGACGAGCCTAAGCTTGGACCTCGGCCACGCGAAGTGCAAGTTTGCATACCGAAATATTCCGCCAGTCTGGGAGCTCGGCCAGAGAGATCTGCTATCAGCCTATGCCTGTAGAGGTGCACAGAAGATCAGGAGCAGATTTGCAGAAGTCAGAGCACGTTTCCCAACGATATTAGCGTAATCTACGCTTTCGAAAATCACGTCATCCTCAATGGACGCAACATCACGACTGCAGCCACAATTGTGTTCCATTATTATTCTCCAATGGCTTTATAAATAGAGGGGATGGCCTCTCTCCTAAGGTACGCATAACCTATCCTACTAAAAGCACATCTCCTTCCTTCAGACTCATCTGACTTAAGCATCGGAGGGCTAACGGCCAGTCCCCGACCATCCCCCTAGCTTTCCTTGTAGTGTGCAGAATCTCTCTTGGATCCAAGCGACTCTACTTCAGGAGACTAGCAACATCCATCCTTCCTAGGTGATCAATCAGCCACCTCATCTGTTATTCTAGTTTTAACAACAACAATGCACACAATTCAAACCTTCCTAGGGCCCACTATAATGTTTATTTGTCATCCAACCCGTTCAAGGTCACACAAACACCATTGAAAGGAAAATACAAATATCAGCTTGATCGAAACTTCTATGACCCCCACGAAGATTTCGACCATAGGTGTTCAATTCACACTGTTTTGTGTGGTGTGGTTCACTTGAGTAAATTTTATGATTTTTTGTACCACCAAATGCTCTCTATATAACCTGGGATTATACAATGCCTAAAGATCAACTCCTTTTTTAGTGTCATCCAAACATGCTCTAAGATGATGACTTCAGCATGATAGAAGATGGCTATTTTTTTGTCATTAAGTGGTACTTAAGCATCGATGAAGATGATTGTGAAGGTTTGGAGACGGAGGAGTGTACAGTTGGGAGGATGCTCATTGCACACATGGTAGCATCTACAGGCAAGATGGCCATTGCTCACATGGTGCATGAAGTGGTTCTAATGGGGACATCAGACCGTCACGATCCTTTTCCTGAGTGTACTAGTGTAGGAGACATGTTATGCCCATCTCGTTATGGTTCATTGACATTTGAGGAGCACAAGAGAGGAGTGGATTGTTTTATTTTGACTGTCATTTTGTTATTTTTCTTTTGTTTAAGCACTTTGGTGCATTGTTTTATTTTGAGCATCATTTTGTTATTTTTCTTTTTATTTAGGCACTTTAGTGCACTTTTCTTGAACGGGACTATAAAACCATTGTTAGAAACCCTATTTTCATTATTACATTTATGAATAGTGAGAAGAAAATTCATTCTTGCTTGATATGAGCTTGAATCTCCAGTGATTAGAGTCCCCCTTTTGATGTGATGCCGACCATCCCTTCTATCTCTCTTCTCTTGTTCTTCTCCTCGAGATCCAGGTATTTTGATTATTTTCTTCCATTTGATTGATAAATTTCTTGTTATTTTTTGAAATCTTTGCCCAAATTCCCAAAATCTTGAACCCCTTTTCATTCAGAATAGAACTACAACCCATTTTTCTTAATTTTCCTCAAAACCTTAGCTTTTCCACATCCGAATCCTTCCCATCTAACCTAATCCCACCTCATTTTCAAATCAAAACACCTCTTTTTCACCTAAATCCTAATTTCACCATTCCCATAGCCTTAAATCCCTAAACTTCGAATTCCCTCACCACTCAAACCATAAGTCTAACATTAATTCTCATTGATTCCAATTTTATTCTTACTTTAAGAACTCTAAAACTTCATCCCTTGGATTTAAGATTAACCCTATGCTTGGATATGAAAGTTCTACCTTTCATGGGTCCCGACCCATGAGATTTTATAGTTTCGACATTTTATGCTTGTGATCTTTGATATGAAATATGAATTTTTTTACCTAATTGAATGCCTTCGCTTATGATTTAAGTAGATTTAATTTGATTATTCATTGTTTCATATATCTGCTATAGTTTCATTCCGCATCATCCCTTGTAGGCTCGTTGTCCTGCATTAGGTTCAATGACTGAGACTGTTTGTACAAGAAGGATGCGGATTGAGTACTACTTGCTAGTATCGACCTCCCTCATAACATGGCAGGATTTGAATGGGGCAACAATCCTTGTTGTAAGAAATGGATCCCATGTAATGCATGTTTCAAAGTTGTTCAGTTGAGTACGTACTTGACTAAGCACAAGCACCATCTTTGATAGGTCCTTACTCATGGCTCAGTGGTAGACCTTGTGGGTTTCAACACTGAGGTCATGGATGTGGTGTGTTACAGTGTGAGGGTGTTAAAAAAAAGAAGAAAAAGCACCATCTCTAACAACGGTCTACCACTTAATCAAATCCTGCTACGTTATATAATGAAGGAGGTCGGTGCAAATAGGGATGGTACTCAATATGTATCCCAACATGAATGGAACATCCCTAAAAAAGCTTTAAATGTACAATCATAATTGTTCCTTTGATGGATAGTGTGACTTGCCCATGGTTTTAAGGCTCGATGAGTTTGATGTGATCGTCGGAATTGATTCGTATTCAAATAGTTCAAAATCTAGGCCTAAGACAAACCTAGGTCTGACCTGTTGATAACACTATACAGGGGCTTCTTCTCATGCTTGAGTTGGGCCTCAAGTTTACAATTCATGAAAGTTAGGCTCGGCGTGGCTCGTTATTCAAAGCCTAGGGCTGGATCCAAACCACAGGCCTCTATAACAGGCTTAAGCTCTAACCGAGATAGGTTGGGAGCACAATGGGCAAGCCCAGCCCACTTGATGTAGAGCAAGAACCCCTTGATGAAGGGTGTGGATCAAGCACATTCCTATCACAAATGGATTGGAAAAAGATCAAGGAAAAGTAGTAGAAATTCAGCAAATTTCGGTTGCCTGACGGATTCCCGATGGATCTGGTCTGTTACCAAAAGATTTAGCTTGCCGAACTCTAGGCCGACCGACAGGTCGGGTCGACAGATCGATTTGCTTTTACGAATTTGCACGATTTTTCTTATTTCTTCCCTATTTTTCTTAGGACCCTTTTATAGTCTCTTAAACTTGTTTATTGTAGTTAATCTCCATTATTATTCAATACAATTTCTATTTATTCAATTTTCTTCTCCTGGATTTGAGATTTTTCTCTCACGGATTCGAGAAAGCTTTGTTGAGGATTTTGGAGAGCTCCGTGGATTTGAAGTACTTATCCAGTGAGGAAGACGGTGATCGACCTCGCCACCTCCCTCTCTACGTCAAGTGGTATCAGATCGAGGACTCCCCTTGGGCCGATGTCTCTTTATGAAGGTTTGGACAACATTTCAATGGATGGTGCGCCAGGGATCTATCCTCTCAAAGCGATGGCTTTCGTGACGACACATGAGACTTATCGGCGGGAGAGTCGTCAAGCCATGCAAGGGTTGCAGGGTGGCTTCAACCGTATAATGAAAAAATTAGATCGAATAGTTACCCGTGGCGACGATCCGCTTCTGGGATCCGCTGGATTTTACGATCGAGTGGATCGTAAAGATCGATCCTACAGGAGGACGATCGATCTCCCTAACTTCAATGGCCGGAGTCGCATTGGCGAATGACTCTTTGAAGTCGAACACTTCTTCGACTACATGCAAATTCTAGAAGAGAGGAAGGTCCCTATCATGGCATACCATCTGAAGGGCGGCGCTAAGGTTTGGTGGAAATTTGTTCAGCACAATATGATGCAAGAGATGAAGGCACAATCCGTAGGTGGTCGCGAATGAAACGACGGTTACTATCATGATTCCGATATGATGATGAAGATCTGGTTGAGATAGAGTCACAACAGATCCCCAACCCCATCAGTAACGCGTATGTTGTCCCTGCAGAAATGGAAAGCATATCTGAAACTTTTAAAGTGGGGGGGTAATCTTCCATAACCATCTAATATTTCGTCAAGAAAACTGATGATACTGTGTTGGTTTTGGATGAGGGTAATGTAAGTCCGGACGATGTCTCTGAAATATAGCCCACCGCCATCTCAGAGGTTATTCACAATGCTGAGAAGGTGGAAGAGATCAATACCTCAGTCATAGAGGACATGGAAGGGGAGTCTGATTTAGGTGGAATTGCTAATAATGTTCCTAACCATACCTATTAATGTACAATTATGCATTTCTGTAACACTTTTTGTGGCATTTCGAGCGTTGTGTATTGAGTAATGATTTTATGTTCTTTTAGTAATCTAGCAAATGACCATAGATAATGATCGATCTCATCATATCTACCATAAAACTTCCCACCTCTATCAAATAGCACAATATTGATCTTCTAGTCAAGCTAATTTCTAACTTCAACATTATACATTTTAAAGATTTTAAGAGCATCGATTTTTTCTTTAATAGATAAATATACCCATATCTAGAATAACCATGTATGAAGGTTATAAAGTACTTTTCACGTCCATTATAACATGAGGTAGGAAAAGCACCATATATTATATTATATTATATTATATATATATTTCAAAAAGTCAAGAACTCCTCATGGTAACTTTCTTTATGTTTTTTATTTACTTTCCTTTAATGCAATACACACACATCGACATTAGTAAAGTTTAGAGGTTCAAAGATTATGTCCTTCATTAACATCTCTATCCTTAAAAATGTGTCTCGGGCGTCAATGCCACAATATAGAAGACTTTTCCTTTGACATGTTATGTTTTGCTCTTTTTTTTTTTTTTTTTTGGTTAAAGATGACATGTTATGTTTCCCTTCATAATTTAGATGCAAGACGAGTAGAGTTTAAGCAAATTTGGTATCGAAATTTAGTTTATATAAACCATCACACAAATTACTACAACCAACACACTAGCCATACTTACACAGATCAAATTTACCATTATAAAATCCAACTATATAGCCTTGTGTATCAAGTTTATGTATAGAAATTAAATTGCGTAAAATAGTTGTAATATAAAATGTATCAACTAAATTTAAATGATGGACGGTGCTAAAAAATAAACGATAGGTCTATATTGCTTCTATTTTTCACTTTGATCGGATTCCCCATCTTGATTGTTGTCTTAGCTTTTCTTGTGCTTCAAGTTGAAAGAAATCCTTCATGAATTTAGAAATATGGGCCATAATATCAAAGCAATTCAGCAGTGTTCGATAGTATCATAGTAAGATTGGTTTTGAAGCGTACCTTTCTTTTTAAACAATTCCTTACACTTTTGGCAATCTCTCTTTATGTGTCCCTTCTTTTGTTACAGAAGTGATACCTTAGGCCTCAGTCCCTTCTTTCCTTTTTTCTTTCTCACCTAAAAGTTGATATTAAAACAAATTGTTGTTGGCTCTTTCCTTTATTATGCCTCATGTACTCTTTGATCATCATATATACAAACAATCGTCTTTCCTACTTCAATCTAGCCTCTTCTTATAAATCTATGTTGCACAGCTCATTAAGGGCTCATTTATCTTTGTGTGTTTGTAATAGATTTTGAATGGACCAAATTGTGGGAGTAAGGAGGCAGGATGAATCAAACCATAAATTTATCACTTACACTAATGTCCAACTCTTTAATTTGGCAACAAGGTCTATCATCTCCAAAATGTGATCATAAAAACCACGGGTCCCATCATACTTCGTGGTGGTTGGTTGGGCCATTAAGGTGCTTGCCAATGATTTCTTAGCAGAATGGAAGTGTTTCTCTACATTTTTCAGTTTTGCATGGGAGGAATCATCTACTGACCTCCTGTTCTTTGCAAATACTATTTTCAAGAACATCAAACACAAGCGATTTGACTGCTCCCATTGATTACTTAATATCTTATCTTATGCAAATGTCATGTTAGACAATGCAGGGAGTGGGTCAATCCGAAAAGCAAAGTCTATGTCGAGGACTTCTAATGCGAATTGGATTTTCTCAAGTAGTTGAAAAAAATTGATATATTATAGACTGGAACATTTGACCCTATGCATGAAGTGGGTACACATACTGAAATAAGAAACTCACATACTTTAATGCTTTGAGAATTAGAGCAATAAACTAATGTATTTCTATTAATGCCTCTAAAGAGTGATCTGATGAGTCATCACAATTCCTTTTATGTTGAAATTGTGACATACTAATGGGCTATTCATGCAAACAGTGAGCCCTAGAGAACTTTTCTGTTCAATAGGCTAGTACGAAATTCACATCTACCATCCGGTTAGGTCCTAGATCAATCCACATTGTGTGTGTCAGTTTTGAGCAAGCTTCATTATCCATCCAATAGATCAAACCCATAATAGCCTGAAAATTGCCTGACTCACAATCCTTACCATCAATTCCTATCCATCAAATGAAGATATACAAGTAAATTGGTCAACAGTCTCTTAATCTAACAAGGGAAGCTTGATGCTTAAAATTGTTTGATAAGCACAGTATTTCTGCTATGGTCCGTAGATAAGAGGGCCCAAGATTTGAACAGTCTGGCTTGTCTTAAATATACAACGCGTATCTGGTGAATAAAACAGCACCATGTCCACATTTCTGTAAGACTTGGGAGAATTCAATGCATTGCAAAGCTCTAGATAGAGCTGAGCACGAGCCAAGCTAGCTCGGTTAGCTCGCTTGACTCGGCTCTAACCAGCTCGATTCAGTTTGATTGGAAGGCTAGATTCGAACCAAGCCGAGTCATTTTTCTAAGCTTGAAATGATTTTCAAGCTGATCTTGAGCTAACCCAAGCTCGATTCGGCTCAGCTTGAAGTTTGGCTCAATTGAAGCTCGAGTCGGCTGACTCAGTTGTAAAAGTATATTTTTTAGTCCCACATTGGAGGTGAACAAAAAAATGAGAGGTGAAACTCTCTGGGGGGAGGGGGTGGGGGGGGGGGGGGACAATGGGCTTTGGGCTGCCTTCGGGCCCGAGCAGCCCGATTTTAAACAGTTTTAAGCCGGGCTTTTGGACTGGACGTATTTAAAATTTTGTTTCTCCAGGCTTGAACTTGGTTCGAAAGCTTGGTTGAGCTAGCTCGAACATGTTAGTCCAACTCGAAGCCGAGCCGAGCCAAACACGAACTAGGGTGGTCATTGAACGAGCCTAGCTCGAACAGGACAAAGTTTGGCTCGTGCACAGCTCTAGCTCTAGATATAAAAAACAGCAGACATGGCTAAGCCTGCTTAGAATTTTAAGAGATAATGAAAGAAGGAAAGAGAAAACAATGCAGAGTTCATGAAATTAAGCTCGTTTGGAACTCATTTCCATTGAGTTGACTCATTTGGAACCCGTTGCCATTGAATTCTTTCAAGGTTTAATTTTTTAGATACTTATTTATTATTTTTTAATTTTGAGTTTTAAGTGATCTTGGAGTCTACCCAACTCGATGGAATTTCAAGTAGAATCAAGTTGAGTTTTCAAGTTTCAAATCATGTTTTCGAAACAATGGGGGAAGTATTCTCTGTCAAGGAAGGTGATAATGAAGGGATCTGCCGCAATGGACTTACTGATGGGACAGTTGACAGGGGACACAGCATGTGGTGGACCATAGTTTCCATGATGATGATGCGCATGTTCTTGAGTAAGAAAACCACTCTGGTTAATGCAGTCGACAAGAGCCACATAGTAAGAAGCATCTTCAAATGCTATCGAAGATGTGTGAGAAAACCATTCTTCAAGGCTACAACAATTACGCACAGTGAACTTTCGATAACAGTTCACAACTAAGACAGTTCGTGGAAAGAATGGAAGGAAATGAGAATGATGGAAGTAGCAAATTGAGCTCCTTGTCAAAAAGACATTATTTAGCGAGAGTGAAAAGCATATGCAGAGTACTCCTTATAAACAATTTTGCTCAATCAGCATCCAAGTGTTGAGAAATTCATTGCACAAAAGGGCAAACCCACAGTTTTCTGGTGAGCAAGAGTGTCTGTCGCAACTCGCAAGTAGCCACAAATCCAAGTGAGTATTTGAATATCTGCCACACATTCATTTGTGAAGGTACAACTTCGATTGGAAGAGCCATCTCCACTTCCACACCCTATTCAGAAGATAGAATTAGACAGACGTCTAGAGAAGACGCCGCCTTGAACTCAACAAGGCATATGGGAAGTGGTGGTGGAGGAAGTGACCCTGAAAGAAGATGCCGCCTTAAAAATGGGCAGTTAAGGTTCATAGCTTCATAGAGAAGCTGAGCTACTCCTTCAGTAACTGGAAGGTAGAGACTTGCATGCATTTGTTGTCTCTGTTTATATGATCTTCTCTTGTGCACATTAATGGGCCACACTTAAGTGGTCTGATCCAGGTTATCCAACCATCAATCAGACCATTCCTTTAATGGGCCACAATAAAAAAATTGTACCAAAAAAGGATGATCCTTAACCATCAAATCAGTGGCTGATAAACATATGGTAAAAAATGAAAGTGGCCAAGCATCCAGATTCAGAATACTAAGTCTGACAGTGATTTTTAGAAAATACCGAATCGTAGACTTGGTTTCAGGAGAGGTTGGATGTAGCCATGCATACGGTGTGATCCAGAGCATCATTCATGATGATTGATCATGATTTTTGCAAGCAGCAGACGAGAATTTTTATTCTAGCCAATGACATGGGTGAGGAGGCATGGTTGCTTTTCAAGCTTAAATGATAAACTACCATAAGACAATCATGCAATGAACAACGGGCATTCATCGAGGGTTCTCCAATTTCCATTTCAAACATGTCCTAAAAAACCACACAAAAATCTGTATATGCTATTGTTTGACAATTCACAAGCTTCACTGATAAAGAACAACACGCCAACAGAAACAAACTAAACTGCCCAAAACAATCATTTACAAAAGATAAAAAACTCCCAGACAAAATGAACAACTTCCCATCTTCACAATCAGCAATCAGTATTAGCAAGCTTTTGGATTTTCTCTGAAAGAACGAACATCCAGATGTCTTACCTTCACATCTAGCAATTACTAAACATTCTTCTCAGCTGTTCTGATCTCAAAATACTCAGATGATGAAGTTGTTCGAGATACTGTATGTACCCATGCGCATTTCTTCCTGGTGGTTCATTCATGTACATCTCATAACCTTTATACAAAAATTCTTGAGCCACACTACAGAAATCATAATCAGTCCTTCCAAACATTTCTTTGTTATTGCTTAGATAACCATCGAAGATCCTCAAGCATTCACTACTAATCCTCACTGGTTGGGGACTACTGGAACTTACTGAGCTGTATGGGACAGTTACAGGATATGTCATTGGCATGTTACCAGTATTGAGAGAAAAGTCATTTCTACTGAAAACCATGAGATCGTGGTGTCCAGTTTCAGGCAATGCTTGCACGGGTATGGTGTTGTGTGCATTCAGATAACCAATGTTAGGAGTATGATTGCTTCTATAGAGAACTCTTGGGTTCCCATTTTGTGTTTCAAGTATCATGGGCATGGGCATGGGCATGGGCATGGGCATGGGATGATATGCAGGCGGATGATTGATTCCACCAAGAGTTCCAGGATTCACAGCTTGAGTCATGGGCATGCCTTGCATAGTCATGGTATGATATCTTTGCAGCTGATCGATTCTACTGAAATTTCTTGGATTGCCATCTTGGGTTTCAAGCATCTCACTTCCATTGACAATTCTCGGATCGCCTTCTTGGGTTCCAGACATGTCCACGAGGGATAGTTCATGAGCACAACCCATCATTTCTTTCTTCTTGTAGTGGTGAGTACCGAGAATTCCAAACTTGAAAGTACTGCACTCTCCTAAACGGAAAGGATCATTGCATCTTGATCCGTCCCCCCTTTTATTGCTATAACCCGGGTAGTCCGTCTTTTCAAACTTCACACATTCGAGCAATGTAAGAGAACATTTTGAAGCAAGTTCTTCAATTTTCCAGCAGCAAAACGGCTTAGTTGTCTTGTGGTTTACATGAATTTCTCCATTGGGTCGAAGCATTCGCCTGGCGCTGTTAAAGAAACCTGTCACTAGGTTCCTGTGCAACCTAAAGCACAAGAAGTATTACAAAAACGTAAAACATGAATTTCAGAAAAGAAATGTGGTACGAATACATTTCAAAATATTCTCTCCTTTCCTTCATGAAAGCTCGAACCAAGTTTCATGGCAACAATGAATATACAAGTATACTTATACGCATGGCAACAATGAATATACAAGTATACTTACACGCATGTATGTGCATACGAAGAGTGAGTTGATTCAAGTTGAAGACTCTAAAAGGGTATGGGGAAGGACCCAAAAGGACGTGGGTGGAGGTAGTAAGAAAAGACTTCGAGGGCCTGCGGGTTAACTGAGGATATGTTTCAAGATAGAGTGGAATGGGATAACAGGATTCATGTAATGCCAGGAAATGAATCATGCAAGTTGCTAGAATGGAACTATTGATTGACAATGGCCAATCTTTCAAATAAGTTATCTCAATGGCTTAAAATGCCATTATTTTGATAGACCCGTACTCGGATGATTAAGATAACTAGCCCAAATTCGACGATGGACTGTCTCTCCTTGCCATTAAGCAAAAGATTGTTTGGGAAATTTCTTTTCTTTTCATTAATGGCCAAGAACTACATAAATACTTGGGGGCATTCCACAAAATTCAAATTCAAAATATGAATTCAATTTCTAATTCTAATTCAAACTCAAGCCTAATCCACTCTTCTACGTTTAAGACCAACTACTTCCTTGATTGTTGAGATATTATTTCGAATTTAAAATTCAAAGATTATTAATTGGCTAGGCCTGCTTTGGTGACCGAAATGATTTGGCCCATTAGTTGACCCATGGACTAGGCCCATTCTACTGATCCGAATGGTTTGGCCCACTAGTAGACCCATGGACCCTAACATATTTTCAGTTTTGTGAATCATTTCTTCTCCAAAAACTGGAAAGATGCACACGTTGTATGGTCATGCATGCAAAACATTTATTCATGTGCACGGGTGTTTAACTCTTTACAAATTGCACAATTTTAAGTTAATAGGCATGGTAGGCAGATTAACTGCTTTGTAGGTAACATTGTACAATGTATGCTTCTATAGAGGTATGAGAAGGAATAAACATGTTAAAAAAAAGGGTTTTGTGTTGGCATCCTCTGTGCATGATAGTTTGTCATAATTCATTATATTTGCATTACATGGGTGCCCTTGTTTAGAGACTTCTGATTGCATATCGGCAAACATGGAAACAAATGGCTAAAATAAGCTAATTTCCTTGAAACAATAATTGAATTGAATTTAGGAATGGAAATAAGCAAGCGGAGACGTTGACCCAGTCAAACAAAGACTAGATTTTTTATTCAAGTATAAATACATGAAGAGATGGTCACCCCCACAACCCATCAAACAAGATCCTAAAATGCTCTACCATACAAGATACACTGATGCAGGACAACTAGCAGCCCAATGCAAAGGCATTATAATGGTCTGATTGGAATTTGGGGCCCACAAATGACAGATCCAATCAACAGTCCTTTCTTCCTAGACATATATGCAAACCATATGAATGATTTCTTATTTTAGTTACTTCCTTTATTTGTACAACACTAATGGGATGAGTTTGAAACTTTGAATTAACTTCAAATTACCAGCATGAACTCTTTCAAGGTTTATTTATTTAGAGTTTTACAAAGGATGCCATAGCCTATAAATATAGCCATATATACTCAATTTTCCACCCTTGAACTCAACAAACTTTTGAAAAAACTCCGATTTTTTTCCATCAGGAGATAGTTCCAAATGTACCATGGGTATGAACATTAGAATTTAGATTTATATAAATGCCCAAACACTTCTACAAAGCTTATTCTACACTTTCATTTTTCCGCTCCATCTGTAAGATATGCCCTTGCAAGTTTATCCAATATCACAAACACATGCAGGTCACACCACAGGGACCCGTTGGGATGGGGACCCTACTTTTAATCATTTCAGAATCACCTATTATATTTTTCATATGACATCCAATCCATTAACAAAATGTATGCCACCAAGATGAATTGATGACCCAAATGCATTCCACCACAGGGAACCAATGGGATAGGGACACACCATTAATTTAAAGCCTTTTGGATTGTGCGAGGCCTACTATATTTTTCATATGACAATCCAATTCATCCACCAAAACAGGTCCCACCAGGAAATCAAGCCATTCCAAACCTCAAAGTGGGCCACACCACATGATTTTGCATGGTCTGGCCCACCTGAGTTTTGGATCAGCCTGATATCCGGGATTCAAGGGGAAAATGAGGGGACTCACATGATGGGTAGTGTACTTCATACACATCACGATGGGGCCCACCCATAAATTTGTAGAATAAGCTTATAGTTTCTCTATAATTAAATTTTCCCTAATTAAATACCGAGTCTGCAATCTTTTGAAATTATTTAAATTATAAATGTTCTAAAAACTTGGTACTCTTAATAGATGCCGACTTATTTATTGTGTAACATCTTAAATATTGAATTTTTAAATATTGTGCATTATTCTAAATATTTTAAATGAGATAACCTCTCTAGGATTTTGCAATTTAATTATAAATTTCTATTTTAATAAAATAACAATCGTACTAGTTCATACTATTGTGATGAATAATTACATAATTTAATTATAAAAATATTTTAATAGTTTCAAAATTATTTATTTATAAAATGAAATTAATTTATAAAAACTTCGTTTTCTATTTTCAATATTTAATTATAAATTTCAAATTTAATAACACAAAATTCTACTAGTTTATACTCTTATGGTTTTTAATTAAATGAGTTACAAAATACCTAAATTAAATTAGGGAAATATAAATAAATTTCCCTAATAAATATTTTAATAATTTTAAAATTATTTAATATTTACAATGAAATTTATTAAAAAAAACTACATGTTCTAGTTGCATTTGCAAGCATCCAGTCAATTACTATTTTTTAATTTTTATTAAGGACATCTCACATGTAACTAGTCGTTGATGGAACGTTAGTTCAAATTTTTGAGGAAGAGAAATTAAGCTGGTCCACCTGATGGTTGGCCAGCCTAATTTTAAGGTTTCCTATTTTCATGATAGGGAGAGACCCTACTGGACATGTTGAATGCCATACAGACATGGTTTTGCAAAACACCAATTACTTACATGAGAAATGGTAAAAATAAATAATAATAGATTTGTTGTGCAAAATTCCTCAAGAATTTGCATTTTCCAAATGATGCTTGGACAACTGGAAATTCCAGGGAGATGTTCTTTGAAAGTAGCAAAATTGAGAATTCTGGGACCCACTTGGCATGTGAATAAAATGCAACTGATTCAACATATGCATCCCATCATGGTGATCACAAGAACCAAAAGCTGGCCAATTAAACCATCAGATGGGCCACTCGGATTTGGATGTTTCTTGAGAGGTGTATGCTATTCTTTATGATTTGGCCCACCTTATGATTGAACCCACCATATTTTTGGATCGCTCTGTAATCTTGGTAGGGCCTGCAATTCTCAATTCTCCACTTTTTAAAGAAAGAAAAAGAACAAGGACACATACATATTCTCCACTTAAAAAGCACCATCTAGGAATTTTGGTTCTTGGAGGAACTATTTGGTAAATCTAAACTTCTAAGGAATTTTGCAGCAGCAACAACGAGCCTAAAACCAGTTCTTTACGTGTGAAAAGGGATAGAAAAATAATAATGAGTTGGAATTTTGGTTCTTGGAGGAACTATTTGGTAAATCTAAACTTCTAAGGAATTTTGCAGCAGCAACAACGAGCCTAAAACCAGTTCTTTACGTGTGAAAAGGGATAGAAAAATAATAGTGAGTACAAATAGAAGATAGTTTTTTTTTAAAATTTTTTAAACATATTCCAACAATGATAGGGCCTAATAGACTGGTGAGCCAGATTAATACAACAGCCTAAAATTTTTTAAACATATTCCAACAATGATAGGGCCTAATAGACTGGTGAGCCAGATTAATACAACAGCCTAGCTTGTGCATTGCAAAGAGATCGTCCTACCATAGTCTGCTGCTTCTAGCTCTATAGTACCATCTAAATTTTTTGAAAAAGAAATACAATATCATGTGAAAGATTTTGAACCCGCAATATATGCTTGGAAAACAGATGCCCCCAGTTGCACATTGTTCACAAAGGATAGTTTTATTTTACCAAAAAAGAAAAAAACGAAGAATATAGATTATTTTTTTTACATGAGCCATTTAGGTGTATCAAACGTACGGGGCTTGTAGCCTACATCACAATTGTCAATAAAATAGAGTCCCTTGTTACACAAATAAGAATGCAAAGAGAAGAGACTGATCAGACCTAATTTCTCTTTAAGGTTCACCTATCCTTTAACTGTTACAATTTTCTTTCCAGAATCATACGATTTCTTCTCTAAAGTTAGGGTTGTTTAGATTGGTGAAGAACTCTAAAAAACCAAGGAAATGAAAATTGGTTTCCACAGATACAACCTTTTCCTTTGTTTGTAAAACAAAACTAGGTGCGGAAATCAATTTCCATTTCCACAGTTTTCCTCAAAAAAGGAGCAAATGAGTAAAAATAAATAAATAAAATAAAAAATAAAACTTATTAGGTCTAGACTTCCACATTTACAAGAGACAATTCTCACTGTTTGACCTTTGACCTTCTAACACTTTCATGGAAATCACGCATGCTAAAACAAACAGGTTATTGTAGTTTCTTTTCCACAGTCTTTTCTTTAAATATGACGTTTGGTTTTCCATATCCACGTTTTGGTTTCTGCAATCCAAATAGGCCCAGTTACAAAACATCATTCAGTGACTTCCAATGGGCAGCATACTAGCATCCAGGTGTTAGATTCATTACCCCATCCACATCACAACATAACAAAAGGTTCCAGATTGTAAGGTTCCTTGTAACCAGTCGGCAATGTGTTCATATAAGCATACACATGTATAAACATAAAGATAAGAGTGAATATTACATGAGAAATAATGTCCAATGTGTCAAATTGGAAATATGCATGCAGTCATGAATGTCCGAGAATAAATGTAGTGGCTTCAAAAACATAATTGCCCCAACCATTTCAACCATCAACCTGCACATGTTCTGAAAGCTCATTATTCGGAACCACCAATCCCCAGTGTGGATGTTGCCATTGCCCAAAAATGCACCCGTAAGACTATCCTGACAGTTCTATTGGTGGCTGTTGTTGCAAATGGTCTCAATTGAAAATCTGCCCCCAGGGTGCAATGCCTGAATCATAATCTCTTAAGGGCACACTCCTAAGGAGACGCTAGAACTAGTGAGAGAAATTCCAAATCAGAGAAACACAGAGTCGTTGTTGAGTTTGATCTCTAGACTCTGCCACCAATATAAAAACTGCGAGTGGTCACCATAAAACAGTGCTCCCACTCTCACAGAAAGGACACCTTTCATCGAAGGGCAACCTTTCACTGAGAGAGACCTAATAGGTAGAAAATAAACCATGTGTAAAACAGTCCAAAATGAACCAGTTAATCAGAAAAAGTTAAAAACGGCAAAAAACAAAATGATTGCAAATTTCTTTTCTTCTTTTTCTTTCTTTCCTTTTTTTAAATTTGTATATAATATGCATCATATATTTTGTATTTTATATTATTCATATTCTTACTCAAGGCAACGGTTCCCAACAAAGGAGACTTGAGAAACGAGAAAGGTTGAGGAGCTATTAATATAGCCTGCACCCTCCTGTCTTCTCAAAAAAGGCAATGTGGGGCTATACCTTATCACAACCAAGCAAAAGATGAAAAACAAAAAGTTGCTTTCTTCAATATGACCTCAGAAAGGGTTTATTTTTCTAAAAGGTGTGTTGTTATAGTGACCACTATCATATAATTTTTTTTTTTATTGTTTGTTTGTTATTATTATATTATTTATTTATTGAAAGGCAATGGTAGTGAATGCATTAACCAAAACAGCCAAGTACAAAATAAAAAAGAAACAAAAATAAGGGTTGAAGAAAAGTCAGCCCTAGGATAGTGGTTCAACCTAAGATGTGTCCGCAAGGATCCACTATTTCATCCATTGTACACCCCTAGCTCCGTTAGGTGTAGTGCAACAAGGACCTAGAACTGCATTGATTAGGAGTGAGTTGGTGCAGGTTGAAGGCTAACAAGATAAGGCCCAAAAGGACATAGGTGGAGGTACTAAAAAATGACGTTTGGCCTATGTGGATACACCCCATAAGTAGCTTTTTCTTTTCTTTTCTTAAAAGCATCAAATAATCTATGTGTTTAACAAAATTTAGTTTGGCAACCACCTTCTTAAAAGTAGCTTATTAGCTTAAACTTGCATATGGGCCATAAGTACAAAAAAATATTTTGTTTCTACTTTTTTACTTTTCTATTCTCTCTCCCTCTCTCGTTCCCATCTCCCCACCCACGTGATGGACGGTCCACATCGAAAGTAGGCTCCACATGATGGGCAATGGACATTAAAGGTGGACCCCACATGATGGACAATTAACATTGATGGTGGGTGGCCCATATGATGGATGATCTACAATAAGGTGGACCCCACATAATGGATGGTCAACACTCAACATCAAAGGTCGGCTTGCAATGATGAATGGCTCACATCTAAGGCAGGCCTCGCAGGAAGACAACCCACTTCAATGGTGGGGGCCCCACATGATGAACAGACATCCAAGTGAGTTCTACATGATGGGTAATGGAAATTAAAGGTAGGCACCACAAGATGGACAATTAACACTAATGATGGGCCTCGCATTATAGATGACCAACATCGAGGTGGGCCCCACATGATAGACGGTCCACATTAAAGGTCGGCCCCCAATGATGAATGGTCCACATCCAAGGTAGGCCCCCAATGATGGACAACACACTTTGAACGAGGGGCACAGACAAAGCACAGTCCACATCAAAGGTGGCCTCCACAGGATGGGCAGTGGACAATGAAGGTGGGCCCCACATGACGGGCAATTAACAATGATGGTGAGCCCCACATGATAAATGACCCATGTTAACGTCCAAAATTGGGTAACAGATGTTGATCAACAATCAACAGTTAGAACTTCGTTGCTCAATGTGGACACAGATGAACGGTGGAGATCATGTGACCCAAGATTACAAAGAGAGAGATCGTGAGGAGGGTGCCGGTCGTGCCAGCGGGGAACCCTCCAATGCTTAAGTCAGTAATAGGGATGATTGAGCGTAAGAGCTTTAGAGAGTATAGTGTAATGTGTGACTGCGTAATTACGTATTTGCATACCTTGGAGAGATGCGGAAGGTCCTTTTATAGGTGACGATCCACAGCTAATGGCGGTGAATCTCCTAGATTCCATCTAGGATACATGTCTATATTAGTTCCCGCCTAGGATACGTTTTCGAATTGGTAGTACGGTCCTTATCATGTCCAGATTCTATGCATCCCAGTCGTAGTTGCTATCTTCGAATGACAATGTGTAACGTGATCAGATTCGAGGACGTCTGGTGCGGTCAACACTCGACATCCTTGGCTGAGTTGCTAGCAGTACAACAGATGTTAATGACTGAGGCTGAGCCCTCGAGCCCTATGTCTGTTGCCTGAGATCGATCCCGAGGGCTCGGGCCCACTTCTGCTATCTGAGAATGAAGCTCAGTTCTCAGGAACTTGTCCGATGTCTGAGGCTGAACCTGAGGCCTCAGACTGTATTCGTGGCTCTGGGCAAGTACAAGGATTCTTTGCCTTAACAAGCTTGGATCCTTCGGTTTCATACATGATGAGTAGGAGGACTTTCCGCCTTGACGAGCTTCGATCCCTTGCTAAAGCGTGTGAGTAGATGACATCAGTGGGCCACATATCGACGGTTGTGCATCTTCCACGTCATGATTAGGGACATGGCCAAATTTACCCATAACAGCTGCCCCCAAGTTCCGTGGTAAGAGAATATGAGCACGAAACTTTGTAGTATGGGCTTGGCTCATCTGATAATAGCTTTCTTGCGCCTGACTCCAAGCATAATGGTCGTAATTTTTGGTACGACGCTCGAAACGTCACCGCAATAAATAGGGATGGAGCGAAATGTTGTAATCATTCCTTTTTGTACGAAAAACTATGGTGCTTTAAATGCAGCGTGCCACCTCATTGGTTGTAACGAACGAGGGAATGCCAAGTGTCGCATTTGTTGGAAGAGAAAAAGAATTGGCGGCATGATTGCTTATAAATGCCCCCCTTCTTCATTTTGGGTATGAAAACCCTAAAACTTTGCGTCTCCATTTCCTTTTCTGGACTTAGAGATTTCCAGCCATCACAGCAAGCTTCTTCCCTAGTACCTTCTTTCCCCTCTTTCCCTTTCCATTATTAGCCAACACTTTGCCAGTTTTTTAGGGTTTTTTCTCTTTTTCTTCTTCTTGTCATGGCTACCCGCTCCAATAACTCCGCATCATAGACGAAGGCCTTGGGGGATCGAACCCCTTATTCATCTTCCTCAAACTGTCCTCAACCTAGAAACCCTGTAGATTCATATTCCGTTGATAATCATCTGTCTACCCTGACCGAATTGGACCCGGAAAGACTCAAGTCCGATTATCACATTCCCGATTATGTAGCAATGCGCCTACCCAAAGAAGGCGAATCCCTAAGCAGGCCACCCTTCGGAGAGGTGGCCATTTACAAATATCTTTTCCCCGTATGCTTTCAGCTTCCCTTGCATCCTTTTGTAAGGGAAGTCTTGATACGGTTCGAGGTTTCCCTTGGGCAGCTCCATATAAACGGTTGAAGAGTGATGCTCGGATTTTATGTCCTCTGGACATAGGCCGACATCGGGGAACTGAGTGCTGAAAGGTTCCTCAGGATGTTACAATTAAAAAAGAACCCCATGTATAATGGGTAGTATTACCTTAGTTAATGGCACAAGAAATTTTTTATCCACGATAATTAGTCTAGTAACAATGTAACGATCCGAGATTTTCGACTCTCGTGTATAACACGACGGCCGAATTCCCAAGTAATTTATGGAATAACTAATTTGTCAAATAATAAAATATAGCATTCAAGCACAATGGCGGAAACAATTATCATCTTATTCTATCAAACTTACTACGTCATCATCAATGTTTAAATAAGGGAACCAACCAATATCTATACTGATTAATTAAAATACAAAACCATGTCTTCTCTTGAAGACTTATTACAATTCCATAAATGTATCAACTACTCAAAAGAAATATTTAATAAATGATAACATCAATTAAGTTTCTCTAACATCGTCATCCGCCATGTGATCGTACGAACCATCGAACTCTTTTCCTTAAAAATCGGGTTCAATACTTGGATCTTCACCTGCATCATCTAAATTGTATTTGGGATAGCGTTAAACGCTATCATAGTGGGGAATATTTCCTCCAAGACAATCAAGAATAATAATTACGGTACAGAGTAAACGCAAGCAGTATATTATCATTGAATCAAATCAAAACAACCAACTAAAAATCTTTGTTAATGCGATGCATGGAATGCATGCTCTGGCTAAGGCACCCTGGCTAGAATCACAATACATGAAGTGGGAGACTCCCTGTTACGACTTCATGCTAGCCACTAGTCACCAGAGGTTCCTGGGATGCACAAGCCCATAGTTTTGCCCGACCACGTGAGAAATGGGACGCTCATAGCCCAAATCTACACGTGACAGTGTACGGGAGAAGTAGGACGCTCTAGCCTATTCCCAATTCCGTACACCCACATGGAGCCAAGTGAATGCATGACTTTAGTTTCACATTTATTTAAGTGTTTTCGCATACAACCGATTTAAATAAAACTCAATGGTCACTATGGGGAGTCGCAAGCAACCCAGCATAGGCCGACAGCACGGGATTAGTGTCCATAGCACCAACCCCGGCTCATGAGAATTTGTATACCATTAGTGTCCACTCATTGTCCCGTTTTATGATTTCATCATGTCCCAAAAAGCCAATGTTGTACATCATGACCAAATTCATTAAAATACTCGTGTAATATAAATGGATCCAATCAAACATCATGTACATGTAATGATCCATTAACAAACAATCACTTCATTCTCTCAATTAAGTCAAGATATATTCTTCCATCATGGACACCTCTCACGGGTTCCATCTCTCTACATCAAATAATTTTACCAACTTAGGGACAAAGAGTATACAATAATGGGATATCCATATAATGATCTTATACACATATATCATATCATAATATGAAAACCAATGTTACTTGTAATACATGGACTAAGAAAATAAGGGCATAGATTTCACAAAGGTATATAACACAAATACACATGCTTCTTAGTCAAAAATCTAAACAATGAATCACATCATTATATAATGATATTCATTACAAATCCTACATTAAACTTCATGTTATATGGATCAGCAATTCAAAACCAAAAAACTTCACATGCCACAAAAGAAACTTATGATAATCATAATATTATTAATGAAAGGCTTGAAGGAAAATCCTCACCTTAGGATGGACTTAGCAGAAGAGGGTTGTAGAAGATCCTAGCCGCTGGAAAAATATGAGAAAGAACTCTCTTCTCTTCTCTCTCTCTCTCTCTCTCTCTCTCTTTCTCTAGGGCATGGAGGCTAGGGTTAGGCGAAGGATTTGGATGTGCGTAGTAGAAATATGGAGAGGGATGTGCACGCGAGGTCTTGTGTAACAACTTCTTGAGGTGGGTTTCTCAAATCTCAATATTCGGATGATCTATGATTAATTCCAATCTATTCATCTTATCAAGCTCGAAGAGTAGAGTCAGAATACGTAAATTTCTTGATGATCCACATTCTAGATTGGCCGATCCTTGAAAATGGCCTAACGGGTGCTAAAATGGGCTAGATCTCAATTAACGGTCTACGCTTGATGATCAGGGCCCAAATTTTGGAAAAATATGTAGTCATGATAGGCATACAATTGTACAAAATTTAGTAGTTGATTGATGATGAGAAATGCCTAGATCTGAAATTTCAATTTTTGGCGGAAAAGGAAGGTGCTGGCTTTGTGGTTCAACGGTGTAGGATTATAGATCGGGGTCCAAACTTTGTGTAAACTCGTAGTCATATGAGTATAATAAGTGGTCCAAATTTGAGAAGCGATTGATGGTGAGAAGTGGGTAAATTGAAAGGTTCAGATTTGAGAAGAGTTGGTAACTCGTTAATTTCTAGAACGTGATAATTTCGCGCGTAAGAAAGATGCTTATCAAGGTGGGTCACTCAAATCACACTATTGGTCCATGATAAAGACGATCCAAGTCATTTATATGAAGAGAAATATTCGACTACGACTAACCATCTACTTTTCTCACTCGATGGACATGAAAATCAAGGGTTAAGGGGCTGATTTGACAATCGGACCACTTCTACTATGATTTAAGCCGACTTTAAACTACACATACCAATTATACATGGGTTTTCGAATTTAGGTACTAAAACGCACTTTCACTAGCAGTCTTTGATATTATGAATTTTTACCGTAGAATTGAACTCAAATTGATTACCGTAAAAGCATTAATAGATTTTTCACGCACTAAAAACTTTAGACTAGAAAGATGTTACAAATACCCTAGTAAAATTCGTTGTAAAAATTTCCCAGGGGATAGTCTAGAGGGTGCCTACAGGGCGATAAGCGTTTACTTGCCATTTACATGCTATTAATTATTTTTTTATTTAATTTTTACTTAAAAGTTTTTAAAAGTTTATTTAGAGCTTTTAGACCCCGCAATGTTTGTTCCTGACCTTCTTACTTACCAAAAAGCGGAGCCCGCGGACCCTTTGCCGACTCCGGCTCCTCCGTGGCCCCGTCCCCAAACATGGGGTGCGGAAGGAGAGTTCAGTCTCAGAAATTTTTGACAAAAACAGTAAAGACTATTGGGCTCTACTTCTTCTGAGCACTACGGCCAAGCACTGACCTCTTTTCTTGTTCTTTGCAGGAGTGTTGGACGGTAAAACGAACCTGAGAGGAGGAATACAAGAGAAGATCGTGAAGGCGTTCGGCGTTCCAAGTACCTGAAGGCTCCCGCAACATAAAAGTCCTCCTTAGCCCTTCTTCTCTTTGGTTCAGAAGCCTTGTGAAAGGTGAGCATCCGTTGCCTTTTCTTTTGGTGTTAAGTTCGGGATTTTTAATGTCTGACATTGATTTTTTTGTGTGTGTGTGTGTGTGTGTGTAGAAATGGCTTCTAGGGAGTTAAGTAGGAAGAGGTCTGGCCTTCTGTCGTCAGTGCTCGGTAGGGCTCATAAAAACTCTAAGGGGGCAGGCCCCTCCTCCTCGTCTAACCGTCCGACCTCATCAAATGTTCCCCCTCCACCACTGCCACCCCTCGTGAGGGCATTAGCCCTTGTGGGGGCTTAGAACATTGCTCCTCAACCCAGGGGGGGCTCAATTTTCGATGACTCCTCCTCGGGAGCCCAGAACTTCTTCCTAAGCCCTTGCATAGGAGGGGGCTCGGGTTTCTTCCGGCAAGAGATGATTCTTGCCCTTATTTTTGTTGGGGCCGGTAACTTTAGGGTCCCAGCTTATCTGGTCCCGATGTGTTGATTCATGTTCGACCACATCGGGAGAGACACTCTTGAGCCGACCCATCAGTTGGCACCTGATAAGACTACGATTTTGAAGGGAGTTCAATGCATTCGGGTATGGTCTTCTCGCAACTAAGCTGAAGCTTCAATTCATGCACTTGTATTTTTCTGATGACTTGGTTTTACTTTAATGTATGCAGGCGCTGGATGCTGTTCTTAAGTCCCAAGTGGACGTTGCTGAGGCCAGGCTTATCATGGCCGAGAAGAATCGCCTCATAGTTGCTGCCAAGGAGGAGACAAAAAGGGTCGAGGCCAGCACCCTAAAAAAAAGATAAGCTGGCTAAAACCCTCGAGGCGCACAACAAGGAACTGGAGCTCGAACCTCGAGACCATGCTAAGAGGGTTCAAGAATTCAATGTTGGACACCAGGCATTGGAGTAGCAGTTCTCTCAACTCCAAGAAGTCAAGAATCAGCTGGAGTCGGAGAAGACCTCGTGTGAGGCTGAAGTTTCTTGGCTTCAAGCCGATCTTAAGAGAGAGAAGGCCGCTTGGGTGCAGGAGAAAGCTGACCTGGAGGGGAGGCTTCAAGGTAAAGGGGCTTGGGCAGTGGAGGCCTCAAGGACTCCGACATCCATGAAGAGGATCGGCTCTTAGTCTACTCTACTACCCGAAGTCGAGCCCTTAAGGTTTTCCAGAGGCTACATCCCGGCCTGGACCTCTCGGGCTTTAATGCGTTGGAGGAAATAATTGTAGCGGAAGAAAGAGTTGATGAGGATGAAGAGATCACGATGGTCACTGAGGCCCCAGATGTTAGGGAGGAGGTTACCACCTAAGCTATGACTCTGGTTGCTAAGCCCTCTACTTCCTTTGCCCCTTCTGCTCCTGCTATTGAGCATTCACCAACCGCTGAAGCCCCTAACGCTCTTATCATTTATTTTTCTTTCTTTCTGTTATTTTGGATGTACCGCCTTCGGGCACTCTTTTGAATTTTAATGGAGATATCTTTACTTTCAATTTGCCTTGCAAAGTTTTTGTGAATGGAATGCTTGATTGACTTTCCTTTTGTTGATTTTCTCAGTTTTTTGGCCCCTTAGGCTTCTAGTACTCCGCCCGCCTAACAGGCAAGAACTAGCAGACTTTGTTACTCTTTAAGTTAGTCATCGGTTGGCTCATTGAGCTTTTTGGTAGTCTGTCTAGGCAAACCTTGCTGATTGTCTAAGTCCTTGAAATTTTAGGCTTGGTCTTTTAGGCTTTACTAACTTACTCATTTAACAGATAAGGATTGACTCATTGAACTTTTGAACATGCTCATTCATTTAGCCGTTCGTTAGTCTGTCTAGGCAGATTGTGCTCAGTCAGAGGGTGCCATAAGTGGCATACCACCTCCCTTTGGGCAAATTGATTTGCCAACTAAGTCTTTCGGAACATTGTCCTTTTTTTTAGGACAAAGTGCTCAGGTGGGGAATGTCTCGCGTTCCTCCCAAGGCCTCGTATCCTTAAGGAATAAGGGCAACTAAGCTTTTATTTCAAGAACAAGGTTTGAACAGAATGGCAGAGATTTTATTTATCCTGAGTTGGCATGAAGTCCCTTATTACATCGTTAGCTGTCTAGCAGCCTGCTTGTCTACTGATAGTCCTTGCGCAGGTTTCTTGCATTCCAAGGACAACAAAAGACCCTTCCTTGCATATTTTCGAGGTAATAGGTCTTTGGTCGGACTATCTTGTGGATCTTATAAGGACCTTCCCAATTTGGTGAGAGGGCTCGGGATGATTCTTCTGAGGACGAGGTTCCCGATTCGAAAGGTTCGGACTTTGACCCTAGAGTTGTAGTGCTAAGCCACCCTCTGTCGATAAGCTGCGAGCCGTAGTTGTGCGTTATCCCTTTGTTCCTCCAGCATGTTAATATGGAACATCATGGATTCCTCGTTCTTATTAGGCTGGAAATGTTCCGTTCGGTATGAGGGCATCTCGATTTGCATAGGAACAACAGCCTCAACACCGAAGGCGAGTGAGAACGGGGTCTCTTGTGGTGGTCCAAGTGGTCATTCTGTACATTTAGAGGACCTCTGGCAAATTCTCTGACCAGGCGCCTCTGCGCTCTTCCAACTTGGTCTTCAGATGATGTTTGATGATTTTGTTCACTGCCTCGACTTGGCCATTGGCTTGAGGATGGTACGGGGCGGTGAACACATTTCTGATTTTAAGACCTTGGCAGAATTCTTTGACCTTCACATTATCGAACCGTTGCCTGTTGTTTGTGACGAATGTGTGCAGGATTCCGTACTGGCAGATGATGGACTTCTAAATAAACCTGGTCATCTGCTGTTCTGTGACGGTATTTGCAGCTTCAGCCTCGAACCACTTTGTGAAATAATCGACAGTCACTATTGCGAACTTTACAGAACCTTTTCCTTTTGGCAAGGGGCTGATGATTTTTACCCCCCATTGGGCAAAGGGCCAAGGGCCTGACATGGGTGTGATCTGCTCGGGAGCTTGTTGTAGGATTTCAACGAAATGCTGGCACTTGTCGCATTTATCTAAAAACTATATTGCGTCTGCCTTCAACGTAGGCCAGTAGTAACCTTGCCTAACTGCTTTATGGGCCATGGGTCGGCCTCCTATATGATTTCCGCACACACCTTCATAAATCTCTCTGAGGACGTAGTCGGCCTCATCTGGGCGGAGACACCTCAGATGCAGCATGGAGTAATCTCGCTTGAATAGGACCCCTTCCTTCAAGACATACCTTAGCGCATTGTACTTTAGCTTTTGGGCCAATTTCTTATTATTAAGAAACTGACCCGTTTGGAGATACTGGATGATTGGGTCGATTCAGCATGGGGCCAGATCCACCGGAAGCATTTTCGTTGACTTGCTCTGAGAGATGCTGGGCTCAGCCAGGAACTCGATAGGAATGGTCCGTACGAGGTCATTGTCAAACGTTGAGCCCAACCTAGCCAGAGAATCAGCCAGCCTGTTTTGTTCTCTGGGGACTTAAATGAGCTCAAATTTTGTAAAATCCTTTAGTAAGTCGAGCAATCTGGCTCTGTAGGCGGCCATCTTCTAACCTCTAGCTTCAAACTCATCCGCAACTTCATTCACTGCGAGCTATGAATCGTTGTGTATCTTTAGATTGCAGACTCCCATCGTCTTGGCTAATCGGAGGCCGGCCAAGAGAGCCTCATATTCTGCTTCGTTGTGGGATGCTGCGAACTCGAAATAGAGTGCATATTCAAACTTTGAATCTTCGAGGGCAATCAGGATCAACCTTGCCCCACTCCTCTGAGAACTGAAAGAGTCATCGACGTAAAACGTTTATGGCGGTTCCTTAAAGGAGGAGGGCTTTTCCAGTTGTACAGTAGCCAGAGAGGAAAATTCTGTGATGAAATCTGTCGCGGCCTGTCCTTTTATTGTCGTACGAGGATAGAACTTGATGTTGTGCTCACTCAATTTAATGGTCCATTTGGCCAATCTTCAAACTTCTGCAGGACTTGCTTTGAAGGTTGGTTCATGAGAACCACAATCATGTGTGCCTGAAAATATAGCCAAAGTTTTCTGGCCGAGACCACCAAGGCTAGTGGTAGCTTCTCTATCTTTGGATACCGCGTTTCAGCGTCGACCATGGCTCTGCTAATGTAGTAGATTGGTCTTTGGGCACCCTTGTCTTCTCATATTAGTGCAGAACTGATGGTTGTAAGAGACACGGCCAGGTACAATATAAGTTCCTCATCAGGAATGGGCTTGGAGAGCATTGACAAGGCTCCCATGTATTCTTTGAGACGAAGGAAGGCTTGCTTACATTCTTCTGTCCAATCTGCTATCTTCTGGGTCCCTTTCAAGAGTTTGAAAAATGACAGGCATCTGTTTGATGCCTTGGAGATGAATCTATTGAGGGAGGCTACCCGCTTGCTAACCGTTGTACCTCCTTCGTGGTTCTGGGAGAGCTCATCTCGAGGAGAGCTCAGATTTTTTCTAGATTGGCCTCTATACCTCACTGCCCGACCGTAAAGCCGAGAAACTTGCCTGAGGCCATGTCATACTCACACTTCGTTGGGTTCAACTTCATCTTGTGACAGCGCAAGATCTGAAACATTTATCGAAGATCTAATAGGTGATCTTTAGCTCGGATGCTCTTGACGAGCATGTCATCAACATAAACTTCCATTGTTTTGCCAATTTGGTCGGTGAACATCTTGTTGACAAGGCGCCGGTAATAGTGCCAGCATTCCTAAGGCCAAACGGCATGACCTTGTAACAGTAGAGTTCTCGGTCGGTGATGAATGACGTCTTTTCTTTGTCTAGTGGGTGCATGGAGATCTTATTGTAGCCGGAATAGGCATCCATGAAACTGAGCAATGCATATCTAGTTGTGGCATCAGCAAGCTGATCGATCCTCGACGTAGGGAAACTATCCTTTGGGCACGCCTTGTTGAGATCCGTGTAGTTGATGCACATTCGCCACTTGTCGGCTTTTTTTACAAGCACAACGTTAGTCACCCACTCTGGGTAGTCAGCTTCTTCAACAAAATGGGCTTGAAGGAGCTTGTCGACCTCATCTTTTATAGCTTCCTGTCTTTCTTGGTTGAACGATTGTCGTTTTTGCTGCACGGGTTTGCAATTGGGGTCCACCTTCAGACAGTGGACGGCAACACTTGGGTCGATGCCGGGCATGTCCTCGTGGGACCGGGTGAAAATGTCCTGGTGCTCGGCAAGGAACTCAACGAATTCGATTTGTACGGCAGGGTCAAGGGCAGAACCTATCCGTACAGTCTTCGTCGGGTCTTTAGCAAAAATTCGGACAGGGAGTAAGTCCTTGGTCGGGGTCCCTCTTTGGATATTGTCCCAGGGAGGAGGTCGCCTCGGACTCCGACTCTTGATGAGCAGTCATCAATGCCATGATGGGGGCATCTTGCTTGCCTTTATCTTCTCGCAGCACCAGTGATGAGGACACAAGACCATTTCAAGTGTACCAACAAAGAAAGCGCCAACCACAAGTACCATCCTTGTGGATAGGCGACTATTGAGGAGCTGAAGACCCTTCACATGTGATAAGACACATAGAAGACCCCATCCAGGGAGGACATGTGTGAAGGAAGAAGGGAGAAACAAGACTGAAGAGCTGAAGACTTCGGGCGCCGATCGGGCGCCCGACCACTGTCTTCGGGCGCCCGACCATTACCTTCGGGCGCCCGAGTTTGGCCTTTCGAGCGCCCGAAACTCTCTGGACGTTTTTGGACGTCTTCGGGCGCCTGATCGGGCGCCCGACCGAGCGCCCGAACTTTCCCGCACTTACGTTATTTTGCGCGTTTTGCTTAGTTTTAGGGGTAGTTTAGTACTTTTATGTCTTTATTTGGTTATTTAAGAGGACTAAAGCCCCAAACACGAATTTAACTTGGATTATTGATTAATGAAAAGCCTCTTGAAGCTTTTTTCTTCCTCTCTCTCTCTCTCATGGTGATGTTTCTTCCTTTTCCCTGATCCTCTTTTCTTCTAATTGCTTCTTATGCCCCTCTAACCTTCTTCCTGGTAAACCTATCTTTACTAATCTATTTGTTTCGATTCCTACAATCTCCAAATTCTGATTTTGATCCTAGAACCCTAATTTTCAGAATTTCAAATCCCTAATCCAAAATCTCCTGATTTTCTGGATTAGAGATTCCTTTTGATTGATTGGGTTATGGCCATGCAAGATCGGGAGGTTCCATCCCTTGCCGGGTCCAACCATAGTGATAATTGAATCCCATACTTAATGGTTGTGATGAATGGCCCACTTCATTGCATGCTTCCTTGTGACTTTCTTAGTTCATGATGTTTACTGCTAGATTTTATTATTATTATTGTCTTTTATTTCTGCTGGATTACATGAATTATTAAGCATGCATCATAATTAGGGCATCCTGCATCAACCAGGTAGTAGCACATAAGAGAATTAGACTTATTTCCTCTAACCACTCTGACCCTGGTTGGAGTGGGGAACTTGACGCAGAGATAGTATGGTGATAGGGTGGCTTTAAGCTTGGTCATAGATGGGCGCTCGAGGATCGCATTGTATGTTGATTTGCGGTCCACCACCAGAAAATTGATCATTAGATTGATTTTATTCTGGGCCTCACTAAAGATAATTGGGAGGTCAACGCTTCCCTCCAAGACGACAACTTCTCCATCGAATCCAACGAATGGGGTCTTAACTGGCTTGAGTAGACTTCTTGATACGTTCATGCTATTGTAGGCAGCAGTATACAGGATGTCTGCTGAGCTTCCAGTGTCCAGCATTATCCAGTGAGTTTTGTAATTCGATACCCTCAGTGTTACCATGATGGCATCATCGTGGGGGAAGTGATTCGAATCCTCCTCGGAGAAAGTGATGACCTGGTGCTCTAATCTAGGCTGATTACTAGGCCTCTCCGCCGAGAAGATGGACTGGGACTTAGACTGAGCCTTCCTCACATGAGCCTTTCTGGCGTTTTGAGAGTCCCCACCTTCGATTGGCTTGCTGAAGATGGTTTTGATCTCGCCCGCGGGCTCAGAATCTTCCTGTGTTTGGTGGTCTTGCCGTTGAGGCGATCGGTTCCGCTGTGGCCGGTCTTGCCGATGAGGGGATCTTTCATGTCTTCTGGGGAGCGGTCTTGCGGCTCCATGTAGTCGCGGAGATGGCCTTGCTTAATGAGAGTCTCGATCTCATCCTTGAGGGCAACGCAATTCTCTGTGTCGTGGCCGTGGTCTTGATGGAACCGACAGTATTTTCGCTTGTCCCTCTTCTTGGGATCGGTTCTCATCTTGGGCGGCCACTTGGTGTACGTCTGCTCCTTGATGTGCATGAAGATTTTTTCATGAGTGGCGTGAAAGGGGGTGTAGTCTGAATATCGGCCCTTGGGGGGGCTCTTCTTTGAGGATCGGTCTTGCTAATCCTCATTTTTCTTCTTTATGTCTGAGGACAAGGACTCCTCAGACTTCTTTTTGTCGCCAGATCCGATCTTGGCCTCACACCTAGCCCTCGCGACTTCTTAAGTGTTGATGTACTTTTAAGCCTTGGTCTGGAGCTCTGCCATAGTTCTCGGAGTAGACTTGTTGAGGAAAAAACAAAACTCCTTATTCCTAACCCCGTTGAGAAGCGAGGCCAGCCCTATATCCTCCGTGTAGCCTTCAGTCTGCACAGATTCAAACATGAATTTGATATATATTCCTTCAGGGATTCGTTCGGTTTCTACTTGATTGTAGCTAGGTGGGCCACTCGCTTCTTCAACTTCTTACTCCTCATAAATTGTGACAAAAATAGCGTGCACAATTGGGAGAAAGAACTAATCGAACGAGGTTTGAGAATGCCCAGCACATGATTTCGAGGCTCTTTCCCTCACGCTCAATGAGAGACCTAAAGGTCTCAATGTGCTCCATGGGGTCTCCCGACCCGGTGTAAGTAGTCATGACGGACATGCTGAACTTCTTTGATTGCGGTGCCTCCATGATCTCCATGGTTAATAGTGGCTTCGTCTGTGCCACCATTGCCTGCATTGCCGCAGGCGGGTTAGAGCAATATTGTTGCTCCATATTCGCGAACTTGTCTTCAGCTTGAGGCCTTTTTCACATGCTAATGTGTGATTAGCACTGTAAACTTCAACGACCTCGTCCTGGTGCTGATGTCTAGCATCAACCGTGTGGCATAAATCTTATGTGGGAAGATTACTTCCTCCTTGCTGAATGGGGGCTTGGACAGGTGGTGGAGCCCAACTTGCAACCGGTATGTGTGCCGCTGGATGATTCTAGTCCCTGCTGCTCGCGAGGTTGAGGGGAATGAACGGAACGCAGTGGTGCATTAGGTTGCGGAGGAGCTGCAAGGGAAAGAAACTGCTCCAATCGTCTCGCCATCTGGGCGAATTGAGTTATCTCAGTCCGTATTGCCAGCACATTAACTTCAAGGATGTCGAGTCTGGCAATCTCATTGGCCGGAACCGGAGGTTGCGGCAATGATGGCTGCGATGATGGCTGTGGCAAAGATGGTGGAGGAACTTGCTCCCCTTGGGTGGGAGAACGTGCTCAGATCCGAGGACGTCTGATGCTATCAGCACTCGGCATCCTTGGCTGAGTTGCTAGCAGTACAACAAATGTTAATGACTAAGGCTGATCTCCCATGCTCAGCCCTATGTCTATCTGAGACTGAAGCCAAGTTCTCAGGAACTTGTCCGATGTCTGAGGCCGAGCCTAAGGCCTCAAACTATATTCGTGGCTCTGGGTGAGTATAATGATTCTTTGCCTTAATAAGCTTGGATCCTTCGGTTTCATACATGATGAGTAGGAAGACTTTCCCCCTTGACAAGCTTTGATCCCTTGCTGACGCGTGTGAGGAGCTGACATCAGTGGGTCACATATCAATGGTTGTGCATCTTCCATGTCATGATCAGGGACACGACCGAATTTACTCATAATTACCAACATTTTTTTTTTTTGAAAGGCGACGAAATGTAATTAAAAGGAGAAAATAAACAAAAGGCAAAGCAGCACAAAGAGCAACAAAGTGAGACCTCGAGTCGACGACTCCGCTAAACCCCAAAAAATTCCAAATTACACCCCTTGAGCTTAGGAGCCACAACAGCCCACTGATCAATCAGTAATAGCCTGATTTTCTGGGAGACAACGGCAACAACTTTGCTGGAATTGTTGAAGCACCTATTATTTCTTTCTTCCCAAACAGCCCACCAACGCCAAGAGTGATAATCTCCACAGATCAATTTTCCGACGGTTGAACCTAACTCCATGCCAGGCTAAAACACATCGATCCACCAAGACAAGAAGGCTCCAATTAATTTGAAACCAACTAAAGATGTCGCCCCAAATCGCTCTTCACCAGGAGCAATGCAAAAAAGGATGATCGATTGTTTTCTTCATTTTGCATACAAAGGGAATAAACATGACCCACATTAAGGTGGGCCCCACATAATGAATGGTCCACATCAAAGCTTGCCCCTAATAATGAATGGTCCAAATCTAAGGTTGGCCCCACATGAAAAATGTCCAACTTTGAAGGTACACCCCTCATGATGGACGATCCAAATCCAATGTCCAGCATGATGGACAACCCACATCCAAGGTGGACCCCACATGATGGATAGCTCACATCGAAGGTTTGCCCCACATGGTGGATGGTTGAGGTGGATATTAAAGGTGGACCCACATGAGTAAGTAAAAATTGGAAGAGATTTTAATGGACGATATTTGAAGGAAAAAAATGTAAGAGAAGTGAAAGATGAGAATGAGAGATTAATGGAAGAGATTGAAAAATTACTTATGTGATGTTGGAAGCCAAACATAATTTTCTACTTTTTGGCTGAAAAGTATGTTATTTACAAAACATACTTACTGTTGAAGAAGTAGAAACCAAGATAAGCTACTTGAGGCATAAGTAGTTTAAGAAAAACGACTTACAATCCAAACAAGTCATTGATGACCTATGGTGTATAATCAACATAATAATACTTTCCACTTTGGGAAAAATCCCAATTTTAAGTAAATTCGGAAACATGATTAATTAATATAACATGGGGCATTTACAATTCCTACAATTTCCAAAATTGGAAACTTTCTCCTCGCCTTGCTTGATAAAGAAAGAGTGAGGAAGAAGCAATTCCAAATTAGGAAATAAAGTGACATGGAAAGAAAGAAAGTGAGAGGCCATAGCTATACAAACATACAATCGCAAACAACCCAAATCTAATGAAGTACATGGCCATCCATGCTAATTTAAGCCATCAAAAGATGCAAGATACATACATTGGGATCTAAAAGAAAAAGGAAAATTACATCATGATCTCAACAAGGAACACGGATCATACAATTAGTTCTTACATCCATCAATTACATGAAATCATTTAAAAAAAAAATTAAACCATCACCATCCAAAAATCCAACCCATGAAAACAAAAATTACTCACTCATCCATATCAGACAGAAAGAAAAGAAAAAAAAAAAAAAGGCCCACCTTGTACATAAATTACTCACTGATTCAATTATGTAGAATTTCAGAAAGATAACAGAAGCTTAAACTTTTCAAAAACTCTGAATTTAATCAATTAATGAATCCCCATCTAAATGAAATCAAATCCAAAACCAACAAAAAAACTATGTCTAAAGTTACAGATAATCGATGCCTTGAAAACGATATTGTCAACCGATGTTGAACCTCCAATTAGGAAGTCTACCCTAGATTTATATAGATGAGAATTGAAAAAAAAAAAAAAAACTCCCACAAATCCCTATAATAGGGCAAGCAGCATTTGATGATGTGAGCCGTCCACTAGGTGGACCCCACACGTGTGAACATGTGGATAGAAGGATGAGTCAGGAGGTGATACTCTCTCTCTAAGTGGTGATGCCCAAGGGGTGGGGACAGGCTCTTTCCACTCCCTGGGTTTTAAGGAAAGACATCAATTATGGTGCTCTATCACCCTATAAACTTTAGTATACCTTACTATGCCTAAAGTTTGCAATCCTACCTATCTATGTAGCCAAATAAACCAAATCCTCCACTCACATGAGCACCATCCCTAGCCAAATATCTCATGTAGGCCCTAGTGATGGATCAACAAACATTAATCATTGGATGTCCATCAAGAGTGATTTAAAATAAATTAACTAACCATTAAAACTAACATTCAATAGTTGAAGATGCGATGACTAGTTGAAAAAAACTTTTGATGGAGGGTCCAAACCGTAAGATCTATCAATAAACATGTCCTGAGCAAACAAGTTGATCCCTTGTTGAATCATGTGAGCCTCACCTAGATCCTGATATGTGCACCTAGCTTCATGTACATGTCGACCACCAATATAACCTCGTAAAGTGAGCCAAGGCATATCACACCAAGACCTTGAACTCCTCTAATAGTCCTCAAGTACAAGGATTAGGCTAAACTAGTACATAAAAAAGTCAATCTAGTTCAAGCATGATGGGTCTACACATCTAGAGACTTGAAGTGATCCACTTATGCAAACATCCAACCTGGTCTAATAAAAGAGCGCATGTCCATGAATGCTCACACACCCATGTGGAGTCAAGGCACCAACTCGTCATTGAGCCCAATGGTGGAGAATCTCCATCCTAACTCATTATATGTCTCCTAACACAAGATGACCACAAAAAGAATAACCACAGGTTTGTCCTACAACTTGTTTGGCAATCGCGGTAATGAAACAAGGAACTAAGATCCATGGCCAACAACTCTCCCTTGACCTGTGGCCGTTGCAACCAATCTCAAGTTTTCGAGGAGAACTAGAGGAATCTCTCTTTAACCCATATAGATCACACTTATTAAAGTTTCACACACATTAATTAGGGTTGTCAATGGGTCAGGCCTAGGGTTGGTCTCAGCCCAGATTTTGAACTATATCGGGTGGGGCCTATTCAAAATTTTAATTTTGTAGGCTTGAGCCCGGCCCATTGACACCCCTAACATTAATGAGGCAAATGAAGGAGTTACACTCTAATGAAACATGGTCCAAAACATCAGCATTGTTTTTTCAGGGCACAACACTAACATAAACATCTTAGTTGCCGCATTATCTTTTCTTTGGAAAATATTGTACAACATTGGGTAATCATGTTGAAGTGATGATTCACAAATCCATACATCTTCCTAAAATCTGACTTAGATGCCATTTCCACATAGGATATATGATGAGGACACAAGACCCTTCCAAGTTTATCAATGAAGAAAGCGCACACCACAAGCATCTTCCTTGTGACTTGGCGGCCATTAAAGGAGCATTGAAGACCTTACACATGTGGCTTGGGGATATTTAAGAAGGCCCCACCATGGGGAGACATGTGTAAGAGGAACAAGAAAGACAGAAATTCCCGACGGCTTTCCTGACACTTCTGGGCTGTCGGCAGGAAAAACAGGAATTCCAGATTCCCGATAGTTTTCTCGACGTTTCTGGGCCGTCAGCAATCCCAACGGTTCTAAACCGTCGAGCGCCCGAAATTCGTCTATTTTCACCTTTAACTTGCTGGACATTTTTTGTCTTCGTCGAGCGTCTGACCAAGTGTCACCAGGCGCCCAGGCCATCGGCAATCCCAACAGTTTTGGACCGTCGGGCGCCCGACCACCGTTCGAACTGTTTTTTTGGGACTTGTTTTTTACTTAATTTTTAGGGGTATTTTGGTACTTTTATGTTTTCTTATTGCTTATTTAAGTGGGCTAAGCCCTAAAAACGAGATTAGTTGATTATTATTGAATGAAAGCCTCTTTGGTTGCCTCCCTCCTCTCTCTCTCTCATGAAACTTCATCTTCTTCTCCAATCTTTTTCTTCTATTTTCTTCTTGTGCCCCTCCAATATTCCTCTAAATTAAGATCTTCTTACTTCTCTCTCTCTATCTACATTATCCCCAATCCTTGAAATCCTAAATTTGATAATCGAATCAAAATCCCAAATTCTCAAGTTTTCAAATACCTAATCCGAGAAACTCTTTGATTCCTCAGACTAGCGATCCCCTTTGATCAATTGGGTTATGACTATGCAAGATTGGGAGGTTTTATCCCTCGCCGAATCCAACTATAGCAATAATTGAATTTCATACTTCGTGGTTATGATGAATGGTCCGCTCCATTGCATGTCTCTTTATGATCTTCTTAAGTTATGATGATTATCTCTGAATTTTAAATTATTATTGCCTTTTATTTTCCGCTGATTTAATTGTGTTCATGAGCATGCATCATAATTAGGGCATCCTACATCAACATACCTTCCACAAACTCTTCTTTTACATGCGTAACCGCCTTCTAGGTGCCTGAGGCTCTATACAAAGAGGAAGGAGGGGTGCCCCATTTGTCCGGTGTCATCCCATATTTAGATGAAATGATTCACAAGTGGTCATTTTCGGTATTGAATCTCCATAACCACTTACCCGGAATTGCCCGATTCATTATGGCGAGTTCTTTTATGCCCATCTCTTTGTGGTTTGGAAGTTTTCTCCCTTCCAACCAAATGAAACTTCTTTCTGTAATGTGGAGATCCCCTACAAACTTAAAATACACACCACTCGTTAACACAAAGCTGGTAAAATCTAAGTTATCCTGTTGATGAGCATGCACAGATAAAAATTCCATAAATACTCCTAAACTATGTTGGAAATCCTTTCTAATGCCCTATTAAATCTCAAAGTTTAGGAATCTCCTAGAACTAATTGTTGGCGAAATTGTCCATTTGCTACTCACATCATATATGGTAGAGATACTCCAAGAGCTAGTAAAATTGGTAGTTGAAAATTAAAATAGAGAAATGATCCACATCCAACTCCTCTGGTTTGACTTTGTTAGGATTGGTCGGGTCCATCTAGATGTAATGCCAAATGATGTTTCGTTTCATTAGCGGACCATCAAAAGTGGAAGCAGGAAACCCTGCTATTTGGGTGTCTTCGTTGCACGCTACTGCTTGTCCGCCATCTCCACAGAGCACAAGATTTGAATGATGCTAAAAGTTAAACTGCGAGATCCTTCGAACTAGGTGCCGGTCCCTCTTCTAATTGCGCTTCAGCTTGCTCTCGCTCCCACTTCTGAACTAATTTATACATGTTTACACTTTGAAACAGACAGCTTCCCCAATTCCAGACCTGAAGCCATGGCCACTTCACTTCATGCTTCATACAACTCTAGCTAAAACATAATGCTATTTTGGCCTGATACACCATCCATTTTCCAACGAATGCCATAACATTGAAATGATGCGTACAATTGTAAAGTCTTTGAGACATGATCTATACATGTGGGACCCACAATTTGGAAGGAAGTAATCTGCTAGCATTATGCCACTTGATAGAGGCTACTATGCCCATGTGTAAGCATGCATTTGAACATGCATCCTGTATGTAATGTATGGGTTAGCTATGCATACCAACCTGCAGAGATTTGGAGAAGAAACTATTGACTGTAGCAAGCAACTTATTTTGCAAAACAAATGCTAGTTGATGTGTTGTTACTAGTCATTAATCATTGATGAATTCTAACATTAAAAATCTAAAAATTACAACGAATACAAAAGGACACCAACCTGATCTGATGTTTGTCGTCTTCCTTTCCACAAAAACCTGCATGAGGAAAGTTAAAGATTATCCGGTCGAATTTCCACATCTTTAAATCTGTATGAAGTTCCATCTTTGTTGCATCAACTCCATGTAAAATTGTTGCTCCCATCTTCTCTAAATACTCCAAATTTGATTTTCCTTTTTCGTATTTTTTAATAACATCATCTGATTGAGAAAACCACCAAAAAATTTTCAATTAAACAGAGGAAGATTGTGTATGAAGGAACACCCAGTATTCCTTAAATGCATCCAAAAACCATCCAGTACTCTAGCAGGCATGGCATATGTTTACATTAATCCAGACTATCCAAATGACAGGCCTGTTTTGTATGGAGTATTGCCCCAAATTTACACTAATTGAATGATCCTATTATCTGATCAATGGCAATCAAATGGACATTTGTGATTTCAGTGCCACACCCTCCAATGGGACAAAAAAATTGGACAGTAAGGACTGAACAAGAAGTATATATGAGATAATTATGATCCACCATACTAAAGAAAAACTAGAAACAAGTGAGAAACACTGATGTAGGCCCACAGCCCACCACAGGGCCCATACGTGTTGATTTTAGGCTATTTGTTACAAGATTTGGGAGACCCCAGCCTCACCTAGGACGGTGCGGCCCTTACCGTGGGGCCCACCTTGATGTATTTATTATGTATCCACGCCGTCCATACGTTTTTCCATATCATTTTAGGGAACTATCCAAAAAATGAACCAGATCCAATTATCAGGTGGACCATAACTTAAGAAACAGTGTTGATTGACCACTAATGGGCCATAAAAGTTTTGGATCAATCTGATATTTGTTTTTTTTCCCTTCATCCAGGCTTATGTGACCTTATCAATGGATTGGATGGTAAATAAACACTACAGAAACATTAAGGGTGCTCCCTAAGAAGTTTTTAATGGTAGGACGGTCAATCACTATGGTCCGCTTGATAATTGGATACACTTCGTTTTTTGGATAATACCCTAAAATGATCTGGAAAAACATATGGACGGTGTGGATACATAATACATATATCAATGTGGGCCCCACGGTAAGGGCCGCACGCTCTCAAGATTTGGGGCCTACATGTCAGAAATCACATTTATTATTTCTTGAAGATAGGGGGCTCTTGTGAAAGAAATGATTGAAAATTTTAGAGGTATTTAGTAGATTTGTTTTTGTTATTTTAGACTAAATCTTTATGGTATGGGATTTTTTTTATCTTAAATAAATTATTGACTGATTTGAAATCAATCTAATAGTTTGGGGACTTTCATTAAAGATTCAGAGGAATTGTCTTCCATGGTTACCAGCAGGAGATTGAGAATTTCAACGATAACCACAAAGAGTTTCTTTTCTCTCCACCAAGACCATGATGCCTAGTTATAAAATTAGGATGAAATAAAATAAGTAAATGTATATACAAATATTGAAAGAAAATTCAAGCCTCAAAGAAATTCTTTTTCAAATCAATGAAATCATTTTAAAACAGACATTACCAAGAATGAAAGAGTGAGAGTGTGTGTACTAGAATCCAGCAATTTTTATATGTTTTGGATTATTGAGTCATTGTGGCTTTTGGTCCACGGTCCATTGATGAAGCCTAATGTTGAATGAGCGGTTCAGATCATTGCCAGACAATGATCACCATTTAAAAACCCAATCAGGTATACAGAATCACTAAAATCCGGTGAGTGATTTTTGTGGGAGATTTTTACATGGTTAGTTTTGTTGGGTAATCTTGATTTCTAGTCCATGGTCCACTTATGGCAGCTTATGATGAATAAACGGTTCAGATCATCATCGGACAATCCTATCAATTTACAATAGGGGTGAAAAAATCACTAAACCCCATTGGTTTTTCCCATGGATAGGAATTAGGATTGTTGGGTTATTGTGACTTTTAGTATATGGCCCATACATGGAGCCTAAATGATGAATGAACAGTTCAGATATATATATATATATATATAAAATCATTAAAGCCCAGTGGTTTTTCAAATGGATAGGAATTAGGATTGTTGGGTCATTTTGATTTTTGGTCCATGACCCATACATGGAGCCCATATGATGAATGAACGGTTCAGATAATCATACATACGCATGGTGTAGTGAAATGCAAAAACAAAGAGAGAACAAAAATGAAAGAAGGATACCATATTGGTCAAGAGAAGTGGCGAGAATTTTGGAGGCAGATTGAAAGGAATTTGCAAGAGAGAGAGAGAAAGAGAAGTCTCCTTCTCCAACTAGAAGAATCTCATGGGATGAGGAATAGTATTTCAACCATCTTTCAGACTCTTCTTCTTCTCTTTCTTGTTTCTCCATCAGATTCTTCTTGTTCTTGCTCTGTCTTCTTGCTTCTTTTTTTTTTTCTCTCTCATATCAAGAAACGAAATGGAAGTTGGAAAGAAATGCTCTCTCACGTACGGTTTTTCTTCTCTCGTAAGTTTTCTAGGAACGTAGAGAGAGAGAGAGGCGTGCTTTTGTTCCTTTGAATAAAAGCCCTGGTTTTGCACCAAATAACGAACTTGCCCCATGTGGACCGTTCCCGAGATGACGCGAGTCCCTTCCTCGAACCCATTGCCATGTGGGAGCCAGTGTGATATCCGTCGGATCGGTTACCCATCTTCACAGGGGGCGACCGTGACATCCATTCCTCACTTCCGTTTCGCTAATTCAAGTGGGCCACACCACAAGAAACAAGAAACCCGGTGACGGAAACTCCCATCCGGGATCAACAATGTGGGTGGGACCCTGACCGTAGGGCCCACCTCAATGTAAACATTGCATGTCCATGCCGTCCATTTGTTTTTCCAGCTTATTGTAAGGTATGATCCAAAAAATGATGCAGATAAAAATTTCAGGTGGACCACACCACTGGAAACAGTGATGACTGTGTGGTCCACCTGAAATTTGTATCTGCCTCATTTTCGGGTCATATCCTAAAATAGGCTGGCAAAACAGATGGACAGCATGGATATGTTATTCATACATCAAGGTGGACCCTACGCTCAGGATCCCACAGACATCACTGGTTCGTGGTGTCGGCCAAGTCTCGCTCCCTGAGATGTTCGTTCATCAAGATGGCCCCACTGCAGTTCATTGTTTGACATCCACTCCGTCCGATCAGTTGAGCTACCTGCTTTTCACCGTGTGTACGTAAATCCAAGACTTAAGTGGGCCACACCATCGAAACTATGAATCACAACTAAAAAAAGAAAAAAAAAAAAAAAAAAAAAAAAACGTCTAAATTCACAGAGTGGCAAGCCCAGTTTTGGATGTTCGACCTCACCTAATGACCTGATTTGGATGGAATATAACATAGTAGACCTCAAGAAGTGGCCCACCTACCTTTTGAGTTAAGCAGACTTTTGGGATGAACCATTACGGGTCCCTTGGACTAGGGCTTTCAACGGGCCGGGCCTGGGGTAAGCCTCGCTCGGATTTTGAACTGTTTTGGGCCAGGCGATGATCATTGACACCCTTGGCCTGGAACAAACTCAAGCAGGTTTGACTGGCCTTTATAAGAATCTTGATTTATAAACAGGCTTGAATTTTAGACTTGGGTAGAAAGGTCAGCGCGGCCCACTCACCATCACCAGAGTGGAGTAGGCCAGGTCAAGGTACCACTGAGTTCTATTAAGCTGTGCCGGTAGGATCAGGACCACACCACAGAAAACAGTGGTGTTTGACAACTAAAAACCTCCTTCCAGCTATATTAAAGTTTTGGACCTGCACTAGCTCAGCTGGAAGACGCCTTGCCCTTTCAACAACAGGCCGCAGTTGACAGTGTGGGTGCATTCGATTGCTAAGGAGTCACACTAACCCATTGGTGGGCAGCTGACAGTGTGGGTGCGTTGCATGACTAACAAAAAAAAACTCAAAACAAAGAGAGTTGATATTCCAGTTTTCCTTTATCCAGCATCAGCATGTGTAACCTTCTCAACATGTTGGATGGCAAATAATCAATCCGATGAGTTGGCCTGTGAAGTTTCTAACTTAATCATCAATGTTTCGTGTCTTGCTGTACACCTGAGATTTGAATATGATCTCAGGCCCTTAAAATGAGCTGGCAAACCGGATGGATGGCGTGGATGTACAACATAATAAGGATGGCACGGTCACGGCCTGACCAATTAGACACGGATTGGTACAACCCCACCAGGACCTAAGCCAGAGAAGGACGGTTCTCTCAGGAGCTCCGTGGGGCAATTTTATCTACTCAATTCATCCATTTTTTATATATTACTTTAGGGCATGAACCCAAAAAGAGGCAGATATAATGCTCAACTGGACCACACTACGGGAAGTAGTGAGGATTAAAGGCCTACTGCCAAAACTTCTTGGGGGCACACAAGGTTTGGATCAAGCTAATATTTATGTTTTCGCTTAATCCACGTCTATGTGAACTTATGAAATGGTTAGATGTCAAATAAAAATCTGGTGATCGATTTTTCAACAGTAAGAGTTTAATCCTCACTACTTCCGGTGGTCTGCTTAGAGGCTTAGATCTGCCTCTTTTATGGGATCATACCTTAAATGATCTGTAAAGATAGATCGACTAAATGGATAAAACACATAAATCACGGTGGCCCCACAGAGGCCCCACAGGACCGTCCATCTCTAGCTACGGCGGTGGGGTAGTACCCAATCCGCGTCCTGACCGATTCCGCTCCCCTCGACCCATGGGTATTTTTACCTTGGGAAATAACAGGGAAAGGTGGAAGTATGCATCCATTCCGGAGAGAGTGGACGGACGTTGGAATGTCCCATTTAATGCAAGTAATTAACGCGGGTGACATGGCGGGAAGGGATTGCGTCCGACCACTGGTCGGACCTTTAAGCGTCCGACCAGATCAGTGTGGGGGCCCACCCTGATGTATCCGTTTATCCATGCCGTTCATTCCTTTTACAATATAATTCTAGAATATTGGCCACAATAGAGGCATATCCAACGTTCAAGTGGGCCATAGCGCACTAATGTAGTGATGACATTACCAGGTTCTGCTCGCTATTTGGTGTGGCAAACTTGAACGTTGGATATTCCTCGTTTTCAGAATTATCCCTTAAAATGAACTTAAAAAATGAATGGACAGTGTTGATAAACGGATACATTAGGGTGGGCCCCCACACTGATCTGGTCGGACACTTAAAGGTCTGACCCAATCCGACATGGCGCATGCTTATACATCCTGCGCCGCACACGATGCGCAGTCCCAGTCCCGATGGGAGACGCAGTTTGCCTAGTGATGCTGTTGCTAGTGGTCGGTGCTACGTGGCCCCACCATCACGATGTGTGCATTTTATTTGCGCTTTCTATCTGTTTTTCGGATCACTTAAAGGGCTTGTTTGGATTTGAATAAGAAAGTAGTGTTTTTAGAGACACCATCTTTCTCTTGTTCGTAAACACTATAATAATAAGAAATGAGAGGAAACTTAATTTCCAACACGGCTAATTCTTATTCAAAATGACCTTTTTAGTTTCTCGCACATACGTATGAGAAAGAATGTTTCCTTTCCGAAGATTTATAGTAGCTAATGATGTGTGACTCTACCTCACCCAAGATAGGCCAGCCTTTACCATGGCCCATCATGATGTATGTATCATATATCCACGCTGTCCATCCATCTTTTCAGATCATTTTAGTGCACAAACTAAAAAATGAAGCAAATCCAAATCTTAGGGGAGCCTTATTATAAAAAACAGTGGTGATTGAATGCTCCACCATTCTAATGTTTCTATACTGTATTTTCCATCTAAATTTTTGATAAAGTCGCACAATCTTATATGAAGATAGAAATATATATATATATATATATATATATATATATATATATATATATATATATATATATATATATATATATATATATTTCACCATGATCCAAAACTTTTATGGACCACAAGAAGTTTTTAATGATCAATCACCGCTATTTCATATGTGTGGACCCTCACCGTTTCCGTGCTCCCACACGACGTTCTCGTCCCTTCCCCTTTCGGGAAAAGAAGGTGAGGAGGATGCGTGAGTGCGAAATCGCCGTTTGTGCCACTGGCTTGCCTCGTTCTCGAGGGCTTTGTTTGGTTGTCGTGTTAAGCTGGATATGTTTAAATGAGCTTATATAAGACCAGAGTCACCACTAGCCAATTACTTCGAATCTATAGTCGGCTAGACCCCGTAGAAACGTTAGAGAAGGGGATCCGAAGATTCCTTCCTCTAAAATGACTCCTTTTGATCTGCGGCCAGAGATTCGAGGTAAGGGATCATGGTTACAGGGTGGGAAGAGGTTAAGCACCCCACACATTGCCCGTACCGAACTACGATCTCTACTTCACAGAATCGAACTAATACTTGAATGTCTGTTTTAATCCTCGTACATTCTCATAGATGACATGGTACATGAATGCGGGTCTGAACAGTAAGAGTTTCTGATGGGCAGGTTCCAACAATGGGCAAGCCCAGAGCATACGCTCGAACTGACAGGTGCTTAATATAAGACGTATGCAGTGTACTTGAATAATCAATGTGCTTTGTAGTGAAGCATGAATGCAGGTCTGAACAGTAAGAGTTTCTGATGGGCAGGTTCCAACAACGGGCAAGCCCAGAGCATACGCTCGAACTGACAGGTGCTTAATTTAAGACGTATGTAGTGTGCTTGAATAATCAAGGTGCTTGCAGTGAAGCAGGGAGGTTGGAAGAAAAGTAAATGTTGCACTTATGCTAGATGCAAATGAGATAATACTGGAAAAAGAGTAGCTGGATGGACGGAGGTGTCGCAAGGGTTGGCTTCGAATAGCTGGATCAGGACTTGGATGACTTGGGAGACTTAGACCAGTGGTCAGGCTGGGCTGGACCAGGGCTAGGCTCTCCTCACTCGGGCTCTCCTTGGTGGGAAAATGGGCTAAGGGGTGGAGAAGGAAACTCGAATGGACAGACTCTCTCTGGCCGGTTGCTCTGTTGAAATGAGAAGGGAAGGGGGGTATTTATAGCAGCGGACAGTGGTAGGGCTCGTAAATAATTTTGGGCGGCCGGCTGTGGGCCACCCATACGGCCACTCCTCAATTTCCAGCGAGGTACGGTCGCTTCCTTGGGGCTGCTGTTTGGCTCGCTGGGTCGACTCAATGAGTTGACTCAGCGGGTCGACTCGGTGATTTGACTCAGCGGGTTGACTCGATGTGTTGACTCGGTGTTTTGACTCGACGAGTTGACTCAGCGGGTTGACTCAGTGGGTTGACCTTTTTAGGATTTTTTGACTGGCTTTTCTTATGGGGGGTTTTTCAGGCTAATGTTTAGGACTGGGTTGACTGGGTTCAGGCTTGAGTTGGGCTATGGATTGAGGCTTACAAGGGTGAGTTTGGCTGAGTTAGGACTTGGGGTTTGGGGGTATGGTCCTCCATTCATCCAGCTATCTCTACCAACAGTGTAACCGAAGGTGGGGTGTCTACAATATGGTATGGTCCACTTGAGCTTTGGATCTGTTTTATGTTTGGGATCATGCCCTAAAATGATATGAAAAAATAGATGGACGGTGTGGATATAAAATAACATCAAAGTGGGCCTCATGGTAAAGGCCGAAACGTCTTAGGTGAGGCCCATGAAGCGATTGGCAACTACTTAGCTCCCTGTTTTTTAGGAACTAGTGGATACGTGACTCCTCGTAGATAGCCCATTATGCAAATCGGCATTAGAAAAGCTAGGTAAAACATTATAATATGTGTGTTTTATCCATGTCATTCATCCATTTTTCTAGCTCACAGATCCAAATCCCAAGTGGACGACACCATTGTAAACAGTTGTGATTGAATGCCCACCATTAAAAACTTCTTTAGAGCCACAAATGTTTGGATCAAGCTGATATTTGTGATCTCCCTTTGTAATGGTCCATGTGACCCAATTAACAAGTTGGATGGTAACTAAACATTACGATGGGCCTTAAAAAGTTTTTAATGGTTGGCATGCAACTATGATTGTTTTCCCTAATATGGTCCACCTAAGATTTGGATATGCTTAATTTTTGTGCTAATGCCCTAAAATGAGTTGGAAAAATGGATGGACCGTGTGGATAAAACACATACATCATCTTGGGCCCACATACCATTTTCGGCACTAACATGGAATTGGAAGGGACACTACCCTGTCCCACTGAAATAGGGAGCAAATTAGGTGATGCTCCGGCCTCACCCAAGAGCCAAGGCTATCGTATGTATTTACATCCACACTGTCCATCTGTTTTCCCATATTGTTTTAGGGCATGAGCACAAAATTGATGCAGATCCACAAGTGGACCATACTATGGGAAATAATGGCCATTGAATGCCTATTGTAACGTTTCTTAAAAACTTCCTAGGGCCTATTGTAATGTTTCCTGTAATGTTTAATTTTCATCCTTTATAGGGTTGAATAAACCCGGATGAAGGGAAGAAACAAATATCAACTTGATCCAAAGCTTTTATGGCCCACAAGAAGTTTTTGATAGTCGTTCACCACTATTTCCCGTGGTATGGTTCACCTGAGATTTAGATTTGTTTCATTTCTTCATTCACGCTATAAAATAATCTAGCAAAATGGATAGACAACATGAATATAGAATACATACATTAAGGTGGCCCACAATAACCTTGGGTGAGGCCATGACTGCTATTTGTTAAATGAGTTTCGCATAGCCCCAACATGTTTTCCATGTTAAATCTGCTTCGTACATTAGTCATCCGCATTATGTTCTCTATGTCAAATCCGCTCTACATCAGGATTGTCCCTCAATGTTAGTCACTGGAACAAAAAATCAGCCCAACGAACAACTTAAAGTGGGCCAATCCTAATGTACACAGTGGGTGTGTGTGTGCTAACAGTGGGATGTGTGTACTAACAAAAACAAAATCTCTAAAAAAAAAGTGGGCCAATCCACAAGAATATGTGTGGATAGGATGAGCATAGGTTTGTGTGTAGATACCAAATATTTTATCTTAGTTGTTAATCAAATATGCTTAGAGTGACGCTCACATGGCTTTCTAGATATTGGAGGATTGAAATTGCAACCAAAAGAATTTCTCAAAAAATTTTATTTTGCCAAACATATGATTTGAAAATAAAATTTAATTTTCTCGCGAAAATATTATTCATAAATAAACATGAGAAATAATATTCTTTTCCCACATTGTGTAAATCCAAACAGGTAATCCTAGAAAAGGCAGGATCTAAATGAGGCATGTCTAAATCTCAAATGAACCACACTGCACTACATGAAAACATAGTAGTGATTGAATGTCCACTATTAAAATTGCAACCTAAAATAATTTCTCAAGAAAATTTTATTTTGCCAAAGATATGATTTGAAAATAAAATTTAATTTTCCTGTGAAAATGTTATTGATAAACAAACATGAGAAATAATATTTTTCCCCCCCTCTCATTTGTGAATCTAAACAGGTGATCCCAAAAAAGGCAGGATCTAAATGAGGCATGTCTAAATCTCAAGTGAACCACACTACACTACATGAAAACAATAGTGATTGAATGTCCAACATTAAAATCCTCCTAAGGCCCACTATAATGTTTATTTGACACTCCTTTTGTGGCCCTCAATAAATTTTTAATGGTAGGCATTCCTTCAACATTGTTTCCTATGATGTGGTTCATTGGAGATTTCGATCTACCTGATTTTTGGGCTCATACTATAAAATGATATGAAAAAATGAATAGACAGCATGGATAAAACATATATATCATGGTGAAGCCCACATAGCACCAGCCACTAGCTGATGGCTAGTGGGAGGGTCACTAGCTAATCCGCGTCCCGATTTAAGGGGCTTGCATATCAAGTAACTGCATGGTGTGCCACACGCTACCGACTTTGGTGGTGTGCTGACATCACCATGTTCTGTGAGGGCCCACAATGATGCATGTGTCATATTTGCACTGTCCATCCATTTTGCTGATATTATTTTAAGGCATGGGCCAAAACATTAGGCAGATCAAAGCTCAAGTAGACCACAATGCGGTCTGGACAATAACGCCCCTAGTTGAAACCTTCCTAAGGTTGATGTTAATTTGACATCCAACCTGTTCATAAGGTCACAAGAGCTGGATGAAGGAAAATACAAATACCAACTTTGATCAAAACTTTTGTGGCATTAAAGAAGTTTTCAATTGTAGGCGTTCAATCATCACTACTTTCTCTGGTGTGGTTCACTTGGGCTTTGAATTTGCCTCATTTTTTGGGCCCATGCCCCAATGGATGGACAGTGTGAATATAAAACATACATCACGGTGGGGCCCACCAAACATGGTGACATCAACACGCCACTATGCAGCAATCCGCTTCCATTACTTGGGAGGCTATGGCGTGTTGAGTAAATTTTGTGGGGCCTACTGAGTATGTATGTTTCTCATCCACGTCATCCATTCATGTTTCCAAATGCCCAAAATTGAAACATATCCAAAGCTCAAGTGGACCACAACCACAGGAAAAAGTGAAGATAATGATGTCCACAATTCAAACCTTCCTAGAGCCCACAACAACGTTTATTTGTCATCCCACTTGTTCAAGGTCACACAGATATCAGTGAAGGGAAAATACAAATATCAACTTGATTGAAAGTTCTACAATCCCCAATAAAGTTCTACAACCCCCAAGAAGATTATGACGTAGGCGTTCAATTCAGGTTGTTTTGTGTGGTGTGGTCCACTAGAGCTGGGATATTTTTTCACCCATGTGCCCCACTGGCATATGTGGTGGCATTTGCATCAATAAAGCTCTAATCATGAAATTTTGTGATTTTTGGTAACTCTCTTGCATAACTTGGGATTATACAATGCAAAAAGATAACTCTTTTACAAGTGTCATCCAAACATACTCTAAGATGATGACGTCAACGCGTTTGAAGATGGCTATTTTTATGTCAATAAGTGGTACTTAAGCATCGATGGAGATGATTGTGATGGTTTGGAGATGGAGGAGTGTACTGTTGGGATGATGGTCATTGCTCACATGGTAGCATCTACAGGCAGGATGGCCATTGCTCGCATGGAAGCTTGCATAAAGTGGTTCAGTGACTAAGGGGGCGTTTGGTAAAACTTAATTTCACGACTTATCACTTAAAAATCCTATTTTTAGTGATTTTAGTAATTTAGACCGTTTGGTAATTAAAAAAATTTAAGTGCTTAATTGGAAAAATCACTTAAACTAAGTGGATTATTTTCAGCCATGACAACTTGACTTAAAACTTATATCTGAATGCGGTAAGTGGTTCCTCTTTAAATTTTTAGATAAAAATTGACAAAAGTATCCCTATTAACATTTAATAATGGCAAGGATTACCCTTCTTTGTTTACTTTCCTATCTATGACACCATCCCACGCAAGTACTTGAAGTCACCAAAAAGATATTCGGGGTCGTATTACATACATAATATAGATGTACCAGATAGGTAAACCTCTCTAGTAAAATTCCGTACTCGGGTTTTTACTCTGTTCAGGTTTGTAATCCACCTGGTGTGGTGACTTTCGTTACCCCTGTTACTACGGGTGGTAACTTTGGAAGGATCCCGGGTGGTACTACAAATAAATGGTAGTTGGGACAAGTATTCTTGTGTTTCTGGACCTTTTGTGTTTATAATCGAACTAAGTTTTGAAAACACCGGCATTATTCAAAAATTACCATCAAAAGTCTGTTTAATGGTTTATCTAAAAAGTTAAGAATATTCATTAGTTTAAGTCGTGAAATTCAAGAGTCACGAATTTAATTAAAAGTCCGAATTGAAAAGTCAAATGGTTTGTCGTGGATTCCGACAATTAGGCGACAGTCTTTACCTTGGGTGAATTTCGTACAAACCCTCAACAGATCAACTCATGCATGAACTGGCCCGTGGTAGAAATTATCCGGTTTGTCACCTAATCAAATCCTACCACATCATATAAAGAGATCAGTGTAGACAGGATGGTACTCAATATATGTCCCCACATGAATGAATTCAATGTGATTGACGGAACTGATTTGGGTTTGAAGTTCAAAATCCAGGCCCAAGACAAACTTAGGTCCGACCTGTTGATTGCACTATACAGGGGATTCTTCTCATGCTTGAGTTGGGCCTCAAGTTCACAATTCATGAAAGCTAGGCTCAGGTGTAGCCCGTTTATTAATCGTGATTTAAAACGAGCACAACGAGCAAGCCCAGCCCACCTTAAAAATTAGTCATCTCATTTTATAACAATCCCACATAGCTCACCTACTTAAAGTACCAGCTTTATCATGGGCCACTAATATCTACGTGATGCTGATGGATGGATGGCTTGGATATTTCACCCGTATGCCACACTGGCATATGCATTAGCTAGCTGATTCTGCAATCCAGTGGTGTAACTAACAGTGGGGTGTGTGTACATTGAATTTCCTGCGAATACAGAGAAAAAAAGAGAAAAAGTAAAGAATAAAAGAATAAAAGAGAAAAAGTAGAGAATAGAAGAAAAAAAGATAAAAAAGAAAAGGTAAGGAAAAAAGTAAAGAATAAAAGAAAAAAAGAAAAGAAAAAGATAAGAAAAAGTAAAAAAGAAAAGGTAAGGAAAAAAAAAGAAAAGATTCTGCAATCCAGTGGGGGCGCGGATTTCCTGCGAAAGCTTCCTGCGCTGGGAAACAGGGGCCCACAGTGATGTTTTTGATAAATCCACCCCGTCCATCGGTTTTGGCAGCTCATTTTAGACATGACAACAAAAATGAACCGGATCCAAGACTCAAGTGGTCCGAAAACGTGAGGATTAAACTTCCACAATTGAAATATTTGTGGAGCCACAGGAGTTTCGAATCAGGATAATATTTGTGTTTCCAGTTCATCCTAATAGTAGTGATGTTATGAACGGTATGGATGTCATATAAACATCACTTTAGACCCAGGGAGGTTTCAACGGTACTAATTTACCTACCTACCTTTTCCTTTAGTTCGGCCCACTTGAGTCTTGGATCCGGTTAATTTTTGCTCTGATGGCCTAAAATGGACTCCCAAAACGGATGGACGGAGTGGATTTATACAAAAAAATCAATATGGGCCCCACCTTGGTTCCCAGCGCAGGAACTTCCTGCGCAAGGCTTTCTCAGGAAATCCGCGCCCATCCAGTGGTACCGGACCGGACGCGGAATGGCTAGTGACCCCAACACCAGCCAGGGGGCTGGTGTCAAAGCTGTGTGGGCCCTACCATGATGTACGCGTTTTATCCACGCTGTCCATCCATTTTTCCACGTTATTTTAGGGCATGGTCCTTAAAAATGAGGCAGATCCAAATCTCAGGTGGACCACACCACAGGAAAACAGTGTTGATTGAACTTCCAACATTAAAAACTTCCCAGGGCCCACCGTGATGTTTATATGCCATCCAACCTGTTGATAAGGTCACACAGACCTGGATGAAGTGAAAACACAAATATCAGCTTGATCCAAAACTCCTGTGGCCTCCAAGAAGTTTTCAACGGTGGACGTTCAATTCCCACTGTTTCCTGTGGTGTGGTCCACCTGAGACTTCGATCTGACTCATTTTTGGGCCCATGACCTAAAATGAGGTGGAAAATGGATGGACAGCGTGGATAAAACACATACATCATGGTGGGGCCCACACAGCTTTGACACCGGACCCCTGGCTGGTGTTGGGGTCACTAGCCAATCCGCGTCCTACCGGACCGGCCAGAAATGGTAGTGATAGTGATGGAAAGAAATCGGATTGCGTACTGAGTTACTCAGCAAGCTGATATCGTAATGAGTAAACTCTGTTGGGCCCACCAGGAATGTATGTGGTTTATCCACACGGTTCATCCATTTTTCCAGCTCATTTTAGGCGTTGATCCTAAAGTTGAAGCATATACAAAGCTCAAGTAGACCATGCCACAGGAAACAGCGTGAATAATGATTTCCACCGTTGAAACCTTCCTAGGCCCCATAGTGATGTTTATTTGTCATCCAACCAGTTCATAAGATCACATGGACATGGTTGAAGTAAAAAAAAATAAAACAAATATCAGCTTGATCCAAAACTTCTTTACATCCCAAGAATTTTTCAACGTTAAATATTCAGTTCACACTGTTACTTTGGTGTGGTACACTTGAGCTTTTGATATGCTTCATTTTTGGGACCCGTTACTAAAATTATCTGTTAAGATAAATGGACGGAGCGGATAAAATAAGTAAATCACGTTGGGCCCTACAGAGTTTACTCAGTAGCGTACTGAGTTACTCACTACCCGATCTGCTTCCTGATGGAAAAGAAAAAGAAAAGATTCTGCAATCCAGTGGAACCGGACCGGCCAGAAGTGGGGCCCTAGTGATGGATTCACGCTCATCCATCAGATACGTTATGTATCACCTACCCATTATTCCGCTGGATCCAAAGTTGAAGGGAACAAGCTGAGAGGGAACTCCCACCTTTGAATTTCATAGGGGCACATCTGAGTCGTAAAAACTGTTTGATTTTTGTCCTAACGCTAGATGAAGGATTTTAAAGGCCTGGATCTATATATACAATACAGTAGGCTTCCCACTCTAAACGGTGGGCAGTCCCTCTCGAAGTGTTCAATATGTTGATCTATATATACAATACTAGGTTCTCAAAAACAAGTAAAAAGAGACGCACTAACTAACTTCCATTGAGGCCCAAGAAGATGATCCTGGCTTGTGGTGAAGCTCGTTGAAATCCCATCAAATCTCTGAAAATCCTCAATTGTTCATTAGCTGCTGTTGCCCTATTCTTAATATTCATTTTCTCGAGCACCGGTGCGATCATGAGTACAAGCTCTAGAAAACCCAGCTCGTTTTTGCTGCCAATGATTCCAGTTACAGTCACAATCCGGTGGTTTGCGAACAAGCCGTCGAAACCTTCTTGCACTTCCCAATAACTCTCATGGGGCATACCAGTAGTATTGACTGAGTAAGCCTAGAATTGTCCACCAAATCACAAAGTTTGTTAGACTGAAAATACCTGACTCTCAATGCACTCCTTGAACTAATGATATTAGTTATTGAGATAGGTAAACCAAGGAGACACATCTATGAGAACTGTATATGAGAATTTCTTCTCCCACAGCTATGGATATGTAAAATGCAAAAGGCAGCTCACAGTTGTGCAAATGTGTGCCAAGAACGGACATGCGCCACCAATTGCCCACAAATTGTTTTGGCATTTCCCATCACATTCATTCATATTTCAAAACATAGTGAAAAGAGGTGAGCCTAGCGGCACCGTCACCACAGTAAGCTTATAGTGGTATTGGGCCTGTGCTCAACACCATCCTGTTATGTTTTTTTTTTTAAATAATAAAAAAAATTAATTTCAAAAATAAAAGTTTATTTTTAATAAGTACATAAATATATTTATTATTAAAACTTTCTACAAAAGTTTATATAGCCCATTGGTAAGAGGGTGGGGTTTTGCTACTGGAACCAATGTTCGAATCTCCACAAGGACGGTGTCGCACCGTCCGCACACGCGCGCGTGGCGTGGGCTGTAGGGCTACTTGGGCGCTTTTTATCGCTTTATTAGGCGCACTTTGCACTTCTCGCAATGAGCTAATCTTTTTTGACACTAGGTGCAATAAGGAGTGAACCTGGGTTAGGTCAGAGGTTGATTAAAAGAGTGACTAAGACATTCTGTACATGTGACATTTTTGCCACGTGTTATATATGTGGCGGCAGTTATGCTGACTATGATCTGAATCCCACATGACAACAATTTTGAGCTGTTGCATAACCGTTTTTGTCTGAAAGGATACTAGAAATAACTGCCACAATAAAAAGGGTCATATCCTTTCATGGCAGAATGTCTCTTGCATATAAAAGTGTGTGGATGTCTTGAAGAGGCACATGAGTCTCTCCAGGAAAGACACAATGACCCTTCAATTGCTATATATCCTGGATATCATAATCCAGAAGTATCGATGATTCTATCCATTTCCCTGATCAAGCCATCCTCTGTTCAGTACTCTCAGATCTGACCTCTTACTGTGTTTTTTCAAGACGTACTTGAAGGCATATTGGTGTTATAACTTAGAGATCTGTTTAATACTTAAATGTGCAAATTTTTGTGTTAAAATTCGGATTGAGAGTTCATTGTATCCTGAAGACAATTTGCGGATTTTCTTCAGTTTGCACTTGCTGGAATTACCAGAAAAGGGGCAGCAAATCTGTCTTGAGAAATTGACTATTCAAGTCAAGCCTTGAACCCCATAGATCTGACTTAGCCGTAAAGTAAATATACGGAAGTAATTTTACAACATTCAAGACAGACTTTCTTCTAATATTTAGTCATAATGGAGGTAATTCATTCCATTCAAGTTATGAACCAAGACTTTGTTCGACTGGATCGTTTCGACGACCAATTCTTCTCTAGATGGCAGCAGAAGATGCTTTTTTTTTTCTTCTGACAACTCTTAAGTAGTCCTACATCTTAGATGATGATCTGCATTATTTACCCAAGCCAAAAGACGACGACTCAGAACAAGTAAAGGCGGAACGGAAGAAAATGAAGGATGTTGATTTTCTGTGTAAATGTCATATCCTAAACGCCCTCTCTAATTCCATATATAACTCGTATCGTAAAATATCCTCTGCCAAAGAACTATAGACAAAGTTAGATAAAAAAAATATAAAACTGAAGAAGTCAGTACACAAAAATTTCTGATCGATAACTATATCCATTTCAAGTTTAAAAATGATCAGCCAATTCTCTCCCAACTAACTGAACTACAAAACTTGGTTGATAAATTAAAGATTGGTGGTATAGATCTTCCTGAAGAATTTCTGGTCGGTGTAGTAATTGCAAAATTACCCTCATCATGGTTTGATTATAAAAAGAAACTGAAACATGATGAGAAGAAGTACACTCTTGAAGGACTTCAACGACATCTTCGTATAGAAGAAGAGTTTAGAAACCGAGACAAAAGAGAAGATGCTTCAGAAAATCATTCCAAATCAAATATAATAGAAGAGGAAAGCCAAAATCTCAGAATTCTAAATCCATTCCTCCAAAGAAGAATACAAATTTTAAGAAAAAGGGAAAGAAGAAAGGCAATTGTCACTTCTACAACAAGCCAGGACACTACATAAATGAATGTCAGCATAGGAAGAAACAGTTGAAAGCTCAGGCTAATATGGCAGAAGACCAACTTGTAGCAATGGTTACTGAAGCCAACACAGTAATATCCGATGGTAGGATGATGGCTAGATACTGGCGCAACCATTCACATATCGAAGGACCAAAACATCTTCAAGACCTACGAAGGCATATCCAATGGGCAAGAGGTGAAGATGAGTAACAATGTTCGAGCGAATGTTGTTGGAAAAGGAATTGTGGAGCTTCAGTTTACATTAGGCAAAAGATTGATGCTAACAAATGTATTACATGTACCTAATATGTCTAAAAATCTAGTATCAGGAGATCTTCTCAATAAGAGATGATTCAAGATAGCATATGAGTCTGATAAGTTGGTTATCACAAAGAATGACATGTTTGTAGGCAAATGATACTCATGTAATGGTATGATTAAATTGAATATCAATAATAATAATGATACTTCTGTTTATATAGTGGATTCAGTATCTTTATGGCATGCTAAGTTAGGCCATGTTAATAATCATCAATGAAAAGAATGATGATTTTAGGAGTTATACCAAAGCATGAAATAAAACTAGAAGGAAAATGTGATGTATGTGTCCATTCTAAAATAACTAGAAAACCATTTGCAACTGGCATTAGAAAATCTCAAACCTTAGAATTAATTCATTCTGATATCTGTGATTTAAATAATACCTTAACTCGTGGTGGAAAGAGGTATTTTATCACATTTATCGATTGTTTCACTAGATTTTCCTACGTATACTTGATAAAATCTAAAGATCAAGCTTTGAAATGTTTAAACTATATAAGGCCGAAGTGAAAAGTCAGTTAAATCTTAAGATTAAAGCCCTCAGAAGTGATAGAGGAGGTGAGTACTCCTTTAATGAATTCAATGACTTCTGTAAATCAAATGGTATAATCCATGAATTTACGGCTCCTTATACACCTCAACAGAATGGCCTAGTAAAACGCAAAAATAGGACATTAGTTGAAATGATCAACTGTATGATATCAAATTCTGGATTACCATTGAATTTGTGGGGGGAAACATTGTTAACAACAAACCGTATCCTAAATGCTATCCCACACAAAAAATCGGAGCTCTCCTCATATGAATTGTGGAAAAAGAAAAAACTAAGTTTTCATTACGTTAAAGTATGAGGAAGTGTAGCAGAAGTCAAAATAATTGATTCGTAAAGGAATCAAGTGTGCTTTTGTGGGTTATGGGACTCATAGTCCCATATATAGATATCTGGTTCTAGAACAATCCAATTTTGCTGACAAAAATATGATTATAGAATCTAGAGATGTCATATTTTTTGAAAATATAGTATATAAAGACTATGAATGATCATACGAAAAGTCAGGTGAATGAAAATAAAGTAGAACCAATGATTGAAAAATCTAGTAGTATTCTTGATACATGTAAAGTTCATCCAGAAGGAAATGAACCAAGATGATCGAAAATGGCAAGAAAAGAAACATCTTTTGGCTCAGATTTTTATATGTTTCTTGTAGAAGCGGATAGAAATGAAACCAGAAAGGAAATCACTCTACCATTAAATATTGAAAGTGATCGTTTAACACTTAGTGAAGCTCTCTCATCTCCTGATTCACAGTTTTGGAGGGAAGCCATTGATGATGAAATGGATTCCATAGTCTCAAATAGCACTCGGTGTTTGGTCGATCTTCCACCTAGGTTCAAAGCCTATCGGATGTAAGTAGATTTTCAAGAGAAAGTTAAATTCTGATGGAACTATAAATAAGTTTAAAGCTCGATTAGTGGCCAAAGGCTTTAGACAAAAAGAAGGTATCGATTTCTTCGATACATATGCTCCTGTTACTCGTATATCTACCATTAGACTTTAATTGCTCTTGCAGTAATTCACTACCTGGTAATCCATCAAATGGATGTTAAAACGGTATTTTTAAATGGTGATCTAGATGAGGAAGTCTATATGAAACAACTTGAGGGATTTGTTCAACCTAGGCAAGAGAAGAAAGTGTGTAAACTGGTCAAATCTCTCTATGGGCTTAAGCAAGCTCTTAAGCAATGGCATGAGAAGTTTGACCAAGTAGTGCAATTTAATGGTTTTAGAGTAAACCAGGCAGATAAGTGTATATATATCAAAGGTCAAATCATTATTTGCTTATATGTAGATGATATGCTAATATTTGGATCAGATGTGACTTAGCCATGTACTAAATATACGGAAGTACATCCAACCTGGCTATCAAATGCATCACCTCAAGCTGCTCCAAGAGCCCAAAACTCAGATAGGGTACAGAAATGGGAACAAGGTAGAGATGCACACCCTTATTTTCGCTGGGCCCACCTGAGTTGGGAAACCGTCTGACTTTTTGCCTAACAATTCATCCAGTCCACATCATAAAAGGGTTGCAACGACCTATATTATATATACACAACACAGTGGGCCCCAAATGCAAATCAACGGTGGATGTCCACTCTAACTTGTTCCTATGTTGTTGCCTGTGCCTCTATGAAAAATAGTTGAAAAAGAAAGAAACTCACATGGATGTAGAGTTCATGCAAGTTGGGAGAGCTTCTAAATAAGCACAAAGCCACCAATAAATCATCTAGATTTTGGAAATTAATGTTCAACGACAGAGTCTTCAAACGATTATACGTAGTTGGAAGCCTCTCCGGTACATAACCTTGCGGCTAAAAACTACGATCCAATTCACGAAAAAAGAAGTTAGCTTGCAAACAGTCAATTTGCGATGAAATTTGAGATCAGCTTTTTAAAACATGAGCTGAACCAGATGGGACTGCACCTGGCCACCAAAACCATAGTTCTTAAACTCAGCAACTCTGACTCGGAACTCGAATTCAAGGCAAGTCATGACGAAACTGCTCAATGACTTGGTTGACGCGGCTCAGCATGACTTGAACTGAGTCACTCACTGGGAGATTTTTTATTTTGTTTTTAAGAATAAAAAGGATAAAGGGCTCAGTGTGGGATTCAAACCTAATCTGCCCTAAAAAGGCTACAGACTCTACCTACAAGCCAAGCATTTCATTTGTGACTATTTATGTCGATAAGCTATGAAATAGCTGTTATTACTTAGATATTCTCATTAAATAAATAATTAAATATCAAGTTGAGTTCACTGGATTTGAGCCTTTGAGTTGACGCAACCTGGCACGACATCTGGTCGAGTCCAGCTTTTGGGTTTTGAACTATGACCAAAACGGCTGGGTCACTTCAAAACATGGTCAGTTAAGCGGATTTACTTCTATAAGAATACAAACACCCCACGAAAACCTCAAATGTACCTCTACCTCTACTTGAAAATCTAATGCTCTAACCGCTACACTAACAACAGATTATTGGATTATCACAAATGCACCACTACCTCTACTTGAAAAATATAATGTTCTAACCTCTATGCTAACAACAGATTACTGGTTTATCCCTTGTTTTGGATTAAACAGATATTTGGCCAAAATAGGTCTGATTGGTTGGACCCATTGGAAACAGGGATGTGGCTTCAGTGGATCCCCTGACCTTGGCACCCACTTTGATGTATTTGTCTTATATCCGCACTGTACATCTCTTTTGCCAACTCATTTTAGGGCATGGACCCAAAAGTGCAGCAGATCCAAATCTTAGGTGAACCACACCACAAGAAACAATGGCGATTGACCATCAAAAACTTGTGCGGTACCTTCATCCAGATCTTTGTGACCTTATCAACACGTTGGATGGCAGATAAACATTTCGGTGACACCAGAGAAGTTTTTAATGGTTGGCGTTCAATAGCCACTGGTGTGATCCACACACCTGAGGTTTGGCTTTGCTGCATTTTTTGGGCACATGCCCTAAAATGAGTTGGAGAAATGGATGAACGGTGTGGATATAAGACAAATAACATCATGGTGGGCCCCACAGTCAGGGACCCACAGACCTCAGCGAACCCAGGAAGCTGTGTCTTGGAAGCAGACTCTCATGATGCTTTATGGGCCAAAGGATAATCATGGTGGAATATTGAGATTTCAAATATATATTAACATTAGTGTATACATTATTTTAAAATTTCAAATCATTTTTTTAAATTGATTTTGGTTGCCAATTAAATAGGATCGTTTCTCAATGGGGAATTGATATACAGTGGCTACAAATGAGGGAAAATGTGCTCTATAAGAAGGGGATTCAAGATACCATAAAAACTATGAGAAAAAACACAGGCGAGGTCCTGTGAAAAATTTGAGGAAAGAGCGGAGTGCCATTGCGATAGATGGTCTCATGATTTGAAGTATAGTTTAAAAACAGTATTTTCGATCGGGAAATGCCCCTGATTTTTTTGCCTAATTAGACAGAAGCACCCAAATAAATTTCCATTAGATGGCAGCACTAACATTTTGAGAGGTCCCTTTATTCCACCGCTTTCCATCAAATCCAAGCAATGGCTGTTGGTCTATATCTGAAAATGATAAAAATATCTCAAAGAGTGGTAACCACGGACAGTGATATAGACAATTCAAGAGCAAGTGGACAGTGATACAGATTGTTCCAAAATGGCGTACACAATCCAGACCATTCAACATTAGGTGGTCAATGATTTGAACCGTTCAAAAGTAGGCGGACAGCTATATGGAGTGTTCAAAAGTACATGGACAACAATCTGGACCGTTCCAAGATGATGAACAACAACATGGACTGATCCTCCCATATATATATATATATATATATATATATATATATATATATATATATATATATATATATATTACCATTTCTTAGGTATTTTTGTCATTTAAGAAATGTGCTAACGACCAAGTAAAAATGTAAAATATACTGCATTGCAATCAAGCAGAGGGAAGAGCTTATTGATGCACACAAATCTGATGTAGAGAACTAAGTGTTGGATATATCTCATTTAAGATAATAATTGATGTGGCCCACATTCAATTGGCATGTTATTATAGAAGTAGTTATTATCACATCAGCTCATACTTTAGTTAGTTTTTAAAACTATTGGGTCTTTTGAATTATTGTAATCGTTCCCTTTAAGTTTCTAGTTGGTTGAGCAATTATGGTTAAGGTGTAGGAGATAACTACTCATCCACTATCTCCATATGGTAACTACTTTCTTGATGGGAGAAAAATATAAAGTTATTTTCATGGAGGGTCCCTAGTCTACAAGCAAAAATAGCCTGTGATTTTCTATCTAATGTGTGCATGAAGTGCTTAAATAGACTAGAAGATTTCTCCTTTGAATTGAGGGTATTTAGTTGTTGAATTGTGCCACACCATTGAAGCATTATCAACTCCATTTGGATTTTAATCTTTGACAAAATATAAAACTAATCATCATGGCCGGAGGTAAGATCTTGAACTTCCGCTGATTTTATTCTTCTTTAATATCCATCACTAAGATCATAATTACAGCTGAATACCTATTCAGTGGGATCCCCTACCCAAACAGAACCTAAGGGCCTGTTTGGATACCACCAAATAAGTTACTTTTTCCACTTACAGCAGTAGATAAGTAACTTATTTAGATAAGTAAGTTTGATTTATGATAATTAATAAGCAACTTTTTTACTTAAAAGTACATAATCACTTCAGCTAGTATTTTTAACGTTTTAACTTTTTCACAAGTTGCTGAAGAGAGGAATAGGAGAGGTGAAAGAGAGGAAAATGATAAGCACATTGTTTACCATCAAGGCAGACCCCACATGAATAGACAGTGTTGATGTGCACAGTGGGTGCATGTGATGGGCAATGGATATTGAAGGTGAGCCCCACATGATGGATAGTAACATTGAAAATTGACCCTACTTAATAGATGACCAACATCAAGGGCGGACCCTACATAATGAATGGTGCACATTAAAAGTTAGGCCATAATGATGAATTACCCACATCCTAGGTGGGCCCTACATGATGGACAACCCACACAATAAATGGTCCGCATCAAAGGTTGGCTCCACATTGGAGGTGGAGCCCACATGATGGACAATCCACATCAAAGGTGGACTCCACATGATGGCCAATTAATAATGGTGGGCTCCACATAATGGATGATTGACATCAAGGTGGGCCCCACATGATGGACGGTCCACATCAAAGGTCAGGCTAATGAGCTATATCCAAGGTGGGCTCCACATGATGGACAACCCACATGGGAGGTGGGCCCAGATGATGGATGGTCCACATCAAAGGTGGACACCACATGATGGGCGGTGGATATTGAAGATGGTCCCCACATGATGGACAATAACATTGATGGTGGGCCACACATGATGGATGGCCAACATCAAAGGTGGGCCCTACCTAATGAATGATGCACATTAAAGATCGGACCCTAATGGTAAATGGCCCACATCCAAGTTGGGTCCCACATGATGGATGGCTCACATTAGTGGGGCCATGTAATGAACGATCTACATCAAAGGTTGGCCCCACATGATGGACAGTGGATGTGAGGGGGACTAAATAGACTTGAGGGATGATTACTTATGATGTTGGAAACCAAACATGCTTAAATTTCTACTTTTTGGATGATAACTATGTTGTTTGCCAAACATACTTATTTGCTAATTAAGTAGAAAACCAAAATAAGTTACTTATCAAATAAGTAGCTTATCTTAAGTGACTTAATTACAATCCAAACGGGCCCTAAACAAATATGTAGGCGCTGTTTGACACGCATCTCATAAGATTCATTTTTAGTAGTTCCAAAATTACGTAGCTTTCATGGGGAAAGTTTAGCTTATGCTTGATGCGAAACTAGTTCAGAATTGTTTTTTTGAAATGAAGATTTTTTTTTTTTTTTTTTTTTTTTTTAAACCTATTCCTTGGAAGGCCCACAAAATGATAAACAATGGGCTGAGATGCAGCCGCAAGGATGGCCCAACATGCAGAATTACTATGTCAAACTAGGCTCTAACAACATCACGACTGTTAAACCACAAGAGACTGCAATATAGTAACTGCAACTTATCTACTTTATTGAGAATAACACAAATATATAGAAAATGTGAAAGATCTATAGAGATCTCAATAGATATTCATGAATCCATCTACGTAGCTATCTATATTAAGTATTCTATACTCTAACATCTCCCTTAAACTCAAGGTGTTCTGAAAAGAGTAATTGAGTTTGAAAGGCATAGGGACCATTTATTCAAAAAGCAATTTTATAAAAACCATAAAATTTTATCACCCCTAGAAGAGGACCATCAAGAGTGAGCCGCTTAACACCATGTAGACATCCAAGAACCTTCATCAGACCGGACTTTCTTGCTGTTCATTATGTCGAATGGAAAGATCCATGAAATGTGTGCAGTTGCTACAAGTGGCATATTTTTCAAATAGAGATCTTTACTTCTACCACAGAGATCCAAGTAAACGAGCTTGGGGCCTCGAATTTTAAGACGAGTGGGACCGTCAAAGTCCCTCAGTGTCAACGCCTCGAGAGAAGGGAATTTGGAAATCAAGTCTTCAAATGAGTTGTCAACAGTAACGTCTTGAAGATGAAGGGTCTTGAGACTATGTAAGCCTTCAAACTTGCTAGGTGGTTTGAAGATGCAATAAGATATCTGAAGACGAATAAGCCCGCTCGCCCTGTAAAAGATCGAGCCTGAATCTCTCCACGCCATTATACGATAGGAGAAGTATCCAACGATCTTAAGACTAGCCTTAAAACAAATTTATAAAAACCACAAATATAGGGAGCAAGAAACTGGGTCTGGTTCCGTGGCTCAGTGGTAGACAGTCTCTGTTTCAACACACTGAGACCAAGGATGAGTGTACATGTGGTGTGGGTGGGTGTGTGAGTTTGTGAGGTGTGGGTGTGTGTGTAAAAAAAACAAATAATAATAAATAAAAGGGAGCAAGAGATATGATAATTTTTATGGAAGTTAAATTGTTAGAGTACATACTGATGTATTCTATAATGGTAGACATATTGTAGCAAATCTTACTTCTATATGTACCGCGCTAGTGTGCAAGTGCCAAGTGGAGGAAAACGTGAACGAGAGCCACCACATCCACAGGTGCATTGCCTCATGCTCACTCTTGAGCTTAGATAAAAGGCCAATCCAAAACATATTGGGGCAACGTGATAGGGAACAATGTAAAACATGGCTAAAACCTCTAAATTCATATCTAGTGGCCCAATTGAGTTTTGAAATTACTGGAATTTGGAATCCCCCCCATCCCATTGGTGTGTGTCAGATGAATGGATTGGATGTCATAAATATATTACTGTAGGGCCCCAGCATATAATGTGGAAGGTTTTAATGTAGCATTTCCATCCAATTCATCGACTGCTGGTGTGGCCCACCTAATTTTTAGAATGCCTGATTTTTTGGGCGCAAGGCCAAGCATGGGGTGGCAAACCTGATGAACGATATGATCTCATGCACAAAGCGTTTCTCTCCCACATTACCATAAATTAGATGAATTTGAGACTTTCATACTAAATTTTAATAATCTGAGACATTTTGAGTAAGGTAAGTAGTTTTCTATTTAAGTGTTTAGACATGGGTGTGAGTTTTGGACACACACTCATGTATTGGCAATGTATTGAATTAGATGGTTAGGCTATATATATATATATATATATATATATATATATATATATATATATATATATATATATAAAAGACGAGGGAAAGTAGACTTAGACAGTAATGCAAAACAGATATAGGATGACTCAATGGGTGGCTAGGACTGCACAAAGGAGTGAAAAAGGATATTTCTATATGAATATATATTATATATAAAAATGTTAAAATGGAAAATTTTAATTCAAGTAATTATAATTTGTATAGGAACTGCCTTGTTTACCTCTATCGAATCTTTACTTGAAAAAAAAAAATCATCAACCACGCAATTTTACCAATGAGTAGTGGCAAGGTATTCTGTACCAGTAACGGTGGTTGTAACGGCCACCATTGCTACCTTTATAATATGGGCTGTAACAGCCCTTAGAGTTTCTTTTTTATTGAAAAAAATAAATTTTGAAAACCCTGTTTGGGCTTTGTAGTGGACTGTTATGGCATTTATAACCTTTACGCAACGTCCTTTATAACCCATAATGGCCAGGCACACCATGGGTAGCTGCGACTGTCAATCTCTATTATTTAAATTACCTACAAAAGTTTTTTTTTTTTTTTTTGTTATTTTGAATAAAACATTTTTAATTTGGTTCTACCCAAAAAATGAGTTGTTTTGCCACTCCTTTAAAATATGAGTAGTTATAAACATTTAATTAATTATACAAGCTTTCCAAAAAAAAATACGTGAGTTTAAAACAGAGTTTCCTAACAAGGGTCATGACCGTGTCGAGTTTTTACAAGTTTTATTGAAATCTGGTCGAGTAGAGTTGACTCGGGCGAGTCAACTCGACTTTGTGGAAATTTTAAACAAACAATCATAGAATCTTCCTCCGAGGGGGATGATAATTCAGGACCGTCCACCTATCAGGCACCATTGCTGATAACACGTGTCCTCATCCACGGTGGGGCCCACTCAGGTGGAGAGGCTCGATTCACCATCCCCTGCCACAGTACGGTCAAATTATTGCAATTCAATATAAGCATATCTATCACCCGATGCAGAGATGAACGTTGGATGGGCCTGATTTTTGGCGGGTCCAAATTTTGTTTAAGGACAACGCCGATGAACAGCTTGGATGCCATGCACACACCCCTGTGGGCCCCATCCTACAAGGGCTTGTAGAGGAATCGCCCTCAGACAATTTTTGCTTGAAAATTAGAGAGACAGAGAGGCAAGTATAAGGATATTCTGAATATTTTACGCACCATAAGGCATACATGTACCCCAATCCATACCGTTAGTATTGTGGACCCCTTCCAAACTGGAGCATGGCACCAAAAATCAAACTGATTGGACAATCTTAACCGTCCGATTTCACTGTACTGAATTTGGGCCATCCCCATTTTCTTTGTACCTCTCCATTTGACGGTTCAGATCATCTGACAACTCTGAACTCTTCGGCTATGCTCCATCCAGAATGAGGCCCACAATTGTGGATTGACTACATGGGTGTGGTATACTTTGTTGGGCTTGGATGCCTCAAAGCTTCAAGCATGAAGACCACCGACTGGCCAGCTGGCTGGTCGGTCATGATGGAGCAAGACAGTAGGTTGCTAGAACCTTTTTGGGCCATTTGGCTGACCGGCCGGGGGGTTCCTGTTTGGACTTGGTTTCTTGTGCGGTTTTCTCCTATTTAAGGAGATGTAATTCGAAATTAGGGTTGCCGCCAATGGGCTAAGGGATTGAGAGGGTTCTAGGGTGAGAGAAAGAGATAGGAGGAAGCTTGGAGTTCTCTGGGATGAGGGAAAGGGCTGTGTTTGTCATTCTCATGTGAGAATTAGCTTTGTTAGCTTGTGACTTCTCTTGTGGGCTGTGATCCGGGTTGTGTTTCTTCTATCTCTTGTAACTTCTGATATCATAGTGGATTAGGGTCGCTTTGTGCTGTGGTTTTTTACCCATGAAGAGTTTTTCCATGTAAAATTCAGATTGCCTTCTTGTGTGTGATGATTTGCTTGTTGATTGCCATTGCGGTGTGTTCCTCGCCTGCTTTGATTGCTTCCGCTGCGGGGCTGTGGACCCTCGCCGTTTCCGCGCTCCCACACGACGTTCTTCTCCTTTCCCCTTTCCTTTCGGAAAAGAAGGAGATGAGGATGCGTGAGTGCGAAATCGCCGTTTGTGCCACTGGCTTGCCTCGTTCTCGAGGGCTTCGTTTGGTTGTCGTGTTAAGCTGGATGTATTTGAATGTGTTTATATAAGACCAGAGTCGCCACTAGCCAGTTACTTCGAATCTACAGTCGGCTAGACCCCGTAGAAACGTTAGAGAAGGGATCCGAAGATTCCTTCCTCTAAAATGACTCCTTTTGATCTGCGGTCAGAGATTCAAGGTAAGGGATCACGGTTACAGGGTGGGAAGAGGTTAAGCACCCCACACACTGCCCGTACCGAAGTACGGTCTCTACTTCACAGAATCGAACTAATACTTGAAAGTCTAATTAAATCCTCGTACATTCTCATGGATGATATGATGTATGAATGCGGGTCTGAACAGTAAGAGTTTCTGATGGGCAGGTTCCAACAACGGGCAAGCCCAGAGCGTACGCTCGAACTGACAGGTGCTTAATATAAGACGTATGCAGTGTGCTTGAATGATCAAGGTGTTTTATGGTGAAGCATGAATGTAGGTCTGAACAGTAAGAGTTTCTGATGGGCAGGTTCCAACAACGGGCAAGCCCAGAGCATACGCTCGAACTGACAGGTGCTTAATAGACAGACATATGCAGGTGTGCTTGAATAATCAATGTGCTTGCAGTGAAGCAGGGGGGGTTGGAAGAAAAGTAAATGTTGCACTTATGCTAGATGCAAATGAGATGATGCTGGAAAAAGAGTAGCTGGATGGACGGAGGTGTCGCAAGGGTTGGCTTCGAGTGGCTGGATCAAGACTTGGATGGCTTGGGAGACTTGGACCAGTGGTCAGGCTGGGCTGGACCAGGGCTAGACTCTCCTCACTCGGGCTCTCCTTGGTGGGAAAATGGGCTAAGGGGTGGAGAAGGGCACTCGAAAGGACGGGCTTTCTTTGGACTCGAAGGGATCGTTGAAATGAGAAGGGGAGGGGGGTATTTATAGCAGCGGAGAGTGGCACTCTCGTAATTTTTTCCGGGCGGCCTGCTATGGGCCGCCCGTACAGCCGCTCCTCGGTTTCCAGCGAGTACGGTTGCTCCCTCGGGGCTGCTGTTGGACTCGCTGGTCGACTCAGTGAGTTGACTCAGCGGGTAGACTCGGTGATTTGACTCGACGGGTTGACTCGGTGTTTTGACTCGACGGGTTGACTCAGCAGATTAACTCAGCGGGTTGACTCAGCGGGTTGACCCAGTGAGTTTGACTTTTTTAGGATTTTTTTTACTGGCCTTTTTTCTGGGGGGTTTTTTAGGCTGATGTTTAAGACTGGGTTGACTCGGTTCAGGCTTGATCTGGGCTATGGAATGGGGCTTACAAGGGTGAGTTTGGCTGAGTTTGGACTTGGGATTTGGGGGTATGGTCCTCCATTCATCCAGCTATCTCTACCAACAGTGTAGCCGAAGGTGGGGTGTCTACAGATGCCCCTCTTTGGCAGAGGTTGCGTGCAACCGAATGCCAAAGCGAGTGGACACCCCACTTCGGACCCGGTCATTCATAGATCATGTTCTGAAATCTTTGCTAGCCTTTGCATCTGTGTCAGTTGATCGTTTGGAAATCGATCACTCGCACATACCGCGAGAGTTTGGAGAAAACGTTGTGATTGTCCCTGCATGCGCTGCAACCTGGGTACCCAATCGCAACCCTTCCATTCCCGATCGGTACTAACATCGGAAAGGTATACCAGAGCCTCTGCGTCAACAGTCTTACGAGGTTACTGACCCTGTGATTGATTGTATGATGTTTGATGTTTTCCCAGATCACTCCAGGAGTACTTGTTTCGCTTGACTGTCAAAGTGGTTAGACGCCCTGCGTCAGATAGTCTTACGGGATTCTACTACGCCGACTTGGACTCAGTCAAGGTACTTCAGGCATCCACGCCTAGGTATGTGCGGGTGGGCTTTTCCACCCGATCTGCTGGTTTCGATGCTTGGTTTGCAATTCATTCTTTCCTTGATTGTGGTCTGGAATCTTTGTTGTCATTTGTATCTGAGTCAGTTGATTGTCTGGAAATTGATAACTCGCACATACCGCGAGAGTTTGGAGAAAACGTTGCGATTGTCCCTGCAGTTTGCTGCAACCTGGGTACCTAATCGCAACCCTTCCATTCCCGATCGGTACTAACATCGGAAGGGTACAGTAGAGCCTCTGCGTCCGTAGTCTTACGAGGTTACTGACCCTGAGACTGATTGTGTGATGTTTGATGTTTTCCCAGATCACTCCAGGAGTACTTGTTTCGCTTGACTGTCAAAGTGGTTAGACGCCCTGCGTCAGATAGTCTTACGGGATTCTACTACGCCGACTTGGACTCAATCAAGGTACTTCAGGCATCCACGCCTAGGTATGTGCGGGTGAACTCTTTCCACCCAATCTGCTGATTTTGATACTTGGGTTACAATTCATCGTTTCCACCTGTTCAAATGGTTTCTGTGACCGGGCCTTTTGGCTTTCATCTTTTTTGTATCTTGGCGTGTGGTACGACCGCACTGACACTGGAATTCAGTTCGACCGTACTTCGAGTGCATTGGATCCGATGGTCTCCGGGGAAACCGCGAGACATCGGATCTTATTTGATTTTTGCGTCGGCTCCTACCCAGAGATATGGAAGATCTCCTGGTGTTTTGGAGGCAGAACGCTCTATTGAGAAAATATTTTTGGATTTTTGAAAAGATACCCACTCTGGGGAGTGATACTCCGTGGGGTTTTTATTTGCAAAAGGTAATATTGTTTTTGTCTTTTTTGAAATGGAAATCTGGTTTGCATGTGCCTCCACTAGGGATGCCCGTGGGGTCTTAGGCTAACCGACTTTATTTTGAAAAGCAGGTAAATATGATGATTGATGCGATGGATGCTGATGCATGGAGATGCATGATGAATGCATGGCTTGGCTCATTCTCTTTTAGCTCGATGATTTTGCTTTTGCTGGAGACGCAGAGAATTTTGAGCTTATTGCTTGCAGGGTTGTTCTCCCTGGGGATTTTTCTTTTTGATACGGAGGTTTAGACAGCGGGTTGGTCAAGATCCCGACCCGTGGTCGATCAGGTCCATCGTCGCAAGATGCTGTTTCTTTGCTTAGTGAGAATGTACGAGGATGTTATCCGACTTCAAGATGTTCTTCTGGGCATGCGTGTGATTGAGATGGTGTTTAGTTGCCCGTTTTGGTCAAGATTCCAATTTGCGGGCGATTGGATCCGTCATCCCATACTGTGAATTGAGCGGAGTTCGAGACTCCTGAATTGTAGTGCTGGGGATACTGACAACTTTTTGTGATTTTTGTAGATATTTGGGTTCAAATCTTTACCTGAGAGGTCAGGATAGAGATCGGTTTATTGAAAACACAGGAAATATTTTTTTGTGATTTTCGAAATATTTTCTTTGAAAGCAAGAGAAATATTTTTGTGATTTTTGACAATATTGTGTTGAAAGCAAGGGAAATATTTTTTTTGATTTTTGACAATATTTTGTTGAAAGCAAGGGAAATATTTTTGTAATTTTTGACAATATTTTGTTGAAAGCAAGGGAAATATTTTTTTTTGTGATTTTTGCAAGTATTTGATTTGAAAGCAAGGGAAATATTTTTGTGATTTTTGACAATATTTTGTTGAAAGCAAGGGAAATATTTTTTTGTGATTTTTGCAAGTATTTGATTTGAAAGCAAGGGAAATATTTTTGTGATTTTTGAAGAGGTGATTTTACAATGTTTTTGTTTTTGTGATTTTTTCTGAAATGCAGGGAAAAGTGTGGAATTTTCATCCACTTCCAGCTTCTACTGCTGATAAGGCACCCAATCCATTTTACGTCAACGAGCAAGACGAGTCTCACACAGTTAAGTGCCGTAGTTTTATATCTTCGGATGAGGAGATTTTGAGGGTTTTCAGTCAACACACCCACAAAGTTGCCTGTTCCTCATGTGCAATGCACATAGACCACGTATCGTCTGACGGACTCCTTCGGCCACAAAAATGAGCCACATCCTCACATTTCCCTTAGTCAATCCAGTTTGGGGCCTTACGTTGCTCACAATTCCGTGAGGGTGCGCTCCACCTCCCAACAGCCTTAATCCCCTTCATGAGTTTTAGGAACAGGGAACATCCGTCAGATTCAACAGCGACTTCCAAATCAAGGTTGTCTATCACGGTGCGTTTAACACGAACAGGATTGCGGAGTTCTGCCCGCCTCAGCCTTTACCTGTTTAGAAGATTCCAGACACCCGTACGATCAAGTGTCAGCCATGTCTGGAACAGGTTAGGAAAGAAAGCCCTCGAGAAGTTAATCCCAGTGTAGTTTTAGGTCTTCGGACCGCTGGAGATGAATTTATGCAGTTGAAATTGATGGCAAATTTTTTTTTCATTTTTATATATATATATTTTTTATTTTTTATTTTTTTTTTGAAAAAGTTCTAGATTTTAACTCGGGTAACCGAGGTTGATGCTGGTTTTTATGGAAAACTTGAAATCTTTTTTGGTATTTTTGGAAATGATCCGGGTTATCAAACCTTGATTCCAACGGTCGAGGCCGATGCCGGTTTTTAGTTGAAAGTAGGAAAAGGTCCCCCGAGAAATTAATCCCAGTGTAGTTTAAGGTCTTCGGACCAAAATCTGTACATGCTATAAAAATACATTCTTTTTGTGTTTTTTCGAAAAATATTCCAGATCATAAAATCTCAATTTTGAACGGTCAAAATTGACACTGGTTTTTATTGGAAATCTCTCGGGATTTTGTTCCCGACGTAGTTTAAGGTCTTCGGACCATGAAACTGTACAAAAGAGGGGCTGGCTATATATATATATATATATATATATATATATATATATATATATATATATATATATATATATATATATATTTCGAAATGATCCAGATCATCAAATCTTGGCCTGAAAGGCTGGGATCGATGCTGGTTTTTATTAAAAATCTCTCGGGATGTTGATCCCGACGTAGTTTAAGGTCTTCGGACCCAAAACTCTAAAAGAGGGGCTGGTAATATATTTTTTTATTTTTCGAAATGATCCAGATCATCAAGTCTTGGCCTGAAAGGCTGGGATCGATGCTGGTTTTTATTAAAAATCTCTCGGGATGTTGATCCCGATATAGTTTAAGGTCTTCGGACCAAAAAACTGTACAAAACAGGGAAATCTTATTTTTGCTCTTTTTTGGAAAATGTCCGGTATCAGCGGATCTTGATTCGACGATCCAGACTGCTACCGGTTTTTATTAAAAAGTCCCTCGGGATCTTACTCCCGACGTAGTTTAAGGTTTTCGGACCAAATCTGTACAAGCGAGACTGGTAATATTTTTTATGATTTTTTGAAAATGTCCGGAGTCATTGATCTTGATGTGAGCAAACAAGACCGACGCCGGCTTTTATTGAAAATCTCTCGGGATGTTGATCCCGACGTAGTTTAAGGTCTTCGGACCCTGGTTTCATGGTTGGGCATACTTACCTTGCTTTGTTTAGCTTCTGACGGGGTTGACTGTGATTTGAGTGGTCCGAATTGCTTGAATTGGCCCTGTAGGACCTCTTGTACTTCGATTCTCATACTCGGAAGCCAGATCTTGATGATTGGACCCTTGATCTTGGAGATTGGTAGCTTAAGGAAGCTCTTTAATGGTTTGGATCATGATGGTTCAACTTTTGGATTGCTTGATTTGGCCCTGTGGGCCCTTTCTAAACTTCAGCTTTGCTTTGAAGCACCTTTTCTTGATATTTTGTGAGGCTAAGAAGGCTTCTTCTGGTGTGGATGATGACTTGAACGTCTCAGATCGCTTGACTTGGCTTTGTGGGCCCACTTGATGATTAGATCTTGGATTCTGGCCCTTCTTTTGATGATCAGACCTTTGATCTTGTTGTTTGATGGCTCATGTAGGTCCTTCAATGGTTTAGATCATGATGATCTAGTCTTTGAATGACTTGGATTGCTTGTGGCCCCCACTTGATCACCTTTCCTTCTCTTTGACTTGATCAGCCATGTTCTGGCCGCATTGCTTCGTGATTGGACCGGTGGGGCACCTTTTATATGATCTTGATCAACCTCAGTCGAAATCTGGAGTGGACCGGAGCCTTGGGCGGCCCACGGGGTGCCATCTGCTGACGTGGACTGTCAGCCTCACCTACCAAGAACCCTGGAGCCAATCCCGCGGAGAGAGAGGGAGCGCGTCCGTACGGGCGGCCCAGAGCAGGCCCCCCAAGGCTCGCCTCTTGTGCGGTCTGGGCTGGCTCTGGTTCGGACATTCCCAACAACCCACTGTCCATATCCCATATTCTCTGTACGCCCAGGTTCGATTCCGGCCATGAATCTTCCCTTTCTCTTCACCTTTCTTTTCATTTTTGTCTTTTTCTCTTTTGTTCCTCTCTTGGGCAGCCATTGATGATGGCTTGGGGGTGATGAAGGCTGATCCTAGTGGGTCCCCTACTTCAGACGATGGTGGGGGCTTTAATGATGATGAGATGTTCTTGATTGAGGATGTAGATAGAGGTTTAAATGGGGCCCTTGATGGTGGATTAAGGGTGGTTGTTGGGGAAGCTTTGAATGCCCCCATTAATGGTGGGATTGCTGAAATTCTGACTTGAATGGGGCATTGACCATGATAGGATCGGATGGGATGGATGGGATGGGGAGATGGGCCATAGGTGAGGCTACACATCCTCTGGGCGTGGGTCGCATTGATAATGCGATCGGTGGTGATGATGGGGTCATGATGGACATTGATGGGCTGATCTTAGATTGCCTTCTGGTACCTGTGAGGAGAGAAAACACTTTAGTAAAAGGATTGAAGTATCGAAGCAGGAAGAGAGATACTTACCTTCTGGGAGGAATGATCAGGAGAAAGATGCTTGCACGAGGCACTCCATAAGTTGGTTGGGGGATGTTTATTTTGAAAACCCTGCAAGTTTTTTTTTTCTTTGCATATATACGAATAAGGAAAAATGATTTTTTTTTTTGTGGAAAATATATGCAAATCATGAAATAAAAATTTGTGTCAAGTGCTTATCTGTCTGTGCGTGATTTGGACTTATGTTTTTAGATGTAGGAATTAGAATATTTGACTCAGCCTGATGTCATACTCGATTTTCTTAATTATTCTCCAAGGGTTCTGGTCCCCTTAAGATATTGCGCAATGGTATCCTGACTCTAGAATTTGGGCAGATCTTAAAAGAATTCTTGACTTATAGCCGCCATCCTTGCTTCCATTGTATCTTCATGTCGTTTGGATCTCTCATGTACCTGTTTTTTTTTCTTTTTTCTTTTTTTTAGCCATTATTACCCGCAACGCCCTTTCGGATTTTCGCTGCGTCCGGCTTACCTGTCATTTTTGCCCGTGGCGCCCTTTCGGGTTTTCGCCACGTCCCGGGTGTTTGATCTTGCCTGCCCCTTGGCAGCTATGCTGTTTTTACCCTCAGCGCCCTTTCGGGTTTTCACCAAGTCCGCTGTGTGCCCACTGTTTTTACTCGGAGCGCCCTTTCGGGTTTTCACTCCGCCCTCTTTGTTTAGGCACACATCTTTTTTTTTTTTTTTTTAGATAACTGCGGCGCCCCAAGGTCAGGAATCCGTCGTTGCCGGCCGATGGTAACCTTTCGGCCCTTATCTTAAGTTACAATGGCAGAGCTGTCGCCCTTAGCTACAGACCATTCTGAGGTGGATGGATGGATAGATGTGTTTCTTTTGGGTCGATTTTTTTTCTCTTTCTTTCTTTCTTCTTCTTCTTCTTCTTCTTCTTTGTGGGTTGTGTGCCCCTTCTTTTTTTTCTTTTTTTTTTCCCCCCTTTTTTTTTGCTCTATTCTTTTTTTTCTCTTCTTTTTTTTGGCTTTTGAACCCTTTATTTGGAACACTTATTGGTGGACGGGAAGTGATTCTCAGAGGTCTAAGCCTTGACCTCTTGACTTCAGCTCTACTAATGTAACTCTTGATAAGGTTGGATTGGCTTACCTGTGAGAGATTCTCACGTTGTCGACGTTGATTGGCTCTGGAAAATCCTTACCCCTCAGTTGGTGAGTAAAACGGTGCCTCCTAGAAGAACTTCTCTGATTCTCGAGGCTTGCCCCTTGAGTCTGATAGATGCGGCAGTGCTTGTCGTAAACCCGATATGACTTTTCTTTTTTCGGCTTCATTCTTCATCAGCACTCATAGTGACATGATTTTGACTCGAACTCGTAGGTCTGTCTTCTGATTTTAAGCTTCTTGAGGAACTCCTTCGTCCTTAGATTCCGAAGGATGTCCCATTGCCAATGTTGATAGCATGTGGGAACCCTTAACAATTGATGATGTCATTCTTCATGAGAATTATTGCGCGAGATCAGAATGTTACCTCCTTCCTTTTCGTGAAGTAATCAATTGCCACAAGTATATGCGCATGACCACTAGATGATGCCGAGTCGATCTTTCTGTTGATGTAGATACCTCGTACAGGGAATAGCTGGAGCATTATCATGTTGTAGAATTTCAAAGCACACACATGGATCCGATGTGCATGTTGCTGACACTTGAAGTGCTTTCTGACATGTTGGCAACAATCTGTCTTCATCGAGCCGTGAGGTTTCTTCGATCATTCGTCAAGTCGCACACTCCAGCATGGAATGCAAGCATAGTCTTGGCAGCATCTTCTTAATAGGCTTGATGAGTTTTTTTATCGAGTCTGGATAAGTCTTCATAGGACGCAAGATTGGGAAGTCATGACTTCAAAAATTCGATCATTCTATGCTTATTTTTCGAGGACAAGGATTCTCAATGCACATTGCCTTATGGGTCTCAGGAGATCCTAGGTTTATAATTTTGAAATTTTTTTTGAGATAACATCGGCTTTTGGTTCGAACTTTCGAGGAGACCCTCTAAGTTTGGGAGTCAGCTCATCATTTTCCACATCATTTGGCTTTGTCCAAACCCTTGAGTTTGAAATCCAACTCTAGATTGAAATCTTATGAGTCAACTTCATACTCAAGTGCTTTGACAGACAGACTTGACACTTTATTGAAAAAGAGATTTCTATATTTTTTTTTTCAAAGATTTTTCTGATTTTTTTTTTTTTTGAATTTTGTGAATATCTGGATTTTTTTGAACTTTTTGGACTTTCTGAAATTTTGAATTTTTTTTTTTGAAATATTTGGTGTTTTGGGTTTTTGAATCTTCTGATTTTTTATTTTTTTGAAACTTTTTTTTTGTAAAGGACCCGAGCAAGACGGCGATGTGAACCAGATGTTGCTTGATTTGGCTCGGGGAGCCGAGCACTGTCGACTTTTATTGTGCCGTCATGGGGACTACAAACCTGTTACTGCCCTGCACTCCTTCCCCTCAGGAGGCAGGGCCAAAAGGATCAGTAGGCCAATCCTCATCGTTGTGCCCAAACGTCATGGCAGATCTAGAATTGGGCTCCGAGTCCGTGTCGGATGCGATTTGTCCTGGCTCATCTCCAGTGTATTGCAGCTCTTCGGGTTCATCTGGTTGAGGTGGGACCAGGACGGCAGTCCATTCGATCGGGGGAAATTTCTGCCCCTTGCTTGAGTCTTCTTTGGGCAACTCTATCAGACTCAATCTGCTTGCTTGATCATCGAAGGTGGAATCCAGCCCATCATCAGGATAGATAATCCCTGCATTGATAAACTGATTGGTGTGACGATGCAGATGTTCCCTTCTTCTTGATGACCTCCTCTTCTTCTGATACTTCTGGGCCTAATCCGAGTAGGCCGATATCGCAGTCTTTCTCTATCCACATTCTTTTGAATTCCCATGATTCGGGTCGAGTCTTGATATTCGAGCTGATAGTAGAAGGTTTGACGCTCGACAGGAAGGAAGACGTAGTTCGATCCGATGGGACATGCGCGAGGGAAGTAATTTACATGGTGATGGTATGAGACCTCCCCATTAGAGCGTTGTACGTCCATGGCTGAGATGGTAGGCTCTCGGAGGTTGGATGCTTCTACCATGGAAAATTGTCCAGGATCGGTAATGATGGTGATCGCCCTATCTCTGAAGATGTGCTTGACCCTTTGGTGAAGATTTGAAGAGATGGTACCGATTCTGTGAAACCAGGTCCGATCGGAAAGGAGATGGAATGAAGCTGAGATGTCCAAGACCTGAAGAGTGATGGTTGATGTTTTTGGATCGATCCGAACTTGGACATCAATCTCCCCTTCGGCCTCCTCGATAGTGGCCACATAATTGAAGCTAGGCCCCAATTCTGCTAGGGCATGTGGCATGCTGTCCAAGGAAGGGTCTTCTTCTTGGAGGACGATGGCTGAAGTAGAAGCCGAATAGACAGGTGCGGTGGGCAAGTTGTGCCCCTGGTTGTTTGCTGGAGAAACGGGCAGGCTTTGCCCCTGGTAAGTTGGAGTGGGCAAGCTGTGCCCCTGATTGACTATTGATGAGACGAGCAAGTTGTGCCCCTGGTTTGTTGATGCTGTGTTAGGGAGATTGTCCCCTTGGTTGACTGAGATGGGCTGATTGTGCCCATGGTTAAAAGTGGGTGCGAAGAATGAATCGACTGAAGGTGCCCCTTGCATAATGATGGGCTCTGGGATTGAAATAATCGAGGGTGCCCCTTGCAGGATGAGAGGCTCAAACTCTAAACTAGAGTCGATGGCACGAATAAACTGGAGAGGAGGCTCTTCTTGGCTGATGACAACTGGACAGGCAGGAGGTGCCCCTTGCATTGCGGAGACCGGATCGACTGGATATGCCCCTTGCAGGATGAGGGGTTCTGAAACTGGACTGGTTAGGGGTGCCCCTTGCCAACCTTGATTAGGGAACTGTGAGTTCCATCTTGACTGTTGATGTTGTTGCGGTTGTCCATGCTGAGGGAGGAATAGTGCACCTTCGGTAGAGGCGACAAGATCATCCTCTTCCATTGGATGGGAGATGGGAACACTTCCGTTATCATTCTCGTATTCAGTAGTAGGCTCTTCTTCCATTGTCGGTTGTATAAGAGAGGCTTGATAAGGCCACCAAGGGGATATCATCCCAGTCCTTATTCCGGCTTCGACTTATTCCCCGGCGCAGATGAGCTGGGTGAAGTTCGCATATGGATGCGAGACAAGGTATCCAGAGATACTTGGATTTGCCAAGTGGATGATCATGGAGATTTGCTCCTCGTCGTCGAGGGGAGTCTTCATTCTAGCGGCCATGGCCCGCCACCGTCCAACGTAAGCTGACAATGTTTCATCACTTCTTTGCCTGAGAGCTGCGAGGTCCGCTCTTCTGGGTGCCATGTTAAGATTGTATGCGAACCTGTTGATGAAAGCCTAAGAGAGCTGCTCCCAAGTCCTGATGCGATGGCAGTCCAATGATGTGTACCAGTCTAGGGCATCGTCTTTCAGGGACTTTTGAAACAGACGGATAACGCTCCGTCGTTGCTTGCCACAGCATCTAGCTCACCACAAAATGATCTCAAGTGGTCTATAGGACACCCTGTCCCATCATATCTTTTAAATTTTGGTACCTGAAAGCCTTGAGGTACCATTGCATCGGGAAATGGACAAAGGTCCCTGAACTTAGTGGATGGAAGATCCACCCCTTGCTGCTTTTGCAACTTTCTCTTCATCTCTCGCATCTGCTCTCGGAGTTGCTCTATTTCGGAGGGACCAGGTGAAGGAGATCTTGCCCCTTGCCAGGACTGAGATGGCCCCCTTTCGTAATAATTGGTGTCATTGATGCTCCTAAAATTCCTGCTTGAAGAAGGTTGGGCCTGGTAATTACTCCCATTGTAGGGACTTTGTTGGACTGGAGCTGAGAAGAGAGACTGCGAAGAAATCCCAGTCACAGGAGAATATTGAAATTGGTTGGAATTCCCATTGGGGAGAGATTGTTGGAATTGACTAAGATTCTGGGTTGTGAGATGTGACTGAAAATGGCTCTTGTTTGCAGGAGGATATTGAAAGAAATGCCCTGAGGTCGAGAGTTGTCCTGATTGAGGACCTTCATTAGGAGAGTATCGAAAGTCCTGCGCCACCCCTGATAGCTGTGGTTGAGATGAACTGGAGGCTGGAAGAGATGCTTGTTGTGGTTGTTGAACTGGACCAGCTTGATTGCTTGCTGCTGAAGCCTGGGCTTGTGTGAATCGGAGAAGCATTTCCTGCATGGCCTTCATGCTTTGTTGTAGCTCTTGGATGCCAGGAATTGACATGGATTCACTCGAGTTTAACAGTGGAGAGGAAGCCTCGGGTATAGGGAATGAGAGAGCCATGTCGATTTTGTATTGGATGTGGCAGGGTGATTTGGTTTGGAGGAGTAATGGTGGGAAGTATGCACTATTTTTTTTTGGGTTTTGGGATTTTCTATTTTTTTTTGTTTTGGGTAGAATGCTATACAGATGAGATTGTATGAGGACTAATGACTTTCAAGTACGGGAAGGATTCTGTTTTTCAAGTCGGATCACGACTAGTGGGACTAGTTTATCCCCAGCAGAGTCGCCATTCTGTGGACCCTCGTCGTTTCCGCGCTCCCACACGACGTTCTTCTCCTTTCCCCTTTCCTTTCGGAAAAGAAGGAGATGAGGATGCGTGAGTGCGAAATCGCCGTTTGTGCCACTGGCTTGCCTCGTTCTCGAGGGCTTTGTTTGGTTGTCGTGTTAAGCTGGATGTATTTGAATGTGTTTATATAAGACCAGAGTCGCCACTAGCCAGTTACTTCGAATCTACAGTCGGCTAGACCCCGTAGAAACGTTAGAGAAGGGATCCGAAGATTCCTTCCTCTAAAATGACTCCTTTTGATCTGCGGTCAGAGATTCAAGGTAAGGGATCACGGTTACAGGGTGGGAAGAGGTTAAGCACCCCACACACTGCCCGTACTGAAGTACGGTCTCTACTTCACAGAATCGAACTAATACTTGAAAGTCTAATTAAATCCTCGTACATTCTCATGGATGATATGATGCATGAATGCGGGTCTGAACAGTAAGAGTTTCTGATGGGCAGGTTCCAACAACGGGCAAGCCCAGAGCGTACGCTCGAACTGACAGGTGCTTAATGTAAGACGTATGCAGTGTGCTTGAATGATCAAGGTGTTTTATGGTGAAGCATGAATGCAGGTCTGAACAGTAAGAGTTTCTGATGGGCAGGTTCCAACAACGGGCAAGCCCAGAGCATACGCTCGAACTGACAGGTGCTTAATAGAAAGACATATGCAGGTGTGCTTGAATAATCAAGGTGCTTGCAGTGAAGTAGGGGGGGTTGGAAGAAAAGTAAATGTTGCACTTATGCTAGATGCAAATGAGATGATGCTGGAAAAAGAGTAGCTGGATGGACGGAGGTGTCGCAAGGGTTGGCTTCGAGTGGCTGGATCAAGACTTGGATGGCTTGGGAGACTTGGACCAGTGGTCAGGTTAGGCTGGACCAGGGCTAGACTCTCCTCACTCGGGCTCTCCTTGGTGGGAAAATGGGCTAAGGGGTGGAGAAGGGCACTCGAAAGGACGGGCTTTCTTTGGACTTGAAGGGATCGTTGAAATGAGAAGGGGAGGGGGGTATTTATAGCAGCGGAGAGTGGCACTCTCGTAATGTTTTCCGGGCGGCCTGCTATGGGCCGCCCGTACAACCGCTCCTCGGTTTCCAGCGAGTACGGTCGCTCCCTCGGGGCTGCTGTTGGACTCGCTGGTCGACTCAGTGAGTTGACTCAGCGGGTCGACTCGGTGATTTGACTCGACGGGTTGACTCGACGGGTTGACTCGGTGTTTTGACTCGACGGGTTGACTCAGCGGGTTGACCCAGTGAGTTTGACTTTTTAAGGATTTTTTTGACTGGCCTTTTTTCTGGGGGGTTTTTCAGGCTGATGTTTAAGACTGGGTTGACTCGGTTCAGGCTTGATCTGGGCTATGGAATGGGGCTTACAAGGGTGAGTTTGGCTGAGTTTGGACTTGGGATTTGGGGGTATGGTCCTCCATTCATCCAGCTATCTCTACCAACAGTGTAGCCGAAGGTGGGGTGTCTACAGGGGCTCCTAACCCCAACAAGTGGTATCAGAGCTAAAAGTTGGGAAGGAGGCAGAGAGAATCTGAGGCGAGACATCAATAACGTCTTCTAGGATGGGATTCGTTATGGAGAAGGATTTTGTGAAAGAAAAACATGTAAAGCGATCGGTATCTATAAAATAAGTAGAGTTGAAGAAGGTGGATTGGTATGCCAATATCTCAATCAGGTTTGTCGACTGCGATCGGGTTTGATCGGAAGCACTATTCATGGTGGAGTTGCGAGATCGACAGTGGGATCCACAATCGCTCGTGTGTAGCATACGCAAGGGCCACATGAGTGAGCAGGTGATGAAGGTGCAAGGATGAAGTCAATGAGGCATGAGAAGTATTGGAGCTATGATAACGACGAAGTAGAGATGAAAATGGTGCGTGGCAAGGTGTTGCATGAAGATTTGAGTCGTGGTGGAGTTTGTTGGGCTTTGACGCCTCAAAGCTTCAAGCATAAAGACCACCGACCGGTCGGCCGGCCGGTCGGTCACAATGGAGCAAGACAGCAGGTTGCTAGAACCTTTCTAGGCCATTCGGCCGGTCGACCGACCGGCCGGTGGGGGGGTTCGACCGGTTGGGCAGTTTCCTTTTTGGACTTGGTTTCTTGCGCGGTTTTGTGCAAGGAATTTCTAATTCCGATTTTCTCCTATTTAAGGAGATATAATTCGAGATTAGGGTTGTTGCCAATGGGCCAAGGGATTGAGAGGGTTCTAGAGTGAGAGAAAGAGCTAGGAGGAAGCTTGGAGTTCTCTAGGATGAGGGAAAAGGCTGTGTTTGTCCTTCTCATGTGAGAATTAGCTTTGTTAGCTTGAGATTTCTCTTGTGGGCTATGATCTGGGTTGTGTTTCTTCTATCTCTTATAACTTCTGATATCATAGTGGATTAGCGTTGCTTTGTGCCGTGGTTTTTTTTACCCGTGAGGAGTTTTTCCATGTAAAATTCGGATTTCCTTCTTGTGTGTGATGATTTGCTTGTTGATTACCATTGCGGTGTGTTCCTCGCCTGCTTTGATTGCTTCCGTTGTGGGGCTCCTAACCCCAACATACTCACCCCATAATCCTCTCTACGAGGTCTTTGTTCCATCGTTTAAAAACTCGATTCAGCCAAAAATGATTCAACTAGGATGAAAAACTCGGTTCTACCGAGTTCTTCAGCAAGACTCAGTTGACTAGTCGAGTATCGGGAAAACTCGATCGGGTCGACTCGGAATGATTCACTGAACAACGACAATAAATTAAAAAAAAAAGAGGGAATCGGATTTCTTGGGGCTGCAGAGAGTGGGGCCCACCTGAAGTAAAGGCTCGGATCTTCACACGCGTGTCACAGCAACGCTGAACTCGTCTTCTTCTTCCTCTCCTCCTCTCTCTCTCTCCGCTGGAGCCCACCCCCTTCTTTTGTAAGAGAGCAGATTAGGTGCGGCCGGACGCGGAGTAGCTACTGACAGGTTGAGCAGCTATCTAGCCACTGAAGTGACGTCACCAACTTCTGTGGGCCCCTCCATGGTGTATGTGTTGTATCCACACCGTCCATCCATTTGGAGAGATCATTTTAAGGCATGAGCATGAGACAGATCCAAAGCTCAAGTGGACCCCACCAAAGAAAACAGTGGGGATTGATCTTTTACCATTAAAAACTTCTTGGGGCCAGATAAATTTTCGATTTGTGTTTTCCCTTCTTCCATGTCTGCGTGCACTTATGAACAGGTTGGATCTCAAATAAACGTCATGGTGGGCCTTAGGAAGGTTTCAACGGTGGCGTCACTATCCCCACTGTTTTCTTTGGTGGGGTCCACTTGAGCTTTTGGATCTGTCTCATTGTTTAGCTCATGGCCTAAAATGATCTCTCCAAATGAATCGACGGTGTGAATACAACACATACATCTCGGTGGGGCCCACAGAAGTTGTTGACGTCACTTTAGTAGCTAGATATCTACTCAACCTGTCAGTAGCTAATCCGCGTCCGGTGCGGCCCGGCCTCAAACAAGACGATGCGGTGCGGTCCTTACGGCGGGGCCCACATTGATGCGTGTATTATATATCCACACCGTCCATACGTTATGGAAGATCATTTTAGTGCATGAAACAAAAAATATAGCATATCTAAATCTCAGATGGACCATACTGTAGGAAACAGTGGTTATTGAACGTCCCACCTTTAAAAGCTTCCTAGGTCCCACTGTAAGTTCCGTAATGTTTATTTTCCATCCAACCTATTGATAAGGTCATACAAACCTGTACGAAAGGTTCAAAACAAATATCATATTGATCCAAAACTTTTGTGGCCCACTAGAAGGCTTTAATGGTCAATCACCACTGTTTCCCATGGTATGGTCCACCTAAGATTTGGATCTGATTTTTTTTTTTTTCTTTTTTCGCTCATGATCTTAGGGAAAAAACGGATGGACGGCATGGATATAGCATAAATGCATCATGGTAGGCCCCACAGTAAAGGCCACGCGGTCTTGGGTGAGGCCAGTATGGAGTCATCTGATACCGTGGGGATTTTAGTGTAATAGCCTGATGTCTGCCCAATTCAACAAAAAGTCCAATTTCTTGTCAGGCTCATCTTTTTAACCTCCAACCACCTGCTGCACTGTGGATTGCTCGTGGGACTTTCAAGGGGGATCCACATTACTCAAGGGGATCCAACTCCAGGTGCGATCCACATTACTCAAGGAAGACCCACAGTGCTCACGGGGACCCACATTGGGTAGGGAGACCTACGGTGCTCAGGAGGGCCCCACAATGCTCAAAGGGGATCCACAATGAAGTAGGTGGTTAGAGGGGCATGAGAAAATGATTGAACTTTTTGTTAGATTGAATAGAACTGAGGGCTATTACGCTGAAAATCCCAATATGAAAAACTCTTAATAGGACATTGCGACCTGCCCCCACGTGGACCATAATTCTTTCAGACTGGTCTTTGTTGGGCCCACCGTGATGTATGGGTTTCATCCATGCTATTCATCCATTTTTCCATATCGTTTTAAGGTATGACTTCAAAAATGAGTTAGACCCATGGCTTAGGCGGACCACTCAATGGGAATTGAATGCCCACCATTAAAATTTTCCCAGGAGCCTAAGAAGTTTTGGATCAAGCTGATATTCCAAGATCATATGACCTTGTTCATGGTGGCTCCTAGGAAAGTTTCAATAGTGGGTGTTATTATCACTGCTTCTTCTAGTGGTGTGGTCCACTTGAGCTTTGGATCTTCTTCATATTTTTTTGGATCATATCCTAAAATGACCTAGAAAATGAATGGACAGCATGGATAAAACCCATACATTATGCTGGCCCATGGAGCCCCAGCTTGGATGGATTATTATCCTCACGGGACAGGCCACAATTGGGTTCTGAAATTGCAATGGTGACAAATGCAAACTCAAATTGAACAGCTTAAGTACATTTAATTACTAACTTCATACAATATATAATACATTGATTGGATAATTCTATTTCCTGGTTTGTGGATACATTTTTATTGAATAAGGTATAGTTGATAGTTGATATTTTCATTTCAGTCCAGTGAATGTCCACCAATTGGATATTCAAATATATAAGAGAAATTTCCCTTTGTAAACCTTAGTTTGACTGACCAGCCAAATAGACCTCCAAAAACTTACTTTCCCAATCTAAACTTCAATGTTTTTTGGGACAAAAATACCCCTGTGAATTTGAATTTTTGTCCGAAAAAATACATCCCCACAACTGAAGTTTAGAATGGGAAAGTAAAGTTTTTGAAGGTTTATTTTGATTGGTTGGTCAAATCTGAGATTTACATAGGAAAATTTCTCAATAAATAAATTAGCATAATTTTTAGTTTAAAATACATTCAAGCTAATTAACATAATTTAGATGGTTCAATTTAAATTAATTTTATGAAATTTATGCAATTTGAACATAATTTCTATGTACATGTGTATCATCCAGCACACTGTCAGAGTATCAAATTTTTTTTTCTCTTTTTCAAATCATGCTTCAGCCCACTGGTAAATCTTGGATTGCACCATCTTGATTGTGTGCTTGAGATGAGGAGTTTTATGGTAATTTATAATAAAGATTACTTTCGAAGGGAGCTACAAAAGTATCACTGCCTGTATCTTTATTGTATGGGGTTTTACCAAGTACATTCATTGTTCCATGGGAGTATCTCTGTATCATATGTTTGGGTACTGCTTGTCTTTTTCTCTGAAAAAAACGTTCGAGAAATTTCCGGTCTCTAAATCTAAGGTTTGACCAAACAGTCAAAATAGACCAAAAACTTTACTTTTTATTTCTAAACTTCAGGTGAAATTGACAGTGGACTCGGTGAATTGACAGTGAAATCGGTGAATTTCACCGAGTTCATGGTGAAATCGGTGAATTTTTCACCGAGTTCTTGGTGAAATTCACCGATTCCTGTCCAAAAAAATGCATAGTGTAGCTGAAGTTTAGAAATGGAAAGTGAAGTTTTTGAAGGTCTATTTTGACTGTTTGTTGAAACCTGAGGATTCCGGACAGAAAGTTCTCAAAATGTTTATAATTATATTTTTCAATTTTCTATGCACATTATCTTTTTCCTTATTATTACTCTCTGACAAGCTCTTTGCAAAAATTCACACCTTAAAAAAATGAGTTATTCTTCTTTTTTAGCTATTATGTTGAATTGAGCTTGTTTGTGAAGAAGGTGAGAAGAAATTAGAAACGAAAAAAATTACAAAATATTTCACTCTTATAAGGTGGGGATAGCATCTATCACATGAACTGCCTTGGTCATTGCTCTTATAGGTTTGGGCCTCAAAGATGTGTGATATGATGGTGATGCGGAAAAGGTAAACTTGAGTAGAACCTCTCTTTCTTCTCCAAGCGTTGCCTTGGAATGTAAAATGACATTCCATTCTTATGGTGTCCAAAGGACAATCTACTCGATCCATCTAGGCTGTTCACTTGGTCCAGCACCCATCCTGTGCTACTTGTGTTAATAAAAAAAATAAAAAGAAAGCATCAATTGGACTTTTCTGGCCATCCAATCAGTAGGCTACAAAATTTTTTTGAGGGAGAAATTTCCGACTGTAAACGTCTGTTTTGACCAATATTCCCAGCTAAACCTCCAATACTTTTCTTTCCAAAAGTAAACTTTCATTTTTTTCTGACCAAAGTGCCCCTGTTCGTTGAGAGTTTCACCGCAATCTCGTTGAATTGATTTCGTTGAGTTGATCTCGTTGAAAATCAACGAGACACAATTTTCTCGTTGAAGATCTCTTCTTCATCTTCATCTTCATCTTTCTTATGGCTCCTCCGTCGAAGAGGCTACGGAAAGGTATGTTTTTGGAATGTTTGGGGGTGATTTTCGTTTTAGGTTGGGTTCGTTTGAATATTTGGGAGTGATTTTCGTTTTAAGATTGTTCGTTAACCTTGGCATACAAACTGTTTGTAGAAATGCCAATGTAAACTTGAAATGTTGAAATGGGAGATCGCGTTCAATTTCAACGCGATCCCGGTGAATTTCGACGAGATCGATCAATTTCACCGCGATCGCGGTCAATTTCAACGTGATCGGTCATTTTCACCGCGATCGCGGTCATTTTCAACGCGATCTCGTTGAATTTCAAAGAGCACATATTTAAATGTTTTTATTTTATTTTATGAATGTTGTTTTTTGGAATGTGAATGTCTAAGATGTATACAACGTGTTTGTTGTAAAGTGTATGTGGACAATGTTTGAGAATTTTAACCAACTTTCATTGTATTTTGAATTTGAATACAACATGTTTGTTGAAATGTCACAACGAAGGAAAATGTTGAAAAGTTTGAGAATGTGTTTGAAAGAGTATTCTTTGAATTTTGAAAGAGTACTTGTTGAAATTGTACTCTTTGAATTTTGAAAGAAATCTCGTTGAATTGGTACTGTGCTCTTTGAATTTTGAAAGAAATCACGTTGAATTAGCACTGTGCTCGGTGCTCTTAGAATTTAACGAGATCTTGTTGAAATTCAACGAGCACAGTGAGAATTTAACGAGATCTCGTTAAATTTTAACTAAAGGCTACGGATATTAGCTGTAGCCATAGAATTGACCTCGATCTCGTTGAATTTGACCGCGATCGCGGTGAATTTGACCGCGATCTCGTTGAATTTCACCGCGATCGCAGTCAATTTGACAGCGATCGCGGTGAAATTCACCGCGATCTCGTTGAATTTTAACTAAAGGCTACGGATATTAACTGTAGCCATAGAGCAAGCAAAAATTGACCGCGATCTCGTTGAATTTCAACGAGATCGCGGTGAAATTGACCGCGATCGCGGTGAAATTCACCGCGATCTCGTTGAAATTCAACGAGATCGCGGTCAATTTCAAAGAGCACAAATATAATTCAACGAGCACACTGTAAAATTCAAAGAGTACAATGTAAAATTCAAAGAGCACAGCTATCACGAATCTTTGAAATATCAATATGCTCATTGAAATTCAACGAGATTGATTATTATAAAAACACATTGCGATAAACAAAGATCCGACTTGATTATTAAAAAAAAACGCATTCGTTGAGAAAAAAATTCACATTCTTCGTTCTTACCTGGTCCACACAACAACCTCGTTTCCGATGAAACACGAGTTGAAGAAATAGAAAAATAATGTTCTAAAGTGAAAACCGATCTCAAAACTAAAGAGATGATGCTTTTTTTGCTATAAATGAGAGAAGAAAATGAGTTTTGAATATAGAAGAGGAGAAAAACGAGGAGAAAATAGCTTTTCTTTGGAGAAGGAATAAATCCTAAGTACAGGGGTATTTTGGTCCGAAAATGGTCCGTCCGTACAAGTGAAGTTTACTTTTGGAAAGAAAAGTGTTAGAGGTTTAGCTAGGAATAATGGTCAAAACAGAGGTTTACAGTTGGAAATTTCTCAAATTGAGGGTAAAGATCATTTATAAAAAAAGCTAAGGCTGACCTTATAGTATTAAAGAATTACATGTTTCAGAGAATCCTAATAATCTAATTCATGTCTTGCAAAACGGTTGGCTATATATAGAAAAATGGCCAACTGTGGATGGATTGGATGATCCAATCTTTGCGATTGTTCTGTCGCCGGCCAAGAAACCTAATGGTTGGCCTAGAACGTTCAAATGGATTGTTTGAGTATCCCGTGCAAGTTGGAGCACTATAGCTTACACAGTGCTCTGAGAGCAATGGATCATTTCTCTCCATGGTATTGCTTTGTGTTGTCCCACGATTTTGGACAACAGGTTCAGACGGCTTGGATTTGCCGCACAACCTTTAATCTGCGCTTATAAGTTTCTTCCATCTGCTGGACCTGCAAGGACAAAGAAAAAGAGAAGGCAAGGGGGCTGTTGTGTGGCAGGAGACTCTCCGATGCTTAAAGTCCAAGAATAAGGTGAAATAGGGTTGAAGGCTTAGATATCTGTTATCTTTGAGGTGTAGATCTAAGCTATATTTATAAGGGCTTGGAGGCGGTTTGGAGAAACAGATCCTGCTAGGATACGTTGGTAGAGTCCCAATAAAGGAAATATTCTCTCCCTCGATCGTATCGGAAAGATCTTTCCGGAGAAGGCAATAAATCTGGGAGCATCTGGACCATCCGTAAGTGTCTTGGACCGACTCTAGGTGGTCGATTGATCTTGGGGCTGAGCTTGCGTGGTCAACCTGTCATGGCTGAGCTCAGCTTGTCGTTGGCTGAACCTAAGTGGTTAGCCTTAGCAAGGTGCGAGTTGCGGGACAGTCCGTAGGGAATGGGCTTCCTTCATGGTTTGTGGGCCGGGGCCCGACTCAGAATATCTTCATAATAGTTGCCTCCTTTGCTCCTAAGTCGAGCACGGGAGGTCTTGGGAGTACAGTGATTCAACCGAGTTGGTCTTAGCGATGTCTGGAGACTGGCTTGCTCGGTTAAAGTTTCTCGAGAGGGCGCACTAGTCCCTGTACAATGTTGTAGTTGATGGCGCCTTATCCAGTGATTTGATAAGTCATACTTGAGGCATGAAGACTGGAGGGGAATTAATTACAATTTTGAATTCCACAATCTTCGGCGAGTAACTGCCTGACATGTGGCAACGGTTTAGTTTTTGAGGCGTGCCCTTTCGGGCATCTAGTCATAGATGGCCACGTAGCAAGGGCACATGGTGATGAGTGGATGTAGCCAATCATCGGTGGACACGTGTCTTGTGTTGGGAGGGGGAAAGGGAAATTGATCATAAGTAGCCCATCCCTTGGTGTGTTTCGACAGAGATGGCGCTGTATGATTCGGCCATGGGTATCTTTGCTGCATACCTCTGGTTCTTCAAGTGGGAGAGAAATTCTGAAGCATCAATCTTTAAGGATTGAACACTGTTTGGTAGCTTACCGGGTGATGTACAATGCCTTGTGGTTGAGTTTTGGATGGAGGAGCAGGAGGTCACGTTTTTCGTTGTGGAGGTGGCTGAGCCTGGGTAGTCAACCTCAGCAAGGTGCGAGTTGCGGGACGATCCATTGGGAATGGACTTCCTTCATGGTTTGTGGGTCAGGGCCCGGCTCAAAATATCCCCATAACAGTTGCCCCCCCTGCTCCTAAGTCGAGCACACGAGGTCTTGGGAGTACAGTGATTTGGCCGAGCCAGTCTTGGCGATGTTTGGAGACTGGATTGCTGAGTTAGAGTTTCTCGAGAGGGCGCACTAGTCCCCATATAATGTTGTAGTTGATGGTGCCTTATCTCGTGATTTGATAAGTCATACTTGAGGCGCAAAGATCAGAGGGGAATTAATTACAATTTTGAATTCCAACATCTCCAGCGAGTAATTGCCTGACATGTGGCGATGGTTCAGTTTTGGGGCGTGCCCTTTCGGGAATCTAGTCGTAGATGGCCATGTAGCAGGGGCACATGGTGATGAGTGGATGTAGCAAATCGTCGGTTGACACGTGTCTTGTGTTGGGAGGGGGACGGGCGAAAAATCGATTATAAGTAACCCATCCCTTGGTGTGTTCCGGCAGAGATGGGTTTGCATGATTCGGCCATGGGTGTCTCTGTTGCACACCTCTGGTTCTTCGAGTCGGAGAAAAACTTTAGAACAACAATCTTTAAGGATCAAACACTGTTTGCTAGCTTCCCGAGTGATGTACAATGCCTTGTGGTTGAGTTTTGGATGGAGGAGAAGGATGTCACGTTTTTCGCTGCGGAGGTTTTCTTCCTATTTTGCTGCGTGCTGCCACAGTCTAAGTGTATATAGCTTGTTGGTTTATGCCTTCGCTTCTCTGGTTTTCCGGCCCCCATGGTCGAATTCGGTAGATCTCCCCAGGGACACGCTCGTCACAATCCATCTTGGGCTGCTGGTTGAAGAGCAAAAGAGGGAAAAATAGGCGACTTCGGAGAAGAGAGCAGATGGTGACAGCGGGGTTGTTCTTCCTCTCTTTTGTTCGTTGAAGGTATTTTTTTTGCAAAGGAGACCGCAGTAGGCTAGGCCTTTTTCTGTAATGTAGGATTGTCGGCGCATGACGCCTGTTGTAAGTGACCCTGATGGGTTCCCCTTAATAAAAGGATATTTTATTCCCTTTTCCTTTTCTTTTGGGTGAAAGGGTGTTTTCTATATGTGGGCCCTGATTTGATGGTGGAGCAGGGTGATGACTCATCCTGGACGACTGGTATGAAGCGTGGGCGGCTGGGCCTAGACGACCAATATGGAGCCTGTGCGAGTTGGTCCTAGACGGCCAGTATGGAGCATGACGCTTCATTTGGAGATAATATTTTACTTTATTGATAAGGAGAACTCAATACAAGTGATTTCAAGAAAGAGAAAATGGTAACCTATCTTTGTTGCTTCCATCGGAAGCGGTGCTTAGAGCGCCCGGTCTGCTCGTTTCGGGGTTGGCCTAGGCGGTCAGCCTGTATCGTGCCGACCAGGGGTGGTCGGCCTGGTCTGGGTGGCCAGGTTGATCGGATGAGTCCTTAACGAATTTTTCCGAGGGGCTCATCCCTGATGTAGGTCTCTGGTGTGCCCTGGGAAGGGGGAGAGTCGTTGGCTGGGCGCCTGTTGACATACTCCTGGAGGAAACACTTCTAGATCAGGGCCTTGATTTGCTGCTTTAACTTGTAGCAATCCTCTGTGTCATAGCCATGATCCTTGTGGAAGAGGCAATACTTTGACTTGCTCCTCTTCTTTGAGTTAGATTTCAATCTGGCCGGGGCCTTCAAGTAACTCTTTTCTTTAATTTCTAGGAAGACTTGGTCAACAAGGGTTTTGAGAGATGTGTACCTTTCGAACTTGAAGACATGGGCTTTTGGGTGACCGTGAGGAGACACCCCTCTCCTCGTCTCTTCTCTGATTGTGATTGGAGCCATTGTCGTCTTTCGTATCTATTCGCCCTTTACTCTTGGATGAGCTGTCATTGATGCGGTGGGTGTTGATGAGATCTTTGGCGTTTGCATACTTGCGGGCCCCATCAAGGAGTTCTGACAGGGTTTTCGATGGGGTTTTGCTGAACGAATGAAGGATCTTTTCGGGTCGAAGTCCGCTGATAAGGGCCGCGAGGGTCATCTTCTCATGGAAATCCTCGACCTCCATGGATTCCTTATTAAATCGTGAGATGTAGTATCACAGGGGCTCATCTTCTTTCTGCTTTAGGGTCAGCAGATGAGTGACCTGTTTTTGGGATCCTTTGTACCGATGAATTGGGCAACAAAAGCTCTGCTCAATTGGTTGTAGGAGGAGATGGACTTCAGCCGTAGTCCCCAGAACCACATGCATGCAGGACCTGTTAGTGATAGGGAGAATGTTTTGCACATGATGGGTCCTAAAGTACCATACAGCTCCATCCAAGTCCTAAATGTTTTGAGGTGTTCGGCTAGGTTGCCTTCACTAGAATAGAGTCCAAAGTTGGGCACTTCGAAACCAGGAGGAAGGCATTCGGCTAAGATGTCTTCAGTGAACGGGGGCTCCGCTTCTTCAAGGAATGCTTCAATCGAGGTTGGGGCCTTAGAGTGGTATTTCTTCCTCATGTCATTGAGTTGGTCCCGGAGTTCCCCGAGTTGAGATTCAAGGTGGGGGAAACTGTCTTCGACTTGCTCGATTTCTTTCTCCCCCTAGGCTCGACGTATCTCGTCTGGGGTGTGTCGTAGATCTACAACATCGCGATAAGTCATCGATTGTGCCTGGCTTGGATTGGCTGGGTTAGCATGACTGTCATTGCCTAGACGACGAGTTTGGGGAGGTTGATCTTGGGACAATTGAGGCTGTTGGTCTCTAGCGGTTGGCTGAGAATGAGTAGCCTACGATGTCCCACCACTTTTGTAGTAGACCACAATGCGATCTAATTTTTCCGCCATATTCTCGTATTGTTCCTAAAAAATGGCCAGGCATGATTTTTTGTTTTGGGACTTCACTGACTAGAAGTCAGGGAAGGTTGCAACAAGTTTGGCTCTCTTGACTGCTGGGCTTGGCTCTTTAAGCTGGGGTCCTGGTGAGTTTTGGGAGCTATCTTGGCCTTCTTCCTGCCCTTAACCATGTCGGGAAAGGGATGGGTGTTAAGTTTCAAGCGATGAGAACATGAACTACATCTTTCCCACAGACGGCGCCAGCTATTGTCACACGATTTTGGACAACGGCACACAACCTTCAATCTGCGCGTATGAGTTCCTTCAGTCCGTTGGACCTGGAAGGACAGAGAAAACGAGAAGGCAAGGGGGGTGCCGTTGTGCGGCGGGGGACTCTTCGATGCTTAAGTCAGGTCCAGGAATAAGGTAAAAGGGGGTTAAAGGCTTAGATATCCATTACCTTTGAGGTGTAAATCAAAGCTATATTTATAAGGGCTTGGATGCGGTTTGTGATTTAGGGAAAGAACCCCCTGATCGAGGGCGTGGATCACGCATGTTCATGGAGGAGATGGACCGTGAGAAGATCAGGAGAAACACAAAAAAAAGTTGATCGACAGCCTTTACCGACTGGTCGTTAGACCGGTCGCCCGCTGCTAAGACTGGTCTCGACCGGTCCGTAGGTCGATCGAATTTTCAAGCCAGGAGAGCTAAACTCTTTGGACTGTTTAAGTTTCAGTCGACCGGTCATCCCTCAACTCCGACCAGTCGTGGCCCATGACCGACCAGTCGGCGGGCATTCAAAAACTTCTCGCGACTTTGCGAATTCTTTCCGATTTTTCTAATTTCCTTCCTAGTTTGATTCAAACTCTTTTCTTGGCAAGCAAGGTTTATGGTTAGTTTATTTCTATATATACCTGTTAGAACTAGAAAATGAATTACAAGGACATTTTTTGGGTACATGTATTGTTGCTCTGGGGTTCTGAGTAATAGAAACATTCATAGATAATCACAAGCATTCATAAAAGGTACACAAGAAGAGATATCACAAGGCGAATTTTATTTCAGAGATCCTGAGATCTTGTACATTACAGGCCGTGATCTGGCACGAGCCCTTAATTACATCGAATGATCGATGACCCTTGATTAAAAGGCAGAAGATTAGTTAGCAGGGACTATGGTCTTAGAGTTTGTGGTCATAGAGACCTGTATTTGTTTTGTCATGGACTGAACCATCTTCGTATTAGTCAGATGTCTATGTCCTATGTTTTGACCAGAGATCCAGGCTAAGACTATCAGGGTTTATGACTGAGAAGGACGACTCTGGGCCCGCGCCTGTCATGTATGGACAGGTGACCTCGGGAAGTCCAATCTACATCTGTGTGTACCTGAGTAGCCCAACTGACGGATGCCGTTTGAATGGGTAGGGCATCGACTGTTGTGTCGTGGCAGTTCATAACAATTGCTTTGTAGTGAATTAAAACTCTTTGATATAATTTATTGTGGTAACCATAATCCCATTTATCTAGCTTTCAGCCCAAATTGGATCATATCTTTACAATAGATATAAATGATGACATATTTGCATAGTTTTGGATGTTGGCGGCTTCTTTCCGAGGAGTCAATTCATTCATCGCGTTGAATCGGGTTAAACCTTGAAGGCACACAATTCTGCTCATTTAGATATCCTGGAATGTCCATTTGACCATTCCATTGTGTCCAGAACGTTCGAAATACCCAAGAAAGGCTCAAACGGAACTTGAAAACTCTTAAAATTGAGTCTGGTACACCCACAAATATTTTCTGTAATTCGCTAATTTTTTGGGTGTGTGGGACTTAATTTATGGGTTGTAGGCTCTAACGCACCTTTAAATTAAGTGCCTGATTTTCGTTAAATTTATGGATGTGTGAGGCATTTTTTGAGTGCGTGAGACCGAATATGCGAATCTGGATTTCATCAAATTTATGGACGTGTGAGACCCGAATTTATGGGTGCGTGGGCCATTTTCGGGTGCGTGGGAGTCCAATACACTTGTTCGATTCATGTCGAATTAATAGGCGCATGGGATGCGAATTTATGGGCGCGTGGACCATTTTTCGGGTGCGTGGGACATCAATCTACTTGTCCGAATTACGTCGAATTTATGGACGCGTGGGACGATTTTCGAGCGCGTGGGACCGAATTTTTGGGTGCGTGCCCACACTTGTGATTTTTCAGAATTCATACCTGCGGTAATCTTGGTCGGAGTGATCTTCCGGTTGAAGATGTCGGCTATCGGAAAGGTATTTCGACGACTGGGAAGGGTTTACGGTGATCGGAAAAGGTTTTCGGCGAAGGTTTTCTAGCAGAATCTGAAATACCCAAAGGATGGTAGCTCTCTCTCTCTCTCTCTCTCTCTCTCTCTCTCTCTCTCTCTCTCTTTGAACGTAGAAATGAACAGTTAGGTGGGTTATTTATACCCGAAAATACCAAAATTCGGCCAATGAGGGGCTGCCACGTGCCACACACCCTTAAAATACCTCCCACGCACCCCAAAATTGACATGCGGAGGTCCAACGCACCTTAAAAGACATTTTGAAATTTCCTGAATTTATGGGTGCGTGGGACCCTGATTTTATGGGTGCACGGGACCTTCTACACCTTAAAATGATAATTCTGAAATGTGTTGAATTTATGGGTGCGTAGACCCATTTTTTGGGTGCGTGGGAAGCAATGCGCCATTTAAACCGATTTCTAATCTTTGACGAATTTTCGGGTGCGTGGGCACCTGAATTTATGGGTGCGTGGGACTCTATGCATCCAGAAACTAGTTTCTGATTTCGCTGATTTTTCGAGTGCATGGGTACCTGAATTTATGGATGCGTTGACGGACTACTGAACTCCACCATTTGGGTTTTGAATTTTGATGGGTTTGTGGGGCCCGTTTGATGATGAAAGTACATGCATTATTTATCATAAATCATAATGAAGTCATGGGTTTGACTTTGGGCGGTTCCGATTGCAGTGATTCGCGGGGCCCGCTGGAGATTTTAGTTGAAATTGGCTAAGGGAACTTTTATAAATCTCCGTTTTGTGTGCATCGGGAGGCATTTTGTGGGGATTCTTTTGGAGGTGCGTGACCATTTTCCTTGTTTTGAGGACCCCTATATTTTGGGACCCTAACAATACCTATTTAAACTCGTTTTAATTTAGACTACCTTTGATTAATACAATTTTATTTGAGTTTTATACTCTGTTTGCTCGTGGATTCGAGTTTTTCTCCGTGGATTCGAAGAAAATGTCTCATGAATTCGAAATATCTCGTCGTGGATTCGATGAAGATCAGTTGAGGAGTGCAGATAGTTCCGAAATTCAGATTAGTTATCCTGTGAGAGAGACGGTGCTCAATCTCACCCACATCCTACTGCATTAGTTTGGAGAGATGGATCTTGCCAGGACATGTTGGTAGAGCCTAGTAGAGAAAAGATTCTCCCTCTACCATATCGGGAAGATCTTTCCAAAAAAAGCAGTAAATCTAGGAGTATCTGGATCTTCCATAAGTGTCTTGGACCGACTCTAGGTAGCCGGTTAATCTTGGGGCTGAACTTGAGTGGTCTGCCTATCGTGGCCGAGCCTGGGTGGTCAACTTGCTGTTAGTTGAGCCTAGGTAGTTAACCTGTTGTTGGCTAAGCCTGGGTGGTCAGCCTCAGCAACGTGCGAGTTGCAGGACGGTCTGCGGGGAATGAGCTTCCTTCATGGTTTGTCGGCATGGGCAACTCGGAATATCCCCATAACACTTTGGACCTGGAAGCTTGTTTACCGTAGGATAAAACGTGGGGGACCCCACAGATATTCCACAGCTGTGGTGTGCAGAGCCTCCACGTGGACGCATGGGAGGTAATATGACCATCGTTGTTGTTGGCCCGCAGCGGATGGGCCATGTTTTGAAATATCTCCCCATTTGGAAGAAGCCACATCAATGTCTCAACGGTCCTCAACCAACAATGGGAGGAGTATCTAATTCAGTGACGTAGATCATTTAATATTCGAACGATGCGATTTCATTCCGTGGCCCCCCAAAAACCCCTACTGCCCCATACTCTGCCGGATCCAAAGTTGAAGGGAACAAGCTGAGAGGGAGCTCCCACCTTTGAATTTCATAGGGGGCACATCTGAGTCGTAAAAACTGCTTTATTTTTTGTATTAGATGAGGGGTTTCAACGGCCTGGATCTATATATACAATAGAGTGGGCTACCCACTCTAAACAGTGGGCGCTCCCTCTCAACGTGCTCCATGTGTTATGGTCCACCTATGTTTTGAATCGAGCTGATTTGCGGGGGGGGGGGGGGTGGTGGTGGAGTTTTGGGTTAAGTGTGAAATCACCGTTAGTTTAGGACACGCATTGTGAGCTGAGTAAATTGAGTGGGGCCCACCATTATGATGTGTCTTATCCATGCCATCCATCCGTTTTATCAACTCATTTTAGGGCATCATCCCAAAATTGAAGCATATCCAAAGCTCTAGTGGCCCACACCATAGGAAACAGTGGGGATAATGATGTCCACCGTTGAAACCTTCCTAGGGAACACAGTGATGCTTATTTGTCATCCAACCTGTTCATAAGGTCACACAGACATGGATAAAGGGTAAACACAAATATCAGCTTTATCCAAGACTTCTGCGGCCCCCAATAAGTTTTCAACGGTAGGTGTTCAATTCCCACTGTGTCGTGTGGTGTGGTTCACTTCAACTTTGGATATGCTTCAATGTTAGGCTCATCCCCTAAAATGAGCTGGAAAAAGGAATGGATGGTGTGGATTAGACACACACATCAAGGTAGGCCACACAAGGTTTACCTGATGCACAATACCAGTACCACCGGAGGCAAATGCAGAGTATACTCAACAAATGTTTGAGAAGGTATTCAACAGATCAAGTGGGCCACATCAGAGAGAGAAGTGGAAATGGGGAGGCTTACCAGTGATCCCCACCATTGAAACCTTACAACAGATGTGGCACAATGTCCACATATGATGCAGGAGGGGACACACACACACACACACTCCACTGGCCCACTGTAAGAGCTGGTGTCAAGGTTTGGAAGCATGTGCATAACCAATACCGTCCATCAGGTGTGGCCTCTCAGGTATGCATCCTGGCCCACTTGATGAGTTGAACTGTTCTATTCATGGTGGGCACCACATGGGACTGTCCAATTGTGACCACCACTGCGAATGAGTACACTCAAAGTGTGTCCCATTTGATGAATGTCCCTGATCTTTTACACGTTTCAATGACACTTGAAGAGAAGTTGCTTAATGTCTGAGATAGCCCACAGTGAAGGGTACACAAGTGCTCCAACATAACAAAACAAGCATCACCAAAAAAAAAAAAAAAAAAAGGATATGTGCTAACACAGGCTCATTAGGAGGGGCCACTGTGTCCGGCTGGTCCACTCATCCGGCCGCCACATGTACATCGACCATAGACCACATGTGGTTAACTTCAAGCCGTGACCCACCTGAGAATGGACTGTCAGGCCTGAAACGTTCACATTGGGTTGCATCCATTAGCCGGCCACAATGAAATTGCATGCGTGCGCCCCTTTGGTTCTCAAAAAAACAAGTAAAAAAGAGAAATATACTAACTAGCTTCCATTGAGGCCCAAGAAGATGATCTTGGCTTGTGGTGAAGCTCTTCGAAATTCCCATTAAATCTCTGAAAATCCTCAATTGTTCATGAGCTGCCATTGCCCAAATCTTAATATTCATCTTCTCGAGCACTGGTACATTCGCAAGTACAAACTCTATGAAACCCAGGTCATTTTTGCTGCCGATGATTCCAGTTACGGTCACAATCCAGAAGTATACGAACAAGCCGTCGAAGCTTTCTTGCACTTGCCAAAAGCTCTCATCGGGCATTCTTGTAGTATTGGTTGAGTAGGCCTTGAAATATTCACCAAATCACAAACAAGCTTGTTAGACTGCAAATACTTCCTTGAACTAATCATATACTGTATTGAGATGGGTAAAACAAGGATACTCCTTTGAGAACAGTATATGAGAATTTCTGAAACACCCAAATAGTGATTGCTATGGATATGTAAAATGTAGAAAGGCAAGTTGTGGTTGTACATGTAGCATACCGTGTGCAAGATCAGGGCCGTCAATGAGCTCTTGCCCCCAACGGATATCTCGGATCTTGCAAATGTGTGCCAACTGCCAAGTGCAGACATGTGCCATTAACTGCCCACAAACTGCCTTGGCATTTCTCATTACATTCATTCATATTTCAAACCATAGCGAAAAGAGGTGAACCCAGCAGCACCATCACCGCTGTACTGTGGTATTGGGCAGATGTGGGGCCCCTGCTGATAACTATGTTGTTTACCAAACGGATGTGGTTTCACTAGTGCCCCCAATACCAACCAGCTGGTGTCAAAGCTCTGTGGGCCCCACCATGATGTATGTGTTATCCACGCCATCCATCCATTTTGTCAGCTCATTTTAGGGCATGAGCCCAAAAATAAGGCAGATACAAATCTTAGGCGGATCACAAACGCAAGAAACAATGGGGGATTGAACACTTACTGTTGACAACTTTTTGAGGGACAGAGAAGTTTTGGATCAAGCTGATATTTGTGTTTTCCCTTCTTTGAGGGCCACAAAAGTTTTGGATCAAGCTAATATTTGTGTTTTCCCTTCATCCAAGTTTATGTAACATTATCAACAAATTAGATGGCAAATAAACATTACGGTGGGCCCTAGAAAGTTTTTAATGGTGGATGTTCAATGAACACTGCTTTTGTATGGTGTGGTCCACCTGAGATTTGGATTTGCATAATTTTTAGGCTCATGCCCTAAAATGATCCAGCAAAATGAATGGACAACATCAATAAAACACATACACATGGTGGGGCCCATAGAGCTTTGACACCAGCTAGTTGGTTGGTGTTGAGGTCACGAGCCAAACCTCGTCGTTACCAAACATACTTATCTGCTCAACAAGTACAAACCAAGATAAGCTATTTGAGGCATAAGTATTAAGTAGCTTATGTAAAGCAACTTACAAGGTATTTAATATTTAAATGGGCCCACAATGAGAGGTCCACAAGTGCTCCAAAATATCAAAACATTAATCAACCAAAAATAAAGAAGAAGAAGATAGAGGAAGCGACGTGCGAACAAAACATATATATTTTTTTGGATTAGTACACCCACCCCTACTGTTAGCCACCCCCACTTGGGAATCGATGCCAAAACCTCAATGTTGGTAACGCAACATGCCATATGCAAGCCGCTCATTAGAAGGGGCCATGGTGTCCGGCTGGTCCACTCATCTGGCGGCCACATGTACATTGACTATAGACCACATGTGGTTTACTTCAAGCCGTCAGCCGCCTGAAAATGGACTGGCCTGACTGTCAGGCCTGAAACGTTCACATTGGATTGCATCTATCAGACAACCACAATGAAATTGCATGCATGCACCCCATTGGTTCTCAAAAACAAGTAGAAAGAGAAATATACTAACTAGCTTCCATTGAGACCCAATAAGATGATCCTGGCTTTTGGTGAAGCTCTTGGAAATCCCATCAAATCTCTGCAAATCCTAAATTGCTCATGAGCTGCCGTTGCCCTAATCTTAATATTCATCTTCTCAAGCACCGGTGCACTCGCGAGTACAAGCTCTACAAAACCCAGTTCACTTTTGCAGCCGATGATGTTCGTTACGGTCACAATCCGGAGGTTTGCAAACAAGCCGTCGAAAGCTTCTTGCACTTCCCAAAAGCTTTCATGGGCCATACTGGTAGTATTGGTTGGCTTTGCCTTGAAATGTCCACCAAATCACAAACAAGTTTGTTAGACCAAGCAGACACACTCAAATAGTGATTTCTATGGATATGTAAAATGTAGAAGGCATCTCGCAGTAGTGCATGTAGCATACCATGTGCAAGATCAGGACCGTCAATGAGGTCTGGCCCCCCAACGGATATCTCAGATCTTGCAAATGTGTGCCAAATACGGACATGCGCAACTAATTGCCCCCAAACTGCCTTGGCATTTCTTATCACATTCATTCATATTTCAAACCATAGCGAAAAGAGGTGAACCCAGCACCATCACCACTGTCAGCTTACAGCAATATTGGCAGATGTGGGGTCTGTGCTGAACACCATCCAACCTGTATATCAGATGCATCACCTCAAGTTGCTCCAAGAACCCAAAACTCAGATGGGCCATAGAAATGGGAACAAGGTAGAGATGCATACCCTTTATTTTTGCTGGGGCTCTCCTCAGTTGAGGAACTGTCTGACTTTTTGCCGAACAATTCATCCAGCCCACATCATGAAGGGTTGCAACGACCTATATTATATATACACAACACAGTGGGCCCGGAATGCAAATCAATGGCGGATGTCCATCCTAACTTGTTCCCTGAGTTGTTGCCTGATGCCTCTATGAAAAATAGTTGAAAAAGAAAGAAACTCACGAAGACGTGGAGTTCATGCAAGTTAGGAGAGCTTCTAAATAAGCAAGAAGCCACCAATAAATCATCCAGATTTTGGAAAGTTAAGCTGAACAACAGATTCTTCAGATGATAAAATGGAGTTGGAAGCCTCTCTGGTACATCACCTGCAGCTAAAAACTACAATCCAATTCACAAAAGAAAAAAAGAAAAGACAGATTAGTTTGCAAATGGTCCATTTGCGACGAAAAATAAGACTAGCTTTTTAAAACCTGGGCTGAACCAGATGGGACTGCACCTACACCACCTAGCCACCAAAACTCAGCAACTCGACTAGAACTCAAATTCAAGCCAAGTCACCATGAAACAGCTTGCTGACTCAGCAGACGTGACTCAGCACAACTTGAACTGAGTCAGTCAATGGGTGATTTTATTTTATCTTTTTCAGAATAAAAAGGAGAAAGGGCTGAATGTGGGATTAATTTGCATTTCATATATGACTGTTTATGTCAAATCTTTATATTGATAAACTATTAAATAGCTATTTTTACTTGGACATTCTCATTAAATAAATAATTAACTATTGAGTTGAGTTGACTTGAGTCGACCCAACCCCGCGGGACATCTACTCGAGTCCAGTTTTCGGGCTTTGAACTATGACCAAAATGGGCTGGGTCACTTCGAAACCTGGTCAGTTAAGTGGATTAAGTGGGTCTACTTGTAAAGAACACAAATACACCACTAAAAGCTCAAATGCATCTCTACCTCTACTTGAAAATCTAAGGCTCTAACCACTATATATGCTAACAACAGATTACTGGTTTATTCAAATGCACCTCTACCGGTACTTGAAAATCTAATGCTTTTAACTGCTATGTTAACAACAGATTACTGGTTAATCCCTTATTTTAGATTAAACAGATATTTGGCCAAAACAGGTCTGATTGGTTGGACCCGTTGGAAACAGGGACGCGACTTCAGTGGATCCCTGACTGTGGGGCCCACCATGACGTATTTGTCTTATGTCCACGCTGTACATCTGTTTTACCAGCTCATTTTAGGGCATGAGCCCAAAAACGCAGCAGATCCAAATCTCAGGTGAACCACACCACAGGAAACAATGGTTATTGACCATTAAGAACTTTTTGTGGGCCACAAATGTTTGGATCAAGCTTATACTTGTGTGGTCTCTTCATCCAGGTCTTTGTGATCTTATCAACAGGTTGGTTGGCAAATAAACATTCTGGTGGCTCCCAAGAAGTTTTTAATGGTGGGCATTCAATCACCGCTATTTCTTGTGGTGTGATCCACCTGAGGTTTGGATCTGCTGCATTTTTTGGGCTCATGGCCGAAAATGAGCTGGAGAAATGGATGAATAGCGTGGATTTAAGACAAATAACATCATAGTGGGCCCCACAGTCAGGGATCCACTGACCTCGGTGGATCCGGGATGCTGTCTTGAAACAGACAATCATAATGCCTTATGGGCGAAAGGATAATCATGATGGAATATTGATATTTCAAATACATACTACTAACATTAATGTATACATTATTTTAATTTTTTTTCTCAAATCATTTTTTTTTTTTTTTGGAAATTCATTTCGGTTGCAAATGAGAAAAGTATGAGAAAAAAAACATAAGCGAAGTCCTACAAGAAATTTGAGGAAAGAGTGGAATGCCATTGCGATAGATGGTCTTGCAAACTAGCCTTGATCTTGAGTTTTCAGAGAGAAATTGGTCACCACAAGTGGAACTTTCTTCATGTAATCATGGTTTGAAGTGAGTTTAAAAACAGGATTTTTAGGAAATGCCACCCATTTTTTGGCCTAATTAGATAGAAGCACCCAAGGAAATTTCCTTTAGATGTCAATGCTCACATTTTGACGGCTTTCTTTATTTCACCATTTTCCATCAAATCCAAGCAATGGCTGTTAGTCTATTTCTGAAAATGATAAAAATATCCCAAAGAGTGGCAATCACGGATAGTGATATGGACCATTCAAGAGTAGGTGGACAATAATATGGATTGTTCCAAAATGGTGAACACAATCCAAACCATTCAACATTAGGTGGTCAATGATTTGAACCAATCAAAAGTACGCAGACAGCTAGATAGAGTTTTCAAAAGTACGTGGACAGCAATACCATTCCAAGATGGGGTACAACAACCTGAACTGATCCTTCCACCAATACATACAAATATATTGCCATTTCTTAGGTATTTTCGTCATTTTAGAAATATGCTAACGGCCATGACTTGGTTTATGATGGAAAGTAGTAAAATAAAGAGACCCTCAAATGCGGATGCTGACATCTAATTATTATTATTATTATTATTATTTTGGTGGTTCTGTCTAATTGGTGATTTCATAAAATCCATTCAAGGAGAAAGTAAAATATCCTGAATTGCAATCAAGTGGAGGGAAGAGCTTATTGATGCACAAAAATCTGATATGGAGAGTAAGATCATTGTTACAGCAGAATACCTATTCAGTGCGATCCCCTCCCCAAACAGAACCTAAACAAATACGTAGGCGTGTTTTTGACGCGCATCTCTTAAGAATGCATTTTAAGTAGTTCCAAAAATAAGTAACTTTCATGCGGAAAGCTTAGCTTATGGTTGACGCCAAACTAGTTCAGAATTGTTTTTTTATTTATTTATTATTTTTTTTTTTAATGAAGATTCTTTTTTTTTTTTTCAAAACCTGTTTCTTGGGAGGCCCACAAAATGATAAACAATGGGCTGAGATGCGGCCGCAAGGAGGGCCCCACATGCAGAGTTACTGTGTCAAACTAGGCTCTAACAACATCATCACTGTCAAAACCACAAGAGAGTACTGCATTGTAGTAATTGCAACTTCTTTATTTTTTTTGAGAATAATCGGAGTATATAGAAAAGGTAAGAGATCCGTAGAGATCTCGATAGATGTACATGAATCCATCTTAGTAGCTATATATAGTAAGTATTCTATACTTTAACGTCTCCCTTAAAATCAAGGTGTTCTGAAGAGGGATTTGAGTTTGAAAGGTACGGGGAACATTATTCAAAAGCAATTTTATAAAAGCCATAAACTTTTGTTACCTGTACAAGAAAACCATCAAAAGTGAGCCTCTTAATACCATGTAGACATCCGAGAACCTTGACCAAATTGGACTCCTTGCTTTTCTTGTAATCGTATGATGAGTTCATTCGAATGCGTGCAGATGCTACAAGTGGCACATCTTCGAAATAGAGATATTTTGATCTACAACGGATATGCAAATATAGGAGCTTGGGGCCTCGAATTTTAAGATAAATGGGACCGTCAAAGTTGATCAGTGTCAACGCCGCAAGAAAAGGGCATTTGGAAATCAAGTCTTCAAATGAGTTATCAATGATAACATCTTGAAGATGAAGGGTCTTGAGACTATGTAAGCCTTCGAACTTGCTGGGTGGTTTGAAGATGCAATAAGATATGTGAAGATGAATAAGGCTTTTGCAGCGGAATAGACAAGAAGGCAACTTATAGCGCTCTGCCTGCTCGTCCTGCAAAAGATCGAGTGTGAACCTCTCCACGCCATTATCCGACAGGAGAAGTATCCATCGATCGATGGCAGGGCAGCTTTTTAGGTAATTCTGGAACTTGAACTCCAGAATTGGGCCTCTATGTACTAAGAGAACTTGATCGACAGCGTTCACGAGCTTAAGCTCATCGAACTCTGGTGGGAAACTTCGCTGGTCAAATGTCAGATGTGGGATTGTGACCCACTTGTACCTCCAATCACACGACAAGATGCTCGTCCTCACTGCATCTCTCAAAGGCAAGCGCATGAGGATGATATCAATGACATTCGGTGGGAGGTGGTTGATCATATCCAAGTTTTGAAATTGAACTTGGTCTCTCTCCATCTCTTTGTGAGGATTTGATGCTTCCATGCCTGTCCCACAATGCAAGCAAATTTATAAAAACTACCAATATAGGGAGCAAGAGATATGATAATTTCTATACAAGTTTGTTAGAATACATCTTGACATATTCTATAATTGTAGCCATATTCTCGTAAACCTTCTTCTATATGTACCATGCTAATGTGCGAGCTCCATATGGAAGAAAACATGAATGAGACCCATCCATCAGGTGCACTGCCTCATGTTCACTCTAGAAATTAGATACAAGGCCAATCCAAAACATATTTGTGCCACACCATAGGAAACATTGTAAAATCATGGCCAAAACCTCTAAATTCATATGTAGAGGCCCACCTGAGTTTTGGAATTGCTGGAACTTGGATTCCCCTCATCCCATTGGTGCGTGTCAGATGAATGGATTGAATGTCATAAATACACTATTGTGGGTCCCACACATAATGTGGAAGGTTTTAATGGTGGCATTTACATCCCATCTGTTGCCTTTGGTGTGGCCCACCTAATTTTTGGAATGCCTATTTTTTGGGCGCAAGGTCAAGCACAGGGTGGCAAACCTGATGTACGGGATAATCACATTATATTAAATTTTACTAATTTGAGACATTTTGTGTAAGGTAAGTAATTTTTTATTTAAGGGTTTAGACATGGGTGTGATAAGATGAGGGAAAGCAGAGTCTTAGAAAGTGATGTAGAACAAGTAGAGGACGACCCAATGGGTGGCCAGCATTACACAAAGGAGTGTAAAAGGCACTTTCTATGTGCATATATGTGTGTATATATTATATATAAATAGGGTTAAAATAGAAAATTTTAATTCAATTAATTATGATTCCTATAGGAATTGTGTTCTCTATCTCTCTTGAATCCTTCCTTTTCAAGTAACCCACATAAAAATCAGTGTTTCCTCTATATATAAAAAAAAAAAAAAAAATCATCTTCTACTCAATTTTTTCAATGGGTAGTGGCAACCACCAATCTCTATTATTTTATAACCCACATATTATGTTTGTATTTTGAATAAAATATTTTTAATTTGTACCACCCAAAAAATGAGTTGTTTTGCCAATTTTCTGAAATATATGGAGTAATAAACATTTAATCAACTATACAAACTTCCCGAAAAAAATACGTGAGTTTAAAACAGAGTTTCCTAACAAGGGTCATGACCATGTCGAGTTTTTCCAAGTCTTATTGAAATCTGGTTGAGTTGAGTTGACTTGTGGGACTTTGTGGAGTTTTAAACTAACAATCAGTAGAACCTTCCTCCAAAGGGGATGATAATTCAGGACCATCCACCTATTGGGGACTACTGCTGATAGCCCATGGCATCATAGCTGTCCTCAGTTTTCCCTACTTGGGCCATCCACGGTGGGGCCCACTCAGGTGGAAAGGCTTGATTCCCCGCCCCCAGCCTGAGTACAGTCAAAGAGACTCTATCAGGATAGGATCTAAGTAAATCTATCATACCATACAGGCATGATAGTTGGACGACCCTGATTTTTTTGGGGTCCAAATTTTGTGGTAGGACAACCCTGATGAGCAGCTTGAATGCCATGTACACACCCCTGTGGGCCTCACCCTACAAGGGTTTGAAGAGAGAATTAGAGAAACTGCAGAAAGGGAGGCTGAGGTGGACCAATGGGAGAGGTGAAAATAAGAGGTTCTTTGCTCGATTGGAGCAGAGGATCTGAATATTTTACGAGTCCGGATCCTCTGCTCGAACCGAGCAGAGAACATCTGCTGCTGCCTCTCCTGTTGGTCCACCTCAGCCTGACAGCGTCATTGCTGCTGCCTCTCCCATTGGTCCACCTCAGCCTGACAGCGTCAGAGCTGCTGCGCTTCAATACTGTCAGGCTGAGGTGGACCAATGGGAGAGGTGAAAATCAGAGGTTCTCTGCTCTGAATATTTTACACACCATAAGGCATACATGTACCCCAAGCCATACCGTTAGCATGTGGACACCATCCGAACTGGAGCATGGCTCAAAAAATTAAACTGATTGGACGATCCTAACCACCCAATTTCACTGTACTGAATTTGGACCATCCCCATTTTCCTTGTACCTCTCCGTTTGACGGTTCAGATCATCTGACAAGTCTGAACTCTTCGGCTATGCTCCATCCACAATGGGGCCCACAATGTGGATTGGCTACACGGGTGTGGTAGAGTCACCCCATAATCCTCTCTACAAGGTCTGTGTTCCACTTCCATCCGTTTAAAAACTCGATTCGACCGGAAATGGGTCGACTCGGATCAAATACTCGGTTCTACCGAGTTCTTCAGCAACATTCAGTTGACTAGTCGAGTATTGGAAAAACTCGATCGGGTCGACTCGGAACGATTCGCCCGAGTCTATGATCTCCTTCCCCATTTCTTCGTCACCCAAACAACATTAAAACAGGAACTAAATTTTTTGGGGCTGCAAAGAGTGGGGCCCACCTGAAGTAAAGGCTCGGATCTCCACACGTGTGTCACAGCAACACTGAGGTCTTCATCTTCTTCCTCTCTTCTCCTCTTTCTCTCTCCGCTGGAGCCGGACTCCCTCCTTTTGTAAGAGTCCAGGATTAGGTGCCGCCCCGGCCACACCAAAGACGGTGCGGTCCTTACAGTGGGGCCCACCTTGATGTATTTATTCTATATCCACACCGTCCATACGTTATGGAAGATTATTTTATGTTATGAACACAAAAATAAAGCAGATCCAAATCTCAAGTGGACCATACCATGGAAAACAGTGGTGATTGAACGTCTCACCATTAAAAACTTCTTAGGTCCCACCGTAATTTTAGTTAATTTTTATTTACCATCCAACCTATTCATAAGGATATATAAATATGTATGAAGGTTGAAAACAAATATCAGCTTGATCCAAAACTTTTGTAGCCCACCGGAAGGTTTTAATGGTCAATTACCACTAATTCATATGGTGTGGTCCACCTAAAACTTAGATCTGGTTCATTGTTAAGAAAATTCCCTAACATTATATGAAAAAACGTATGGACGGTATGGATATATCATACAGTTTTCAAGGTGGGCCAAACCATCTTAGGTGAGGCCAGTTTTAAGTTAGGGAGGTACTATTTGATAACGTGGCAATGTACTACACTCTTGAAACTTAACTTAGCAACTAAGAAATGAAATTTTTACTAAAACGACCCTATAGTCTCTATCTTTGCTAAAATATGGCCTCTCTTCTTATTTATTTTCTTTTTTGCTTTATGATACCTTTTGCAACTTTTTAGAAAGATGATTTCACGCGGAAACTTTAGGTGGGGCCACCGTGATGCTTGTGAGAAATACTCTCAGTCCATCCATTTGGTGATATCATTTTAGAAAATTTTACCGAAAAAGAGCTGATTTTACAAAAAATTAAGCCGAACCAAAGACTGAGTAGGCTGAAAACGGAGGATTGAATCATCGCAGTTGAAATATTCGTGGGGCTACACAAGTTTTGAATCAGATTAATATTTGTGTTTTCAGCTCATCCCAGTAGGAATGAAGTTATGAACGATATGAATGACCTATAAACATCTTTGTAGACTCCAAAGAGGTTTGGACGTTAGAAATTTCACTACCCACCTTTTCCTTCAGTGCGGCCCAATTGAGTCTTGGATTCAGCTTAATTTTTCTTATCATGTCTTAAAACGAGCTCTCAAAATAGAAGGACGTTATGAATTTCTCACAAACATTACGGTGGGCCCTACCTAGGTTGTAGGCAGGAACTTCCGGCCCAGGGAATCCGCGTCCTGCAGCACTTGCATCGGGTCGCAGCCGTACATCCGTTGAGATTTCGAAGAGCTGATAGAGCTTTTTTGTGTGGGTCCCATCAAACCGCTAATGGACCCACTCCATAGGAGATCTAATCTGCTCATGTGGTTGGGCCAACCGCAAACCCACAGAAAGTGTAAATTTCATCCTGATCTTAGCTCTGTGTGGCCCACAAATGGCTGTAACAGTGTGTTTTAATTCCTAAATATTTCTTCTGTTGTGGTCATTATGGATGTCTTTTTACCTCAAATTTCAGCCCATGCCCTGAAATGAAGGCCCCCATCGGCTTAGTAGCATGGATTTCACAAGTAAATCACGGTGGGCCGCACACAAAGCTGCTTCAAAGTTCATTTATGAGGCCAAGAGGATGAAGAGGACTCATTCCAGCATTATTATTATTATTATTTTTTTTTTTTTTCTCGAAGAGAGGAAACCACCCCCACTGTAGCTGAGTACGACTGTTGCTGCTTTTGCGTGGGACCACCACACTCTCCAGCACTATCCGAGGACGCAAATTCCCTGTGAAAGCCTTGCACACGAAGTTGCTGCGCTGGAATCTAAGTAGGGCCCACCTTGATGTGTTTGAAAAAGCCAACCCGTCCATCTGATTTGTGAGATCATTTTAGGAAATTATATATATATAAAAAAAAAATGAACCAGATCCAAGACTCAAGTGGATAGCACCAAATGAAAAAGGGGGTAGGGAAATTTTTACTGTTGAAATCTCCCTGAGATCCGTTCATAATGTTCATAACGTCACTCTTCTTTGGATGAACTGAAAACACAAATATTATCTTGATTTAAAACTTCCGTGGCCCCACGAATATTTTAACCTGTAGACATTCAATCCTCAAATTTTCAGCTCACTAGAGTCTTGGATTCGGATCATTTTTGGTGTAGTTGTCCTAAAATAATCTCACAAAGCGGATGGATGAAATTGATTTTTAAAAAACATCACAGTGAGCCCTACCTTGGTTCAGTTCCTGTGCAAGGCTTTTGCATGGAATCTGCGTCCTTATTCGACAACACTCCAGCAGCTCAGCCTAAATGAACTCTCCTTACGACCCATGACCCTTTATAGTGTTTATAAAGCATGAGCATATATACACGACAGTATAAGGTTAACAGTCCTCTTCTTAAATACAAATTCAAATACATTGATACTGAGCCAAAGTCACTAACTAATTAGATCGTTGATCACAAAAGCTTAATGACTATATGCAAGGATCCAAATTGCGTCCTGTCCCTGCCCGGATGCATTATCCATCCACTCCGTCCATCCATTTTATAAGATCATTTCAAGTTATGAATATAAAAATAAGGAAGATCCAACGTTCCAGTAGGCCACACCAAATAGTGACAAATGGTGCTACTGTAGTAATGACGTCACTAGGATCCATCACTATTTGGTGTGGCCCACTTGAGTGTTGAATTGGCTCATATCCTAACATGATCTCATAAAATGAATGGACAAAGTGGATAAACGGATACATCACGGTCGGCCCCTCCACAAGTTTGCCCTGACGATAATGCATCTAGGTGGGGGAAGACAATCGCATCCTATATGCAAGGCAATTACTTAACCCAAATTTATGACCCCGTACTGGACAACCTACATCCAAGATAGGCCCTACATGATAGACGACCCACATTAAAGTTAGGGCTCACATAATGAATGGCCCACATCAAAGGTTGATGTGGACGGTGGATGTGAGGGAGACCAAATAGACTTAAGGGATAATTACTTGCAATGAATCAAGCATGCTTTTTTACTTCTTACCTAGGAGTGCGTTGTTTGCCAAGTATAATTTTTTGCTAAATAAGTAAAAGCCAAGATTAGCTAAAGTAACTTATGATGGACTGTCCGCATTGAAGGTGGGGCTCACACAATGGACAATCTACATCAAAGGTGGGCCCAACATGATGGATGACCTCGTATTAATGTCGGCCCATATAATGTATGGTCCACATCAAAGGTCAAGCCATATTGATAACTAGCCCACATCCAAAGCAGGTTGGTATGATGCACTTCAAAGGTGGGGCCTACATGATGGACGATCCACATCAAAGGTGGGTTCCACAATATAGACATTGGATATTTAAGCTAGGGCCCACGTGATGGACGGTCCACATCAAAGGTCGATTCCCTAATGATGAATGACCCACATCCAAGGTGAGCCCGACATGATGGGCAACCCACATTGAAGGTCGCGCCCACATGATGGACAATCCAAATCAAAGGTTGGCTCCACAAAATAGGCAATTAATCATGATGGGCCTAATAAAATGGATGATCCACATCAAAGGTCAATGCTAATGATGAGTGGCCCATATCCAATGCGGGCCCCACATGATGGACAACCCACATCAAAGGTGGGATCCACATGATGGACGATTCACATCAAAGGTGATGGGCGGTGGATGTTGAAGGTGGGCCCTACATGATAGGTAATAATATTGATGGTGGGTCCCATATGATGGATGACCAACATTAAAGGTGGGCCCTATATAACGAACACGCACATTAAAGGCCGTCCCCTAATGATGAATGACCCACGTCTAAGGTGGGCTCTGCATGATGGATGACCCACATCAAAGGTGGGGCCCACACAATGAATAGCCCACATCAAAGGTTGATCCCACATGATGGATGGTGGATGTGAGGAGGACTAAATAGACTTGAGGGATAATTACTTGCAATGTTGGAGACCAAACATGCTTTTTTACTTTTTTACCAGGTAAGTATTTTGTTTGTCAATCATACTTCAAGCTAAATAAGTAGAAACCATGATGAGCTATTTACGGCATAATTAACTTATCTAAACTAACTTAAGGTCGTTTGGATCCTAATTTAGCATGCAACATTGTAAAAGTTACTTATGTGATGAAAGTTATCTATCCTTCTTAAGTTTTTATATTTTGCTTTTTAACTTTTTTATACTTCTCTCTCTTCCCCTTATGATGTGATGGATGGTTGACGTCAAAGGAGGTCCCATATGATGGGCAGTTCTCACCAAAGGTGGGGCCCACATGATTGACAATCCACATCAAAGGTGGGCCCCAAGTTATGGATGACCCACATCAGGTAATCTCACATAATGGATTGTCCACATCAAAGGTAGGCCCCTAATAATGAACTGTCCACATCCAAGGCTGGCGATAATAAAATTAAAGGTGGGCCCACATGATGGATGACCCACATCCCAGGTGGGTCCCACATAATGGACAATACACACCAAAAGTTAGTTCCTATTAATAAATGGCCCACATCCCAGGTGGGTCCCACATAATGGACACTCCACACCAAAAGTCAGTTCTTAATAATAAATGGCCCACATCCAGAACTGCACAATATACCATCCAAATCAAGGGTGGGCTCCGTGTGAGGGGCAAAGGTCCAAAGGATATTGACAATGCCGGCATGATGGACAATAACATTGAAGGTGAGCCCCACACAATGGACTAGTCCATACCAAAGGTTGACCCCTAATGATGAACTGATCCACATCCAAGGTAGGTCCCTGCATGATGGATGAACCACACTGAAGGTAGGGCCCGCATGATAGATGGCCCACATCAAAGGTGTGCTTCACAGTGATGGGGCGGTGGACATTGAAGGTGGGCCCCACATTATGGACAATTTATTTTGATGGTGGGCTCCTCAAAATTGATGGTTCAAATCAAAGGAGCCAATGAGGAATGACCCACATCCCTGGTGGGGTCTACATGATGGACAATATCATTGATGGTGGATGCCACATGATGGATGACCCATATCAATGTGGGATCCACATGAGGACAATTCACATCGAAGGTTGGCCCCTAATAATGAATGACCCACATTCAAGACGAGCCTTGCTTGACGGATGACCCGCTTCTAAGTTGGCCCTGCATGATGGACGACCCATATCCAATGTGGGTCTGCATGATGGATAGCCCACATTGAAGGTGGGTTTCACAAGGTGGATGGTTCACATTCAAAGTAGGCCCCACATGATGGCCAAGGTGGGCCCAACATAATGAGTGGTCCATATCAAAGATTGGGTCCACGTGGATATCAAGGGTGGACAAAACAAATTTAAGGGATGAGTACTTATGTGATGTTGGAATTAAAACATACTTTTCTACTTTTTGGCTGATGACTATGTTGTTTACCAACAAACCAGGTTTGGCCAGTGCTGCCCCAACACTAGCCAATTGGTGTCATAGCTTTGTGGGCCCACAATTATGTATGTGTTTTATCCATGCCATCCATTCATTTTGTTAGCTCATTTTAGGGTACAAGGCCAAAATTGAGGAAGATCCAAGTCCTTAGGTGTCACATCATAGGAAACAATTAAGGATTGAGCATTTATCATAGAAAACTTTTTGAGGGCGACAAAAAAATTTGGATCAAGCTATTATTTGTGTTTTCTCCTGTTCTACATAGCCTTACCAAACCTTATCAACAGGTCAGATGGCAAATGAACATTACAATGGGCCCTAAGAAGCTTTTAATGGTAGTTGTTCAATCAACACTGTTTTCCTGAGGTGTGGTCCACCTGAGATTAGCGTTTGCATCATTTTTGGCCTCATCCCCTAATATGATATGGCATAATGGATGGACAACATAGATAAAACATATACATCATGGTGGGGGCCGTAGAGCTCTGGACACCAGCTAGTTGACTGGTGTGTTTATCTTTACCAAACATATCTATCCGTTGAATAAGTAGAAGCCAAGATAAGCTAATTTGTCAAGAAAAGCTATTTGACGCATAACTATTAAGTAGCTTATGTAAAGTAACTTACAACCTACTTAAAAAGAAGGTACTTAATGTCCAAATGAGCCCACAAAGGGTCCGCAAGTGCTCCAAAATATCAAAACATGCATCATCCAAAGAAGAAGAAGATTTGAGGAAGTGATTTGCAGGATATGTGTTATGCCCAGCCTGAAACATTCACATTGGGTTGCATCTGTCAGATGGCCACAATGAAATTGCAATATGCGTGGACCCCATTGGTTCTCAAAAAACAAGTAAAAAGAGAAATATACTAACTAGCATTCCATTGAGGCCCAAGGAGATGATCCTGGCTTGTGGTGAAGCTCTACGAAATCCCATCAAATCTCTGAAAATCCTCAATTGTTCATGAGCTGCCATTGCCCTAATCTCAATATTCATCTTCTTGAGCACTGGTGCAATCGCGAGTACAAGCTCTATAAAACCCAGTTCGTTTTTTCTGCCGATGCTTCCAGTTACAGTCACAATCTGGAGCTTTGCGAACAAGCTGTAGTAACCATCTTGCACTTCCCAAAATCTCTCATGGGGCATACTAGTAGTATTGGTTGAGTAGGGCTAGAAATGTGCACCAAATCACAAGTTTGTTAGACTGCAAACACCTGATTCTCAATACACTCCTTGAAGCAATCATATAGGTTATTGAGATAGGTAAACCAAGGAGACTGAAAACCATATATGAGAATTTCTTCTCCCACAGCTTAAGCACAAACACCCAAGTAATGATCGCTATGGATATGTAAAATGCAAAAGGCAACTCGCAGTTGTGCATGCAGCATACCATGTACAAGATCAGGGCCGTCAATGAGGTCTGCCCCCCCAACGGATATCTCCGATCTTGCAAATGTGTGCCAAGTACAGACATGCGCCACTAACTGCCCACAAACTGCTCTGGCATTTCCTGTCACATCCATTCATATTTCAAACCAGAGGGAAAAGAGGTGAGCCTAGCGGCACCATCACCACTGTAAGTTTACAGTGGTATTGGGCCCGTGCTGAACACCATCAAACCCGTCTATCAAATGCATCACCTCAAGCTGCTTGAAGAGCCCAAAACTCGGATGGTCTACAGAAATGGGAACAAGGCACACCCTTTATTTTCACTGAGGCCCACCTGAGTTGCGAAACCATCTGACTTTTTGCCTGACAATTCATCCAGTCCGCATCATAAAGGGTTGCAACGACATATATTATATATAGACAACACATTGGGCCCCGAATGCAAATCAATGGCAGATGTCTACTCTAACTTGTTCCCTATTATCTTGCCTGATGCCTCTATGAAAAATAGTTGAAAAAGAAGAAACTCACATAGACGTAGAGTTCATGCAAGTTGGGAGAGCTTCTAAATAAGCACAAAGACACCAATAAATCATCCAGCTTTTGGAAATTTATGTTCAACAACAGAGTCTTCAAACGATTATATGTAGTTGGAAGCATCTCTGGTACATCACCTGCACCTAAAATCTACGATCCAATTCACACACACACACACACACACACACACACACACACACACAAAAGTTAGCTTGCAAACAGTCAATTTGGGATGAAAATTGAGATCAGCTTTTTAAAACATGGGCTGAACCAGATGGGACTGCACCTGGCCACCAAAACCATAGCTCTAAATCTCAGCAACTCTGACTCGGAACTCGAATTCATGCCAAGCCATGACGAAACTGCTCAATGACTTGGTTGACACGACTCAGCACGACTTGAACCGAGTCACCCACTGAGTGATTTTTTTATTTTTTATTTTTTTTAAGAATAAAATGGATAAAGGGCAGAGTTTGGGATTCAAACCTAATCTGCCTTAAAAAGGTTACAGACTCTACCTACAAGCCAAGCACTTCATCTATGGCTAATTATGTCAACCTTTATATTGACAAGCTATTAAATAGCTATTATTACTTAGATAGTCTCATGAAATACAAAAAATAATAATAATAATAATAATAATAATAATAATAATAATAATAAAAATAAAAATAAATAAATATCTATTCTAGTTGACTTGAGTCGAGCCTTTGAGTTGACCCATCCCGGCTGGACATCTGGTCGAGTCCAATTTTTGGGTTTTGAACTATGACCCAACCCGGCTGGACATCTGCTCTAACTGCTACACTACCAACAGATTATTGGTTTATCAAAAATGCACCACTACCTCTACTTGAAAATATAATGTTCTAATTGCTATGCTAACAGCAGATTACTAGTTTATCCCTTGTTTTAGATTAAACAGATATCTGGCCAAAACAAGTCTGATTGGTTGGACCCATTGGAAACAGGGATGCGGCTTCAGTGGATCCCCTGACCTTGGCACCCACTGTGATGGATTTGTCTTATATCCGCACTGTACATCTGTTTTGCCAACTCATTTTAAGGCATGGACCCAAAAATGCAGCAGATCCAAATCTCAGGTGAACCACACCAAAGAAACAATGGTGATTGACCATTGAAAACTTTACTTGGGAGGTACCGTCATCCAGGTCCTTGCGATCTTATCAACAGGTTGGATGGAAAATAAACATTCCGGTGACCCCCGAGAAGTTTTTAATGGTGGGCATTCAATCGCCACTGTTTCTTGTGGTGTGATCTACCTGAGGTTTGGATCTGATGCATTTTTTGGGCTGATGCCCTAAAATGAGCTGGATAAATGGATGAACGGCGTGGATATAAGACAAATGACATCACGATGGGTCCCACAGACCTCAGTGGACCCGGGAAGCTGTTGTCTTGGAAACAGACGGCCATGATGCTTTATGGGCGCAAGGATAATCATGGTGGAATATTGATTTCTAATATATATTAACATTAATGAATACATTATTTTACAATTTCAAATCATTTTTTTTTTAAATTGATTTTGTTTGCCAATTAAATAGTATCGTTTCTCAATGGGTAATTGGGTATTGATATACAGTGGTTACAAATGAGGGAACATGTGTTATGTAAGAAGGGGATTCAAGATACCATAAAAACTATGAGTAAACACACAGGCAAAGTCCTACGAAAATTTTGAGGAAAATAGCATAATGCCTTTGCAAAAGATGGTCTCATGATTTGAGTTTAAAACCAGGATTTTTGGGAATTGCCACCCTTTTTTTGGCCTAACTAGACCGAAGCACCCAAATAAATTTACTTTAGATGTTAGCACTCACAGTTTGAGGGGTCACTTTATTCCACCACTTTCCATCAAATACAAGCAATGGCTATTAGTCAATATCTGAAAATGATAAAAATATCCCCAAGAGTGGTAACCAGGGACAGTGATATGGACCATTCAAGAGTGGGTGGACAGGGATACGGATTGTTCCAAAATAGCAGACAGGCACAACCCAGACCGTTCAACATTAGGTGAGCAATGATTTGGACTGTCCAACATTAGGTGGTCAATGATTTGAACTGTTCAAAAGTAGGTGGATAGCTATATAGAGTCTTCAAAAGTATGTGGACAACAATATGAACCGTTCCAAGGTGGTGAAAAACAACATGGACTCATCCTCCCATCAATATAAAGAAATATATTGCCATTTCTTAGGTATTTTTGTCATTTTAGAAATATGCTAATGGCCATGACTTGTTTTAGGATGGAAAGTGGTAAAAATAAAAAGAACCTCAAAATGTGGATGCTGACATTTTTTTTTTTTTTTTTGGGTGCTTCTGTCTAATAACGATTTCATAAAAACCATTAAAAAAAGTAAGATATCCTGAATTGCAATCAAGTGAAGGGAAGAGCTTATTGATGCACACAAATCTGATATAGATCAGAACTAAGATCATAATTTTAGCTTGATGGGGAAAGTTTAGCTTATGCTTGATGCAAAATCAGTTCAGAATTGTTTTTTTTTTTTTTTAAAAAAAAACCTATTTCTTGGGAGGCCCACAAAATGATAAATAATAGGCTAAGATGTAGCCGCAAGGAGGGCCCAACATGCAAAATGACCATGTCAAACTAGCTCTAACAACATCACAACTGTTAAACCACTAGACTGCAATGTAATATTTGCAATCTTGCCTATTTTATTGAGAATAATAGGAATATATAAAAAAGGTAAGATGATGTAGAATGCCCTGAACTATGATGCATGCTCACGAACACATATAAATTAGCATCAATCATCATAAACTAAGAAAACTACAAGGAGACATGCAATGGAACGGGCCATTCATCACAACCACGAAGTGTAAAGTTCAATTATTGTTAGGGTTGGGTCCCGCGAAGGATGGAACCTTCCGATCTTACATGGTTTTAACACAATCGATCAATGAGGATCACTAGTCTGAGGAATCAAAAAAGGTTTCTCGGATTAAGGATTTGAAAATCTGAGGAATTAGGGTTTGGATCAATTCTTAGATTTTGATCGATGGAGAATTAACAAACGAAGGTTTAGAATATAGAAGAAAGAAGATAAATTATCTGGAAGAAGTTAGAGGGGCACAATGAGAAAACAGAAGAAGGAGATCAAGGAAGAGGAGTAAGCACTATGAGAGAGAGAGAGGGAGGAGGCAACCAAAGGGTTTGCTCTTTTTCATTAATCAACAACTGATCTCATTTTTAAGGCTTAACCCACTTAAATAAGCAATAAGAAAAACATAAATGTACCAAAATATCCTTAATACTTGAGCAAAAAACGAAGTAAAAAAAATTAGTTCGCGCAGTGGTTGGGTGCATGAAGACGTCCAAAAACGTTCAGTGAGTTTCGGGCGCTAGGCAGGCGATGTTTGGACGCCCGATCGGGTGCCCGAAGACAGTGAAAACTGTCCAGCAGGATCTTTTTCCTTCTACACACATGTCTTCCCAATGCGGGGTCTTCAATGTGTTAAATCACGTGTGTAGGGTCTTCAATGCTCCTCAATAATAGCCTAGCCACAAAGAATATGCTTGTGGCGTGTGCTTTCTTTGCTGATAGACTTTAAATGGTCTTGTGTCCTCATTATAAGAAATCTATAGAGATCTCAATATATATTCATGAATCAATATTAGTAGCTATCTATAGTAAGTATTCTATACTCTAACATATTCCTTAAACTCAATGTGTTCTGAAAAGAGTAATTGAGTTTGAAAGGTATGGGGAGCATTTATTCAAAAGCAATTTTATAAAAACCATAAAATTTTGTTACCCTTAAAAGAGAACCATCAAGAGTGAGCCACTTAACACCATGTAGACATCCAAGAACCTTGATGAGATTAGACTCCTTGCTTTCATGTAATGGTATGCTGACTGCATTTCAATTCGTGCAGATGCTACAAGTGGCATATTTTCAAAATAGAGATATTTTAATCTACAACGGATATTCAAGTACAGGAGCTTGGGGCCTCGAATTTTAAGACGAGTGGGATCATCAAAGTCCTTAAGTTTCAACACCTCGAGAAAAGGGAATTTGGAAATCAAGTCTTCAAATGAGTTGACAATGGTAACATCTTGAAGATGAAGGGTCTTGAGACTATGTAAGCCTTCAAACTTGCTAGTTGGTTTGAAGATGCAACAAGATATCTGAAGATAATTAAGGTTTTTGCAGCGGAATAGACAAGATGGCACCTTATGGTGCTCAGGCGACTCATCTTGCAAAAGATTGAGCGTGAACCTCTTCACGCCATTATCTGATAGGAGAAGTATCCATCGATCGATGGTAGTGCAGCTTTTTAGGTAATTTTGGCACTTGTAGTCCTGAATTGGGCCTCTATGTACTAAGAGAACTTGATCGACGGCGTTCACGAGCTTAAGCTCATCGAACTCTGGTGGGAAACCTTGCTGGTCAAATCTCAAACATGGGATTGTGACCCACTTGTACCTCCAATCACACGACAAGATGCTCGTCCTAACTGCATCTCTCAAAGGCAAGCACAGTGAGGATGATATCAATGACATTCGGTGGTAGGTGGTTGATCATATCCAAGTTTCGAAAATGGACTTAGTATATCTCTATCTTTGTTTATAATTTCTGATCTTTGAAAATAAATTAATTTGAAAAATCGAGAAATAAGGACAGGCTGAAGCACGTGAAAAACACGTTGTCCTTAAAGCGTAATTCGCCCCTACTCAAATTATTTTGAGTCTGCTGATAGGTTGCAGGCGGATTGCTTCCAGGATACGACGAGCCTTATGTGGTTCTGCGTTCAGCAAGAAACGAAGGAACCACTATGGAACTCAGTAACACTGTTTGTCAGATGAAGAAAAGAAAGAGAGAGAAGGAATGGCAGTCTTCTTCTTGCAGCAGCAGACCACTACACTGGTCTAAGTGGCTTGGTTTGTATTAACTAAAACCGAGAGGCTAATAGACTCAAATGGGTGCTGGTTCAGTAGAGATGGTTGTGATTGCTGTTGTTGTGTTAGAATGAACCAGACCTGTCCGGTTTATATATGCAAGGGTGGCTGACAGTTTTGGTCCAGAGTCATAATGGCATTAGTTGTTTTCTGGCTGTTGTGAGAAACTAGCTGTTTTTAGCAGTTTCTGACTGTTGTGCATGTGGGAGTTACACACTTGCATGCTGGCTGTTTAGACTCAATGGCTAGTTGTTTCTGACTGTTGGGCTAGCTACATGCAGCTGTTACTGCATGGTCTAGACCGTTACTGCATGAGCAAGTTACACAGGTCCCTCTAATTAGCCCTGCAGCTCTCTATAAAAAGCAGAGAGGTTTCTCTATCAGATCTCCCACCTACAACATCTCCTCTGTTCTAAACCCAGCCACCTGACCTTACTACCTAGCCTCTGTCACACCGCGACTCGCACCAGTCTCGCTCTGGTCCGCGAGGTCGCGACCCATTTGCGCGCCACTAGCGCCTCTACAGCCACACTGCCTCACATGCCCACGCCTTCGCACCTAGCCCAAGCCCTAGACCGAGACCGTGCCCAGTGCACGTGCGCGGTGTTCCAGTGCTTCGCATTGGAACACGCAAGCCACCATACTCCATTTCTTCCACCATAAATAAGTAAGGTGCACAACACCCTACTTATAAAAAGGTAAAAATCCTTTTCTCCCATTCGATATGGGATAAAAACCAAAAACATTTTTTCAAGTTTTAAAATTATTTTACAACAAACTTTTTCAACAATCTTGTGGTGTAGATTTGATGCTTCCGTTCCTATCCCACAATGCAAGCAAATTTATAAAAACAAAAAATATAGGGAGCAACCAACTAGGTGTGGGTGAGACTAAGGATCGAGTGCCCATATGGTGTGGGTGGGTGAGTGGGTGAGTGAGGTGTGGGTGATAATGTCTATAGAGGTTTGTTAGAATACATCCTGACCTATCCTATAATGGTAGACGTATTCTAGCAAACCTTACTTCTTATTTCCCATGCTAGTGTGCAAGCGCCAGGTGGAGGAAAACGTGAATGAGATCCACCCCATCCGTTAGGTGCATTGCTCACTCTTGAGCTTAGATACAAGGCCAATCCAAAACATATTTGGGCCACGTGATAGGTAACAATGTAAAACATGGCTAAAACCTCCAAAATCGTATGTAGTGGCCCACCTGAGTTTTAGAATAACTGGAACTTGGGAGTCTCCTCAACCATTGGTGCATGTAAGATGAATGACTTGGATGTCATAAATATACAACTGTGGGCCCCACACATAATGTGGAAGGTTTTAGTGGTAGCATTTCCATCCCATTTGCCTGTGGTGTGGCCAATCTAATTTTTAGAATGCCTGATTTTTTGGGCACAAGGCCAAGCACAGGGTGGCAAACCTGATGAAAGAAATGATCTCATGCACAAATCGTTTCTCCCCCCACATTACCATAAATTAGATGAATAGAGACTTTTTTATATTAAATTTTATTAATGTGAGACATTTTGAGTAAGGTAAGTAGTTTTTTATTTAAGGGTTTAAACGTGGGTGTGAGTTCCGGACACAACATTGTTGAATAATAGGAACTTAGAACTTATGTATTGGCAATGTTGCAAAATTAGATGGTTAGGCCATGCCTACAATATATGATAAGATGAGGGAAAGCAAACCTAGACGGTGATGCAGAATGTATATGGGACGACTCGATGGGTGGCTAGGACTCCACAGAGGAGTGAAAAAAGGAGCTTTCTATGTGCGTATATGTGTGTATACATGTTATATATAAAAAAAGATTAAAATAGAAAATTTTAATTCAAGTATAATTTCTATAGAAATTGTATTCTTTGCCTCCCTTGAATTCTTCATTTTCAAGTAACCCACATATAAATCAATGTTTCCAATAAAAAAATTTCGCCTACCACACAATTTTATCAATGGGTAGCAGCAAGGTATTTTGTAACAGTAAAGGTGGTTGGAACAACCACCAGCCACCACCCATTACCTTTATGATACGGGCTGCAATGGCTATTACAATCTCTTTTTTTATTAAAAAAAAACTTGAAAAACATATATCGGCTTCGTAGTGGACCGTTATGGCCTTTATGGGGGGAAAAATGGGCCGTTATAATCTTTTTTTTTTTTTGTCATGGCCGTTACAACCCCATAACGTGCAATAGTTGCCAGTGATACCTTTGTTATGGCATACCATAGGTAGCAATGACGGCTAATCTCTATTATTTAAATAGCCTATAAAAGTTTTTTGTTTTTTTTGTTATTTTGAATAAAACATTTTAAATTTGGTTCCTACCCCAAAAATGAGTTGTTTTGGCAATCTTCTAAAATATATGAAATTATAAACATCTAATCAATTATACAAGTTTTCCAAAAAGATACAATGAGTTTAAAAGACAATTTCCTAACAAGGGCCATGACCATGTTGAGTTTTTCCAAGTCTTATTGAAATCTGGCCGAGTTGAGTTGACTAGGGTGAGTTTTTTAGCCAATCTTATTGAAGGTTCTAATGGTCAATCACCACTGTTTCCCATGGTATGGTCCACCTAAGATTTGGATCTGCTTAGTTTTTCTCTCATGCCCTAAACTTATAGGGAAAAAAACGGATGGACGGCATGGATTTAGGATACATGCGTCAAGGTTACTTGGGAATAAGCCTGGACCATAATTCCTCCATTTTTCTAAATCATTTTAGGGTATGTCTCCAAAATTAAGTTAGATCCAAGGCTTAAGTGGACCACGCAGTGGGAATTGAACGCCCACCATTAAAAACTTCTCTAAGAGCCGCAGAAGTTTTGGATCAAGCTGATATTCCAACAGCATACGACCTTGTTAACCTATTGGATGGCAAATAAACATCACGTTGGCTTCTAGGAAAGTTTCAACCATGAATGTCATTATCACCGCTGCTTCTTGTAGTGTGGTCCACTTGAGCGTTGTATCTGCTTCATATTTTTTGGTTCATAACCCAAAATGATCTAGAAAATGGATGGACGGCATGGATCATGCAATCTGGTTCTGAAATTAAACTTGTGACAAATGTAAACTCAAATTGAACCAACTGAGCACATTTTCACTAACTTCACACAATACTAAGTTGGTTGGATAGTCTTATTCCCTGATTTGTGAATGCATTTTTATTGAATAAGGTAGTTGATATTTTCATTTTAGTTGTCCAGTGAATATCCACCAATTGGATATTTAAATAAATAAATTAGCATATTTTTAGTTTAAAATACATTCAAACTGATTAACATGATTGTGTCTCGCCTGCTAGCCCAGCTGGAAGATGCTTAGGCGTTTAAACAGCTGGTCTTAGCTTCGAAATGCCAGGAGACACTAGTCCCACTGATGGGTGGGTGTATCGTGTGACTAACCGATTGAGTGCATTGCATGACCGAAAAAAAAAAGGCTGGGATTTAAATTTATAAAGGATTATTCTCCTTGCCACGTGTCCTCCTCACATGAATATACAGATGATCAAGAACAAGCCAAAAGATAGGCCATATCTTATCTTCAATTATTTAAAATTTGTATCTATCATTCTGCTTTGTGAGTCAAATATTTAAATTTTGTATCTATCATTCTGTTTTGTGAGTTGTTTTTGTTGCAAATGGATGACCCAAATCTCATGTTGACAGGGACCATTGACCGGTTGGTCATAGTAGAGACCAAGGCAGCATTACTGCTGGACAGGGCCATCCGGCCGGCAATCTCCTTCTGTAACATGATTCTTGCACAGTTTTTGTGTAAGAGGTTTCTAAATTTGTTTTTTTTTTTTTTTACTTATTTAAGGGGTAATATGATATTAAAGGCTTCTAAGGTTGCAAAGGAGATTTATGGAGCTTCTAAGTGAGAGAAAGAGCTTGAAGAAGAGAGTTTTCTTCTTGGTTAAGCTTGGGATTTCTCTTGTGGGCTTGAGTTTTGTGTCTTGGGTTCCATCTCTTGTAACTTCTGAGATTATAGTGGATTGGTATTGCTTTGTGCCGTGGTTTTTACCTATGAGGGGTTTTTCCAAGTTAAATTCGATTGTCTATGTGTGGGTGATTGCATACATTGTAATTGCATTGCGTTGCTTGTTTGATTCAATTTGCTGCTTGAGTTCGGCTTTGCTTTTGCTGTCGGCCCTCCTATCCCAACACCTGGTATCAGAAAGATCGTTGGAGTGTAGCAGAAATTCGAATATGAGACAAGAGCATGGCATCGGGCATGAGATTCAATATAGAGAAGTATTCGGGGAAAAATAATTTTGAACTTTGGAAGGTAAAGATGAAAGGCCTTCTAGCTCAGCAAGGATTGCAAGATGCTCTCTTTGGAGAGCGACCAGAAGCTATGAAAGAAGGAGAGTGGAAGAAGATCGATGAAAAGGCCAATGTCTCAATCCAGTTGTGCCAGATAGATGAAGGTCCTTTATAACGTCATGAAAGAGAAGAATGCAGCTGCAACATGGGTGAAATTGGAGAGTATCTACGTGAAGAAATATCTGAAAAATCGCATATATTTGAAGCTTCAGTTGTACAATTTGAGGATGACGGAGGGGGCCGATGTTGAGAGCCACATCAACAATTTCAATAGGTTTATTTGTAAGTTAATAGATGTAGATGAGCCGATGAAGGACGAGGATCAAGTGTTTATCTTGTTGAATTCTCTTCCAGAATCATATGAGTCGCTTAAGGACTCTTTGTGCGCAGGTAGGGAGACTATTAGCGTAGAAATCGTTATCTCAGCCTTTCAGGCGAAGGCGATAAGATGGAAAAGCGGCAGCGTGGGTCCCTCTACTGATGAGGCACTGGTTATGAGGGGGAGAAATTCTGAGCAGGGTGAAGGATCTCCTTCATCAAGATCTAAATCAAAGGGCAAGTGGAGGCACAAGGTGAGATGTTGGAATTGTGGGAAAGAATGGCATGTGAAGAGAGATTGTTCGAATCCTGGGAAAAGGCAGGAGAAATCTGGAGATTCTTCTATGGAAGGAACCAATACCGTAGAGGACGGTGGTGACGGTTAGGATGTATTGACTATATCCGGCATAGAGTCTCTTGGTGGAGAGTGGCTTTTAGATTTAGGTGCATCATGTCATGTATGTCCTGACTGGAGTTCATTCATGTCATACAAGGAGTATGATGGTGGATCAGTGTTTGTGGGCAATGGCTACGCTCGCAATATGGTAGGAATTGGTTCGGTGCGCATTAGGATGTTCGATGCATGGAGTCGAATGGATCCTTGAAAGTATGAAGCACGTCCTTGAGATGAAGAGGAATGTGATATCTCTTGATGCACTCGAGGCAAAAGGGTGCAGGTTCATCAGATGTGATCGGTATTGTAAAGTGGTGAAGGGAGTACTCGTGATGATCAAGGCATGGAGGTGCGATAATCTTTACAAGGTGATCAGGAGCATAATTCATGATGGAGTTGTGGGATTAGCAGCAGGATCCACTGGTTGTTTGTATGTGGCAAGAGAAAAAGGGCCACATGGGAAGAGCAATAAGGCATGTGAATATGCAATGATAAAGTCAATGGGACATGAGAAGCGACGTGACTATAATGATGATGAAGTAGAGGTGGAGGTGTGTGTGGTAAGGTGATGCATGATGATTTGAGTCGTAGTGGAGTTTATTAGAAATGGATGACCCAAATCTCATATTGACAGGGACCACCGACCAATTGGTCACAGTAGAGATCAAGGCAACATTGCCGCTGGACAGTTTTTGGGCCATCCAGCTGGTCAGCAGTCTCTCAGTGTAACACGGATTCTTATACGATTTTTGCGCAAGAGGTTTCTAAATCTGTTTTTCTTGCCTATTTAAGGGGTAATATGGGATTAGAGGTTTCTAAGATTGCAAAGGGGATTGAGGGAGCTTCTAGGTGAGAGAAAGAGCTTGAAGAAGAGGATTTTTCTCTTGGGTAAGCTTGGGATTTCTCTTGTGGGCTTGGGTTTTGGGTCTTGGACTCCATCTCTTGTAACTTCTAAGATTATAGTAGATTGGTGTCGCTTTGTGCCATGGTTTTTTACCCATGAGGGGTTTTTCCACATTAAATTCGATTGTCTATGTGTGGGTGATTGCATGCATTGTTATTACATTGTGTTGCTTGTTTGATTCAATTTGCTGTTTGAGTTCGGCTTTGCTTCCACTGACGGCCCTCCTATCCCAATAGTTTAGATAGAGTTAATAAGAAACTTATCCTATCTTGTTTGTATCTCTATAAATATTAATAGAAAATAACCTAGCAACTCACTTTTAGTTGGAGATTTCATTCGAACTTAAAACGTTTTTAAAATTAATTTTATGAAATTTATGCAATACGAATGTAATTTCTATGTGCATGTGTATCATCTGTCACACTGTCAAAGTATCATTTTTTTTTCTCCGTTTTCAAATCATGCCTCAGTCCAGTCTTAAAAATCTTGGACTGCACCATCCTGATTTTGTGCCTGGTAAATCTTGCACTACACCATCTTGATTGTGTGCCCGAGATGAGGAGTTTCATGGTAATTTATAGTAAAGATTACTTTTGAGCTGACTGTATCTTTATTTCATGGTTTTTAACCAAATATACCCACTGTTTCATGGGAGTGTTTCTGTATAATGATTTTCAAAATAATATTATTTTTCTATATGTTTCGATATTGTTTGTCTTTTTTTATGATAAAAATGTTCATAATTATCTTTTTCAATTTTCTATGACCTTATTTTTTTCTTTATTAGTAGTATTTAACAAGCTCTTTGACAAAAACACCCACCTTTGAAAAATGAATTCTCTTTTTTCTACTGAGCTTGTTTGGGAAGAAAGTGAGAAGAAATTAAATAGGAAAAACTTACAAAATATTTCACTCTTATGAGATGGGGATTTCTTTTTTGTTTCTTTGTTTTTGTTTTACTTATTTGTTTATTTATTTTTTTGAAATTGTACTTAGATAAGTTTTTTGCCAAGAAATAGATAAAATAAAACAAAAGAGAAAAAAAAAAAACTCTACTTTTAGAAGAGTTCTTCTTCTTTCTACAAAGATTATACTTAGAATGATTTACTAAGAAGAAATTAATATAAAGAGAGAAAATAGGTTCTTCATCACTTTTAGAAAATGTATTCTTCTTTTTTATTTAAAAATTAGGTTTAGATTGATTTTTTTTTTTGTAAAGGGTTAAATTTTGAAAGGTTAAATAGTGATCAAATGAGATATTCTAAAGTCATTCCAATTATTAGCTTCCTAAGTCCCACAGTAAGTTCCATAATGTTTATTTACCATGCCAACTTATTGATAAGGTCATATAAACTTGTATGAAGGTTAACAATAAATATCAGCTTGATCCAAAAATTTTGTGGCCCACTGGAAGGTTTTAATTGTTAATCACCACTGTTTCCTATGGTATGGTCCACCTAACATTTGGATCTACTTAATTTTTCGCTCGTTCCCTAAATTTATAGGGAAAAAGAGGATGGACAGCATGGATATGGGATACATGCGTCAAGGTGGGCCCCACAATAAAGGCTGCGCGCTATCTTAGGTGAGGCCAATATGGAAGTCATCTGATAGCATGGGGAATTTTAGTTTAATAGCCCCCCCGTCTGCCCAACCAACAAAAGTCCAATTTCTTGTGAGTCTCATTTTTTTTAACCTTTAAACGAGAAATTGCAGACTTGGGGATCCAACCCCCCAAGTGTGATCCACATTGCTTAATAGAGACTCATAGTGCTCAGGAGAGATCCACATTGCTTAGGGGGACCCACAATGCTCAGGAGGGGCCCATAGTGCTCAGAGGGGATCTATAATGAAGTAGGTAGTCAAAGGGGCATTTTCAATAAAAAAAAGTTTGTAATTTATTATTTAGGGGCTCAAAAAAGATGATCTTCATGAGAAAATGAACTTTTTGTTAGATTGAGTAGATCTAAAGGCTATTACACTAAAAATCTCGATACTGTGGCAACGAAAAACTCTTCATACTTAGGAATAGGACGCGGATTGCGACCTGCGTCTGCCTGGACCATAATTCTTCTAGGTAGGGCTTTTTCTAGTCCACCTTGATGTATGGGTTTCATCCATGCTGTTCATCCATTTTTTCATATTCAACCTCCCAGGTGAGATCCACATTGCTTAAGGGAGACCTATAGTGTGCAGGAGAGATTCACATTGCTTAGGGGGACCCACAATGCTCAAGAGGGGCCCATAGTGCTCGAAGGGGATCTATATTGAAGCAAGCAGTCAGAGGGGCATTTTCAATCGAAAAGTTTGTAATTTATTGTCTGTGAGCTAAAAAAGATGATCTTCATGAGAAATTGAACTTTTTGTTAGATTGAGCAAACTTAAGGGCTATTACACTAAAAATATCGATATCACGCAACGAAAAACTCTTCGTACTTAAGAATAGGACAGAGATTGCGACCTGCATCCGCCTGGACCATAATTCTTCTAGGTAGGGTTTTGTTTGGCCCACCCTGATGTATGGTTTTCATCCATGCTATTCATCCATTTTTTCCATATCATTTTAGGGTATCACTTCAAAAATGAGTTAGATCAACGGCTAAGTAGACCACACAATGGGAATTAAACCCCCACCATTAAAAATTTCTCAGCCTAAGAATTTTTGGATCAAGTTGATATTCCAAGATTATATGACCTTGTTCACGGTGGCTCCTAGGAAAGTTTCAATAGTGGGTGTCATTATCGTTGTTGCTTCTCGTGGTGTGGTCCACTTGAGCTTTATCTTTTGGATCATACCCTAAAATGATCTAGAAAATGGATGGATAGCATGGATAAAACCCATACATTATGGTGGTCCTCGAAGCCCCTCCTTGGATGGATTATTGTCTCACGGGGCAGGACACGATCAAGTTCTAAAATTGCAATGGTGACAAATGCAAACTCAAATAGAACAGCTTAAGCACATTTTTACTAACTTCACACAATACTACATTGGTTGGATAATTCTATCTCTTGGTTTATAGACACATTTTTATTGAATAAGGTATAGTTGATATTTTCATCGCAGTCGTCCAATGAATGTCCACCAATTGGATATTCAAATAAATAAATTAGCATAATTTTTCTAACACCCCAAGCTCACATATTCGAATTTCATCAATTCGGATATTGGGTTTAATGTGTTAACCGGTATATAATGACATAAACCAACATATAACATATTCTACAATGAAATTTAATATACCAATTATCATCTCTATTAAATAATAATCCAAACATAACACTTAAACATCAACATCTAGTGTCCCTTAGGCCTATGTTTAATAACATTTCTTAATAACAGAAAAGAAAATGAAAAGGCTAATTCATCAAGTCCTCCAGTGGCATCTCGGACTACTGTTTGCCAAAGCTGTCGATCCTTTCACGCAGACACTTCCATGTTATCTTTTCCTGGATGGTTTTCCATATATACCACAATGAGCTAAATAATATGCATGATTTAACACATAATCATGATATAGCAAAGCATCAAAAGCAATATACCAAATATCTCATATACAGATCAATATCCAAGAATCACCAAAGCCATGGCTGTGCACAGCTTCTAACCTGCCAACACCCATTCAGCCTAGTTTCTCCCAAGCCCACACATGGAGGAGAATACCATTCCAACTCATTGAACTTGGATTTATTTCACACGCCTGTATTGAGACACTTGAAGTCTAGCGATGAATAGTCTACTTTGGAGCTGACTAAATTCCTTCCTCAACCCTAGGCCGCAACCTTAGGAGGAGGCCCTATTAGTACCAACTCGAGTTCTAGTTAAAAACTCAACCCGAAATTTAAAGGATCTCAATCCCCAAGTTGGATCAGTCAATATGAATGGACAAAGTAGATAAGAACATTAGTCGAGGTAGTTATCATTACCTTAAGATGATCTCCCATGTACATGTACATGATCTAGCATAATCTAAGCATATTAGATATGATCAAGACAGATGGTATGATAGATCTACTCAAGATTCATCTAATTAATGTAGTTCAGCACACATCAGATTATTAGATTGTCCAATACCTCAGTTAAACTGTGGTCATCCACACTTTTGGCCTTGGATCCTAAGTTCCACTTGGTAGAAAATTATCAAATTTTTATCATTTTCAAAGTCTTCACAAGACGAACAAAATGAACAGTGATCATTGGATGGAAATACTCTTATATGATTAATGTTGAGGGTTTAAGTCACTTGTCCATCGATTTGACCATTTATAACTTTTGTTCTGGCGATCCGAAGGTAGGTTTATGTTTTAAACGTCATAGATAGTCAATTCATGGTTTGGATCGGTGTTTCGTTAGACAATTTGACTTATATCTATGGTCAAGAGTCATATGACCCATCCAATGGTCAAAATTTATCCCTATTTTACTAAAAATAAATTTGTACCCCTAAAATTTGTTTAGTATATTACAAATTTTAGTTTAAAATACATTCAAGCTAAATAACATAATTTAGATAGTTCAATTTAAATTAATTTTATGACATTTACGTAGTTTGAATGTAATTTCTGTGTGCATGTGTATCATCCATCACACTGTCAGAGTATCAATTTTCTCTTTTTCCAATCATGCTTCAGCCACTCTTGTAAATCTTGGACTGCACCATCTTGATTGTATGCTTGAGATGTGGAGTTTTATGGTAATTTATTGTAAATATTACTTTTGAAGGGAGCTACAAAAGCATCACTGCCTGTATCATTATTTTATGGGTTTTTATCGTGTACATTCATTGTTTAATGGGATTATCTCCGTAGCATTGATTTTCAAAATATTTTATGGGTTTTTCTTTTTCTCCGTCATAAATGTTCGTAATTATCTTTTTTAATTTTCCATGCACCTTATCTTTTTCCTTATTATTAGTTTATTACTCTCTGGCAAGCTCTTAGGCAAAAACTCACACCTTAAAAAAATGAATTCTTCTTCATTTTAGCTATTATATTGAATTGAGCTTGTTTGTGAAGAAATTAAATAGGAAAAAATTACAAAATATTTCACTATTATAAAATGGGGAAAAAATTACTGGACCGGCCAGATGTGGGGCCCTAGTGATGGATTCACACCATCCAACTCATCCATCAGATGGGTCATCCCCAAAAACCCCTAATACCCAGTACTCTACCGGATCCTAAGTTGAAGGGAACAAGCTGAGAGGGAGCTCCCACCTTTGAATATCCTAGGGGCCCATCTGAGTCGTAAAAGCTGCTTGATCCCTCTCAACGTGCTCCATGTGTTATGGTCTACCTATGTTTTGAATCGAGCTGATTTTGGGGGGCTGGGGTTTTTGAGGCCATGCATCTGATGGATGGATTAGTAAATTCCGCCATTGGAAATGCTCAACAAGACCTCACATATGGTGTGAGATTGATGCCTTTGTCACAAATCATCCGCACAACCGATGACACGCATGCAATTTGGACTGTCCAATTGTGGCCACCACTGTGAATGAGTAACACAAGTGCTCGAAATATCAAAACAAGCATCATCCAAAAAAAACAAAAAGATATGTGATAACACAATAGGAGGGGCCACTGTGTCCAGCTGGTCCGACTCATCTGGCGGGCCACATGTACATTGCCTATAGACCACATGTGGTTAAGCCTGTGACCCGCCTGCGAATGGACTGGCCTGACTGTTAGGCCTGAAATGTTCACATTAGGGTTGCATCTATGAGATGGCCACAATGAAATTGCTCGCATGCACCCCACTGATTCTCAAAAAGAAGTAAAAAGAAAAATATACTAACTAGCTTCCATTGAGGCCCAAGGAGATGATCCTGGCTTGTGGCGAAGCTCTTCGAAATCCCATCAAATCTCTGAAAATCCTCGATTCTTCATTAGCTGCCGTTGCCCTAATATTAATATTCATCTTCTCAAGCACTGGTGAATGCGCGAGTACAAACTCTACCAAACCCAGTTCGTTTTTGCTGCCGATGATTCCAGTTATGGTAAAAATCCGGAGGTTTGAGAACAAGCCATCGAAACCTTCTTGCACTTCCCAAAAGTTCTCACTGGGCATTCTAGTAGTCTTAATTGAGTAGGACTTGACATGTCCACCAAATCACAAACAAGTTTGTTAGACCGCAAACACCTGACTCTCAATGCACTTGAACTAATCATATACATTATTGAGATAGGTAAACCAAGAAGATTCCTCTGTGAGAACTGTATATGAAAATTTCTTCTCGTACGGCTCAAGAAGAAGCACCCAAATAGTGATTGCCATGGATATGTAAAATGCACTTTCTTGCAAATGTGTGCCAAGTACGGACGTGTGCCACTAACTGCATCGGCATTTCTCGTTACATTCATTCATTATTTCAAACCATAGCAGTATTGGGCAGATGTGGGGCACATGTGGTGTCTGAACACAATCCAACCCTTTTATCATATGCATCACCTCAATTGGCTCCAGAGGCCCAATACTCAGGAAGTGGATTGCGTCCTGCCCCCGCCTGGACAGAATCAGTTCAGGCAGGGGCTCTGTGGGGCCTACCATGATGTATGAGTTTTATCCACGTCGTTCATCCATTTTTCTGGATCATTTTATGGTATAAGCCCAAAAAATGAACACAGATCCAAGGCTTAAGTGAACCACACCACAAAAAGCATAGTGATGCCCACCATTAAAAACTTTTTGGGGGCCACAGAAGTTCTGGATCAAGCTGACATTTGTGTTTTCCCTTCATCCAGGTCTATGTGACCTTATGAACAGGTTCGGTGGCAAATAAACATCACAGGTGGACCCTAGGAAGTTTTCTATGGTGACCGTCATTATCACCGCTGCTTCCTGTGGTGTGGTCCACCTGAGCTTGGCTATGCTTCATTTTTTGGTTCATGACATAAAATGATCTGAAAAAATGGACGAATGGAGTGGATAAAATCCATACAACACAGTGTGCCCCGAAGAGCACCTGCCTGGACCGATTTGCGTCCGGGTGGGGGCAGGAAGCAATCCGCATCCCAAAACTAAGCCATCAAGACTCAGATGGGCCACAGAAACGGAACAAGGTAGAGATGCACACCCTTTATTTTCACTGGGGCCCACCCGAGTTGCAAAATTGTCTAATTTTTTACCTGACCATTCATCCAGTCACGCCATGAAAAGTTGCAACAACCTATATCATATATAGGTAAGACGGTCAGCCCCAAATGCAAATAAACGGTGGACGTCCACTCTCAATTTGTTCTGTGTTGTTACCCAACGCCTCTATGAGAAATAGTCAAAAAAAGAAAGAAAGAAAAAACATTCCAAGTAACTCACGCTGATGTGGATTTCATGCACGTTCAGAGAGCTTCTACATAAGCAAAGAGCCACCGATAATTGATCCAGATTTTCAAAATTTATGTTCAACGTCAGATTCTTCAGATGATTATACGGAGTTGGAAGCCTCTCTGGTACATCACCTGAAGCTAAAAACTACCATCCAATTCATGAAAAAAAAAAAAAAAAAAAAAAGGTTAGTTTGCAAACAGTAAATTTGTTATGAAAATTGAGATCAGCTTTTTAAAACCTGGGCCGAACTGGATGGGACTGCACCTGGCCCCCAAAACCATAGTACTAAAACTCAGGCAACTCTGACTCGTAACTCAAATTCATGCCAAGTCACAACGAAACTGCTCGATGACTTGGTTGACGCGACTCAGCACGACTTGAACCAAGTCACTCACTGGGTGATTTTTTTTTTTTTTTTTTTTTTTTTCTCTTCATAATAAAAAGAAAAAGGGCCAAGTGTGTAGGATTCAAACCCAACCTGCCTTAAAAAGGCTACAGGACTCTACCTACAAGCCAAGCATTTCATCTATGACTATTTATGTCAATCCTTATGTAGATAAAGCTATTAAATAGCTATTGTTACTTGGAAATTCTCATTAAATCAATAATTAAATATCAAATCGAGTTGACTTGAGTCAAGCCTTTGAGTTGACCCAACCCGGCTGGACATCTAGTTGAGTACAGTTTTCAGGTTTTGAACTATGACCAAAACGGGCTGGATCACTTTCAAAACTTGGTCATTTAAGTGGATTTACTTCTAAAAGAATACAAATACACCACTAAAAGCTCAAATGCACCTCTACCTCTACTTAAAAATCTAATGCTCTAACTGCTATGCTAACAGCAGATTACTGGTTTATCACAAATGCACCTCTACCTCTACTAAAAAATCTAATGCTCTAACTGTACGCTAACAACAGATTACTCGTTTTCCCCTTATTTTAGATCAAACATATATCTGGCCAAAACAGGTAGACCCATTGGAAACAGGGACACGGCTTCGGTGGATCCCTGATTGTGCGGCCCACCATGATGCATTTGTCTTATATCCACGCTATAGATCTGTTTTTCCAGCTCGTTTTAGGGCATGAGCCTAAAAATGCAGCAGATTCAAATTTCAGGTGAACCACACCATAGGAAACAATGGTGATTGACTATTAAAAACTTTTTGTGGGCCACAAGTTTTGGATCAAGATTATACTTGTGACATTATCAACAGGTTGGATGGCAAACAAACATTCCAGTGGCACCTGAGAAGTTTTTAATGGTAGGCATTCAATCAACACTATTTCTTGTGGTGTGGTCCACCTGAGGTTTGGATTTGCTGCTTTTTTGGGCTCATGCCCCAAAATGAGCTGGAGAAATGGATGAACGGCGTGGATATAAGACAAATAACATCACCATGGCCCCACAGTTAGGGATCCACCGACCTCACTGATCCAGGAAGCTGTCTTGGAAACAGACGATCATGATGCCTTATGGGCGAAAGGATAATCATGGAGGAATATTGAGATTTCAAATATATATTAACATTAATGTACACATTATTTTAAAATTTTGTTTTCAAATTTTTTTTTTTGAAATTGATTTCGGTTGCAAATGAGGGAACATGTGCTCTATAAAAAGAGGAATTCAAGATACCATAAAATCTACGCGAAAAAGCATAGGCAAAGTCCTATGAAAATTTTGCGGAAAGAGTGGAATGCCATTGCGATAGATGTACTCGCAAACCGGTCTTGATCTTGAGTTTTCAAAGAGAAACTGGCCACGACAAGTGGAACTTTTGCCGTTTAATCATATAATTTGAAGTGAGTTCAAACACAGGAGTTTTAGGAAATGCCACCCATTGTTTTGCCTAATTAGACAGAAGCACCCAAAGAAATTTCCCTTAGATGTCAGCACTCACCTTTTGAGGGGTCTCTCTATTCCACCACTGTCCACCAAATCTAAGCAACAGTTGTAAGTCTATTTCTGAACATGATAAAAATATCCCAAAGAGTGGTAACCACAGGATCATTCACCAGTACGCGGACAGTGATACAGATTGTTCCAAAATGGCGGACACGATCTAGACCAATTAACATTAGGTGGTAAATGATTAGGACCGTTCAAAAGTAGGATGATAGCTATATAGAGTGTTCGCAAGTACATGGATAGCAATCTGGACCATTCTAAGATGGTGTACAACAACGTGGACTCCATGACTTGGTTTCGATGGAAAGTGGTAAAATAAAGAAACCCCAGCGGAGTAGGTGAGACCTAGGCACCCAAGACAGTGTGGCCCTTACCATGGAGGCCACCTTGATGTATGTATTCTACATCCACGCCGTCCATCCATTTTTACCGATCATTTTAGGGCATTATCACAAAAATAAACTAGATCCAATTATCAGGTGGACCATACCATAGGAAACAGTGTTGATTGAATGCTCTGCCATTAAAAACTTCTTTGTCGCACCTTAATGTTTTCGTACTTTTTATTTGCCATCTAATTTATTGATAAGGTCACACAAGCCTAGGTGAAGGGGAAAAACAAATATCACCTTGATACAAAACCTTACCATTAAAAATTTATTTGTTGCACCTTAATGTTTTTGTAGTTTTTATTTGCCATCTAATCTATTGATAAGGACACAAAAGCCTGGGTGAAGGGGAAGAACAAATATCAGCTTGATCCAAAAACTTTGTGGCCCATTAATGGTCAATCACCACTTTTTCTCATGGTATGGTCCACCTAATAATTGGACCTGCTTCATTTTTGTGATAATGCCCTAAAACGATATGGAAAAACGGATGGATGGCATGGATACAGAATACATACATGAAGTTGGGCCCCATGGTAAGGGTTGCACCGTCTTGGGTGAGTCCTATGTTTCACCTAATCCGCTCCCCTCAAAATGTGGATGCTGACATCTAACTTATTTATTTATTTATTTTTTTGTTCTTCTATCTAATTTTCATAAAATCCATTAAAAAATTGTAAAATATCCCGAATTGAAATTAAGCAGAGGGAAGAACTTACTGATACACACAAATCTAATATGGAGAGCTAAGATCATGATTACATGAATACCTATTCAGTGGGATCTGCTGCCCAAACAGATCCTAAACAAATAGGAAGCGTTGTTTGGCACACATCTAGTAAGAACGCATTTTTAGTTGTTCCAAAAATAAAAAGCTTTCATGCAGAAAGCTTAGCTTATGATTCATGCAAAACTTCTTCAGAATTGTTTTTTTGAAATGAAGAAGTTTTTTGAAACCTGTTTCTTGGGAGGCCCACAAAATGATAAACAATGGGATGAGATGCGGCCACATGGAGGGCCCCACATGAAGAGTTACTGTGTCAAACTAGGCTCTAACAACATCACAACTATCAAACCATAGGAGACTATATTGTAGTAACTATAACTTGTTTATTTTATTGAGAATAATAGGAATATAAAAAAAGAAAAAGAAAAAAAGATGAAAAATCTGTAGAGATCTCAATAGAAATACGTGAATCCATCAAGTAACTATCTATAATAAGTATTCTATACTCTTAACTTCTCCTTTAAACTCTAAGGTGTTCTAAAAAGAGAAATTTGAGTTTGAAAGGTACGGGGAACATTTATTAAAAGCAATTTTATAACAACCATAAAACTTTGTTACCTGTAGAAGAAAACCACCAAGATTGAGCCACGTTACACCATGTAGACATCCGAGAACCTTGATCAGATTGGACTCCTTGCTTTTCTTGTAAGTGTATAATGAGCTCATTTGAATGCGTGCAGTTGTTACAAGTGGCATATTTTCGAAATAGAGATATTTTAATCTACAATGGACATCCAAGTACAGGAGATTGGGGCATCGAATTTTAAGACGGGTGGGACCGTCAAATTCCTTCAGTGTCAACGCCTCGAGACAAGGGCATTTGGAAATCAAGTCTTCAAATGAGTTATCAATGATAACATCTTGAAGATGAAGGGTCTTGAGACTATGTAAGCCTTCGAACTTGCTAGGTGGTTTGAAGATGCAAGAAGATATCTCCAGATGAATAAGGTTATTGCAGCGGAATAGACAAGAAGGCACCTTATAGCACTCGCCCCACTCATCCTCAAAAGGATCGAGTGTGAACCTCTCCACGCCATTATCCGATAGGTGAAGTATCCATCGATCGATGGCAGGGCAGTTTTTTAGGTAAATCTGGCACTTGAACTCCTGAATTGGGCCTCTATGTACTATGAGAACTTGATCGACAGCATTCACGAGCTTAAGCTCATTCAACCTCTGGTGGGAAACTTCGCCGGTCAAATGTCAGATGTGGGATTGTGACCCACTTGTACCTCCAATCACACGACAAGATGCTCGTCCTCACTGCATCTCTCAAAGGCAAGCACGTGAGGATGATATCAATGACATTCGGTGGGAGGTGGCTGATCATATCCAAGTTTTGAAATTGAACTTGGTCTCTCTCCATCTCATTGTGAGGATTTGATGCTTCCATGCCTGTCCCACAATGCAAGCAAATTTATAAAAAGTACCAATATAGGGAGCAAGAGATACGATAATTTCCATAGAGGTTTGTTAGAATACATCCTGACATAGTTCTATAATTGGAGAAGTATTCTCTCAAACCTTACTTCTTAATGTCCCATGCTAGTGTGCAAGCGCCATGTGGAGGAAAACGTGAATGAGATCCACCCTATCCATCAGGTGCACTGCCTCATGGTCACTCTTGAGCTTAGATACAAGGCCAATCCAAAACATATTTGTGCCACACAATAGGGAACAATGTAAAATCATGGCTAAAACCTCTAAATTCATATGTAGAGGCCCACCTGAGTTTTGGAAATGCTGGAACTTGGACTCCCCTCATCCCATATGCGTTGTCAGATGAATGGATTGAATGTCATAAATACACTATTGTGGTCCCACACATAATGTGGAAGGTTTTAATGCTGGCATTTACATCCCATCTGTTGCCTGTGGTGTGGCCCACCTAATTTTTGGAACGCCTATTTTTTTGGTGAAGGTCAAGCACAGGGTGGCAAACCTGATGTACGGGGTAATCACATGCACAAAGCATTTCTCCCACACATTACCATAAATCAGATGAGTTTGAGACTTCTATGTTAAATTTTACTAATTTGAGACATTTAGTGTACGGTGAGTAGTTTTCTATTTTAGGGTTTAGACATGTGTGTGAGTTTCCAACACAACATTGTTGAATAACGGTAACTTCTGTATTGGCGATGTTGCAGAATTAGATGGTTAGGCCTTTTTTTTAAAAAAAAAAAAAGAAGAAGGAATTAGATGGTTAGGCCATTTGTACAATATATGGTAAAATGAGGAAAAGCAGTCCAAGACGGTGATGTAGAACAAATAGAGGACGACTCAATGGGTGGCCAGGATTGCATAAAGGAGTGTAAAAGGCACTTTCTAGGTGCATATATGTGTGTATATATTATATATAAATAGGGTTAAAATAGACAATTATAATTCAATTAATTATAATTTCTATAAGAATTGTGTTTTTTGCCTCTCACAAATCCTTCCTTTTCAAGTAACCCACATATAAATCAGTGCTTCCTCTAAAAAACTTTCATCTTCTACTCAATTTTATCAATGGGTAGTGGCGACCACCAACCTCTATTATTTAAATTGCCCTCGATTTTTTATTTTTTATTTTTTATTTTTGTTATTTTGAATAAAATGTTTTTAATTTGCTCCACCCAAAAAATGAGTTGTTTTGCCAATCTTCTGAAATATATGGGGTTGTAAACATTTAATCAATTATACAATTACAAACTCCCCAAAAAATTAAGTGAGTTTAAAACAGAGTTTCCTAACAAGGGTCATGACCATGTCAAGTTTTTCCAATTCTTATTGAAATCTGGTCGAGTCGAGTTGACTCGCTGGACTTTGTGGAGTTTTAAACCAACAATCATAGAACCTTCCTCCAAGGGGGATGATAATTAAGGACTATCCACCTATTGGGGACTACTGCTGATAGCCCATGGAATCATAGCTGTCCTCAATTTGTCCTATTTGGGCCATACACGGTGGGGCCCACTCAGGTGGAGAGGCTTGATTCACCGCCCCCAGCCTGAGTACAGTCAGAGAGACTCTATCAGGATAGGATATAAATCTATCATACCATGCAGGCATGATGGTTGGACGGCCCTATTTTTTGGGGTTCCAAATTTTGTGGTAGGGCAACCCTGATGAACAGCTTGGATGCCATGCACACACCCCTGTGGGAGCCACCATACAAGGGCTTGAAGAGAGAATTAGAGAAACAAAAAGGCAAGTAAAATGAGATTCTGAATATTTTACACACCATAAGGCATACATGTACCCTAATCCATACCGTTAGCATTGTGGACACCATCCGAACTGGAGCATGGCTCAAAAAAATAAAACTAATTGGACGATCCTAACCACCCAATTTCACTGTACTGAATTTGGACCATCCCCATTTCCCTTGTACCTCTCCATTTGACGGTTCAGATCATCTGACAACTCTGAACTCTTCGGCTATGCTCCATCCACAATGGGGCCCACAATGTGGATTGGCTACATGGGTGTGCTATACTCACCCCATAATCCCCTCTACGAGGTCTGTGTTCCACTTCCATCGTTTAAAAACTCGATTCGACCGGAATGGGTCTACTCGGATGAAAAACTCGGTTCTACCGAGTTCTTCAGCAACATTCAGTTGACTAGTCCAGTATTGGAAAACTCGATCGGATCGACTCGGAACGATTCGCCCGAGTCTATGATCTCCTTCCCCATTTCTTCGTCACCCAAACAACATTAAAACAGGAACCGGATTTTTGGGGGCTGCAAAGAGTGGGGCCCACCTGAAGTAAAGGCTCGGATCTCCACACGTGTGTCACAGCAACACTCAGGTCTGCTTCATCTTCTTCCACTCTTCTCCTCTCCCTCTCTCTCTCTCTCTACCTGCTGGAGCCGGACTCCCTCCTTTTGTAAGAGTCCGGATTAGGTGCGGCCCCGGCCTCACCAAAGAGGGTGCGGTCCTTACGGTGGGCCCCACCTTGATGTATTTATTCTATATCCACACCGTCCATACGTTATGGAAGATTATTTTATGTTATGAACCCAAAAATAAGAAGATCCAAATCTCAAGTGGACCATATCATAGAAAACAGTGGCGATTGAACGTCTCACCATTAAAAACTTCTTAGGTCCCACCATAATTTTTCTTAATTTTTATTTACCATCCAACCTATTCATAAGAATATATAAATCTGTATGAAGGTTAAAAACAAATATCAGCTTGATCCAAAACTTTTGTGGCCCACCAGAAGATATTAATGATCAATTACCACTAATTCATATGGTATGGTCCACCTAAGATTTAGATCTGGATCATGTTTTGGATACTAAGAAATGAGATTTTGTTTTACGAAAATGACCTCATAGTCTCTCTCTTCGCTAGAAGATGGCCTCTTTTCTTATTTTTTTTCTTTCTTTTCCCCCAAACGCCTATTGCAAATTTTTATAAAGGTAATGGCCCTGAATAAAGGTCGGATTTCAAGAAGTTCCTTAGCTGGAAACATAAATAGGCCCACTGTAATTTTCCTTAATTTTTATTTACTATCCAACTTACTCATAAGGTTATATATAAATCTGTACCAAGGTTAAAAGTAAATTTTAGCTTGATCCAAATCTCTCCTAGCCTACTAGAAGGTTTTAATGGTCAACTACTACTAATTCATATGGTATGGTCCACCTAAGATTTAGATCTGGATCATGTTTTGGATACTGCCCTAAAATTATATGAAAAAATGTATGGACGGCATGGATATAGAATACGTTTTTCAAGGTGGGCCGCACAGTCTTGAGTGAGGCTAGTATCAAGCTAGGGAGGTACCATTTGATTACCGTGGCAATGTACTGCGCTATTGATGCTTGGCCACTAAGAAATAGGTATTTTTACCAAATGACCCATGGTCTCTCTCTTTGCTAGAAGATGGCCTCTCTTCTTATTTATTTTCTATTTTTTTACCCTTTGATACCTTTTGCGACTTTTTAGAAAGATAATGCCCCTGCATGGGAAGCGGATTGCCTGGTGAGTAACTCCGCAGGCTGAGTAAACTCTGTGGGGCCCACTGTGATTTACATATTTTATCCACTCCATCTATCCATCTTAACAGATAATTTTAGATATGGTGCCAAAAAATGAAGCATATCAAAATCTAAAGTGGACCACACCACAAGAAAAGTGTGAATTGAATGTCTGTCATTAAAAAAATCTCGGGGGACACAGAAGTTTTGGATCAAGCTGATATTTGTATTTTCCCTTCATCCATTGTCCATGTGATCTTATGAACAGGTTAGATGATAAATAAACATCATTGTGGGGCCTAAGAAGGTTTCAACGGTGGAAATCATTATTCCCACTAATCCCTGTGGCATGGTCCACTTGAGATTTTGATATGCTTAAATTTTGGGGTTAACCCCTAAAATAAGCTGAAAAAACATATGGACAGAATAGATAAAGCACATAAATTTTAGGTGGGCCCAACAGAGTTTACTCCGCACGATAAGAGCACGATAAGAGCGTGCGGGCTAACTCCGCACGCAATCCGATTTCCACTGCATAAGTCGGATTTCAGGAGGATGTTCCTGCGTTGAAAACTTAGGTGGGGCCATCGTGATGCTTGCAAGAAATCGACTCAGTCCATCTTTTTGAGATTATTTTTGGACATAAAAAAAAAGAGCAGATCCAAGACTCAAGTGGGCTCCAAACGTGAGCATTAAATGCCCGCAGTTGAAGTATTCGTTGGGACCACACAAGTTTTGAATCAGGCTAATATCTGTGTTTTCAGTTCATCCCATTAGGAATGAAGTTATGAACGGCATGAATGGCCTATAAACATCTCTGTAGACTCCTAGGAAGGTTTCAACGGTAGGAATTTTCCTGCCCACCTTTTCCTTTAGTGCGGCCCACTTGACTCATGGATCCGGGTTGTTTTTTTATCACATGACCTAAAATGAGCTCACAAAATGGATGGACGTTGTGGATGCCTCACAAATAGCACGGTGGGCCCCACCTAGGTTCCCAGGAACTTCCCGTCGAAAGGCTTCCGCAGGGAATCCGCATCGAGTTGCAGCCGTACATCCATTGAAATTTCGAGGAGCTGGTAGAGCTTTTTTGTGGGCCCCATCAAACCGCTAATGGACCCACTCCATAGGAGATCTAATCTATTCGTGTGGTTCGGCAACCCCCAAACCCACAAAAAGTGTAAATTTCATCCTGATCTTAACCCTGTGTGGCCCACAAATGGCTGTAACAGTGTGTTAACTCCTAATTACTTCTTCTGTTGTGGTCCATTGTGTATGCCTTTTTCCCTCAAATTTCAGCGCATGCCCTGAAATGAAGACCGCCATCGGCTTAGTAGCATGGATTTCACACGTAAATCACGTGGGCTGCACACAAAGCTGCTTGAAAGTCCATTTGTGGGGCGGGCTGCACGCAATCAGGAAGGAAATGGCTCATTCCTAGGGCTGAAAGTCCATTTAATGGATATCATCATTAAATGATATGAAAAAAATGAAGGGTGTGAATATGAAACATACTCATCAAGGTGGGCCCACCAATGGCGACATCAAATCTGGATCCGCCAGTCGTGTTCCACCGATTCCACTTCAGAGGAAATCGGAATATTGAGAACTTACTACACTTTTAGTGTACTGAGTAAACTCTGTTGAACCCACTGTGAATGTATGTGGTCTATCCAAGCCGTTCATTCATTTTTCCAGCTCATTTTAGCTGTTGAGCCTGAAATTGAAGCATATTCAAAGCTCATATGGACCATGCCGCAGGAAACAATGGGAATAATGATTTCCACCTTTGAAACCTTCCAAGGCCCTACAGTGATGTTTCTTTGTCATCCAACCTGTTCATAAGGTCACATAGACATGGATGAAGGTAAAAAACAAATATCAGTTTGATCCAAAACTTCTGTGGCCCCAAGAATTTTTGAACTATAGACATTCAGTGCAAGCATTTCCTATGTTGTGGTGCACTTGAGATTTATCTATGCTTAAATTTTTAAATCCAGCCCTAAAATTATATGTTAAGATGGATGGACGGAGTACTGTATAAAGTACTTAAATCACAGTGGCCCAAAGAGTTTATTCCGTACGCTCACTTACTATGCAATCCGCTTCTTTTCCTTTCAGAGATAATGTTTTCTCCTTGCGTAAAACCTACCGTACGCAAGTGACATCACCAAGTTCTGTGGGCCCCACCATGGTGTATGTGTTGTATCCACACGGTCCATCCACTTGGAGAGATCATTATAGAGCATGAGACAAAGAATCAGGCATATCTAAAGCTCAAGTAGTACCCCACCACAAAAAACAGTAGGGATTGAACTCTACCATTAAAAACTTCTTGGGGGCCACAGAAGTTTTCGATCAAGCTAATATTTGCCTTTTTCCCTTCGGCCATGTCTGTATTAACGTATAAATAGGTTGGTTTTCAAATAAACATCATGGTGGGCCTACGAAGGTTTCAACAGTAGCCATTACTGTCCCCACTACTTTCTGTGGTGGGGTCAACTTGAGCTTTGGATCTGACTCATTTCTTGGCCCAAGCCCTAAAATGATATCTCCAAATGGATGGACGGTGTGGATACAACACATACATCATAGGTGAGGCCCACAGAACTTGGTGATGCCACTTATATAGTAAATAGTCTAATCCGCGTCCGAGCGTGAGAGGGAGTGGGAGCGCCCGTCTACGCCTGTGGAGAGCCCCATCCGTACTTACAGAAAGAGGGAGAGGAGAGCATCTCCTGAGGTATGTAACTGTATGTCGCCATTAATATACTTCTCTCTCTCTCTCTCTCTCTCTCTCTCTCTCAGTATCATACAAAGGTTGGTTTGATGGTTTCAATGGTCCAACTGTTTGGATTTTCAGTTTTTCCAAGTGAGGTTACGTTTCAATGTTCGATAGCCAAAACCATTGACATGATGGGCCTCACCCTAAATGTCTCTCTCTCTCTCTCTCTCTCTCTCTCTCTCTCTCTCTCTCATCGTTTTTCTTCTTTTCCCGTTTTTTTCCCTGCATTTGTGATTATTTTCAGCATCATATCAGGTGGGTGGTTGGGCCAGTTTGGACTGAACCGCTCATTCATTTCGTGACCGGGATTATTGATCTGGTGGACCACTTTGTAGATAGGTTACGGATTGAACAAGTTTGCCCATTCATTTTGTATGAGCTCTGCCTCCATGAACAAGTTTGGCTATTTACTTTGTAAATGGGATGTGGGTGGAAAATTGACAAGATTGAACAAGTTCAGCTATCCATTTTGTATGAGCTCTGCCTGTTAAATGTGGACTACTACCACCCACTTTTCTGGCCACTGATAGGGTGGTTACTGTAGTCCAATGATCCAATCCCATTGAGTTATAGCTATGGCCCATCTACTCGTTGGACACAAATTCCCTATTCATGATCATCATATGCCCACAACACATGTAAATATTTAGTTTTTTGGTAAGCATATCATGAAATATGAAATGAACATGATAAGTAGATACAAAAAAAAGAGGTGTATTGAAATATAATAAACTAATGTAATAACAAAAGTATTAGCATGTATCAACCCGACTAATCCGACCTGACCCGACCGAACCGACTTGGGTTGGGCTTGGGTTGAGCATTTCCAACCCGATGTTGGATTGGTTGAGTTAGGGTTGAGGTATAGGAACCTCGGGTTGAATTAGGGTTGAGGTATAGGAACCTTGAGTTGGGTTAGGGTTGAGCACCAACCTGACCCAACCCGCTTGACTTTCAGCCCTACTCATTCTAGCATTTTGGGTTTCTTTTTTTCGAAGAGAGGGAACCACCACCACTGTAGTTGGCCCTGACTGTTGCTACTTTTGTGTGGGACCACCCCACTCTCCACTCCAACACTATCCGAGGATGCGTAGGGCTCTCAATGGGTCGGATTTGGATCGGATCCAACTAGATCCGGCTCCAAGTCCGTATATCTATAGACTGGACTCGGATCAGATTCGGATCCAACTCGGATCCAAAAGGTGATATCCATATCTGATCCATTTATAAATTGTTAGATCCATTTCCGATCCAAAATCCATATAACCATCGGATTCGGGTCGGATCTAGGTCTGAATTCACCCCTATTACAAATCTAAAAAGATATATAATGTAATATTTTAATTTAGTAGAAAAATGATGTAAATCTCACTATTTACTATGGTATGGTCGACATAAGAGTGGCATGTCTCAATTTTGAGACAGAGCTTAAAATAATTTGTAAAATGGATGGCTAGCATGAATATAACATACACAGTAAGGTGACAATGAGTTGGATCTTAATCGGACTCGGATCGAACTTTGATATGTTCTTGTGAATCCATATCCGGTCCATTTAAGTAATCGGTCCTATTTGAAGATCCAAATCCGGCCCATTTAACTAATCGGACCTATTTTAAGATCCAAATCCGCATTATATGGATTTGGAGTGAATTGGATCTCGGATCCATCCTCTTCCATTGAGAGCCCTAAGGACGCGGGCCTTGCACATGAAGTTGCTTCGATGGGAATCTTGGTAGGGCCCATCTTGACGTGTTTGAGACCTCCCTGGGATCCATAGTGATGTTTATATGCCATCAACACGGTTCATAACGTCACTCCTACTGAGATGAATTGAAAACGCAAATATTAGCCTGATTTAAAATTTCTATGGCCCCACGAATATTTCAACTGTAGACATTCAATCCTCAAAATTTCGGCCTACTTGAGTCTTGGATCTGAATCATTTTTGGTGTAGTGTCCTAAAAGGATCTCACAAAGCGGATGGCCGGGGTGGATTTTTCAAAAAACATCACAGTGGGCCCTATCTTGGTTCAGTTCCTGTGCAAGGCTTTTCGCAGGGAATCTGCGTCCCTATCCGACAACACTCCAGCGACCTCTTCAGGCAAATGGACTCTCCTTATGGACCCATGGCTCTTTGTTTATAAAGCTGTCTGAAAAGTAAAACATGAGCATACACCGCGACATAAGGTTAAGGAACCTCTTCTTAAATACAAAGATATTGAGCCGAAGTGGAATGATGATCACTAGGGCTGTAAATGGTCGGGTTCAGGGCGGGTTTAGCCAAAACCAGTACCCGCCCATTTACTAAACGGGTCTGGGTCCAAATTTTAGACCCAGACCCTTTTACTAAATGGGCGGGTCCGGGTCGGGTCTAAGTCAGCCCATCAGACCCATTTATAAATGGGTCAGGGTCTGGTAGAGGGAGATCCACCCAGACCCATTTATAAATGGGCCGGGTCTAATGGGTCCGGGTCTGGATTAAGTATGCAAGCATTTTACAAGGCTTAAAACCGGGTCTGGACGGGTCTAGGCTGGACGGGTCCCTTGTAACATAGACCAAACCCGCCCACTTACTAAATGGGTTTGGGTCAGGTGGGGTCGGGCCTAATATAAAGGAAACCAAACCCAGACCCGTTTAACAAATGGGTCTATTCTTGGACCCAGACCCGTACCATTTAACAAATGGGTCGGGTCTGGGTCGGGTCTAAATGGGTTGGGTCTGGGTACCCCATCGGGTCGACTGACCCATTTACAGCCCTAATGATCACAAAAGTTTAATGAATATATACAAGGATGCAGATTGTGTCCTGCCCCCTGCCCGGATGCATTACCATCTGGGCAGACCTGTGGAGGGGCCCACTGTGATGTATCTGTTCATCCACTCCGTCCATCCATTTTATAAGATCATTTCAAGGTATGAATCTAAAAATAAAGAAGATCCAACGTTCAAGTGGGCCACACCAAATAGTGACGGAACCTGGTGCTACTGTAGTGATGATGTCACTAGGATCCGTCACTATTTGGTGTGGCCCACTTGAGCGTTGGGTTGGCCCATATCCTAGCATGATCTCATAAAATGGATGGACAGAGTGGATAAACGGATACATCACGGCCGGCCCCTCCACAGGTAATGCATCGAGGGGGGGTAAGATGTAATCTGCGTCCTATATATATGCAATGCCATTGCTTTACCAAGTTTATAAAAGCAGCAAAGAACTTTAAACCCTTTTAAATCCAAACACAACAAACCCCTATTTCAAATTAACATTGCCTATAGAATTGCTCGCCTTATACTGTAGCAAGTCTGGATCGATTAAAATAGCTTTAATTTAGTTTTTTACTTTTGTTTAGAGCATTGCTATAACAAGTAGGATTTAGTTTAGTTTCATTCATAACCTTATCGTTGGAAACTTCCTATCCCTAAGTTCTTTATGATTCTTTTGGCCATAGCATGCTCTTCAAAGTACAACTGTCTCATGATCGTCTAGGTTTTTACGACCGTCGTACAACCATCCAAGTCCAAAAGACTATCAATCTTCCATGATCTGTCCAATCGAACCGTCGATAATTAATTTTACTCTATTTACTTTTTGCCATTTAATTACATTCATATTGAGTTTAATAAAATGACACTTAGCCATATATTTCTTGTTTTTTTTTAATCTTTGGACGTTTATTTTGTTGACCAATGCAACAAAAGTTATCACCGTTGTGATAAAAGTCTTTGTTTTCAAGGACTAAAGGGCTCATTCGAAGGACTAAGTATCCCCTACACAAATCAATTGATTCCTCATTAATTAGGGATTGATTAGTCCAGCCGATTTTATGGTCTTAATTTGGCTATTTGAGTGCCTAAGGTCACAAGGTGTTCGGTACAATTCGAGTAAAATATGACTCCGACACACCTAGCACATATATTCTCGCACACGCACAATTAATATCTGGTCATTCATTACATGTGTGGCCGCTGTGTCCAAATTGACGTCCAATAACATCCACAACTAGTGGGCCTAAATGATAAAAGGATTGGATCTCCACAAAATTACCTACCCACATTATCACACTTACTGTAGAAGGTCGGAATCCTACCATTGCAAGTAGGCACCGCTTGGAGGGGAACCATCACACAATGAGACATACTTTCATGCTCTACAATGTGTTATGGTCAATATGCGGGAAGTAATGAATTGCATAGTCCAAACTTGAAGTATAGACAGCATAAATTAAACCGTCCAAATCATGGCTCCCAGTATGCATTAAAATGAAAATTCCATTTGTTGAATATTTACGGACGGTTGAAATGAAAACAATTCCATGGGCTAAATTCAAAATATAATTTACATTACTCAAAGGTTATAATTGTTTGATTTTTTTAACTGATGATTTATCCACGTTGAGTCCTCAAAATCGAAAGGTTTGGTATGATTCAGTCCAACTTGTATTTTCTCAAGTGCTCGTGTATCAACCATTACACTATTCCTGAGTAAATAATAGCTTCATCCAGTCGAAGGTAACCGCAATGTGAGCTTCTGTTCATCAATGGCCAGCTTCGTCGTGTAGTAGTTGAATCTACATCTATACCTACGTAGCACGAATAGGGCTGACCATGGGTTCAGTGAGACCTTGATGTGGTTAGTTTTGATTGAGCCAGGTGCTGCTGGACCATGCAAAGCATACTTGGAAATGGTTCAGCAACTAGGGAGGAGAGCGGATAAAGCTGTTTACTTGGGTACTCTTACCATGTGGGGCCCACCTTGATGTATTTTTGGTATATCCACACCCTCCCATCTGTTTCCTACCGCATTTTTATGACGTGATCCCAAACCTTAAAGAAGATCCAAATATCAGGTAGACTACACAACTAGAAACAGTGACGAATGCCATTAAAAACTGTGGGCCACAAAAGCTATGGATCAAGCTGATATTTGTATTTTCCTTTCATCCCGGTTTTCTTGACATTATCAAGAGGTTGGATGGTAAATAAACACTACCAAAACCTTACTATGGGTCTTTTGGAGTTTTTAATGGTGAGACGCTCAAAATGTCAAACACCACTGTTTCTTGTGGCGTGGTCCACCTGAGATCTGGATCAGCTTAATTTTTGGGACGACGTGTTAAAATGGGCTAATCCACTCCAAGACAACTCAGCCTGCCCCAATCAAAGTTTGCCACGTCAGGGCTTCTCGGTGTTTTCTCAATCCTGTTCCTGTCAATGGGCTTCTCAGTCCATGTCAAGAGAGGTTCTCTCTCACGAGTCCATATCAAAGGACGCCCCACATGATGGATTGTCCACATTCAAGGTAGAGCTCACATGATGGACAATCTACATCAAAGGTGGGCCCCACGTGATGGATGACCCGGTATTAATGTGGGGCCACATAATGTATGGTCCACATCAAAGGTGGGTCCATAATGATAACTAGCTAACATCTAAAGTGGGTAGTATGATGGATGACTCATTTCAAAGATGGGGCGTACATGCTGGATGGTTCACATCAAAGGTTGGCCCCTAATGATGAATGACCCACATCCAAGGCAACCCACATTGAAGGTGTGACCCATATGATGGATAGTCCACATCAAAGGTGGGCTCCACATGATGTGCAGTTGATAATGGTGGGCCCAACATGATGGATGATCCACATCAAGGTGGGCCCCACATGATGGACAGTCTACAACAAAGGTCGGTGCTAATGATGAGTAATCCATATCCAAGGCGGGCCTCGCATGCTGGATGGCTCACATTGGAGGTGGGGTCCACATGATGGACGGTCCATATCAAAGGTGGGCTCCACATGATGGGCGGTGGATATTGAAGGTGGGCTCCACATGATGGGCGGTGGATATTGAAGGTGGGCCCCACATGATGGACAATAACATTGATGGTGGGCTCCACATGATGGATGACCAACATCAAAGGTAGGTCCTACATAATGAACATGTGCACATTAAGGTCAACCCTAATGATGAAAAACCTACATCCAAGGTGGGCCCTACATGATAGGCGACCCACAATAAAGGTGGGGCCCACATAATGAATGACCCAGATCAAAGGTTGGCCTCAAATGTGAATAGTGGATTGCGAGGAAGACCAAATAGACTTGAGGGATAATTACTTGTAATGAATCAAACATGCTTTTTTACTTCTTACCCACTAGTATGTGGTTTCCCAAGCATATTTTTCCAAGTAAGTAGAAGCCAAGATAAGCTACGTATGGCATAAGTAGCTTAGCTAAAGTAACTTAAGATGGACTGTCCACATCGAAGGTGGGGCTCACACAATGGACAATCTACATCAAAGGTGGGCCCAACATGATGGATGACCCCACATTAATGTCAACCCACATAATGTATGGTCCACATCAAAGGTCAAGCCATATTGATAACTAGCCCACATCCAAAGCGAGTTGGTATGATGCACTTCAAAGGTGGGGCCTACATGATGGACGATCCACATCAAAGCTGGGCTCCGGAATATGGACATTGGATATTTAAGCTAGGGCCCACGTGATGGATGGCCCATATTGAGGCGGCCTCAAATGATGGACGGTCCACATCAAAGGTTGACCCATAATGATGAATGACCCACATCCAAGGCGAGTCTGACATGATGGCAAACCCACATTGAAGGTCGTGCCCACATGATGAACAATCCAAATCAAAGGTTGGCTCCACATAATAGGCAATTAATCATGGTGGGCCTAATATAATGGATGATCCACATCAAAGGTCAGTGCTAATGATGAGTGGCCCATACCCAATGCGGGCCCCACATGATGGACAACCCACATTAGAGGTGGGATCCACATGATGGACGATTCACATCAAAGGTGGGCTCCACATGATGGGCGGTGGATGTTGAAGGTGGGCCCTACATGATAAGTAATAATATTGATGGTGGGTCCCATATGATGGATGACCAACATTAAAGGTAGGGTCCTATATAATGAACGCGCACATTAAAGGTCATCCTCTAATGATGAATGACCCATGTCTAAGGTGGGCTCCGCATGATAGATGACCGACATCACAATGAATGGCTCACATCAAAGGTTGATCCCACATGATGGATGGTGGATGTGAGGAGGACCAAATGTTCTTGAGGGATAATTACTTGCAATGTTGGAAACCAAACATGCTTTTCTACTTTTTAACTGGTAAGTATTTTGTTTGCCAATTGTACTTACCAGCTAAATAAGTAGAAACCAAGATAAGCTATTTGTGGCATAAGTAGCTTATCTAAACTAACATAAGATGGTTTGGATCCTAATTTAGCATGCATCGTTGTAAAAGTTACTAATGTGATAAAAGTTACTTATCCTTCTAAGTTTTTATATTTTGCTTTTCAACTTTTTTATACTTCTCTATTCCCCTTATCATGTGATGGATGGTTGACATCAAAGGAGGTCCCACATGATGGGTAGTCCACACCAAAGGTGGGGCTCACATGATTGACAATCCACGTCAAAGGTGGGCCCCAAGTTATGGATGACCCACATTAGGTAATCCCACATAATGGATTGTCTACATCAAAGGTAGGTGCCCTAATAATGAACTGTCTACATCCAAGGCGGGCGACAATAAAGCTAAAGGTGGGCCCACATGATGGATGACCCACGTGGAAGTGGGTCCCACATAATGGACAATGCACACCAAAAGTCAGTTCCTATTAATAAATGGCCCATATCCTAGGTGGGTCCCACATAATGGACACTCCACGCCAAAATTCAGTTCCTCATAATAAATGGCCCACATCCTGGAACTACACAATATACCATCCATATCAAGGGTGGGCTTCGTATGAGGGGTAAAAGGTCCAAAGGATATTGATGACTGGCCGGCATGATGGACAATAGCATTGATAGGTGAGCCCCACATGATAGATGACCCACATCAAAATGAGCCCCACACAATGGACAGTCCATACCAAGGTCGACCCCTAATCATGAATGATCCACATCCAAGGTAGGCCTTGCATGACTAATCAACCCACACTAAAGGTAGGGCCCGCATGATAGATGACCCACATCAAAGGTGTGCTCCACATGATGGGTTGGTGGACATTGAAGGTGGGCCCCCATGTTATGGACAATTTATTTAGACGGTGGGCTTCCTCATAATGGATGATCCAAATCAAAGGAGGCTAATGATGAATGACCCACATCCTGGTGGGGTCCGCATGATGGACAATATCATTGATGGTGGACACCACATGATGGATGTCCCATATCAATATGGGATCCACATGAGGACAATTCACATTGAAGGTTGGCCCCTAATAATGAATGACCCACATCCAAGACAAGCCTTGCTTGACGGACGACCAGCTTCAAAGTTGGACCTGCATGATGGACGACCCATATACAATGTGGGTCCGCATGATGGATAGCCCACATTGAAGGTGGGTCTCACAAGGTGGATGGTTCACATTCAAAGTAGGCCCCACATGATGGCCAAGGTGGCCCAACATAATGAGCTGTCCATATCAAAGATTGGGTCCACGTGGATATCAAGGATGGACAAAACAAATTTAAGGAATAAGTACTATGTGACGTTGGAATTCAAACATACTTTGCTACTTTTTGGCTGATGACTATGTTGTTTACCAAACAAATGGGGTTTGGCCAGTGCTGCCCCAACACCGAGCCAATTGGTGTCATAGCTTTGTGGGCCCACAATTATGTGTGTTTTATCCATACCGTCCATTTAGTTTGTCAGTCAAGTTTTGGATCAAGCTGATATTTGTGTTTTCTCGTCTTTGGGGGCCACAAAAATTTTGGATCAAGCTGGTATTTGTGTTTTCTCCTGTTCTACATAACCTTACCAAACCTTATCAACAGGTCAGATGGCAAATAAACATTACAATGGGCCCTAAGAAGATTTTAATGGTGATCATTCAATCAACACTCTTTTCCTAAGGTGTGGTCCACCTAAGATTAGCATTTGCATCATTTTTGGCCTCATCCCCTAATATGATATGGCATAATGGATGGACAACATGGATAAAACACATACATTATGGTGGGGGCTCCAGAGCTTTGACACCAGCTAGTTGACTGGTGTGGTTATCCTTACCAAAATACTTATTCGTTGAATAAGTAGAAGCCAAGATAAGCTATTTGACGCATAACTATTAAGTAGCTTATGTAAAGTAACTTACTATCTCCTTGAAAAGAAGGTACTTAATAGTCCAAATGAGCCCACAAAGGGTCCACAAGTGCTCCAAAATATCAAAACATGCATCATCCAAAGAAGAAGAAGAAGAAGATTTGAGGAAGTGATTTGCAGGATATGTGTTAGGCCCAGCCTGAAACATTCACATTGGGCTGCATCTATCAGATGGCTACTAGTGAAATTGCAATATGCGTGGACCCCATTGGTTCTCAAAAACAAGTAAAAAGAGAAATATACTAACTAGCTTCCATTGAGGCCCCAAGGAGATGATCCTGGCTTGTGGTGAAGCGCTTCGAAATCCCATCAAATCTCCGAAAATCCTCAATTGTTCATGAGCTGCCATTGCCCTAATCTCAATATTCATCTTCTTGAGCACTGGTGCAATCACGAGTACACGCTCTATAAAACCCAGTTCGTTTTTCTCTGCCGATGATTCCAGTTACAGTCACAATCCGAAGCTTTGCGAACAAGCCATCGTAACCATCTTGCACTTCCCAAAATCTCTCATGGGGCGTACTAGTAGTATTGGTTGAGTAGGGCTAGAAATGTGCACCAAATCACAAGTTTGTTAGACTGCAAACACCTGACTCTCAATACACTCCTTGAAGTAATCATATACGTTAGTTGAGATAGGTAAACCAAGGAGACTGTGAGAACCGTATATGAGAATTTCTTCTCCCACGGCTCAAGCACAAACACCCAAGTAATGATCGCTATGGATATGTAAAATGCAAAAGGCAACTCGCAGTTGTGCATGCAGCATACCATGTACAAGATCAGGGCCGTCAATGAGGTCTGCCCCCCCAACGGATATCTCCGATCTTGCAAATGTGTGCCAAGTACAGACATGCGCCACTAACTGCCCACAAACTGCTCTGGCATTTCCTGTCACATCCATTCATATTTCAAACCATAGGGAAAAGAGGTGAGCCTAGCGGCACCATCACCACTGTAAGCTTACAGTGGTATTGGGCCCGTACTGAACACCATCACACCCGTCTATCAAATGCATCACCTCAAGCTGCTTGAAGAGCCCAAAACTCAGATGGGCTACAGAAATGGGAACAAGGTAGAGATGCACACCCTTTATTTTCGCTGGGGCCCACCCTGAGTTGTGAAACCATCTGACTTTTTGCCTGACAATTCATCCAGTCCACATCATAAAGGGTTGCAACGACCTATATTGTCCACTCTAATTTGTTCCCTATGATCTTGCCTGATGCCTCTATGAAAAATAGTTGAAAAAGAAGAAACTCACATAGATGTAGAGTTCATGCAAGTTGGAAGAGCTTCTAAATAAGCACAAAGCCACCAATAAATCATCCAGATTTTGGAAATTTATGTTCAACAACAGATTCTTCAAACGATTATATGTAGTTGGAAGCCTGACGCAGGGAGGACGTGGTAGGTCGATCACCGTCTCCCTAATCGATAGTTTCTCGAATCCACGAAAAGAAATAAAAGATAAAAAGAGGGAATAAATTCCAAATAATTGATTTATTGATAATTGAATGAATAATCAAATAAAAATAATTAACTTGCTTTAAATAATAAACTAAATCATAAATTCGTACTTAATACTAACTTGCAAAGGAAGAAAAAGAATCCTAATACAATTAGAAAAGAAATAGAAAAATCTGCGCAATTGTATAACGCCAGACCGTCTTCCTTCCGCTGATACGAGCAATCCACATATCTGATTGCCACGAAACTTTGGAGTTTTACTGATATCGACGTACTCTTCAAGATGGTCGGCTTAGATTCTCCATATCAGTAGTAGTGGGCCACCTGGACCATCTCCAGTTTCAGTGGGCGGAATTCAGAACTTTTTGGACAGTTCGTACCATTTTGGACGCCACGATCAATTCGTAATTCGGATCGACGTGAAACTTGTTGGGTTTTCTCGGCATCGAGCAGCTCTACAAAATGGACGGAATGGATCATCATAAATGATCAAGATAGGCCCCACAAGTTGGGCCGAAGTCCAAAAACGGGAACAACAATTTCCTGTTTGAGTTGAAACTCCAAAATATGAAATTCCTTAGTTTTCTCTTGTTTTTCTTCCTGTCCATCTCCCGCAGAAAGGTGCGTGATCCACGCCCTTGATCATGGGGTTCTTCCCCTACATCAAAGCCTCTCTGGTACATCACCTGCAGCTAAAAACTACGACCCTATTCACACACACGAAAAAAAAAAAGAGAGAGAGAGAGAGAGAGAGAGAGAGAAAAGAGGAAGAAGAAGAAGAAGTTAGCGTGCAAATAGTCAATTTGCGATGAAAATTGAGATCAGTTTTTTAAAACATCGGCTGAACCAGATGGGACTGCACCTGGCCACCAAAACCGTAGTTCTAAAACTCAGCAACTCTGACTCGGAACTCGAATTCAAGCCAAGCCATGACGAAACTGCTCAATGACTTGGTTGACGCGACTCAGCACGACTTCAACCGAGTCACTCACTGGGTGATTTTTTTTATTTTTTTAAGAATAGAAAAGATGAAGGGCTGAGTGTGGGATTCAAACCTAATCTGCCTTAAAAAGGCTACGGACTCTACCTACAGGCCAAGCACTTCATATATGGCTATTAATGTCAATCTTTATATTGACAAGCTATTAAATAGCTATTATTACTTAGATATTCTCATTAAATAAATAAATAAATAAATATCAAGTCTAGTTGACTTGAGTCGAGCCTTTGGAGTTGACCCGGTGGACATCTGAAAATATCAAGTCTACCTCTACTTGAAAATATAGTGTTCTAACCGCTATGCGAACAACAGATTACTGGTTTATCCCTTGTTTTAGATTAAACAGATATTTGGACAAAACAGGTCTGATTGGTTGGACCCATTGGAAACAGGGATGCGGCTTCAGTGGATCCCTGTGGCACCCACGGTGATGTATTTGTCTTATATCTGCACTGTGCATCTGTTTTGCCAACTCATTTTAGGGCATGGACCAAAAAATACAGCAGATCCAAATCACAGGTGTGTTAGAGTCCCTTAATATACATTGATACACCATCCTCTAATAGCTCCAACTTTTAGAGAAAGTGGTGATTTGACATGATATTAGAGCAAAAGGTCCTATGTTCAAATTCCAGGAGTAGCAAATATGCTTCGTAATATATTTTCCCACTGGGGGCATTTATGGTGTGAGTTGTGTGTCCCTTCACCCTTGCCCAGCCTTTATCTAGGTCTTTGCAACCTTATCAACAGGTTGGATGGAAAATAAACATTCTAGTGACCCCCGAGAAGTTTTTAATGGTGGGCGCCACTGTTTCTTGTGGTGTTGTGTCTTGGAAACAGACGGTCGCCACTGTTTCTTGTGGTGCTGTGTCTTGGAAACAGACGGTCATGGTGCTTTATGGGTGAAAGGATAATCATGGTGAATAACACTACCGTATACATTATTTTAAAATTTCAAATCATTTTTTAAAATTGATTTAGGTTGCTAATTAAATAGTATCGTTTCTTATTGGGGTATTGATATAAAGTGGTTACAAATGAGGGAACATGTACTCTATAAGAAGGGGATTCAAGATACCATAAAAACTATGAGAAAAAACACAGGGGAAGTCCTATGAAAATTTTGAGGAAAGAGCATAATGCCATTGCAAAAGATGGTCCTGTGATTTGAAGTAATAAGTTTAAAACAGAATTTTTGGGCAATGCCATTTTTTGCCTAATTAGACCGAAGCACCCTAATAAATTTCCTTTAGATGTCAGCACTCATATTTTGAGGGGTCTCTTTATTCCACCACTTTCCATCAAATATAAGCAATGGCTGTTAGTCTATATCTGAAAATCATAAAAATATCCCAAAGGGTGGTAACCAAGGACAGTGATATGGACCATTCAAGAGTAGGTGGACAGTGATACGGATTGTTCCAAAATAGTGGACAGACACAATCCAGACCGCTCAACATTAGGTGGGCAATGATTTGGACCATTCAACATTAGGTGGTCAATGATTTGAACTGTTCAAAAGTAGGCAGACAGCAATATAGAGTGTTCAAAAGTATGTGGACTACAATCTAGACCGTTCCAAGACAATGAAAAGCAACATGAACTGATCATCCCATCAATATATATAGAAATATATTGCCATTTCTTTGGTATTTTTGTTATTTTAGAAATATGCTAAGGGCTATGACTTGGTATATGATGGAAAGTGGTAAAATAAAAGGACCCTCAAAATAACGTTGGCTCCTAGGAAAGTTTCAACCATGAATGTCATTAACACCGCTGCTTTTATAGTGTGGTCCACCTGAGCTTTGGATCTGCTTCATATTTTTTGGATCATAACCTAAAATGATCCAGAAAATGGATGGATGGCATGGATTATGCAATCTGGTTCTAAAATTATACTTGTGACAAATGTAAACTCAAATTGAACCAACCAAGTCACTAACTTCACACAATACTAAGTTGGTTGGATGATCTTATTCCCTGATTTGTAAATACATTTTTATTGAATAAGGTAGTAGATATTATCATTTTATTCAGTCCAGTGAATATTCACCAATTGGATATTTAAATAAATAAATTAGCATAATTTTTAGTTTAAAATTCATTCAAACTGATTAACATGATTGTGTCTCGCCTGCTAGCACAGCTGGAAGATGCTTAGGCATTTCAACGGCTGGTCTCAGTCTCAGTTTCGAAATGCCAAGAAGACACACTAACCCCACTGGTGGGTGGGTGCATCGTGTGACCAACCATTGGGTGAATTGCATGACTAACAAAGAAAAATTGATTAACATGATTTAAATGGATCAATTTAAATTTATAAAGGATTATTCTCGTTGCCACGTGTCCTCCTCACATGGAGATACGGATGATGAAGAAAAAGCCGAAAGATAGGTCATATCTTATCTTCAATTATTTAAAATTTATTCCCTCGCAACTCACTTTGAGTTGGAGATTTCATCCAAACTCAAAACATTTTTAAAATTAATTTTATGAAATTTATGCAACACGAATGTAATTTCCATGTGCATGCGTATCATCTGTCACACTGTCAAAGTATCAAAAAAAAAAATTTCTCCTTTTTCAAATCATGCCTCAGCCAACTCTGGAAAATCTTGGACTGCTCCATCTTGATTCTGTACCTGGTAAATCTTGCACTACACCATCTTGATTGTGTGGTTGAGATGAGGAGTTTTATGGTAATTTATAGTAAAGATTACTTTTGGGTTGACTGTATCTTTATTTCATGGTTTTTTACCAAATACACCCACTGTTTCATGGGAGTGTCTCTGTATGATTGATTTTCAAAATATTATTTTTCTGTATGTTTCGTTATTGTTTGTCTTTTTCTCGGATAAAAATGTTCATAATTATCTTTTTCAATTTTCTATGACCTTAGTTTTTTATTTATTATTAGTCTCTAACAAACTCTTTACAAAAACACCCACCTACGAAAAAATGAATTCTCCTTTTTCTACTGAGCTTATTTGGGAAGAAAGTGAGAAGAAATTAAACAGGAAAAAATTACAAAATATGTCACTCTTATGAGATGGGGATTTCTTTTTTTCTTTCTTTGTTTTTGTTTTAGTTATTATTATTATTTTATTTTTTTGAAATTGTACTTAGATAAGTTTTTTGCCAAAAAATAGATAAAAGAAAAGAAAAGAGAAAAAAAACAACTCTACTTTTAGAAGAGTCCTTCTTTCTAAAAAGATTATACTTAGACTGAGTTACTAAGAAGAAATTAATATAAAGAGAGAAAATAAGTTCTTCATCATTTTTAGAAAATATATTCTTCTTTTTTATTAAAAATATTAGGTTTAGATTGATTTTTTTTTTTTTTTTTTTTTTGGTAAAGAGTTAAATTTTGAGTCAACTTTTGAAAGGTTAAATAGTGAATGAGATATTCTAAAGTCATTCCAATTATTAGCTTCCTAGGTCCCACCGTAACTTCCATAATGTTTATTTACCATCCAACCTATTGATAAGGCCATATAAACTTGTATGAAGGTTAACAAAAAATATCAGCTTGATCCAAAATTTGTGTGGCCCACTAGAAGGTTTTAATTGTCAATCACCACTATTTCCTATGTTATGGTCCACCTAACATTTGGATCTGCTTAATTTTTCGTTCTTTCCCTAAATTTATAAGGAAAAAGAGTATGGACGGCATGGATATGAGATACATGCGTCAAGTTGGGCCCCATAGTAAAGGCTGCACTATCTTAGGTGAGGCCAGTATGAGAGTCATCGGATAGTGTGGGGAATTTTAATTTAATAGCCCCTAGGTCTACCCAATCCAACAAAAGTCCAATTTCTTGTGAGTCTCATTTTTTTAACCCCCAAACTGAGAAATTGCAAACTTTTCCATAAGCAGTGCCCCTCTAACCATGTGTTACACTGTGGATTGCACCTAAGGGCCTGTTTGATTTTTCAATTCTCAGGTAAATGCAATGTAAATGTATAATGATTATTTCTTGGGTAATTCCTACATCGTTCCCATGTATGATTTGACTACCTACTTTTGTATTGCTAAATCGAGGAGAATGTGAAATATAGGTGGATGTGAATAGGTGGGGCCCACCATTATGTATGTGGCTTATCCACACCATCCATCTTTTTTGGCAAATGAACAAAAGGCATGGACCAAAAAATGAAGCAAATTCAAAGCTCAGGTGGACCACACCTCAGGAAAAAGGGAATCCAACACTTATCGTTAAAAACTACTTATTGCCACTGTTTTCTACGGTGTGGGCCACTTGAATGTTGGCATCATGTATATCATGGTGGGGCCTATAATTTTAAACTACTTGACCGATTTTCGAGGTAGGAATTTCACCAAATTTCAAACAGGGTAAAGAAGTAATAATGAATTATTTCCAGAGTATTTCCATTTCCCAATAAAATCAAACAGGCCTAAGACTCTTGAGGGACAATACTAAGGGTGGATCCAACCCCCCAGGTGAGATCCACATTGCTTAATAGAGACCCATAGTGCTCAAGAGAGATCCACATTGCTTAGGGGGACCACAACACTTGGAAGGGGCCCATAGTGCTCAGAGAGGATATATAATGAAGCAGGTAGTCAGAGGAGCATTTTCAATAAAAAAAAAGTTTGCAATTTATTATTTGGGGGCTAAAAAAAATGATCTTCAGAATAAATGAATTTTTTGTTAGATTGAGCAGATCTAAGGGCTATTATACTAAAAATCTCGATACCGTGGCAACGAAAAACTCTTCATACTTAGGAATAGGATGCGGATTGCGACCTGCATCCACGTGGACCATAATTCTTCTAGGTAGGGTTTTGTCTGGCCCACCTTGATGTATGGGTTTCATCCATGCTGTTCATCCATTTTTTCATATCTGATCCCCCAAGTGAGATCCACATTGCTTAAGGGAGACCCATAGTGCTCATGAGAGATCCACATTGCTTAGGGGGATCTACAATGCGCAAGAGGGGCCCATCGTGCTCAAAGGGGATCTATATTGAAGCAGGTAGTCAGAGGGGCATTTTCAATAAAAAAAAGTTTGCAATTATTGTCTGTGAGCTAAAAAAGATGATCTTCATGAGAAATTGAACTTTGTGTTAGATTGAGCAGACGTAAGGGTTATTACACTAAAAATCTCGATACCGTGGCAACAAAAAACTCTTCATACTTAGGAATAGGATGCGGATTGCGACCTGCGTCCGCTTGGACCATAATTCTTCTAGGTAGGGCTTTGCCTAGCCCACACTGATGTATGGGTTTCATCCATTTTTCCATGTCATTTTAGGGTATGACTTCAAAAATGAGTTAGATCCACGGCTAAGTAAACCACACAATGGGAATTGAACGCCCACCATTAAAAATTTCTTAGCCTAAGAAGTTTTGGATCAAGTTGATATTCCAAGATTATATGACCTTGTTCATGGTGGCTCCCAGGAAAATTTCAATAGTAGTTGTCATTATCATTGTTGCTTCCCGTCGTGTGGTCCACTTGAGCTTTATTTTTTGGATCACACCCTAAAATGATCTAGAAAATGGATGGATAGCATGGATAAAACCTATACATTATGGTGGTCCACGGAGCCCCTCCTTGGATGGATTATTGTCTCACGGGGTCGGACACAATCAGGTCCTAAAATTGCAATAGTGACAAATGCAAACTCAAATTGAACCGCTTAAGCACATTTTTACTAACTTCACACAATACTATATTGGTTGGATAATTCTATCTCTTGGTTTATGGATACATTTTTTATTGAATAAGGTATAGTTGATATTTTCATTTCAGTCATCCAATGAATGTCCACCAATTGGATATTCAAATAAATAAATTAGCATAATTTTTGTAATACTCCAACCTCACATATTCGAATTTCATTAATTCGAATATCAGGTTTAATGTGTTAACCGATATATAATGACATAAACTAACATATAATATATTCCACACTAAAATTTAATATACTAATCATCATCTCTACTACATAATAATCCAAACCTAACACTTAAACATCGACATCTAGTGGCCCTTAGGCCTATGTTTAATAATACTTCTTAATAACAGAAAACAAAATGAAAAGGCTAATTCATCAAGTCCTCCAGTGGCATCTCGAACTATTGTTTACCAAAGCTGTCGATCATTTCACAAAGATACTTCCATTTTATCTTTTCCTGGATCGTTTTCCATGTATACCACACTGGGCTAAAAAGATCAACAAGTAATAATTTACATAATTCAACACATAATCATGATATATAAAAGCATTAAAAGCAATATACCAAATATCTCATATACAGATCAATATCCAAGAATCACCAAGGTCATGGCTACGCACAGCTTCCGACCTGCCAACACCCATTCAGCCTAGTTTCTCCCAAGCCCACACATGGAAGAGAATAACATTCCAACTCACTGAACTTAGATTGATTTCTCACACCTGTAGTAAGACACTTGGAGTCTAGTGATGAGTAGTCTACTTTGGATCCGACTAAACTCCTTCTTCAACCCAAGGCTACAACCTTAGGAGGAGGCCCTATTAGTATCAACTCGGGTTCCAGTTGAAAACTCTACTCGAAATTTAAGGGATCTCAATCCCCAAGTTGTCTTGTGTTCGATCAATCTTAACATTATATCTTAAATGATTGCATTTACCATATCTCATATAGTTGCATATACCACATCTCATAAGCAGCTATATCATATGATTTATGAATGCATGATGAATGCATGTTGGAAATATCATCCGTGTAGTGTTACTTACATAAGAGTGTTGTACTTTTCTGGTCTACTTCGGGCTTGTTAAAACGGTCTTGTTTGATTTGTCAATTTATTGTGTTTTCCTTTGAGATATCATGCCGGATTTAAGAAATAGGGTTACTTTCATACAATCTCACGATCACTTAATATATAAATTCGACAGTTGATTGAACGATCAGACCCTTAAACTGCCGATCTGCACCGTCAGTTTGGTCATATTGCACATATGGTCTATGATTAACTGTTCGTTTTGGCTCTATCTTTTCATAGGTCTAAGATCCATCCGATCCAACTGTTAAACCTTGATTAGGGGAATTGTTGGTTGGATCTAAGTTTCTATGTACTTAATCTCCCATTGATTAATTGATGGACGGTTATGATCAGTACCGGATCCAAAGTTGAAGGGAACAAGCTGAGAGGGAGCTCCCACCTTTGAATTTCATAGGAGCACATCTGAGTCATAAAAGCTGCTTGATTTTGTACTGAACCCTAGATGACGGGTTTTAACGGCCTGGATCTATATATACAATAGAGTGGGCGCTCCCTCTCAACATTGGGGGGGGGGGGCATCTGATGGATGGATTAGTGTGAATAGATCATGGGGCCCCACATCTGGCTGAAATCACTGTTAGTTTAGGACACGCATTGAGTGCTGAGTAAACTCAGTGGGTCTCACCGTTATGATGTGTCTTATCGATGCCATCCATCCGTTTCATCAGCTCATTTTAGGAAATGATCCCAAAATTGAAGCATATCCAAAGCTCTAGTGACCCAGACCAGAGGAAACATGGGGGATAATGATGTCCACCGTTGAAACTTTCCTAGGGAAAACAGTGGTGCTTATTTGTCATCCAACCAGTTCATAAGGTCACACAAACATGGATAAAGGGTAAATACAAATATCAGCTTTATCCAAGACTTCTGTGGCCCCAATAAGTTTTCAACGGTATGTTTTCAATTCCCACTGTGTGGTGTGGTGTGGTTCACTTGAACTTTAGATATGCTTCAATGTTAAGCTAATCCCCTAAAATGAGCTGTAAAAAGGAATGGATGGTGTGGATTAGACACAAACATCAAGGTAGGCCGCACAAGGTTTACCTGATACACAATACCAGTGCCACCGGGCAAAGTCAGAAGTATACTCAACACATGTTTGGGAAGGTATTCGAAAGATGAAGTGGGCCATACCATAGGGAGAAGTGGAAATGGGGAGGCTTACCAGTGATCCCCACCATTGAAACCTTCAACAAATGTGGCGCAATGTCCATCCATATGATGCTGGTACTTGTCAAGGTTTGCAGGCATGTGCATAACCAATGCCGTGCATCAGGTGTGGCCTTTCAGGTATGCATCCTGGCCCACTTGATGAGTTGAACTGTTCTATTCACGGTTGGCACCACATGGACTGGGCCATATTGGCACGACTGGAGGCAAGAAGAGTTGAATTAGCAAACTTCGCCATTGGAAATGTTCAACAATAGGGCACAATATCTCACATATGGTGCGAAATTGATGCCTTTTGTAGCAAATCATCTGCACAACAGATGACACACACAATGTTGGACGGTGTTCATTGTTTTGGCTACCATGAGATCCAAAACTCACGGGTGGATTATCAACAAAATCATGTGGCCCCCACCGTGGTTCACAGCGTAGTGGATTTATCAAAAAATCACTGTGGCCACCGTGTTCCCAGCGTAGAAAATTCCTTGCGCAAGGCTTCGCAGAAATCGCGCCCTTGGACGTCCATTTGGGCGACTGAGTGCCTCAAGTTTCATTGTGTCCACAGGTAATAGATGATGTCCAAGTGCCCAGTTAAATGACAAATACCCATTTGATTTTGGACGGTTAAAATTCCAAGTTCAGAAGAAGCGCCCATGAATCAGAGGTTAGATTTGTTCAACCACTATGATTTTCGGATGGTGAGTTGATGGGCTGTGGGCTCCACAAATTAGTCAGTTTAATATGAGTCCATGTATGCCACGTGTACAATTTAAAAGTGCCTGAGTATCAGGCGGGAAGATGATGCGGTGCATCGGAATACTGAAGGCATGGGAGATATGCTGCCTTCATGTTGTTCCCCGCACATGGTATAGGTAGACGAGATCTGAGCCGTTCAATGGGTAGGTCTAATAGAGATTGGGTAATAGACATCAAATCAAACTGGCTGATGGATCCTAACCGTTTAATCGTTTGTGTATAAATAGATAACTAAAAATATCAGCAACGGTTGATATCCAGTGAGAGAAAAGTTCATTTTTTTAAATAGAGAGGATGGTCCGGTCAAGGCAGTTTATGTTTAGCGGCCAATCAATGGTAATGCACGGCCCACCTGTACTGTGTGTGTAAGCGTATGGGTAGCTACCTCTGCTCGGTTTGGCACGCGTGTTAGCTCTATTTGGGGTAGAAAATAAACGGCTTAAATAGAGGAAAAATCTGGCGTACCTCCAGACGTACCTCCGGCTGTCACTTTCTCTAATGTGAGGGAACTTAAGTACATGAAATCCATACCGTCCATCGGTTCAATCTTTTACACGTTTCAGTGACACTTAAAAAGAAGTTACTTAATATCTGAGATAAGCCCACAAGGGTACACAAGTGCTCAAAAATATCAAAACAAGTGATCACACATTAGGAGGGGCCACTGTGTCCAGCTGGTCCACTCATCTGGTGGGCCACATGTACATTGACAATAGACCACATGTGGTTAACCCGTGACCCGCCTGCGAATGGATTGGTCTGACCGTTAGGCCTGAAATGTTCACATTGGGTTGCATCTATGAGATGGCCACAATGAAATTGCTCGCATGCACCCCACTGATTCTCAAAAAGAAGTAAAAAGAGAAATATACGTACTAACTAGCTTCCATTGAGGCCCAAGGAGATGATCCTGGCTTGTGGCGAAGCTCTTCGAAATCCCAGCAAATCTCTAAAAATCCTCAATTCTTCATCAGCTTTCCGTGTCCTCAAAATAATACCATTCATCTTCTCAGCCCTAATATTAATATTCATCTTCTCGAGCACCGGTGCATGCGCGAGTACAAACTCTACAAAACCCAGTTCGTTTTTGCTGCCGATGATTCCAGTTATGGTCACAATCTGGAGGTTTGAGAACAAGCCGTCGAAACCTTCTTGCACTTTCCAAAAGCTCTCACTGGGCATTCCAGTAGTATTAATTAAGTTCGCCTTGACATGTCCACCAAATCACACACAAGTTTGTTAGACTGCAAACACCTGACTCTCGATGCACTTGAACTAATCATATACATTATTGAGACAGGTAAACCAAGGATACTCCTCTGTGAGAACTGTACACTGAGAACTACTTCTTTCTCAAGCAGAAGCACCCAAATAGTGATGGCCATGGATATCTAAAATGCAGGTAGGCAACTTGCAGTCATACATGGAGCATACCGTGTATAAAACCAGGGCCGTCAATGAGAACTGGGTCCCAACAGATATCTTGGATCTTGCAAATGTGTGCCAATTACGTACATGTGCCACTAATTGCCCACAAACTGCCTCGGCATTTCTCGTTACATTCATTCATTATTTCAAACCATAGCGGTATTGGGCAGATGTGGGGCTCATCTGGTGTCTGAACACAATCCAACCCTTTTATCAGATGCATCACCTCAATTAGCTCCAAGGCCCAAAATTCAGGAAGCAGATCGCGTCCTGTCCTGGGCCTACTGTGATGTATGAGTTTTATCCACGCCGTTCATCCATTTTTCCAGATCATTTTATGGTATATGCCCAAAAAATGAACACAGATCCAAGGCTTAAGTGGACCACACCATAAAAAGCGGCAGGTGATAGTGATGCCCACCATTAAAAACTTTTTGGGAGCTACAGAAGTTCTCCCTTCATCCAGGTCTATGTGACCTTATGAACAGGTTGGGTGGCAAATAAACATCATGGTGGGCCCTAGGAAGGTTTCTATGGTGAGCGTCATTATCACCGCTGCTTCTGTGGTGTGGTCCACCTAAGCCTTGGCTATGCTTCATTTTTGGGTTCATTCCATAAAATGATCTGAAAAAAATGGATGAACGGCGTGGATAAAATCCATATAACATGGTGAGCCCCGAAGAGCCCCTGCCTGTACTGATTTCCGTCCAGGCGGGGGCAGGAAGCAATCCGCTTCCCAAAGCTCACCATCAAAACTCAGATGGGCCACAGAAATGGGAATAAGGTAGGGTTGCACACCCTTTATTTTCACTGGGGCCCACCTGAGTTGCGAAACCATCTAATCTTTTACCTGACCATTCATCCAATCACACCATGAAAGGTTGCAAATGCAAATCGTCTGTAGAACGTCCACTCTCAATTTGTTCTGTGTTGTTGCCTGACGCCTCTATGAGAAATAGTCAAAAAAGAAAGAAAGAAAGAAAAAACAATCCAAGTAACTCACCCTGATGTAGATTTCACGCACGTTTAGAGAGTTTCTACATAAGCAAAGAGCCACCGATAACTGATCCAGATCTTGGAAATTTATGTTCAACGTCAGATTCTTCAGATGATCCAATGGAGTTGGAAGCCTCTCTGGTACATCACCTGCAGCTAAAAACTACCATCCAATTCAAGAAAACAAAAAGTTAGTTTGCAAACAGTCAATTTGCAATGAAATTTGAGATCAGCTTTTTAAAATCTGGGCTGAACCAGATGGGACTGCACCTGGCCACCAAAATCATTGTTCTAAAACTCAGCAACTCTGACTCGGAACTCAAATTCATGCCAAGTCACGGGGAAACTGCTCAATGACATGGTTGGCATATATATAAAATTACAGATTACTGGTTTATCACAAATGCACCTCTACCTCTACTAAAAAATCTAATGCCCTAACCACTACGTTAACAACAGATTACTCGTGTATCCCTTAATTTAGATCAAACATATATTTGGCCAAAACAGGTAGACCCATTGGAACCAGGTACATGGCTTCGGTGGATCCCTGATTGTGGGGCCCACCGTGATGTATTTGTCTTCTATCCACGCCATAGATCTGTTTTTCCAGCTCATTTTAGAAGATCAGCCCAAAAACGCAGCAAATTCAAATCTCAGGTGAACCACACCACAGGAAACAATGGTGATTGACCATTAAAAACTTTTGTGGGCCACAAGTTTTGGATCAAGATTATACTTGTGACCTTATCAACAGGTTGGATGGCAAACAAACATTCCAGTGACACCTAAGAAGTTTTTAATGGTGGGCATTCAGTCAACACTATTTTTCGTGGTGTGGTCCACTTGAGGTTTGGATCTGCTGCTTTTTTCCGCTCATGCCCTGAAATGAACTGGAGAAATGGATGAACAACGTGGGTATAAGACAAATAACATCACGATGGGCCCCACAGTCAGGGATCCACCGACCTCAGTGATCTAGGAACTTGTGTCTTGGAAACAGACGATCTTGATGCCTTATGGGTGAAAGGATAATCATGGAGGAATATTGAGATTTCAAATACATATTAACATTAATGTATACATTATTTTAAAATTTTGTTCTCGAATCATTTTTTTTTTTTTTTTTTGAAATTGATTTTGGTTGCAAGTGAGGGAACATGCATGTGGACTATAAAAAGAGGATTCAAGATACCATAAAAACTATGAGAATGAAACATAGGCAAAGTCCTATAAAAATTTTGAGAAAAGAGTGGAATGCCATTGCAATAGATGTTCTTACAAACTGGTCTTGATCTTGAGTTTTCAAAGAGAAACTGGCCACCATAAGTGGAACTTCTCCCTTTCAATCTGATTTGAAGTGAGTTCAAAATCTGGAGTTTTAGGAAATGCCACCCATTTTTTTGCCTAATTACATAGAAGCACCCAAAGAAATTTTCCTTAGATGGAGGGCTGTTAAAAAAACCGACAAATTGATAAAACCAATAGAAACCGACTGAACTGGTCGGTTTTTCATTCTATTTCGGGTCGGTTCGGTTTTTTTATATTAAAAATCGAGAATATCGGTTTGTGAAAATTATAAACCGTTTTCAACTGAACCGAACCGACTATATATATATTTGAATTATATTTATTAATGTTACCCCTTTCATATAGCCCACCTTGATAATTTCTTATATATCCGTGCCGTCCAATCATTTTCTCAACCCATTTTAAGATGTGTTTAGATCTAAATCTCAAGTGGACCACACCACAGGAAACACTGTTTATTGAGCTCTCGCCATTAAAAATGTCCTCGGGCACACTTGAAGAAAATTTTGCAATGTGTATTTGCCATCTAACTAGTTGATAAGGTCAAACAGACCTGGATGAAGGGAAAAGTCAAATTTCACTTTCAGCTTGATCCAAAACTTTTGTGGCCAATAATTATAAAAAAAAAATTTAATGATCATTTACCAGTTTTTACATTAATGTGGTCCACCAGAGATTTGGACCTTCTTAATTTTTATAGTTTTATCATGAAATCGACAAAACCAAACCGACCCAAATTTATCCGGGTCAATTCGGTTAATGAAGCTTCATCGGTTCGATTCAGTTGTTACATATTCAAAATTGATTGAGTCAGTTTGGTTAGGTATCGCCCCTCAAAACCAAACCAACCGGACCATGCACATCCCTACCTAGATGTCAGCCCTTACCTTTTGAGGGGTCTCTTTATTCCACCGAATCTAAGCAACAGTTGTAAGTCTATTTCTGAAAATGATAAAAATATCCCGAAGAGTGATAATCACAGGACCATTCACGAGTAGGTGGATAGTGATACAGATTGTTCCAAAATGGCCGACACGATCTAGACCATTTAACATTAGGTGGTAAATGATTAGGACCGTTCAAAAGTAGGATGATAGATATATAGAGTGTTCGCAAGTACATGGATAGCAATCTGGACCATTCTAAGATGGTGTACAACAACATGGACAGATCAGGTATTTTCGTCATTTTAGAAATATGCTAATGGTCATGACTTGTTCTGATGAAAAGTGGTAAAATAAAAAGACCCCAGCGGAATAGGCAAGACCTAGGCACCCAAGACAGTGCGGCCCTTACCATGGGGGCCACCTTGATGTATATATTCTGCATCCACGCCATCCATCCATTTTTACATATCATTTTAGGGCATTATCACAAAAATGAACCAGATCCAATTATCAGGTGAACCATACCATAGGAAACAGTGGTGATTGAATGCTCTACCATTAAAAACTTCTTTGTTGCACCTTAATGTTTCTGTACTTTTTATTTGCCATCTAATTTATTGATAATGTCACATAAGCCTACACCCAGGCCCATGGCTCAAGTTGCAGACCAGTGAAGGTAGCCTCATTTCAACACGGAGGTCATGGTATCGATTCCCATAGTGAGGGTGGCTAACATTTTGATGGGACTAACAGAGGTGGGTGGGTGTACTAACAACAGGGTGTGTGAACTAACCTAACCCAAAAAAAAAAAAAAAAAAAAAAAAAAGGTCACACAAGCCTGAATGAAGGGTGAAGACAAACATCACCTTAATGCAAAACCTTACCATTCAAAATTTCTTTGCTGCACCTTAATGTTCTTGTAGTTTTTATTTTCCATCTAATCTATTGATAAGGACACAAAAGCACGGGTGAAGGGGAAAAACTAATATCAGCTTGATACAAAACCTTTGTGGCCCATTAATGGTCAATCACCACTTTTTCCCATGGTTTGGTCCACCTAATAACTGGACCTGCTTCAGTTTTGTGATAATGCCCTAAAATGATATGGAAAAACGGATGGATGGTGTGGTTTCCCATGGTCTGGTCTACCTAATAACTGGACCTGCTTCATTTTTGTGATAATGCCCTAAAATGATATGGAAAAACGGATGGATGGCGTGGATACATAAACATACATCAAGTTGGGTCCTTGGTAAGGGTTGCACCTTCTTGGGTGAGTCCAAAGTTTCACCTAATCCGCTCCCCTCGAAAATGGGGCGCCGATTTCCTGCGAAAAGCCTTAGCAGGAAGTTCCTGCGCTGGGAACCAAGGTGGGGCCCACAGTGATTTTTTTGATAAATCTACTCCGTCCATCCGTTGCGGCAGCTCATTTTAGGACATGAGAACAAAAATGAACTGGATCCAACACTCAAGTGGGCCAAAAACGTGAGGATGGAACGTCCACAGTTGAAATATTTGTGAAGCCACGGGAGTTTCGAATCAAAATAATATTTGTGTTTCCAGTTCATCCCTGTAATAGTGACCTTATGAACGGTATGGATGTCATATAAGCATCACTGTGGACCCCAGGGAGGTTTCAACGGTAGTAATTTACCTACCTACCTTGTCCTTTAGTGAGGCCCAATTAAGTCTTGGATCCTGTTCATTTTTTTTTTCATGTCCTAGAATGAGCTCCCAAAACGGATGGACGGGGTGGATTTATCAAAAAACACCACTGTGGGAGTTCCCAGTGCAGGCGCAAGGCTTTTGCAGTAAATCCGTACGCCCCACGAAATGTGGACGCTGAAATCTTTTTTTTTTTTTTTTTGTGTGGTTCTGTCCAATGGTGATTTCATAAAATCCATTAAAAAAATGTAAAATATCCCGAATTGCAATCAAGCAGAGGAAGATCTTATCGATACACACAAATCTAATATGGAGAGCTAAGATCATGATTACAACTGAATACCTAGTCACTGGGATCCCCTACCCAAACATAACCTGAACAAATACGTAGCTTTGTTTGACAGGCATATAGTAAGAAGGCATTTTTAGTAGTTCCAATAATAAGAAGCTTTCATGGGGAAAGCTTAGCTTATGATTGATGCAAAACTCGTTCAGAATTGTTTTTTTTTTAAATGAAGAAATTTTTTGAGATCTGGTTTTTGGGAGGCCCACAGAACTTGGCCACAAAGAGGCCCCACATGCAGAGTTATTATGTCACACTAGGCTCTAACAACATCACAACTATTAAACCACATGAGACTACATTGTATTAACTATAATTTGTTTATTTTATTGAGAATAATAGAAATATTAAAAAAAAATGAGAAATCTGTAAAGATCTCAATAAATATACATGAATCCATCTAAGTAACTACCTATAGTAAGTATTCTATACTCAAACATCTTTAAACTCAAGGTGTTCTGAAAAGAGTAATTTGAGCTTGAAAGATAAAATGAACATTTATTCAAAAGCAATTTTATAACAACCATAAAACTATATTACCTGTAGAAGATAACCATCAAGAGTGAGCCGCTTAACACCAGGCAGACATCCAAGAACCTTGATCAGAATGGACTCCTTTCTTTTCTTGTAAGTGAATAATAAGCTCATTTGAATATTTGCAGTTGTTACAAGTGGCATATTTTCGAAATAGACATAATTTAATCCATAACAGACATCCAAGTACAGGAGATTGGGGCATCGAATTCTAAGACGAGTGGGACTTTCAAATTCCTTCAGTGTCAACGCCTCGAGAAAAGGACATTTGGAAATCAAGTCTTCAAATGACTTGTCAATCGTAACGTTTCGAAGATGAAGGGTCTTGAGACTATGAAAGCCTTCGAACTTGCTAGGTGGTTTGAAGATGCAATAAGACATCTGAAGATGAATAAGGTTTTTGCAGCGGAATAGACATGAAGGCACCTTATAGTACTCGGCCGACTCGTTCTGCAAAAGATCCAGCGTGAAGCTCTCCACGCCATTATCCGATAGGTGAAGTATCCATCGATCGATGGCAAGGCAGCTTGTAGGGTAATTCTGGCACTTGAACTTCTGAATTGGGCCTCTATGTACTATGAGAACTTGATCGACAGCGTTCACGGCCTTAAGTTCATTGAACTCTTGAAGACCATATAACTCTGGCAGAAAACTCCGGTAGTCAAATGTCAGATGTGGGATTGTGACCCACTTGTACCTCCAATCACACGACAAGATGCTCGTCCTCACTGCATCTCTCAAAGGCAAGCGCGTGAGGATGATATCAATGACATTCGGTGGGAGGTGGTTGATCATATCCAAGTTTTGAAATTGAACTTGGTCTCTCTCCATCTCGTTGTGAGGATTTGATGCTTCCATGCCTGTCCCCACAATGCAAGCAAATTTATAAAAACTACCAATATAGGGAGCAAGAGATACGATGATTTCTATACAGGTTTGTTAGAATACATCTTGTAGCCGTATTCTCGCAAACATTACTTCTATATGTACCATGCTAATGTGTGAGCTCCATATGGAAGAAAACATGAATAAGATCTACCGCATCCATCAGGTGCACTGCCTCATGTTCACTCTAGAGATTAGATACAAGGCCAATCCAAAACATATTTGTGCCACACCACAATGTGGATTGGCTACATGGGTGTGGTATACTCACCCCATAATCCTCTCTATGAGGTCTGTGTTCGACTTCCATCCGTTTAAAAACTCGATTCGACCGGAAATGGGTCGACTCGGATGAAAAACTCGGTTCTACCGAGTTCTTCAGCAACATTCAGTTGACTAGTATTGGAAAAACTCGATCGGGTCGACTCGGAACGATTCGCCCGAGTCTATGATCTCCTTCCCCATTTCTTCGTCACCCAAACAACATTAAAACAGGAAGTGAATTTTTTTGGGGCTGCAAAGAGTGGGGCCCACCTGAAGTAAAGGCTCGGATCTCCACACGTGTGTCACAGCAACACTGAGGTCCTTCTTCTTCCTCTCTTCTCCTCTGTCTCCCTCCGCTGGAGCCGGACTCCCTCCTTTTGTAAGAGTCCGGATTAGGTGCGGCCCCGGCCTCACCAAAGACGGTGCGGTCCTTACAGTGGGGCCCACCTTAATGTATTTATTCTATATCCACACTGTCCATACGTTATAGAAGATTATTTTATGTTATGAACCCAAAAATAAAGCAGATCCAAATCTCAAGTGGACCATACCATAGAAAACACTGGTGGTTGAACGCATCACCGTTAAAAACTTCTTAGGTCCCACCGTAATTTTCCTTAATTTTTATTTACTATCCAACCTATTCATAAGGATATATATAAATCTGTATGAAGGTTAAAAACAAATATCATCTTGATCCAAAACTTTTGTGGCCCACCAGAAGGTTTTAATGGTCAATTACCACTAATTCATATGGTATGGTCCACCTAAGATTTAGATCTGGTTCATGTTTTGGATACTACCCTAACATTATATGGAAAAACGGATGGACGGCATGGATATAGAATACATTTTTCAAGGTGGGCCGCACAGTCTTGGGTGAGGCCAGTATGAAGGTAGGGAGGTACTATTTGATACCGTGGCAATGCACAACACTTTAATTTGATACTTCGAAACTAAGAAATGAGATTTTTATCAAAATGACATGGCCTCTTTTCTTATTTATTTTCTTTTTTGTGCCCTCTGACACTTTTTGCAACTTTTTAGAAAGATAATGGCCCCGAATAAAGGTCGGATTTCAAGAAGTTCCTTAGTTGAGAACCTAGATAGGGCCCACCGTAATTTTCCTTAATTTTTATTTACTATCCAACCTATTCATAAGGATATATATAAATCTGTATGAAGGTTAAAAACAAATATCAGCTTGATCCAAAACTTTTCTAGCCTATCATAAGGTTTTAATGGTCAATTACCACTAATTCATATGGTATGGTCCACCTAAGATTTAGAACTTGTTCATGTTTTGGTTACTGCCCTAACACTATATGAAAAAATGGATGGACGGCATGGATATAGAATACATTTTTCAAGGTAGGCCGCACAGTCTTGGGTGAGGCCAGTATCAAGTTAGGAGGTACTATTTGATACTTTGGTAATGTACTACACTCTTGTACTTAGCAACTAAGAAATGAGATTTTTATCAAAATGGCCCTATGGTCTTCCTCTTAGTTAATTAGAAGATGGCCTCTCTGCTTATTTATTTTCTTCTTTTGCCCTTTCACACCTTTTGCAACTTTTTAGAAAGATGATGCCCTGCATAAGGTCGGATTTCAGGAATTTTCGGCGCTGGAAACAGATGGACTGATGCTTGTGAGAACTCCACTTAGTCCATCTGTTTTTGTTTCTTATTTATTTTCTTCTTTTCCCCTTTCACACCTTTTGCAACTTTTTAGAAAGATAATGGCCTGCGTAAGGTCAGATTTCAGGAAGTTTCTGCGCTGGACTGATGCTTGTGAGAAATCCACTCAGTCCATCTGTTTTTGTGAGATCATTTTAGGACATTTTACCAAAAAATGAGCCGGATCTATTGCAGCCGTACATCCGTTGAGATTTCGAGGAGCTGATAGAGCTTTTTTGTGGGTCCCATCAAAACGCTAATGGACCCACTCCATAGGAGATCTAATCTGCTCATGTGGTTCGGCAACCCCCAAACCCACAAAAAGTGTAAGTTTTATCCTGATCTTAGCCCTGTGTGGCCCACAAATGGCTGTAACAGCGTGTGTTAATTCCTAACTATTTCTTCTGTTGTGGTCCAATGTGGATGCCTTTTTCCATCAAATTTCAGCGCATGCCCTGAAATGAAGACCGCCATCGGCTTAGTAGCATGGATTTCACACGTAAATCACGGTGGGCCGCACACAAAGCTGCTTGAAAGTCCATTTGTGGGGCGAAGAGGAAGGAAATGGCTCGTTCCAGCATTTTAGTTTTTTTTTTTTTCGAAGAGAGGGAACCACCACCATTGTAGCTGGCTGTTGCTGCTTTTGTGTGGGACCACCACACTCTCCACTCCAGCACTATCCGAGGGGCGCGAATTAGGTGTTACCCCGGGAACAGCTAAGTGGGTGTTACCCCTACCGTATGGCCTACATGGATGATGTTTTGTATATCCACTCCGTCCATCCGTTTCTACAGACCATTTAGGATGAGTTGCCAAAAATTATGCAGATCCAAATCTCAAGTGGACCATACCACTAGAAACAGTGTGATTGAGTGCCCCACCATTAAAAATTCCAAAGAGCCCATCGTAGGTTTTGGTAATGTTTATTTTCAATCCAAGATCTTGATAATGTCAATAAGGTCTTCATGAACGGAAAATATAAATATCAGATTGATCCAAAACTTTTATGGCCCACAAAACATTTTAAATGGTTATTCATCACTATTTCTAGTGGTATGGTCCACCTGAGATTTGGATCTTCTAAGGGTTTTGGTTCACACTCTAAAATGATATGAAAAAACAGATAGACAGCGTAGATATATAAAAACTACATCAATATGGGCCCACACGGTTAGGTTAACACCCACTAAGCCTTTCCCGGGTAACACCTAACTCGCGCCCCTATCCGAGGACGCGGATTCCCTGCGAAAGCCTTGCACACGAAGTTGCTGCGCTGGGAATCTAGGTAGGGCCCACCTTGATGTGTTTGAGAAATCCAACCGGTCCATCAGATTTGTGAGATCATTTTAGGACAATATACCAAAAATGAACCGGATACAAGACTCAAGTGGGTAGCACTAAATGAAAAGGTGGCTAGGGAAATTCTTACCGTTGAAACCTCCCTTGGGATCCATAGTGATGTTTATATGCCATCAATACCGTTCATAACGTCACTCCAACTGGGATGAACTGAAAACACAAATATTAGCCTGATTTAAAACTTCTATGGCCCCACGAATATTTCAACTGTAGACATTCAATCCTCAAAATTTCGGCCCACTTGAGTCCTGGAGCCGGATATTTTTGGTTTAGTGTCCTAAAATGATCTCACAAAGGGAATGGACGGGGTGGATTTTTCAAAAACATCACAGTGAGCCCTACCTTGGTTCAGTTCCTGTGCAAGGCTTTCGCAGGGAATCTGCGTCCCTATCCGACAACACTCCAGCGACTCTTAAGGCAAATGGACTCTCCTTTTGGACCCATAAACCTTTGTTTATAAAGCCGACTGAGAAGGAAAACATGAGCATATTGGACAACATAAGGTTAACATACCTCTTTATAAATATAAAGATATTGAGCCAAAGTCACTAACTAATTGGACTGTTGATCATTAAAGTTTAATGACTACATGCAAGGATGCATATTGGCGTCCTGCCCCGCCGGAATGCATTACCGTTTGGGCAGACCTGTGGAGGGGCCCACTGTGATGTATCCGTTTATCCACTCCGTCCATCCATTTGATAAGATCATTTCAAGATATGAATCTAAAAATAAGGAAGATCCCACGTTCAAGTGGGCCACACCAAATAGTGACGAAACCTGGTGCTACTGTAGTGATGACATGACTAGGATCCATCACTATTTGGTGTGGCCCACTTGAGCTTTGGGTTTTCTTGACATTATCAAGAGGTTGGATGGCAAATAAACATTAAGAAAACCTTACTATGGGTCTTTTGGAGTTTTTAATGGTGAGACACTCAAACTGTCGAACACCACCGTTTCTTGTGGCGTGGTCCACCTGAGATCTGGATCTGCTTAATTTTTGGGACAACGTTCTAAAATGGGATGGAGAAACAGATGGCATGGATATACAACACATCATCAAGGTGGGCCCCACGGTAAGGGTAAACACCTAATCCACTCCAAGACTACTCTAGCCTGCCCCAATCAAATCTCGCCACCTCAGGACTTCTTGATGTTTTCTCAATTTCCTGTCAATGGACTGGGCTTAGGCCGGCAGAGTCAAAGTTTTGATAAGCCCAACTCATCAGGCCTGGCTTTCGTAGTTCATAATCCCGGCAGGAGCCAACACCAGGCCTAAGCAGTACGCGGAATGGGTGCTACCCCCAACCATTATACCATAAAAGCTCTACGTAGCTGCCTCTATAAGGATCGTTCTGTCGGAAGCATTACCTATCTAACTAGAGAGGGACGGTCCGGGCAGGGACTTTGTGCCCCGTGATGTATGTGTTTTATCCACACCGTCCATCCATTTTGACAGGTCATTTTAGGGCATGAGCCAAAAAATGAAGCAAATTGAAGGCTCAAGTGGACCACACTACAAGAAGCAGTGGGGATTGAATGCTTATCGTTGAAAACTTCTTGGAGGGCCATAGGTTTTGTATCAAGCTAATATTTGTGTTTTCCTTTCATTGAGGTCCATGTGACCTAATGAACAGGTTGGATGGCAAATAAACATCACAGTGGGCCCTAGTATGGTATTGACAATAGGTGTCATTGTCACTCCACCTCCTTTTTGGGTTCATGCCCTAAAATGTTATGTCAAAATTGGAGGTGTGGATAAAACACACACATCACAGTGGACCCCACAGATCTATACATACAATTCAGTAGGCTTCCCACTCTAAATGGTTGGCAGTCCGTTTCAACATTGTCTCAATGTGTTCCATGTGTTATGGTTAGAGCTATACACTCACTTGACTCGGCTCGAACCAGCTCCATTCAAAGGTTGGGTTCCAACCAAGCCAAGCCATTTTTCCAAGCTCGAAATGATTTTCAAGCCGAACTAACCCAAGTTCAATTCTGCTCGATTCAAGCTCGACTTGGGAAAAGTATGTTTTTTAGTCCCACATCAAAAGTGAGCAAAGCAATGAAGGGGGGGGGGGCTCAAAAGCTTGGTCGAGCCAGCTTGAACATGTCAATCCGGCTCGAAGGCCAAGCCGAGCAGAAAACGAGCTAGGTTGGTCATTAAACGAGCCTAGCTCGAACAGGGCAAAGCTCGACTCATGTACAACTCTAGTTATGGTCCACCTATGTTTAGAATCGGGACGATTTTGGGGATTGGGGTGTTTTAGGTAATGCATTTGATGGATGGGTTAGTGTAAATAGATCATGGGGCCCCACATCTTGCTGATAGCACCATAGGTTTAGGATGCCGATTGTGGGTACTGAGTAAACTTAGTGGGGCCCATTGTTATGATGTGCCTTATCCATGCTATTCATTCGTTTATTCATTCATTTTATCAGCTCATTTTAGCGCATGAGCCCAAAATTGAAGCATATCCAAAGCTCAAGTGGACCACACCACCGTTGAAACCTTCCTAGGGCACACAATGATGCTTATTGGTCATCCAACCTGTTCAAAAGGTCACATGTCTTATTTTTGTACCTATGGCTTTATTAATTATATATATAGTTATTTATCATCAAGAACTTCATTTTTTCTAAATAAACAAGCTAAAATATAGAACAACTATTCCTTTAACACTCAAGCATATCAAATTTCAAGCATTATAAGTTTTCTTATTAAAGTAATATAAACTAATAAGTTCACTTAACTAAAGTATAATAAAATTATAACTTATATATAGATTAGGTTCGGGTTGGGTTGAGCAACCTAAGACCTCAACCCGAGCCCAACCCAAGCTTTATTGGGTTGGTGTTTGCATAGCCCGAGCCTGAGATCAAACCTGATACTTCCTGCCCAAGCCCAACCCAATATCGGGTCGGTCACAGGTCGGTCGGTTTGAACCCGCCCAACTTTCAGCCCTAGTTTACGGCAATAGCAGTACCACTGGAGCGTGCCCTAATAATAATGCACGTGCATAAGTATACTTAACACAAACATGAAGGTAGTGGAAAGATCAAGTGGGCCACACCACAAGGAGAAGTGGAAATGGGGAAGCTTACAAGTGATCCCCACCATTGAAACCTTCAACGGATGTGGCGTAATGTCCCCATGTGATGCTAGAGGGGACACACCGAATCTACGTGCGGTAGCACACAGCGATGAATCTGAATCCGGGGAGCTGCTAGAAACAGATAAACACTCCACTAGCCCACTGTGAGAGCTGTACTTTATAAGGTTTGCAGGCATGTTCATAACCAATGCTGTCCATCAGGTGTGGCCTCTCATGTATGCATCCTGGCTCAAGGATCAGGTCAATCAACTCAGCAGGTGGGGCAGGAAAAAATGGACAGCTCAAGAAAAGGTAGGCCACATGTCCACCTCCAACATTCATGTGGCCCACTTGATCAGTTGACCTGTTCTATTCATGGATGGCATGTATCTGGAGCGAGGAGCATTGAATTAGCAAGCTTCTCCACGGATCTGATTGTAAATGTTCAACGAGACCTCACATATGAGCCTTCTCTATGGTGTGAGATTGATGCCTTGTAGCAACTCATCAACATACCAGATGACATGCATGCATGCAATATGGACCGTCCAATTGTGGCCACTACTGTCAATGAGTACACTCAAAAGTGTGTCCCAGTTGATGAATGTCCCTGATCTTTTACGCATTTAAATGACGCTTAAAAGGAAGGTACTTAATGTCTAAGATAGCCCACAGTGAAAGGTTACACAAGTGTTCGAAAGTATAAAAACATGCATCATCCAAAAAAACCAGAAGAAGAAGAAGAAGAAGATTGACCAAGTGACTTGCCGGATACGAACTAACAAAGCATACATGTGCCATATGCAACCACTCATTAGGGCGGGCCATTTTGTCCTGCTGGTCCACTCATTAGGGCGGGCCATTTTGTCCTGCTGGTCCACTCATCCGGTGGCTACATGTACATTGACTATAGACCACATGGTTCATTTCAAGCCATGACCTGCCTGATGACTGGACTGCTCTGCACATTGGGTTGCGTCTAGCAGATGGCTACAATGAAATTGCATGTGTGCACACTATTGGTTCTAAAAAACAAGTAAAAGGAGAAATATACTAACTAGCTTCCTTAGAGGTCAGATAAGATGATCCTGGCTTGTGGTGAAGCTTTTCGAAATCCCATCACAACTCTGAAAATCGTCGATTTTTCATGAGCTTCTGTTGCACCAATCATAATATTCATTTCCTCGAGCACCGGTGCAATTGCAAGTACAAACTCTACAAAACCCAGTTCGTTTTTGCTATCAATGATGTTCATCATGCACACAGACCGGAAGGTTTGCGAACAAGCCGTCGAAACGTTTTTGCACTTGCCAAAAGCTCTCATGGGGCATATTAGTAGTATTGGTTGAGTAGTCCCGAAAATATCCACCAAATCACAAACAAGTTTGTTAGACTGCAAATACTTCCTCGAACAAATCATATACTTTATACTTTATTGAGATAGGTAAACCAAGGATGCTCTTATGAGTACAGCTCAAGCAGAAACACCCAAATAATGATTGCTATGGATATGTGAAATGCAGTAAGGCAACTCGGCGGTTGTGCATGTAGCATACCATGTGCAAGATCAGGGCCGTCAATTGAGTCTGGCCTCCCAAACAGGTATTTCAGATCTTGCAAATGTGTGTCAAGTACGAGACATGCGCCACTAATTGCCCACAAACAGCCTTGGCATTTCTCGTCAAATTCATTCATGTTTCAAACCATAGTGAAAAGAGGTGAGCCCAGCAGCACCATCGCCACTGTAAGCTTACAGCAGTATTGGGCAGATGTGGGGTCCGTGCTGAACAACATCAAACCCGTCTATCAAATGCATCACCTCAAGTTGCTCCAAGAGCCCAAAACTCAGATGGGCCACAGAAATGGGAACAGGGTAGGATGGAGATGCACACCCTTTATTTTCACTAGGGCCCACCTTTGTTACAAAGCCGTCTGATTTTTTGCCTGACAATTCATCCAGTCCACATCATAAAGGGTTGCAACGAACTATATTATATATACACAACACAGTGGGCCCCCGAATGCAAATCAACGGCAGACATCCACTCTAACTTGCTCCCCGTGTTGTTGCCCAAAGTCTTAAAGAAAAATAGTTGAAAAAGAAAGAAACCCATGAAGATGTAGACATCTTGCAAGTTAGGAGAGCTTCTAAATAAGCAAAAAGCCACCAATAAATGATCCTGATTTTGAAAATTTATTCTCAACATACATTTCTTCAAAAGATTATACATAGTTGGAAGCCTCTCCGGTAAAGCACCTGCAGCTAAAAACTACAATCCAATTCACCAAAAAAAAAGTTAGTTTGCAAACAGTCGATTTGGGATTAAAATTGAGATCATCTTTTTAAAACCTGGGCTGAACCAGATGGGACTGCACCTGGCCACCAAAACCATAGTTCTAAAACTCAGCAACTCTGACTCAGACCTCGAATTCAAGCCAAATCACGATGAAACTGCTCGATGACTTGGTTGACACGGCTCAGCACGATTTGAACTGAGTCACTCACTGGGTGAACTGGGTGATCTTTTTTTTTTTTTCAAAATAAAAAGGAGAGCTTAGTGTAAGATTCAAACCCAACCTGCCAAAAAAAGGCTAGAGACTCTGCCTACAAGCCAAGCATTTCATCTATGACTATTTATGTTAATCTTTATATTGATAAGATATTAACTAGCTATTATTACTTAGATATTCTCATTAAATCAAAAAATAAATATCGAGTCGAGTTGACTTGAGTTGACCCAACCTGGCTGGACATCTAGTCGAGTCCAGTTTCCACGTTTTGAACTATGACCAAAACGGGCTGGGTCACTTCAAAATTTGGTCAGTTAAGCGGATTTACTTCTAAAAGAATACAGATGCACCACTAAAAGCTCAAATGCACCTCTACCTCTACTTGAAAATCCAACGCTCTAACCGCTACACTAACAACAGATTACGTGTTTATCCCTATTTAAATTAAACAAATATTTGGCCAAAATAGGTCTGATTCATTCTCGTTTCAACACTGAGGTCTTGGTATCGATTCCCAAGGTGGGGGGTGGCTAAAAAAAAGAAAAGAAAAGAAGGTATGATTGCTTGGACCCGTTGGAAATAGGGACACAGCTTCGGTGGATACTTGACAATGAGGCCCACCATGATGTATTTGTCTTATATCCACACTGTACATCTGTTTTGCCAGCTGAGTTTATGGCATGAGCCCAAAGAATGCAGCAGATCCAAATCTCTGGTGAACCACACCACAGGAAAGAATGCTGATTGACCATTAAAAACTTTTTGTGGGCCACAAAAGCTTTGGATCAAGATTATACTTGTGTGGTCCCTTCATCCAGCTTTTTGTGACATTATCAACAGATTGGATGGCAAATAAACATTCCAGTGGCCTCCGAGAAGTTTTTAATGGTGGGCATTCAATCACCACTATTTCTTGTGCTGTGGTCCACCTGAGGTTTGGATCTCCAGCACTTTTTGGGCTCGTGCCCTTAAACGATGAGCTGGAGAAACGGATGAACGGCATGGATATAAGACAAATACATCACACACCACAGGGATCCACCATCCACCAACCTTGGTGGATCCAGGAAGCTGTCTTGGAAACAGACGGTCATGATGCCTTATGGGCGGAAGGATATCATGGTGCAATATTGAGATTTCAAATATATATTAACATTAATGTATACGTTATTTTAAAATTTTGTTTTCAAATCATTTTTTTGAAATTGATTTCAGTTGCCAATTGAAGAGGATCATTTCTCAATCCAGTAGTTACAAATGAGGGAACATCTGCTTTATAAAAAGGGGATTTGAGATACCATAAATACTATGAGAAAAACCATAGGCAAAGTCCTACAAAAATTTGAGGTAAGAGCAGAATGCCATTGCGATAGATGGTATCACAAACTGGTCTTGATCTTGAGTTATTAGAGAGAAACTGGCCACCACAAGTGGAACTTTCCCCATTTAATCATGATTTGAAGTAATTTTAAAATCAGGATTTTTAGGAAATGCCACCCATTTTTTGCCCTAATTAGACAGAAGCACCCAAAGAAATTTCCTTCGGATGTCCACGCTAACATTTTGTGGGGTCTCTTTATTCCACCACTTCCATCAAATCCCAGCAATTGCTGTTAGTCTATTTCTGAAAATGATAAAAATATCCTCAAGAGTAGTAACCACGGACAGTGATATAGGCCATTCAAGAGTAGGTGGGCAATGATACAGATTGTTCCAAAATGGCGAACACAATCCAGACCATTCAAAATTAGGTGGTCAATGATTTGGACTGTTCAAAAGTAGGTGGACAGTTATATGGAGTGTTCAAAAGTACATGGACAGCAATCTGGACTGTTCCAAGATGGTGTACAACAACATGGACTGATCCTTCCATCAATATATACAAATATATTGCTATTTCTTAGATATATTCGTCATTTTAGAAATATGCTAACGACCATGACTTGGTTTATGATAGAAAGTGATAAAAATAAAGAGACCCTGAAAATGTGGATGCTGACATCTAAATTTTTTCGGTGGATTTTTCTAATGGTGATTTCATAAAATCCATTAAAAAAATGTAAAATATCGTGAATTGCAATCAAGTAGAGGGAAGAGCTTATTGATGCACACAAATCTAATATGGAGATGCATGCCAAACAGCGCCTACATATTCGTTTTGGTTCTGTTTGGGCATGCATCTCATAAGAATGCATTTTTAGTAGTTTAAAAATAAGTAGCTTTCATGGGGGAAATTTAGCTTATGCTTGATGCAAAGCTAGTTCAGAGTTTTTTTTTTTTTTTTTGGAAATGAGAATTATTTTTGAAAACCTTTCTCTTGGGAGGCCCCAAAATGATAAACAATGGGGTGAGATGCGGCTGCAAGGAGGGCCCCACATGCAAAGTTATTGTGTCAAAGTAAACTCTAACAACATCCCAACTATTAAACCACAAGAGACTACGTTGTAGTAACTGTAACTTGTTTATTTTATTGAGAATATATATATATATATATATATATATATATATATATATATATATATATATATATATATATATATATATAGGTGAGAGATTTGTGGAGATCTCAATAGAAAAACATGAATGGATCTACGTAACTATCTATAGTAAGTTTTTTTTTTTTTCTTTTTTTGTTCTTACGCATGCACTCACACCTCCACACACACACGCGCTCACACCATAGTGAGATTTTACCACAATGGGTATTCGAACCCATGACTGCGTGTTGAAACTCTTGTGATCCTACCGCCGAGGCATAAGTATTCTATAGTATAGCATCTCCTTTAAACTCAAGGTGTTCTGAAAAGAGTAATTTGAGTTTGAAAGGAACAGGGAACATTTATTCAAAAGCAATTTTATAACAACCATAGAACTCTATTACCTATAGAAGAAAACCACCAAGAGTGAGCTTCTTAACACCATGTAGACATCAGAGGAGCTTGATCAAATTGGACTCCTTGCTTTTCTTGTAAGTGTATGATAAGCTCATTTGAATGCATGCAGTTGCTACAAGTGGCATATTTTCCAAATAGAGATATTTTAATCCACAACCAATATCCAAGTACAGAAGTTTGGGGGCTTGAATTTTAAGACGAGTGAGACTGTGAAAGTCCCGCAGTGTCAACATCTCGAGAAAAGGGAATTTAGAAATCAAGTCTTCAAATGAGTTGTCAATGGTAACGTTTCGAAGATGAAGGGTTTTGAGACTATGTAAGCCTTCGAACTCGCTAGGTGGTTTGAAGATGCAATAAGATATGTGAAGATGAATAAGGTTTTTGCAGCTGAATAGATGAGAAGGCACCTTATAGCGCTCGGCCCGCTTGGCATGCAAAAGATCGAGAGTGAACGTCTTCACGCCATTATCCGACAGGAAAAGTATCCATCAATCAATGGCAGGGCAGCTTTTTATGGAAATCTGGCACTTGAACTCCTGAACTGGGCCTCTAAGTACTAAGAGAACTTGATCAACAGCATTCACGAGCTTAAGCTCATCGAACTCTGGTGGGAAACTTCGCTGGTCAAATGTCAGATGTGGGATTGTGACCCACTTGTACCTCCAATCAGATGACAAGATGCTCATCCTCACTGCATCTCTCAAAGGCAAGTGCGTGAGGATGACATCAATGACGTTCAGTGGGAGGCGGCTGATCATATCCAAGTTTCGTAATTGGACTCGGTCCATCTCCATCTCATGGTGAGGATTTGATGCTTCCATGCCTGTCCCACAATTTAAGTAAATTTCTAAAAACCATGAATATAGGGAGCAAGAGATACAATAATTTCTATAGGAGTCCGGATGCTCTGTTTGCTACAAACAGGAAATCCCTGTTTGTAACTTTTATATTCGTCCACGTCATCACATCATGACATCAGTGTGATGAGGTTGCAAACCAATGTGGTGTGATTGTGTGAATAGTGTGATGTGGTTGCAAACCAATGTGAAAACGTGGACCAATAAAAAAACTTCAAACAGGGATTTCCTGTTTGTAAGCAAACAGAGGATCTGGACTCTTTCCATAGAGGTTTGTTAGAATACATCTTGATGTATCCTACAATGGTAGACGTATTCTTGCAAACCTTACTTCTATATGTACCGCGCCAGTGTGCAAGCGTCATGTGGAGGAAAACGTGAATAAGATCCACCCCATCCATCAGGTGCACTGCCTCATGTTCATTCTTGAGCTTAGATACAAGGCCAATCCAAAACATATTTGGGCCACACAATAGGGAACATTGTAAAATCATGGCTAAAACCTCTAAATTCATATATAGATGCCTACCTGAGTATTGGAATCGCTGGAACTTCAACTACCCTCGTCCCATTGGTGCATGTCAGATGAATGGATTGGATGTCATAAATACATTATTGTGGGCCCCACACACAATGTGGAAGGTTTTAATGGTGGCATTTACATCCCATCTGTTGCCTGTGGTGTGGCCCACCTAATTTTTGGAATGCCTAGTTTTTGGGCGCAAGGCCAAGCACGAGGTGGCAAACCTGGGATGATCTTATGCACAAAGCATTTCTCCCCCACATTACCATAAATCAGATGAGTTGAGACTTTTATATTAAATTTTACTAATTTGGGACATTTTGAGTAAGGTTAGTAGTTTTCTATTTACAGGTTTAGACATGGGTGTGAGTTTCGGACACAGCATTTTTTAATAACAGTAACTTATGCATTGGTGATGGTGCAGAATTAGATGATTAGGCCTTTCAAAAAAACAAAAAAAAAAGGGATTAGATGGTTAGGCCATGTGTACAATATATGATAAGATGAGGGAAAGTAGTCTCAGACAGTGATGTAGAACAAGTATAGGACAACTCAATGGGTGGCCAGGATTACAAAAAGGAGTGAAAAAGGCGCTTTCAATGTGCATATATCTGTGTATATATTGTATATAAATAAGGTTAAAATAAAAAACATTTAATTCAATTAATTATAATTTCTATAGGAATTGTGTTCTTTGCCTCTCTCAAATCCTTCCTTCTCAAGGTTTCCACCAATTATAATTTATATATAAATCAGTGTTTCTGCTAAAAATATTTCACCTTCTACTCAATTTTATCAATGGGTGGCAGTGACTACCAACCTCTGTTATTTAAATTCCCTCAATTTTTATTTTTATTTTTTGTTATTTTGAATAAAACGTTTTTAATTTCGTTCTGCCCAAAAAAAATGAGTTGTTTTGCCAATCTTCTGAAATATACGGAGATACAAACATTTAATCAATCCTACAAGTTTTTTTCACAAAAAAAAAAAAAAAAAGCGAGTTTAAGACGGAATTTCCTAACAAGGGTCATGACCATGTCGAGTTTTTCCAAGTCTTACTGAAAACGGATCGAGTCTAGCTGACTCAGGTGATTCAACTCGACCTTGTTGGAGTTTTAAAGTTTAAACTATCAATCATAGAACCTTCCTCTAAGGGGGATGATAATTCAGGACTGTCCACCTATTGGGCACGACTGCTGATAGCCCATGGCATCATAGCTGTCCTCAGTTTTCCCTACTTGGCCCATCCACGGCGGGGCCCACTCAGGTGGAGATGCTTGATTCACCACCCCAGCCCGAGTACAGTCAAAGAGACTCTATCGCAATACAACATAAGCATATCTATCATACGATGCAGAGATGATGGTTGGATGGCCCTGATTTTTTGGGGGTTCCAAATTTTGTGGTAGAGCAACCCTGATGAATAGCTTGGATGACATGCACACACCCCTGTGGGCCCCACCCTACAAGGGTTTGAAGAGAAAATTAGAGAAACAGAAAGGCAAGTATAATGAGATTCTGAATATTTTACACACCATAAGTCATACATGTACCCCAATCCATACCGTCAGTATTGTGGACGCCAAACTGATTGGACGATCGTATCCACCCGATTTCACTATAATGAATTTGGACCATCCCCATTTTCTTTGTACCTCTACATTTGACGGTTCAGATCATCAGACAACTCTGAACTCCTGCTATGCTCCATCCAGAATGGGGCCCATAATCTGGATTGGCTAGATGGACAAGCATGTTTGCTTCATAGGTGTGGTATACTCACCCCATAATCCTCTCTACGAGGTCTGTGTTCCATCGTTCAAAAACTAGGAGAGTCGATTCGACCGGAAATGGGTCGACTCGGATGAAAAACTCAATTCTACCGAGTTCTTCAGCAACACTCAGTTGAGTAGTCGAGTATCGGGAAAACTCGATCGAGTCGACTCGGAACGATTCGCCCGAGTCTATCGTCTCCTTCTCCTTTTACTTCGCCTCACAAACAACAACAACAAAAACAAAAAAGAGGGAACCTGATTTTTGGGGCTGCAGAGAGTGGGGCCTGTTATGGGATAATTTCACATAGTCCGACCCGAGTTTATGAGACCTCGGAGCAATAGAGCAAGTTGAACTTGAGCTAATGACTTCGCCTGCCCTGAGGATAGATCGGATCAGACCCGAACTGACGGGTAAGTGAGAGCCGACCTCATCTCCTTCGTATGCGGCTTAAAACAAGGGAGCGTCCGAAAGATCGGAACCGTCCGAAAGATCCGAACGGCCCAAGATTTTCGCCCAGATTCCCAGGGACGATATCCGCCGTGATCTCAGCCCTTATCAATGCCTATGAGTAAGAGGCGAAACACCAATGACAGGTACGGAAGAATCTCTACTCAAAGTACCCTCTCGATTCTAAAAGGCCATTACTGACTTAGGCATCGGAGGGTTCACGGCTGGATCCCGGCCACCCCCCTTTACCCTTATCTGTGGTGTTCTACAGGATCAAAGCAAAGCCACTGATCGGAACATCTTCTCTGATTCAACCGAAGGATATCTCTAGCGACGATCAACACCTACGTATACAAATATTATCACCTCGTCTGTTGACCAGAAATCGGCATCAACAGATTGGCGCCGTCTGTGGGAACGACAACAAAAGTAATTTCTTACAGAATCCTTCGTTCAAAACTAAGAGCCAATGGCCGGTGGGAGAGGCAATAAGAAAGGGAAAGCCCCTGCGAATGATGAGCTTTCCTACGAGCGTCATTCCGAAGATGAAGCACCTGTTCGCAATACTCCAATGCTCCACCTCGGCAGCTCGTCACACCGCCTCAATCTTCTGAGTGGACGGCAGAGGTCCCGAAATCGCGGGACCAGACTGTCCACATTAGAAGAACAGGTGGGAGGCGTTGCAGAGCAATTTGGTGGGGTAGATAGACGCTTCGAGCGCGTGGATGAAAAATTGGACGAAATTACAGCCTTGCTAAATAGTTTAGTCCGACTCGCACCTAACCTCGAGACCAACCCCGAACCTGGGCCACCTCAGCAAAGCTCTCATCCACCACGCTCACACTCAAGCCGTCCGCGACCCGATGAGGATGAAGTAGTGAGCCGAGCCTCCGCCTCAAGAGTTCGAGTGGCCACGGAACTTCCTTCTAACGATCTAAGGCACAGAATAGAAGAAAGAAGATCCGCCCGAGCTAGTCAAGATCAAGGGCGGATGGACGATAATATTACTCCCCTCGAAGCCGAGCTTAAAGAGCTTCAGGAGAGGATCGGTGATATCCAGCGAGCACAACTTGCCCGAATGCCGACAGCAGCAGATGTTCTAGTAGACTCATCTGAGTCCCCGTACACCGACGAAATCCGCAACGAGCCTCTCCCGAAAAGCTTCAAAATACCCCAGCTCAAGCAATATTCCGGGATAGGAGATCCGGCTGAGCACCTTGAGAACTTCAAGGTCCGAATGGAACTCCATGGGGTTAATGGCCACATTATGTGTAAAGCCTTCCCGTTGTCTTTGACTGGTTCGGCCTGGACATGGTTTCGCAATTTAAAACCGAAGTCCATCTCCTCTTTCACCGAGCTGAGCAGAGCATTCGCAACTCAGTTCATCGGAAGCACTGACCCGAGGAAGCATTCGACACACCTCGCTGCAGTCAAACAGAAAGACAACGAATCATTGAAAGATTACCTCTCACGATTCAACGCTGAAGCGGTTCAAGTGGAGAACCTATCCCAAGACGTACTGCTACACACAATGATAGGAGGATTGCGGGATGAGAAGTTCCTCTGGTCAGTAGGGGAACAGCCCCCTCAATCAGTTGCTGAATTCCTCGATCGAGCTGCGAAACACATAAACGCAGAAGAGCTGGTGAACGCTCAGGGGTCGTCTCATAATAGGAAAGAACGCAAAGAGGAAAGTAGCACTAAACGGCATCGTCCAGATCGCCGATCCCCGAACTCAAACGTTAATCCACGCGGAGCCAAAACTTCGGTTCCAAAATTTGAGAAATATACTCCGCTCAAGACGACCATCAAGCAAATATTCTTAGCCGAGAAGAACAGATAGGCGTTCGGACGACCAGCGAAGATAAAAACCGACCCCAACAGAAGGTCAAAATCCAAATACTGTTTATACCATAAAGATCATGGTCATAACACGGTGGATTGTTTTGACCTGAAGCGACAAATAGAAACGCTGATCCGGCAAGGATTCTTGAAAGAATACATCGCCCGACGTCCCGACGATGACAGAACTTCAGGTCGGGAAGAAAGAAGGGAGCCGGTCGACAATAACCCTATGGAAGAGATCCATGTGATCTTCGGCGGGCCTACCACTGGAGATTCTAGCAACGCCCGCAAATCCTATGCTCGTCAGGCATGGACATCCGAGTCAGCTTTGCAGGTGAATCTAACCAGCAGACCCACAAAAATTCCTAAGGTCGCCCAGCGCATGATATCTTTCTCCGAGGAAGATGCCAGAGGAATAATAAACCCGCACGACGACTCTCTGGTAGTATCAATGGTAGTCGCAAACAAGAAGCTCCACAGGATGATGGTGGATACAGGGAGCTCGGTCGACATAATATACGCTTCGGCATTTGACAGAATGAAGATTGATCGATCTAGATTAAGACCGGTCAAAACAGCCCTGACCGGATTCACAGGAGATTGTATCATGCCTGAAGGAGAAATAACTCTACCGGTCACTGCAGGAGATGAGCCGAACCAGAAAATGATCATGGTCGATTTTTTGGTCGTCAACACTCCCTCGGCATACAACGCGATCGTCGGCCGACCCATCTTACGAGCTCTAAAGGCCGGCATCTCCATCTATCATTTGGCCATGAAGTTCGAAACCGAAGATGGAATCGGTGTGATCCGAGGAGACCAACAAGAAGCTCGTCGGTGTTATGAGCTGACCTTGCGCGGAAAAAACAAAAACCTGATATCCGCCATCTCACATGCAGCCCCCCTGGATCCCAGGGAAGAAACGAAAGAACGTGGATCACCAGCTGAAGAGTTGATAGAGGTCCCTTTATCAAAAGAGGACCCGAGCTTGGTCGTCAAAATCGGGTCTCAACTGAATGACGACATCCAGACGAAGATGATCGCCTTTCTGAAAGAGAACGCCGACGCCTTTGCATGGTCCCATCAGGACATGCCCGGTATAAATCCCGAGATAATGGTCCTCCGACTCAACGTGGACCCGTCCTTCAAGCCGGTTCGTCAGAAAAGACGAGCCTTCAACACAGAAAGATATGCCTCAATTGAAGAAAAGGTAAAGAAATTGCGTCAAGCAGGTTTCATTCAGGAAGTCCGCTATCCCGACTAGCTCGCCAATGTCGTCCTCGTCAAAAAAGCCAATGGGAAGTGGAGGGTTTGCATCGACTACACCAACCTCAACAAAGCCTGCCCGAAGGACAGCTTCCCGTTACCGAGAATAGATCAGCTCGTAGATTTGACCTCGGGCCACGAGCTTCTCAGCTTCATGGATGCTTACTCTGGGTACAATCAAATCCAGATGCATGCCCCCGATAGGCAAAAAACGGCGTTCGTCACTGATCGAGGGTTGTATTGCTACAAGGTGATGCCTTTCGGGCTGAAGAACGCCGGAGCAACGTACCAGCGTTTGGTCAACAAAATGTTCGCAGAGCACATCGGCAAAACCATGGAAGTCTACGTGGACGATATGCTCGTAAAAAGTCTGAAATCAGAAGACCATGTCGACGACCTCCGGGTTATGTTCGGAATCCTGAAGAAGTACGGGATGAAACTCAATCCCGGTAAATGCGCCTTCGGAGTAAGATCGGGAAAATTCCTTGGGTTCATTGTGAATCAAAGAGGAATTGAAGCCAACCCTAAAAAGATCCGTGCGTTGGTTGAGATGAGTTCGCCAACCACCGTGAAAGAAATACAAAGCCTCACGGGGCGAGTCGCCGCACTCAACAGGTTCGTATCCAGAGCTACCGACAGATGCCTCCCGTTCTTCAAGCAACTTCGCAAGTTGAACGAGGTGACCTGGACGCCAGAATGTGAACGAGCCTTCCAGGACCTAAAGGCATACCTCGGTTCACCTCCGCTACTGTCCAAGCCCGCACAAGGGGAAGAGCTACTACTATATCTGGCCGTATCTTCCGCGGCAGTAAGCTCGGCCCTAATCCGCGATGACCGAGGTATACAAAGACCAATATACTACATCAGCAAAGCTCTCCTGGATGCAGAGACCCGTTATCCTAGCCTAGAAAAACTGGCTCTAGCTCTGATTACAACGGCGAGGAAATTACGCCCTTATTTCCAAGCACACCCGATAGTGGTATTAACGAACCACCCGTTGAGACAGATACTACAGAAGCCGGAAACTTCGGGTCCCCTTGCACGGTGCGCCATCGAGCTCGGAGAATTCGACGTCCAGTACCGACCCCGCACGGCGATTAAGGGGCAGGCTGTGGCTGATTTCATCGCCGAGCTTACCGACCTCTCCGATCCCGAAACTAATGCCCCCTGTCAGGATAACATGGAAGAACCGAACCCAGCAGAAGATTCGAACTGGTCGCTTCACGTCGATGGATCGTCGAACTCGCAAGGATGTGGAGCGGGAATAATCTTGACCTCCCGTGATGGCATAAAAGTCCAGTATGCCCTGAGGTTCGGTTTCAAAGCTTCAAACAACGAAGCCGAATATGAAGCACTTCTCGCCGGATTACGGCTAGCCTCAGCAGTCGGAATCCGACGCATCACGGCGTACAGCGACTCACAATTGGTCGTGGGTCAAGCAACAACGGAATACCAAGCAAAAGGAAAAAAGATGTCCTCGTACCTGCAAAAATATCACGAATTATCCGCTCGGTTCGATCGTTGCAAAGTTGTCCGAGTACCGATGAGTCACAACACCCATGCAGACTCCCTCGCTAAGCTAGCGTCGGCAGGAGACGACGAACTGGGACGGGTCGTCCCCATTGAATTCCTCCCCCAAAGAAGTATTGCGGACGACGTTAAGAATGAGGTATGCGCTGTTTCAACTGAGCCTGATTGGAGAGACCCTATCGTCCGCTTCCTACGGGAGAACATATTGCCCGAAGAAAAAACAGAGGCAAGACGGATCCAGTATAGGTCAGCTCGGTACGTACTACTCGACGATATATTATACAAGAAGGGTCTCTCGTTGCCATATCTCCGCTGCCTCGGACCAAATGAAGCCGACTACGTCTTAAGGGAAATCCACTCCGGTGTATGTGGAAATCATTCTGGGAGTAGGGCATTAGCGCAGAAAGCAGTTCGCCAAGGTTATTACTGGCCGACGATCCAAAAGGACGCCCGTGAGATCGTCAAGCGATGCGATAAATGTCAAAAGTTCGCACCGGTACCTCACTCACCTCCCGAAGAGCTCACTCCTATGTCCGGACCATGGCCCTTTGCGCAATGAGGGGTCGATATCATTGGTCCTCTCCCTACGGGCAAGGGACAGGTCAAGTATGCGATCGTGGCCGTCGATTATTTTACGAAATGGGTCGAGGCAAAATCGCTTGCGAAAATCACCGAGAAGAAAACAACAGACTTCATCTGGAAGTCGATCGTATGTCGGTTCGGTATCCCAAACACTATCGTCACCGACAATGGGCCTCAGTTCGATAATGCGAAATACAGAGAATTTTGCCAGAACTTAGGTATAAAGAATGTGTATTCGTCTCCTCATCATCCCCAAGCCAACGGGCAAGTCGAAGCTATCAACAAGATTATCAAGAATCATCTGAAAACAAAACTCGGCGAATTCAAAGGAGCTTGGGCTGAACAGCTTCCCGAGGTGTTGTGGGCATATCGGACCACAGCTCGGTCAACAACAGGAGAATCCCCATTCTTCCTGGCCTTCAGAGCGGAGGCCGTAGTCCCGGTCGAGATACGGCTACCGAGTAACCGTATCAATAATTACCGACCCGATCAAAATCGAGACGAGCTTCGCTTTAACCTCGATCTGCTCGACGAAGTTAGAGAAACTTCCCAAGTTCGGATCGCAGCCTATCAACAGCGCGTTGCTAGATTCTACAATTCCCGGGTGAAGGAAAGGCGGTTCAGAGTGGGAGACCTCGTCCTGCGGAGGAACGTAAGGGAGAAGAAGGATAAGATTGCAAGCACGCTCAATCCGAACTGGATTGGACCCTACAAAGTTATTAAAACAGTTCGGACCGGAACTTATTGGCTCGAAGATCTACAAGGTCGTGCTCTACCCCATCCGTGGAACGCGGAACATTTGAAAATCTACTATCAATAAAAGCTAAGTATTTACATTTTATTGAGGTACGAACAGAGGCTAGTTTTGCCCGCAGTCGTATATGAGCTCTAAGCTTCCATTATTTTCACTAAGTCCTAAATACTTCGGCTACGATCTAATTGCTCGGCCACGAAGTAAACGGATTCATTATTTTCGCCAAGACCTAAATACTTCGGCTACGATCTAAATGCTCGGCCACGAAGTAATTTTGGCGGCAATATATATAAAAAAAAAAAATCTGACGAAGTGCAAACACAGATGAGAAAAAGAAAAAGTAATTCATTTCATAAGACCATGAAAAGGTTAGATTACAGAATGATTACATAAAAGCCCTAGAAACGGGCTACATAAAAAATCCTAAGGGGCAGGATCAGCGGTCGGCTCAGCAGGGGCTGCGGTGTCTTCGTCTTCCTCCACCTCGGAATCCAGAAAGGAGAGGTCCAAGTCCGGATGATGTTCTTGGACGGCCATCCGACACTTCTCGAAGCCGAAGTCGAACGCTTCGTCGGCCTCGGTGACCTTTACCTCCAACTCCTCCTTGGTCGTTTCCAACTCCGACCTCGCAGACCCCTCGGAGGCCTTCAACTCCTCCACCCGGATGATAAGCTCGGCTTCAGCCCTCTCTTTATTGGAGAGTTCGGCTTGAAGAGCGGCGATCTCCCGCTCCCGAGCTTCCAAGGCTTTTGCAGCCTCTTCTCCGAACTTCCTGGCCTCGTCTAGAGAATGCTTGGAGGCTGTCAGCATACCCTCAAGACCGGAGATCGTACCCTTGTCCCGGGTGATCTCGTCCCGGAGCAACTGGCAGCCATAAGCCACCTACACACACAAGCAATGAATGAGTGAATGAAACACTTAGCTATATTTATAGCATAGTGGTATTAGAATTCACCTTAGTGCTGAAGACCCTCATCGTATTGAGTAGAGACAGAGCCGGAGACTTGGCCATTATGTCCACCTCGGCTTCGGGGACTGCCTTGTACGCCCATTTGCACAAATTGTACAAATGTGGCGGCATCTCCGGACCTCGGCGAATGGCAGCCGAAGTATCCTGGGCCGATGTCCCAGAAGGGCCGGCCTCACCGCCCTCCACCAAGTCAATGACCTGGACAGAAGGTTGTGGGAGTTCAGTCGGAGGGTCGGGCCGCACGACCTCGACCGGGGGCGCTTCCTGGATCGTTTCAGCTGCCGGAAGTAGAGGAGCTTCATCAGCCGGGAGGACAGCAGGCTGTGCTCGGGGACGCCTCGTAGCCACCTTCTGCCTCTTCTTCTCTCGAAGCTGCTCCTTCTCTTCGGCCGTCATGGTTGACATCTTCCTTCGGGAGGTAGGAGCAGACATACCTGAGGAAAACAAAGCATCACGTAAGTAAAGTACAAAGTACAGAGAAAAATCGAGCTGATCAGTACTCATGAATACCTACCTCGAGGGTTGATGCCCAGGTCGGATAAGGTTTCAAAGGACAGAAGAAGCTTTACGCTGCGGAAGCTCGGATCTAGCTCCCACACAGCAATCAGGCGCTCTTCCTCCTCCGAGCTGAGGGCTGGTGGATCACCACGAACTGACAAAAAAAAAAAAGAGGTCAGTAAAAAAGAAAAAAAAAACGAGGCATCGGACCCGACCTGGAACTGAAAACCAGTTGTTGACTCTTCGGTCCGGGAAGTTAACTTCGGGTCCGGCCCCTTCCCAACCTTTGGATACAAAGAACCACTCCTCCTTCCACCCGTGAATTGAGGAGGGTTGGTCTTCTATCAACCGATGTCCTTTCCTCCCCCGAGGTGACATATAGAACCACCCCTTTGAGTCAGGATGGCTCTTTAGTTGGTAGAGATGCCTCAGTTCGGAGGGTGTCGGGTCCGACGCGTGGACTTGGCGCCATAGAGCGACACAGCTAATCAAAGTCCTCCAGGAGTTCGGGGCCAACTGGCCCGGAGCGAGGTTAACTGCGGACAGATACTCCCTCACAGCAGGGAGAAGAGGAAGGCGGAAACCGGCCTTAAAGAATGAGGCGTACACAGTGACCTGGTCTCCAGGTGGACGGGTCGAAAAATCATCAAGTCCAGGGAGCCTGAGGTCTAAGGCCCCAGGGATACAATATTCCGACCTGATCATAATCAGGTCAGACGGTCTAAGGGTTATCCAGATCAGGTCGGCCGGGTAATCAGAAACCCGGTCAGTAACCCGACCTGAAGTCCCAGCCACTGGGACTTCATCCGAAGCAAAGGATGAAGGAGTTTCAGCCAGCAAGACTTCTCCTGAAGGTTCTGTGGCAACAACTTGGGTTTCCATTATGCTGGATTCCCCAATGGGCAAAGACAGAGTTCGTGAAGAACTATCCTCCGAACCAGCCATTGAAAAAAGAAAAGAAGAAAAAGGGAGAGCAAAGAACTGGAAAAGAGGACGGAAGCAAAAATAAAAATCAACGTACCGGATTACTCTCCGGATAGATGATTGGCCAAGGAAAGACAAGAACAAAGAGAGATCTCAGCGGTCCAACGAAAGTTTCAGAAGATGGCCCAGAGGAAATCACAGGAAGGACTGTGGAACAGAGGAAGAAATCGCAAACGCAGAGAAATGAGAAGAATCCGAAAAATTTCTAAGTTACAGTATTTATACTGTAGCAGGAGACAGCACGCAAGACATGCTGTGCCACGCGGCGATTATCTACGGTCTCAAAGCACGAACCGACGCGACTATCGACAAGGTTTGCCACATGTCAGCATCTCATTGGATAGCAATATTCGGCCCGTCCTTTCAAAGATACAAGGCCCCACGTGTCTTCACATCATTCGTCCGCTGGAATAAAAGGCTGCAGGGCCGTACGATCATCATTGCGGCTTTTCAAAATTCGAAACGGCGCATTTAAGGCGCAGTTGCCGCCAAAACGAGGCCAGCTACATTTACTCCCGAGATGGAAATATCCACCTCGGGAGTGGGGGGACAGCTGTTATGGGATAATTTCACATAGTCCGACCCGAGCTTATGAGACCTCGGAGCAATAGAGCAAGTTGAACTTGAGCTAATGACTTCGCCTGCCCTGAGGATAGATCGGATCAGACCCGAGCTGACGGGTAAGTGAGAGCCGACCTCATCTCCTTCGTATGCGGCTTAAAACAAGGGAGCGTCCGAAAGATCGGAACCGTCCGAAAGATCCGAACGGCCCAAGATTTTCGCCCAGATTCCCAGGGACGATGTCCGCCGTGATCTCAGCCCTTATCAATGCCTATGAGTAAGAGGCGAAACACCAATGACAGCTACGGAAGAATCTCTACTCAAAGTACCCTCTCGATTCTAAAAGGCCATTACTGACTTAGGCATCGGAGGGTTCACGGCTGGATCCCGGCCACCCCCCTTTACCCTTATCTGTGGTGTTCTACAGGATCAAAGCAAAGCCACTGATCGGAACATCTTCTCTGATTCAACCGAAGGATATCTCTAGCGACGATCAACACCTACGTATACAAATATTATCACCTCGTCTGTTGACCAGAAATCAGCATCAACAGGGCCCACCTGAAGTAAAGGCTCGGATCTCCAAACGCGTGTCACACCAACACTGAGGTCTTCTTCTTCTCCCTCAATCCTCACTTCTCCTCTCTCTCTTTCCGCTGGAGCCGGACTCCTTTGGTGACAAAGGGGATTAGGTGCGGACCGGTCGCACCCAAGACAGTGCCGTCCTTACGGTGGGGCCCACCTTGATGTATGAATTCTATATCCACGCCGTCCATACGTTATGGAAGATCATTTTAGGGTATGAACCCAAAAATGGAGCAGATCCAAATCTCAGGCATACCATACCCTAGGAAACAGTGGTGATTGAACATGTCACCATTAAAAACTTCGTAGGTCCACCGTAATTTTCCTTAATGTTTATTTACCATCCGACCTATTGAAATGGTCATATAAACGTGTATTAAGAGAGAAAAACAAAATCAGCTTGATCAAAAACGTTTATGGCGCACCAGAAGGTTTTAATGGTTAACCACCACCGTTCCGATCTTATGATCTACTTAGGATTGTATCAGCTTCATTGGTTATCTCACGCCCTAAAATTATATGAAAAAACAGATGGACGGCATGGATATAGAATATACGCATCAAGCTGGCCCCTTAGTGCCAATATTAAGGGATTGTTTGTTACCGTGTCAAACCCAAACAGAACCCAGTGGAACGCGGCCTAGCTCGGTTCGGTTGCTAATTGGGTTGTGTTGTAACAAACAATAGTCCCGGTTCGAATTCAGCTTGGTCTGGTCAAGCCCATGTTCAAACATGCTCAAAACATTTTTTAGTTTGGATAATTTTTTCAGTGCAACAATTTTTTTTTTTATAGTGCCAAAAGATTTTTGTTTTCATATGTTTGCAAATTACAAATCATAAGATTTTTTAAATAAAAAACCCTTAATTTCAAAATTATTAATTCAAGAAAAGAAAAAAAAATCAAAACTCCCAATTTAAAAAATAAATAAAATTTTCAAATTAAGAAAACTCTACTCACATTCACAAATCACATAACTACAATATTTAAATGTAGAGCAAGAGTTAGGAAGACAACCATATACTTCAAAGTCAAGTGGGTTTCAAACCTTCGGAGTTGGGTGAGCAGAGTATCAAAAATGCAAAATGACGAGTAGAAGGACAAGTAAAGTATCGGACGTGCAAATTGCAGAAAGACGAGCAGAGGAACGGACTAGCAGAAGGGCTAGTAGAGGGACGAGCAGAGTCAGAGAGTAGAAAAGGGGGTCATTAGTCAAGGTCAAGCGCGAATGAGCAGGAGGATTAAGGTTAGGGTTTCAGGCTTTTGATGGGCAGGGATGAGGGGTTGGCTAGGGCAAGGGCAATTGACCCGAGTAAAAAATGAGCGAAGTGTGTGTGTGTGTGTGTAACTTTATTTATATTATCCTTTCAAATCGAACAAATTTGAACTGAGTTAACGAATTGAATCGAATCGAACAGTGGTTTGTTCATTGTCAGTTGGAAAAAAAATTCAAACACCAAAAATTTGGTTCGATTCAACTCATTCTTCTTTTGAACCGATTGTTCGGTTACTATCATTCAACATTTACTCGGTGCACCAAAGGTGGGATATGTGACTAGCAAGCGTATTCACAAGAAAAGAATTCCATGGGCTAAATTCAAAATATAAATTCACATTACTCAAAGGTTATACTTGTTTGATTTTTAACTGATGACTTATCTATATTGAGTCCCGAAATTTGAAAGGTTTAATATGATTCGGTCTAACTTGTATTTTCTGCAAGTGCTTGTGTATCAACGATTACACTATTCCCGAGTAAATAATAATTCCTCCAGTCTAAGGTAACCGTAATGTGATTTTCTGTTCATCAATGGCGAGCTTCGCAAGCTTTGTCATGTAGCAGTTGAACCTATATCTGTAGCTATGTATCCGGAGAAGCACGAGTTCAGTGAGGCCTTGATGAAGCGAGTTTTGATTGAGCCGCATGCTGTTGAATCATACAAAGCATGTATGAAAATGGTTCGGTGACAAGTCTGGGCTGCCCAATCAATTCTTGCTACATCAGGGCTTCACCGGCGTTTCCTCAACCCCGCGTAATCCTATTTCTGTCAATGGGCTGGGCTTAGGTGTGGCAAAATCAAAATTTTGATAAACCTAGACCATCAGGCTTGGCCTGAATAGTTAAAAATCCAGGCCAGAGCCAACACCAGGTCCGGCCTTTGGACAGACCTAAGCATGCATGGGCAGATTTTAACCTCAATGCCATAATTAATTTCCTTGAGAGTGAGAAATTAATATTTAAAGTATGCACAAAGACATTTTAGATGAAGTTTGGGCAATTTAGGAGCTCAGAAATGAAGTATTGTTGAATGTATGGTTCAAATTTTATCCCCAAATAGCCTGAAAAAGCTTATATTTTATCCATCAAATGGACAGTTTTATCTTTCGATTATTTTAATGGTTAAATCAACAAGACTAGGGTTTTTTACCAGAAGAAAGGGTAATTTTGTTATTTAACAATGCCACTCCTCTGAAGAAAATACCAACATTTTCCCTTCCTGGTAGCCTTGCACCAGCCTGTTCGGCAAAGGCTCTACAGGGCTCACCATAATGAATGTGTGAAACCCACAAGTACGATTTATTCTGCTATCTCATGTTAGACCATTAACCCAAAAATTTCTGTGGCTCATGTATTCCACTGGCTCACATCGACAAAGGCTCCATAGGGCTCACCATAATGAATGTGTGAAACCCACCCAAGTATGATTTATTTCGCTGGCTCATGTTAGATCATTAACTCAAAATTTTCTCCTCAAATGTATGTGGTCAAGAGAAAAAAATGTCATAAATGCATAATGAAGGCTCTATAGGGCTCACCATAATGAATGTGTGAAACCCACCGAGTACGATTCATTCCGCTGGCTCATGTTAGACCGTTGACCCAAAAATTTCTCCTCAAATGTATGTGGTTAAGAGAAAAAATTTCACAAATGCAAATTGACAAAGGCCCTATAGGGCTCACCATAATGAATGTGTGAAACCCACCAAGTATGATTTATTCCGTTGGCTCCTGTTAGATCACTAACCCAAAATTTTATCCTCAAATGTATGTGGTTAAGAGAAAAAAAATGTCACAAATGCATATCGACAAAGACTCTATAGGGCTCACCATAATGAATGTGTGAAACCCACCAAGTATGATTTATTCTGCTGGCTCATGTTAGATCATTAACCCAAAAAATTATCCTCGAATGTATGCGGTTAAGAGAAAAAATGTCACAAATGCATATCAACAAAGGCTCTATAGGGCTCACCATAATCAATATGTGAAACCCACCAAGTACAATTTATTCAGCTGGCTCATGTTGGATCAACCAAAAAATTTCTCCTCATATGTTTGTGGTTAAGAGAAAAATGTCACAAAGGCACATCAACAAAGGCTTTATAAAGCTCACCATAATGAATGTGTGAAACCCACAAGTACGAGTTATTCCACTGGCTCATGTTAGATCATTAAACCAAAAAATTCTCCTCAAATGTACGTGGTTAAGAGAAAAAAAATGTCACAAATGCACATCGACAAAGGCTCTATAGGGCTCACCATCATGAATGTGTGAAACCCACCAAGTACTCCTTTGAAAACAGTAAATGAGAATTTCTTCTCGTATGGTTCAAGCAGAAACACCAAGTAGTCATTGCTATGGATATGTAAAATGCACGAAGGCAACTCGTGGATATACATGTCGCATACTATGTGCAAGATCAGGGCCCTCAGTGGGGTCTGGCTCCCAACAGACATCTCGGATCTTGTGAATGTGTGCCAAGTACAGACATGTGCCATTAACTGCCCACAAACTGCCTTGGCATTTCTCATTACGCTCATTCATATTTCAAACCACAGCGAAAAGAGGTGAGCCTAGTGGAACCATCACCACTGTACTGTGGTATTGAGCGGATGTGACGACTGTGCTGATAACTATGTTGTTTACCGAACGGATGCTGTTTAGCTACTGCCCCAATACCAACCAGCTGGTGTCAAAGCTCTGTGAGCCCCATCATGATGTATGTGTTTTATCCATTTTGTCAGCTCATTTTAGGGCATGGCCCAAAAATGAGGAAGATCCAAATCTTAGGTGGACCACAACACAGGAAACAATGGAGATTGAACACTTACCGTTGAAAACTTTTTTAGGGCAGTACAAGTTTTGGATCAAGATGATATTTGTGTTTTCCCTTCGTCCAATTCTATGTAACCTTATCAACAAGTTAGATGGCAAATAAACATTACAGTGGACCCTAGGAAGTTTTTAATGGTGAACGTTCAATTAACACTGTTTTGCCGAGGTGTGGTCCACCTGAAATTTGGATTTCCATCATTTCTGGGCTCATGCTCTAAAATGATCTAGCAAAATGGATGGACGATGTGAATAAAACACATACATCATGGTAGGCCCCACAGAGCATTGACACTAATGGCTGGCTGGTGTTGAGGTCACTAGCCAAACCCCATGCTTACCAAACATACTTATCTGCTGAATGAGTAGAAACCAAGATAAATTATTTGAGGGATAAGTATTAAGTAGCTTATGTAAAGTAACTTTCAATCTCCTTAAAATGAAGGTACTTAAATGTCTAAACGACCCCAAAATGAAGGGTCCACAAGTGTTCCAAGTATCAAAACATGAAACATTAAAAGAAGAAGAAGAAGAAGAAGAAGATGATTGGGGAAGTGACTTGTGGGATATCTGCCAACACAGCATACATGTGCCACATGCAGGCCACTGTGTTCGGCTCGTCCACTCATCCAGCAGCCACATGTACATTGATTATAGACTTCTTGCGGTTAACTTCAAGCTGTGACCAGCCTGAGAATGGACTGGCCCAACTGTCAGGCCTGAAATGTTAACACTGCGTTGCATCTACAGACAGCCACAATGACATTGCACGTATGCACCCCATTGGTTGTAAAAAGAGAAATATACCACCTAGCTTCAATTGAGTGTAAGACTCCATTAGGTGGGCCACACATGATCATCGGTTTAGATCATGACCATTGGATTATTTAGATTGAGCGATTCAGTGGGCCCCACTATAGTTGCGATCATTGCAAATAGGTTTGGGGCGGGACGCTTGAACCGTGGTCCCTATTCGCGGTTATTAAGCCAGATATGGAAACTTATGGTGTGGAGACCCTAGAGGAGAGAAGTGTGATGGGTAAGCTTCTCTAGCCCTCTTTCCTATAAATATGTCTTAGTCTCCTCACCAACACAAGAGAAAACCCTACTCCCCGTTGAGTGTTTCTCCAAAAGGTATAAGGTGCGGAAGACCAAGAGTTCTTCTCGGCAACACAACGGCATCGGAAATGTCTTCTCAGTCAGGTACGGTTTAAGATTGTAGTATGGAATCTCCATTGTTGATGCATAGACGATCCGATTATTCCGCATAATGTTTGAGTTTCACATTAAGGCCCAAGAAGATGATCCTGGCTTGTGGTGAAGCTCTTCGAAATCCCATCAAATCTTTGAAAATCCTCAATTGTTCATTAGTTGTCGTTGCCCTAATCTTAATATTCATCTTCGTGAGCATCAGTGCATTCGAGAGTACAAGCTCTATAAAACCCAGTTCGTTTTTGCTGCCGTTGATTCCAGTTAAGGTCACAATCCGGAGGTTTGTGAACAAGCCATCAAAACCTTCCTGCACTTCCCAAAAGCTTTCATGGGGCATTCTAGTAGTATTATTTGAGTGGGCCTTGAAATGTCCACCAAATCACAAACAAGTTTGTTAGACTGCAAAAACCTGATTCTCAATGCAATCCTTGAACTAATCAGATACGTTGTTGAGATAAGCAAATCAAGGAGACTCTGCGAGACCGATCTATGAGAATTTCTACTCCCACAGCTCAAGCAGAAACAGATAAATAGTGATTGATATGGATATGTAAAATGCAAGAAGGCAACTCATGGTTGTGCATCTAGCATACCATGTGCAAGATCAGGGCCATCAATGAGGTCTTCCCATGGATATCTCAGATCTTACAAATGTGTGCAAGTATGGACATGTCCCATTAATTGCCCACAAACTGCCTTGGCATTTCTCGTTACATTTGTTCATGTTTCAAGCCAAGCAAAAAGAGGTGAGCCCAGCAGCACCATCACCACTGTAAGCTTGCAGCAGTATTGGGCAGATGTGGGGCCTGTATGTCTATCAGATGCATCACCTCAAGTTATTCCAAGAGCCCAAAACTCAGATGGGCCACAAATGGGAACAAGGTAGAGATGCGCACCCTTTATTTTCGCTGGGGCCCACCCGAGTTGCCAAACCATCTGATATTTTGCCTGACAATTCATCCAGTCCACATCATGAAGGGTTGCAACGACCTATATTATATATACACAACAGTGGACCCCGAATGCAAATCAATGGCGGATGTCCAGTCTAACGTGTTCCCTGTGTTGTTGCCTGATGCCTCTATGAAAAATAGTTGAAAAAGAAAGAAACTCACGTAGATGTCGAGTTCATGCAAGATAGGAGAGCTTCTAAATAAGCAAAAAGCCACCAATAAATCATCCAGATTTTGGAAATTTATCTTCAACAACAGAGTCTTCAGATGATTATACGTAGTTGGAAGTTTCTCTGGTACCTCACCTGCAGCTAAAAACTACGATCCAATTCACGAAAAGAAAAGAAAAGAAAAAAAGTTAGTTTGCAAATGGTCCATTTGCGATGAAAATTGAGATCAGCTTTTTAAAACCTGGGCTGAACCAGATAGGACTGCACCTGGCCACCAAAACCATAGTTCTAAAACTCAAGAACTCAACTAGAACTCGAATTCAAGCCAAGTCACAATGAAACAGCTTGCTGACTTGGCAGACGTGACTCAGCGCAACTTGAACCGAGTCAGTAAATGGGTGATTTTATTTTATCTTTTTCAAAATAAAGAGGAAGGGCTGAGTGTGGGATTCGAATCCCACTTGCATTTCATCTATGACTGTTTATGTCGATCTTTACATTGATAAGCTATTATCTAGCTATTATGACATTCTCATTAAATAAATAACTAAATATCGAGTTGAGTTGACTCAACCTGGTTGGACATCTAGTCGAGTCCAGTTTTCGGGTTTTGAACGATGACCCAAATGGGTTGGGTCACTTCAAAACCTGGTCAGTTAAGTGGATTAAGTGGGTCTTATTTTAGACTAAACAGATATTTGGCCAAAACAGGTCTGATTGGTTGGACCCGTTGGAAACAGGGACGTGGCTTCGGTGGATACCTGACTGTGGGGCCCACCATTATGTATTGTCTTATATCCACGCAGTACATCTGTTTTGCCAGCTCATTTTAGTGCATGAGCCCAAAAATGCAGAAGATCCAAATCTCAGGTGAACCACACCACAGGAAACAATGGTAATTGACCATGGGCCACAAATTTTTTGTATCAAGCTTATATTGTTGTGGTCCCTTCATCCAGGTCTTTGTGACATTATCAACAGGTTGGACAGCAAATAAACATTCCGGTGGCCCTCGAGAAGCTTTTAATGGTGAGCATTCAATCACTACTATTCCTTGTGGTGTGGTCCACCTGAGGTTTGGATCTGCTGCATTTTTTTGGGCTCATGCCCTAAAATGACTGGAGAAAAGGATGACCGATGTGGATATATATAAGACAAATACATCAAAGTGGGCCCCACAGTCAGGGATCCACCGACCTCGGTGGATCTGGGAAGCTGTCTTGGAAACAGACAGTCATGATGCCTTACAGGCGAAAGGATAATCATGGTGGAATATTGAGAGGTCAAATATATATTAGCATTAATTTCTACATTATTTTAAAATTTTGTTTCCAAATCATTTTTTTGAAATTGATTTCAGTTGCCAATTGAAGAGGGTCATTTGTCAATGGAGTTTTGATATCCAGTGGTTACAAATGAGGGAACATGTGCTCTATAAAAGGGGGATTCGAGACACCATAAAAACTATAAGAAAAAACAGAGGCAAAGTCGAACAAAAAATTTGAGGAAGGCATAGAATGCCATTACGATCATGATCTCGCGAACAGGTCTTGATCTTGAGTTTTTAGAATGAAACCGGCCCCCAAAAGTGGAACTTCCCCCATTTAATCGTGATTTGAAGTAAGTTTAAAAGCAAGATTTTTAAGAAATGCCACCCATTTTTTGGCTTAATTGGACAGAAGCACCCAAAGAAATTTCCTTTACATGCTAGCGCTCACATTTTGAGAGGTCTCTTTATTCTACCACTTTCAGTCAAATCCAAGCAATGGTTAGTCTATTTTTGAAAATGAAAAAAATATATATATATATATCCCAAAGGAGTGGTAATCACAGACAGTGATATGGACTATTCAAGAGTAGGTGGACAGTATATGGATTGTTCCAAAATGGCAAACACGATCTATGTTGAGTGTGGAGACTACACGTGGTGTGTAAAACCACTCACATCAGAACATGGTCGGGCGCCCGGACGGTCTGTGGACCGGGCGCCCGAAATTCAGGCTGTTTCACCCAACAGCCACTGGACTGTTTTACAAACGGTCGGGCGCCCGACGGTCAGAGTGACCGGGAGCCCGAAATTAGTCTGTTTTCTCATTTTGAATGCTGGACATATTTTGTATTGGCCGAGCGCCCGACCCAGTTATGTCCGGGCGCCCGACCGGCCACGGGCTTAAGACGCGGGTTTCCTATTGTGTGTTCTAATTGCGGGGTTTACTATATAAAGGGGAGTAAACCGGGATTAAGGATAGAGATTAGGGCTTCTATACGTCCAAGGTAAGAAAAAGGAGAGAAGATTAGCAAAAGGGCCATCTCTGTGTATGGGAGCATAGGAGAAGGTAAGTGCATTGCTTGTAACTTCGTTTTTCTTCATAGTGAAGTTTGCACCCGTGGTTTTTTACCCTTGTTGGGGTTTTTCCACGTAAATCTCTGTCTCGTGGATCGTTGGTTTGTGTGATTCTTTTCTAGTTATTATTTTCTTCCTGTTTATCGTTTGTGGGTGAGACCGGAGATTGGATCTCGGTTCACCGGCGTTGTTGGCGTGCTGCGCAACAATCTACACCGTTCAACACAAAGTGGTCAATGATTTGAACCGGTCAAAAGTAGGTGGACAACTATATGAAGCTTTCAAAAGTATGTGGAAAGCAATCTGGAACATTCCAAGATGGTGTAGGACAACATGGACCGATCCTTCCATCAAAATATACAAATATATTGCCATTTCTTAGGTATTTTCATCATTTTAGAAATATGCTAACTGCCATGACTTGGTTTATGATGGAAAGTGGTAAAAATAAAGGGACCTCAAAATGTGGATGCTCACATCTAAATTTTTTTCAGTGGTTCTGTCTAATGGCGATTTCATAAAATCCATTAAAAAAATGTAAAATATCCCGAATTGCAATCAAGTAGAAGGAAGAAAATATTGATGCACACAAATCTAATATGGAGAGCTAAGATCATGATTACAGTTGAATAACTATTCAGTGGGATCCCCTAACTAAACAAATACGTAGCGTTGTTGGACACACATCTCGTAAGAATGCATTTTTAGTAATTCCAAAAATAAGTAGCCTTCATGGAGAAAGCTTAGCCTATGCTTGATGCAAAGCTAGTTTGGACTGTTTTTTCTTTTTAAATGAACAATTTTTTTGAAACCTGTTTCTTGGGAGGCCCACAAAATGATAAACAATGGGATGAGATGAGGTCGCAAGGAGGGCCCATATGCAAAGTTACCATGTCAAATTAGGCTCAAACATCATCACAACTATTAAACCACAAGAGACTAAATTATAGTAACTATAACTTGTTTATTTTATTGAGAATAATAGGAATATATAAAAAGGTGAGAGATAAGTAGAAATCTCAATAAATATACATGAATCATCTAAGTAGCTATCTATAGTAAGTATTTTATACTCTAACATCTCCTTTAAACTCAAGGTGTTCTTAAAAGAGTAATTTAAGTTTGAAAGGTACGGGAACATTAATTTATTCAAAAGCGTTTTTATAACAACCATAAAACTTTGTTACCTGTAGAAGAAAACCACCAAGACCGAGCCACGTAACACCTTGTAGACATCCGAGAACCTTGATCAGATTGGACTCCTTGCTTTTCTTGTAAGGGTATGATGCGCTCATTTGAATGCGTGCAGCCGCTACAAGTGGCATATTTTCGAAATAGAGATTTTAATGTACAAAAGATATCCAAGTACGAGAGCTTGGGGCCTCGAATTTTAAGACAGGTGGGACCGTCAAGGTCCCTCAGTGTCAACGCCTCAAGAAAAGGAAATTTGGAAATCGAGTCTTCAAATGAGTTATCAATGATAACATCTTGAAGATGAAGGGTCTTGAGACTATGTAAGCCTTCGAACTTGCTAGGTGGTTTGAAGATGCAACAGGAAATCTGAAGATGAATAAGGCTTTTGCAGTGAAATAGACAAGAAGGCACCTTATAGCGTTTGAACCGCTTGCCTTGAAAAAGATCAAGCGTGAACCTCTTCACACCATTATCTGATAGGAGAAGTATCCATCGATCGATGGCAGGGCAGCTTTTTAGGTAATTCTAGCACTTGAACTCCTGAATTGGGCCTCTATGTACTAAGAGAACTTGATCGACAGCGTTCACGAGCTTAAGCTCATCAAACTCTGGTGGGAAACTTCGCTGGTCAAATGTCAGATGTGGGATTGTGACCCACTTGTACCTCCAATCACAAGCTAAGATGTTTGTCCTCACAGCATCTCTCAAAGGGAAGCACATGAGGATGACATCAATAACATTCGGTGGGAGGCGGCTGATCATATCCAAGTTTCGAAATTGGACTTGAGGATTTGATGCTTCCGTGCCTGTTCCACAATGCAAGCAAATTTATAAAAACCACCAATATAGGGAGCAAGAGATATGATAATTTCTATAGAGGTTTGTTAGAATACATCTTGACGTATCCTCTAATAGTAGACGCATTCTGGCAAACCTTACCTCTACATAACCAATGCACCAATTGCGGTGAAATAGAGTTGTAATTCACTACTTATTCAAGATGCCACCAAATCTGGGGAAAAACAAATAGAGGTTATTTGTATTGGTCAAACTACTTGAGCGTTGGGTCCAATGTGAGTAGGATCGCTTAGCCATGCTTCATAATTAGAAAAACGGATGCCGCGGAAGTACATGCTATGGAAGAAAACGTGAATGAGATCCACCCCATCCACCAGGTGCATTGCCTCATGTTCACTCTTGAGCATCTACCAGGCAATCTGTTGAACCTCCAATTTATACATTGCATTGCCCATTACATGACATGGTTTGCATGATTTTTATGATTTAAAGGCCAATCTAACACATGTTTTGTGATTATAGGAATGAGAGCGGACTTCACTCAATTAGAGACCAAAAAGGGGCCATTTGGAGCCTTTGATGAAGGCCCAAGGTGGACCAAAGAAAGAAGAAAATAGAAGAAAGAAAGGAAGAAAACAAGAAGAAAAAGAGACCGACCGGTCTTGACCGGTCGGCCATGCTTGCTGGAGTAATGCCAAAGAGGGCCTGACCGGTCATGACCGGTCGGCCAGCCCTGTCCGACCGGTCGTGACCGGTCGGCCATGAAAGTTTCAGATTCCAGATTCTAAAACAGCAATGTATTCCCGCACCTGGTTTTTCGGACCAGTTTTCTGAAGTCATCTTGATTATATTTGAAAATCCAACACATCCATGTCGAAGAGGAGCTCGACGCCGAACTAACCCAAGTGGTTTCGTGTCGATCGGAGCTACGGATTGACCGTGGTGGCCAAAACAATACGAACTGTCCAGAAAGTTCCAGATTTCGCTGTTCAACTCTGGGCCGGTCCAGAGGACTCATCATTGATGATATGAAGAATCTACTTTGACCATATTTTAGAACACATCCATATATGAATAACCACAAAAGTTTCAGATCAAAAGGATGTGTGGTTTGATCGTACCGGTTGAAGAAAGATGGACCCTCCAGAAAGCTCCAACTGCGCAGAGTTTATAAAAGCCCTAATTGTTCTAATTTTCGGACCATATTCTAGGGTTGTTTTGGAAAATCTAATCCATCCATCATGTAGAGGAGGAAGTTTTCTACCAATTTTCAAAATTTGAGATCAATCCGACCTCTGTACACTCCGGGGCGTTGAAAGCAAGATGACTGGTTCTGAAGGTACCCAAAGTGCGCGATTTTGAGAGGCGGTCGGTGATGTGATTTGTGGGCCCATTCAGAGGATAATCTTGGAAATCTAAATCATCTATGAGGAAGATCACATTACAAGGAAGCTACAAATCAAATTTGAGGGCAATCCGACCATTGGTTAAGCCGTACCAAGCGAAACAAATTCTGCTATGTTGCTGTACTATTGCTGCACTATAAAAGGAGGTGCTCTCTTCTATTCCAAATCAACCAAGGACGTGGGAAGCAAGGAGTTCAAGTCCCAGGAGGCTACCTAGCCTCCTACAGCTAGTTTTTCTTCCTTTTCTTAGTTCTAGTTCTAGTTTTAATATGTTTTTCCTTAGCTAACCTCTTAGCTAGAGCTAGAGGTGAAATTTGTAGTTGGTTCCAATGCTTTAATTCTTTTATTTCAAGTACCCTTTTCTTAATTTTGGATTTTGAAGTTCTAGTTTGAATAAAGTTTGGATTTTTAGATGAATTATGAGAGTTTGTGTGCTCCGGACATGAGTTCCTTGCAATTCTCTGAAATTACCATGATTGGGTTGTTTGAATTTGAATTGTAGTAACCCTTGAGCATGCCATAGTCCATAGGCATGGCTGTTACTCCGAAGGCTACAAGTTCAAGTTCTATGTGCTTCATTAGAACTAGAAATCTGATTTCCAGATTTAAGTGGGACTGTTGTGCTTGAATGATTATATCTTCCAATTAGATGAGAGATAGGACTTTGATTCTAATTGTGTTGTACTTGGATGAATGGATTGGCATTGGACTACTACAAGTGGATCCTTGATGCTCTAGTTCTTCTTAATTTCAGATTTTCCTATTTCATGTGAAAAACTACTTTCTTAAACTTCTTAGATTCTAGTTATTGGAGTAGTTGAAATTGTTTACTTCTTTCCCTGTGGATCGACCTCGGTCTTACCGAGATTTATTACTACATCGCAGCCTTACACTTGAGGCGAGCGAACAAGTTTTTGGCGCCGTTGCCGGGGAAAAGGTTAAACGGTTCTAATTGTTCTAGTAGCTATAGAGTAGTTATAGTTAGGTAGGATTTTCAGTTTTTATAGAAGTAGATTTTCTGATTTTTTTTACTAACAATTTTTTTGTTTGATTTTGTAGGACATTGTTGATGACATAGATCTCACTCTATTGGGTAACATCTCCCCATCTCCCTTCTTTTTGTTCTTTTTTCTAGATTAGGGTAGTTCCCAATTCTTTAAAATTTCATCATGTATGATTGGACGAATGGTGCGTACAAGTACCTTTTGGAGGATGAGACGTCGGATTTTGAGACCCAAAATCATTATGATTGGAACCATTATAAGCATAAGTATTTTTCTGAGATTCAATCAACCTCCACTACCTCCCCACGTAAGACGATGCGTGATTACATTAATGAAAACAATACACATATTGAGGCACAACGTAAGATAATGGGAGAGTATTGGAAAGAGATGAATAATGTTCCACCGGTTAGGACAATGTATGATCACTTGTATGGCTACACATGTCAACAACCATCTAAAAGCCCAACATATGACATGCATAATCCAAATTGGTGGGAGCATAAAAATTTCAACTTGGAAGATGAGCCAACCATGGATGCCAACAACTATCCTCAAGAGTTTCTTTCTCATGAGCCGCAACCGACACAAACTCTTGAGGATGTGCTGCGAGAGTTTATGAAAACAACTGAGCAATACATACAAAACCTCTCGCCATCTCAAAATATTAAACCCAACATTGGGAACACCGAATCAATCCCCAACAATGAGGAGGATGAGGCTATCCAAGTCCCACCTTCTTCGGATTTAATGGATAGACTTTTAAAGGAGATTGATTTCGATGATCCCAATATCATCATCAATTATGGTGAGTCCACTATCTCTTTTGGATGCTTTGAACTTAATGATGAAGAGATTTCAATGACGGTTGACGAACCCGAGGAATCCATAAAATTTGAAAGTGGTAGTGGGGTTGCCTACAATGAAGGTTTGGTGAATGGTTATGAACCTATGGTTTCTTTTTCCCAAGGGCATAATGATTATGAGTCTCTCGAGGATATGCATGCTAGAGAGATGGCCGAAGTCGATCTTTTTGAGTCCTTCCACCAACAACACATGCCAAATTCTAGTGTGGTAGACCTCCCTTTGATTGAAAATTCTATTCCTTTGGATGATAAGGTGGCACAATCTGAAATTTTCAAAGATCAACCAATGTTAAATGATGCGCTTACCACTGAATCTGAAGAATTCTCTTTGGAAGACCTCCTCTCTATAGAGGAGGAATTCCTTACCATTGAAACAGAATTTCTTCAATCATTAAGGGAGGATGAGGACCCTTCATCCGACTATCTCGATTTCCTAGAGGAATGCTTGGCCCACTCTTATGATCTTGATGATGAGATGATTAAGGAGTTGGATATTTTGTTAGACACGGTGCCGGTGCCTGAAGAACACCTTTCCACTGATTTACACTCTTTACCATTGTTTGTGGAAGCACCGTACAATTCTGAAATTGTGGAGGAGACAACTTTAACCAATGAAAACTTGATGAGTGTCTCTCCACCATCATGGGTCCTTCAGCCCATTGAAAATTCTGATTGGGAGGACCCATTTTTAATCAATCATAACCCAAATCAGAATTTGAGGAGATATCTTTTTGCTGCTCTTATCTCCACCTTTTATACATGTGGTGCACAATACGATTGGACTTCAATGATAAGAAGCACACATGTTTACTGTCGAGCAGGACTTTGGATGGTCCTCATGAGAAATTTATTGAAATTCATGAAGATCCTGCTCAACTTTGATCATGTAGTTGATCGGACTAATCAAAGGTAGGTAGGTAGGTTAGGATTTATTTTTCTGCAATTAGGATTGAATAAGTCTCATCGAGACAATGGAAGATGCTAGAATTGATCAACTTGTTATCTCAGGTACTATTGTTCTCACTCATATTTTACCATTGCTCTCATGTTCATGCTAATTGCATATCTTTTTACATTGAGGACAATGCAAGATTTGGTTGGGGGGTGAGATGAGATTCCTCATCTAGCATGTTGCAACATTTCGAGCCTCACATGCGCAAATTTTTTCGAATTTTCTAAAATTTCAAAACTCTTTTAGAAAACCGTATTTCCATGCATTCGAGATGATATGAGTATAAGAAGAGGAGATACGAAGTGTGTGATGTTGTAAGTCTTGAATTCTCCCAACATAATGGTTTTATATGTTAGTTCCCCTATTGTTGTGATTGATAGAAAATTTGAACACCTTCACACCATGTTCACATTACACGATTTTCATGAGTTGAAAGGTTTATGTGATTTGTGGATTAGCTAGACTTTGATATAAAGGTATTGAGAAACCAAGCCGGGGTATTTTGTCCATCCTTGTCCATGGGAAAATAATGAAAGATATGGATTTTTAAAAAATCCTATCTAATTTTAAAAGAAAAAGGAAAGAAAGGATGAAATCGGGAATGAAGGAAAAATGGTGGAAAATTTCGAAAAGGGCTACCTATTACCAACCGGGGGATGGTCGAACCGTAACCAAAGCCGGAAATGGGACGTAGTGTGAAAGCCGTCGGAAGGACGGTAAGGCAAATTCCTGTCATAGGCTTGTTGTTGCTCTGTGCACCTTAAAATCCTTGGTTTACTTAATCTATGAAGAAGATGATCCCAGAAACTCATGAGATGAACTTTCACTATGCACACTAGGTTGAATTTGTTCGAGTTCTTCTATTTATCAATCAATCAGTGGGAATTTCATGTAGACACTTATTATGTTTTGAGAGTCCAAGATTTCAGCTTCTATCACCTAATTTTTCCAAATTTTATACTTATACACCTTGGAATGGATAGAATCATGGGTTCTGAGGGAGAGTTGGGTTTGGAGGTTTGAAATTGTTTCACGCATGTTTTGCTCGGGACTAGCAAAAAGCTGGTTGGGGGGTGTGTTGAACCTCCAATTTATACATTGCATTGCCCATTACATGACATGGTTTGCATGATTTTTATGATTTAAAGGCCCATCTAACACATGTTTTGTGATTATAGGAATGAGAGCGGACTTCACTCAATTAGAGACCAAAAAGGGGCCATTTGGAGCCTTTGATGAAGGCCCAAGGTGGACCAAAGAAAGAAGAAAATAGAAGAAAGAAAGGAAGAAAACAAGAAGAAAAAGAGACCGACCGGTCTTGACCGGTCGGCCATGCTTGCTGGAGTAATGCCAAAGAGGGCCTGACCGGTCATGACCGGTCGGCCAGCCCTGTCCGACCGGTCGTGACCGGTCGGCCATGAAAGTTTCAGATTCCAGATTCTAAAACAGCAATGTATTCCCGCACCTGGTTTTTCGGACCAGTTTTCTGAAGTCATCTTGATTATATTTGAAAATCCAACACATCCATGTCGAAGAGGAACTCGACGCCGAACTAACCCAAGTGGTTTCGTGTCGATCGGAGCTACGGATTGACCGTGGTGGCCAAAACAATACGAACTGTCCAGAAAGTTCCAGATTTCGCTGTTCAACTCTGGGCCGGTCCAGAGGACTCATCATTGATGATATGAAGAATCTACTTTGACCATCTTTTAGAACACATCCATATATGAATAACCACAAAAGTTTCAGATCAAAAGGATGTGTGGTTTGATCGTACCGGTTGAAGAAAGATGGACCCTCCAGAAAGCTCCAACTGCGCAGAGTTTATAAAAGCCCTAATTGTTCTAATTTTCGGACCATATTCTAGGGTTGTTTTGGAAAATCTAATCCATCCATCATGTAGAGGAGGAAGTTTTCTACCAATGTTCAAAATTTGAGATCAATCCGACCTCTGTACACTCCGGGGCGTTGAAAGCAAGATGACTGGTTCTGAAGGTACCCAAAGTGCGCGATTTTGAGAGGCGGTCGGTGATGTGATTTGTGGGCCCATTCAGAGGATAATCTTGGAAATCTAAATCATCTATGAGGAAGATCACATTACAAGGAAGCTACAAATCAAATTTGAGGGCAATCCGACCATTGGTTAAGCCGTACCAAGCGAAACAAATTCTGCTATGTTGCTGTACTATTGCTGCACTATAAAAGGAGGTGCTCTCTTCTATTCCAAATCAACCAAGGACGTGGGAAGCAAGGAGTTCAAGTCCCAGGAGGCTACCTAGCCTCCTACAGCTAGTTTTTCTTCCTTTTCTTAGTTCTAGTTCTAGTTTTAATATGTTTTTCCTTAGCTAACCTCTTAGCTAGAGCTAGAGGTGAAATTTGTAGTTGGTTCCAATGCTTTAATTCTTTTATTTCAAGTACCCTTTTCTTAATTTTGGATTTTGAAGTTCTAGTTTGAATAAAGTTTGGATTTTTAGATGAATTATGAGAGTTTGTGTGCTCCGGACATGAGTTCCTTGCAATTCTCTGAAATTACCATGATTGGGTTGTTTGAATTTGAATTGTAGTAACCCTTGAGCATGCCATAGTCCATAGGCATGGCTGTTACTCCGAAGGCTACAAGTTCAAGTTCTATGTGCTTCATTAGAACTAGAAATCTGATTTCCAGATTTAAGTGGGACTGTTGTGCTTGAATGATTATATCTTCCAATTAGATGAGAGATAGGACTTTGATTCTAATTGTGTTGTACTTGGATGAATGGATTGGCATTGGACTACTACAAGTGGATCCTTGATGCTCTAGTTCTTCTTAATTTCAGATTTTCCTATTTCATGTGAAAAACTACTTTCTTAAACTTCTTAGATTCTAATTATTGGAGTAGTTGAAATTGTTTACTTCTTTCCCTGTGGATCGACCTCGGTCTTACCGAGATTTATTACTACATCGCAGCCTTACACTTGAGGCGAGCGAACACAATCCGAAACATATTCAGGCCACACGATAGGGAACAATGTAAAATCATGGATAAAACCTCAAAATTCATATGTAGAGGGCCACCTGAGTTTTGGAATCGCTGGAACTTGGACTCCCCTCATCCCATTGGTGCGTGTCAAATGAATGAATTGGATGTCATAAATACACTATTGTGGACCCCACACATAATGTGGAAGGTTTTAAAAGTGGCATTTCCATCCCATCTGTTTCCTGTGGTGTGGCCCATCTAATTTTTGGAATGCCTGGTTTTTTGGGAGCAAGGCCAAGCACAAGTGGCAAACCTGATGTACGGGATTGTCTCATGCAAAAAGCCTTTCTCCCCCACATCACCATAAATCAAACAAGTTTGAGACTTCTATATTAAATTTAACTAATTTGAGACATTTTGAGCAAGGCAAGTAGTTTTCTATTTAAGGGTTTAGACATGGGTGTGAGTTTTGGACAACTTATGTATTTTGCGATGTTGCAGAATTAGATGGTTAGGCGTTTCAACAAAAAAGAAGAAGAAGAAGAAGAAGTTAGTCCATGTGTACAATATACGAGAAGATGAGGGAAAGCAGACTTAGTGATGTCCAACGAGTAGAGGATGACTCAATGGGTGGCCAAGATTACACGGAGTGAAAAGGGAGCTTTCTATGTGCATATATTTGTATATATATTATATATAAATAAGGTTTAAATAGAAAATTTTAATTCAATTAATTATAATTTCTATACAAATTGTGTTCTTCGCCTCTCTCAAATCCATCTTTTTCAAGTAACCAACATATAAATCAGTGTTTCCCCTAAAACAAGTTCACCTTCTACTCAATTTTATCAATGGGTAGTGGTGACCACCAATCTCTATTATTTAAATTGCCCTCAAAAGTTTTTTTTTAATTTTTTTTATTTTGAATAAAACATTTTTAATTTGGTTCTGGCCAAAAACATGAGGTGTTTAGCCAATTTTCTGAAATATACGGAGTTATATGCATTCAATCAATTATATAAATTTTTTTCCCAAGAAAATACGCGAGTTTAAAAGGGAGTTTCCTAACAAGGGTCATGACCATGTTGAGTTTTTCCAAGTCTTATTGAAATCTGGTCAATTCAAGTTGACTCACGGGACTTTGTGGAGTTTTAAACTAACAATTATAGAACCTTCCTCCAAGGGGGATGATAATTCAAGACTATCCACCTAATGGAGTTTCCTAACAAGGATCATCACCATGTTGAGTTTTTCTGAGTCTTATTGAAATCTGGTCGAGTTGAGTTAACTCGTAGGACTTTGTGAAGTTTTAAACTAACAATCATAGAATAATTCGAGGGATGATAATTCGGGCCCGTTTGGATACCACCAAATAAGTTGCTTTTCTTGCTGATGGCAACAGTTAAGTAACTTATTTGAGATAAGTTAGTTTGGTTAATAAATAATTATCATTACTTATTTGCTGAAAATTGGTTAAGTATATCAACTTCTTCTTCTTCTTTTTCTTCTTCTTCTTCTTCTTCTTTTTTTTTTTTTCTTTTTTACTTTTTCTCCACCGACTAAAAAGAGATGTGGTTGTCCATAGCCATAAATAGTGCTTATTTTCGTGGCAATCGTCAAGCCCAGCACGTAATGGCATACATGTACCTAAATCAAAACCTTCCAAATTGTGGGACCCACTTTACATAGGGAGTACAACTAAAACTAGATTCAGAGGATAGCCCTCACCTCCAATTAATGGATATCTACTTGTTGAATTCGGACCATTGAGTAGATATCATCTTGACCATCCCTTTGATAGCCTCAGTTAGGGAGACAAAATAGCTTGCTTACTATAACTTCTTGTTGAATACCCCATCAAAGAAGGGGCCCACAATTTGGATGCTCTGGATTGAGGTACACGCATGCCACTTGTTTTTTCCCTATGTGCATGCATGTCCCCAAAATAATGACGGGGCCAAATCTTCGTACAGCCATCCATTCAATGGTCACCGAGTTGCCTTTCTTTTGTAAGGGAGTGATTTGATACTTAGGCTACATACGATGATTGATAAGCAGGCACTCGAAAATTGTATTAGCCGCATACATCAGCTCAGCTCCAACCAACTAAAATTTGGAACTCGATGTTACCAAGTTACAGTTCCAATATCAAAATAGATGATGCACAGTGATTGTTTGAAGAAATGCCGAGAAGAGTGGTGCTCGTCCATAGCTGTAAATTGTGGTACAGGGCTGACCAAACATACTTATTTGCTTAATAAGTAGAAACCAAGATAAGTTACCAAGAGGCATAAGCAGCTTATCTAAGTAACTTACAATCCAAACGGGCCCTTCAGGGCTATCCACCTATTGGGGACTACTGCTGATAGCCCATGGCACCACGGCTGTCCTCAGTTTTCCCTACCTGGGCCATCCACTGTGGGCCCACTCAGGTGGAGAGGCTTGATTCACCACACCCAGCCTGAGTACAAAGAGACTCTATTAGGATAGGATATAAGCAAATCTATCATACTATGCAGGCATGATGATTGGATGGCCCTGATTTTTTGGGGGTCTAAATTTTGTGGTAGGGCAACCCTGATGAATAGCTTGGATGCCATGCACAAACCCCTGTGGGCCCCACCCAACAAGAGCTTGCAAAGGAACCGACCTTTTACACTGTGATTGGAAATTAGAGAAACAGAAAGGCATTTCTAATGAGATTCTGAATATTTTACACACCATGAGGCATACATGTAACCCAATCCCTACCGCTAGTAGTGTGGTCACCATCCGAACTGGAGCATGGCTCAAAAAATCAAACTGATTGGACGATCCGAACCATCCGATTTCACTTTGGATGGACGGCGTGGATAAAACACAGACATTTTGTTGGAGCCACAAAGCTTTTAGGTAGCACCCGGTTCCGACGTTGGTGTTGTGCGTTACGCAAGCTGAATCCTCGTTTGGAACGAGAGTTGGATATTAGTCGCTGATTCGTGATGTCTTTATGACGTTTAACTTTTTTTTTTTTTTTTTTTTTTTTTTTTTTTTTTTTTTTTTTTAATCTAGCTTCCCGGCGCTGAAAATGCCTATCCGCTGTCCACTCGTACGGTATAAAGTTGAGAGGGCATAAAGAGAATAGGGGTGTGGACCCACTAAATCAATGATTGGGGCTACCCTTTAGTCGATCTAACCCGTTCATTTTAATTAGATGGTTGTTAACCTGCAATAAAATCATTTTAAAAAAATAGAGCTTTTTGTGGCTCACACCAGCATTAATTCTATGAGTTAATTCTGAACTGCTTCCTCTAGTGTGGTCCATCCATAATGAGTTTTGCCCTCAAGTTTCGAGAGATGACATGAAATTAAAACTTCATTCACGTGGACGACTTGGATCTGCTCCAAAGCTATCCAGCGGGCGCTACATAAGATGTGTGATGGGTTCCATAGATGAGTCCATTGTACGGGAAAGGCCATTTTGCAGTTAAGATAGTTGCCACCTCCGTGGGACCCACTCCGGCAAGCTTTTGGCGTGCATCCGACTTCATTCCCTCCATTCTAATGAGTTTTTTAGTGTTTTTTTTTTTTTTTTTAAGATTTCCGCCCATAATCTCCGACATAGAAGCCATGACTACCAAAGGTGGATTTAACTTAGAATAATAGTGACTTTTTTTTTTTTTTTTGTATTGGTGGGTATCAATGATGAGAGTTTGCGAAAGGAAGGAGGGTGCAGGGATTCCTTTTATATATTTTGAGTATGAAAGATGAGAGCTTGTAAAGGGAATGAATTTTATAATGAAAAAATATTATAATAGATGAATTTTAAAATGAAAGAATGTTGTAATTGATGAATGTTGTAATAAATGAATGTTCTGGTAAAAGAATGTTGAAATTGATGAAAGTTGTAATGAATGAATGTTGTGGTAGATGAATGTTGAAATGGATGAATAGTCATAACTGTCATAACTCTATGTGGGTCGCAAATCCCACAAAAATGGACTCACTTTTGGGCAGTTAAATGGTGTCCAAATGAGGTGATTCTAAATCAATTTGAAAGTTCATCAAATTATCTTTCGAATAAGTATAAGATCACCCAAATCGGACATGTAAAGAGGAAGTTATAATCGTTTTCGTCAGATATGCGAACGACAATGAATATCAATAAACAACAGTGACTTTGGGCCCACTTTTGGGGATATCAAATGGTGTCTAAATAAGGTGATTCTAAATTCATCTGAAAGTTCATCAAATTATATTTCTAACAGCTACAAGATCACTCAAATCAGACATGTAATGAGGAAGTTATGATCATTTACACACTGACTGTCGCCGATACTCATTTACTGTCGTTGTCACCAATATTCATTGACCGTCACCAATGCTCACTGACCATCGTCAATACTTAGTGAGTATCGGTAACGGTCAGTGAGTATCGATGATGGTCAGTGTGTATCGGTGAAAATAGTCATAACTCCCTCGTTATATGTATGATGTAGGTGATCTTATACTTTTTAGAAAAGTAAGTTAATGAACTTTCAAATGACTTTAAAATCACCTCATTTGGACATCATTTGACTACCTCAAAAGGGGGCCCAAAGTCACTGTTATTAGCAGATCCGCAAAAAATAGTCATAACTCGCTCGTTATATGTTCGATTTGGGTGATCTTGTACTTGTTAGCAAGGTAATTTGACGAACTTACAAATGATTTTAAAATCACCTCATTTGGACACCATTTAACTGCCCAAACGTGGGTCCTTTTTTTTAGATTTATAACCAACATGGAGTTATGACAGATATGACCGTTCATCCATTTCAACATTCTTCTACTACAACATTTATTCGTTACAACATTCATCCATCACAACATTTTTTCATTTCAAAATTCATCCATCATAACATTCTTTTATTACAAAATTCATCCACTTCACAAGCTTTTACTTTTCATACCCATAAAAAAATTATAAAGAGAACCACCACACCCTCCTCCCTTTCACAAACTCCCATAATTGATACCCACAAAAAAAACCACTATTATCCTAAGCTAAACCCACATTTAGTCGTCATAGCTTCTACGTTGGAGATTGTGGCAGAAAATCTTCAAAAAAAAAAAAAAAAAACAATCGGAAGCTTGTTGGAATGAAGGGAATGACGTCGAATGCACGTCTGAAGCTTGTCGGAGTAGGTCTAACAGAGTTGGTAATGATCCTAATGGCTAAATGGCCTTTCGCAAGCAAGAGACCCATCTATTAAACCCATCTCACGTCTTACGTGGGGCTGGTTGGATAGTCTTAGAGTAGATCCAAGCTGTCCACGTGAATGGGGTTTTAATTTCATGTCATTTGTCCAAGTTTTGAGGAAAAAAATTATCACGGATGGACCACACTAGAGAAAACAATTCGAAATTATCTCATAGCGTTAATGCAAGTGTAGGCCACAGAAAGCTCCAGTTTTTTTTTAAATGACCTTACTGTGGGTTCACAACTGTCCAATTAAAATGAATGAATCAGATAGGCTGAGGGGTGACCCCAATCATTGATCTACTAGGCCCACACCCTATTCTCAAAAGGCAAGTGTTTCGATAGTGTTTATTTATCATCCAACCTGTTGATAGGGTCACAGAAGCCAGTCTGAAGGGAAAAACAAATATCCGCTTGATCCAAAACTTTTGTGACCCATGATGGTTAGTCAACTCTGTTTCCTATAGTATGGTCCACCTGATAATTGGATCTGCTTCATTTTTAGGATAATGTCATCAAATGATCTGAAAAAACTGATGAACAGAGTGGAGGTACAATACATACATCAAGGTGCCCCCACGGTAATGAGCACACTGTCTTGGGTCTCACCTGATCCGCTCTCGGAAGGAAGGGAAGTTATTTGATACTCTGGCAGAGTACCACGCTTGATACTCAGGTACTAAGAATTTGTAAGTGTGACAAGCATAAACTCAAATTGAACAGCCTAATTTGTGTAAGCCCATTTTCAGTAAGTTTTAGACCCAAAATTATATTGGTTATAAAATCCTACCCCCTGATATGTGGACACTTTTTATTGAATAAGATGAGTTAAAATTTTCATTTCAGTCGTCCAATGAATGTCCACCAATCGAATATTCAAATAAACAAATTAGCATAATTTTTAGTTTATAATACATTCAAACTGATTAACATGATCTAGATGGTTCAATTTATATTTCTTTTATGACATTTATGTAGTTCGTATGTAATTTATATGCGCATGCGTATCATCCATCACAGCCTGCCAGAGTATCAAATTATTTCTCTTTTTTAAATCATGCTCGAGTCAAGACGCACTCTGCACTCGAGAGAGGGGATTAGGTGAGATCCCGGCCTCACCCAAGGCAGTCCGGCCCTTACCATGGGTTAACGTGGGCCCCACCTTGATGTATATATTATGTATCTAAGTCGTTCATCCGTTTTTTCAGATCATTTTATAACGTTATCCCAAAAATGAAACAGATCCGATTATCAGGTGGATCATACTGTAGGAAACAATGTTGATTGACCATTAATGAGCCACAAAAGTTTTGGATCAAGCTGATATATGTTTTTTCCCTTCATCCAGACTTATGTGACCATATCAACAGATTGGATGGTAAATAAACACTACGCAAAATCAATGAGCAGAGTAGGAAACAATGTTGATTGACCATTAATGAGCCACAAAAGTTTTGGATCAAGCTGATATATGTTTTTTCCCTTCATCCAGACTTATGTGACCATATCAACAGATTGGATGGTAAATAAACACTACGCAAAATCAATGAACAGTGTGGATAAGACACATACATCATGGTGGGGCCCACAAAGCTTTTCCAGTGCCGAACAATACCGAGCTCCCTACAAAGGCGTCACTACCGAGTCCAAAATAAGCTGGAAAAAACAGATCGATGGTGAGGATATACAATCAAGGTGGGCCCATGGTCATGGACTCAGAGCCTCACCCACTAAGCCGTTACCCTGGAACTCAAAACAGCAGACATGGCTAAGCCTGCTTAGAATTTTAAAAGATGATGAAAGGAGTTAAGAGAGCAATGTAGGAGCCATGAAATCAAGCTCATTCGGAACTGCAAAAAACAATCATTTACAAAATGCTAACTTCCCATCTTCACAATCAGCTATCGTTATTAGCAAGCTTATGGATTTTCTCCGAAAGAACGAACAAGTTGTTGGAGATACTGTGCATTCCCACGCACATTTCTTCCTGGCTGTTCATTCATGTACATCTTATAATCATTACTCAAAAACTCTCGAGCATCGCTACGGGGATTTTCTCCAAAAGATCGAACAAGTTGTTGAAGATACCGCATCTGTCCATGCATATTTCTTCCTGGCTGTTCATTCATGTACATCTCATAATCATTACTCAAAAATTCTTGAGCAACACTTGGGAAATCACATTCAGTCCTTGCAAACATTTGTTTGTTGTGGCTTAGATCACAGTCGAAGATACTCAAGCATTCACTACTAATCCTCACTGTTTGGGGATGACTGGAACTCCGTGAGCTGTACGGGACTGTTGCAGTAGAAGTCATTGGCGTGCAACCAGCATCAAGAGAATAGTCATTTCTACTGAAAACCTTGAGATCATGGTGTCTGGTTACAGGCAACTCTTGCATGGCTATGGTATTGTGTCCATTTGGATAACCCATATTAGCAGTACGGTTGCTTCTATTGAAAACTCCTGGGTTCCCATTTTGTCTTCCGAGTATATTGGGCACAGTCATGGGATGATATGCAGACGGATGATTGGTTCTAGTAAGAGGTCTAGGATTCACATCTTGAGTCATGGGTATCCCTTGCATAGTCATGGTATGATATCTTTGCAGCGGATCGATTCTGCTGAAAAGTCTTGGATTCCCATCTTGGGTTCCAATCATGTCGACGAGGGACTGTTCATGAGCACAACCCATCTTTTCTTGCTTCTTGTAGCGGCGAGTACCCACAATTCCAAACTTGAAAGTACTGCACTCTCCTAGACGAAAAGAATCATTGCAACTTGCTCCGTGCCCCCTTCTATTATTACAACCTGGATAGTCCATCCTTTCAAACTTCACACATTCGAGCAATGTAAGAGAACAACTTGAAGCAAGCTCTTCAAGTTTCCAACAGCAATATGGCTTAGTTGTCTTGTGGTTTACATGAATTTCTCCATTTCGTCGAAGCATTCGACTGGCGCTCCCAAAGAAACCTTTCACTAGGTTCCTGTGCAACCTAAAATACAAGAAGTATTACAATAACTTAAACAATGAATTTCAGAAAAGAAATGTGGTAAGCATACATTTCAAAATATTCTCACCTTCGCTTCATGAATTTCAGAAAAAAAAAAATGTGTAAGTATGCTTAGATGCATATATGTGCATACAAAAGAGTGAGTTCAAGTTGAAGGCTTTAAAAGGGGAAGGGGAAGGCCCAAAAGGATGTGGGTCAAGGTAGAAAAAGACAAAGGACCTCTGCTTAAACTGAGGATATGCTTCGTGGTAGAATGGAATGACATAGCAGGATTTGTGTAGTCGACCTCGATTAGTTACAATCAGTATTTGATGATGATGATGTGTTTGGGATGCAAGTTGCTACCATAGAACTTTTGATTGACAATGGCCAATCTTTCAAACAAGTTATCTCAATTGTCAACAGCTTAGAATGTCATTATTTTCAGTTTTGTGAATAATTTCTTCTCCAAAAACTTGAAAGATGCATGCATGTTGCATGGTCATGCATGCAAAGATATTTATTCACGTGTAAAGGTATTTAAGTGTTTACAAATTGCACAATTTTAAGTTAATAGGCACAGCAGGCAGATTAACTGCTTTGTAGTCAAGCATGTACAATGTATGCTTGTATTGAAATATGAGAAGGCATAAAGATGTTAAAAAATAAAAAAAGAAACGAGGAGAGAGAGAGAGAGAGAAGGCATAAAGATGTTAACAAATAAAAAAAGAAACGAGGAGAGAGAGAGAGAGAGAGAGAGAGAGAGAGAGAGAGAGAGAGAGAGAAGGCAAAGACGTTAACAAATAAAAAAAGAAACGAGGAGAGAGAGAGAGAGAGAGAGAAGGCATAAAGATGTTAACAAATAAAAAAAAGAAACGAGAGAGAGAGAGAGAGAGAGAGAGAGAGAGAGAGAGAGAGAGAGAGAGAGAGAGAGAGATTGTGTTGGCATCCTTGTGCATAATAGTACCATTAGGCATGGACATGTAAAATAATGAGTTGTGTTGGCATTCTTTGTGCATGATAGTTTGTCATAATTCATTCTTTTTTGCTTTATATGGGCACACTTGTTTAGAGACTTTTGATTGCATATCTGCGAACATTGAAACAAACGGCTAAAATGAGCAAATTTCCTTGAAACAGTAACTGAATTGAATTTAGGAATGGAAATGAGCAAGCAGGCCCTCTCTCTCTCTCTCTCTCTCTCTCTCTCTCTCTCTCTCTCTCTCTCTCTCTCTCTCTCTCTCTCTCTGTGTGTGTGTGTGTCCAATCAAATGAAACTTCTTGTTGCAACGTCGAGAGCCACTGCAAACTTAAAATCAGCACCACTCATTAACGCAAGGTAGGTAAAATCTAAGTCATCCGTTGATGAGCACGCACACTTAAAAATTCCCTAAATATTTCTGATCTAAGTTGGAAATCCCTTCTAATGCCCTATTAAATCTCAAAGTTTAGGAATCTCCTAAAACTAATTGTTGGAAAATTGTCCATTGGCTACTAACGTTATATATCATAGAGATACATAATCCAGGAGCTAGTAAAATTGGCAGTTAAAATTAAAATAGAGATATGATCCACATCCAACTCCTCTGATTTGACTTTGTTAGGATTGCTTGGGTCCATCTAGATGTAATGCCAAATGATGTTTTGTTTCATTCATGGGCCATCAAATGTGGGAGCAAGAAACCCTGCTATTCGGGTGTCTTTATCACAACTTCAAGGTCCAAGCGCTACTGCTCGTCCCCCATCTCCACAAAGCACAAGATTTGAGTGATGCTAAAAGTTTAGTTGCAGGATCCCTCAACCAGGTGCTGGCCCCGCTTCTAATAGCGCTTTGGCTTGCTCCTGCTCCTGCTCCCGCTTCCAAACTAATTTATACATGTTTACATTTTGAAACAGACACCTTCCCCACTCCCGGACCTGAAGCTATGACTGCTTCACTTCATGCTTTGTACAACTATAGCTAAAACATAACTCAATGCTATTTTGGTCCGCTACACCATCCATTTTCCAATGAATGCCATAACATCAAAACAAAGCGTAAAATAGTGCAGTCTTTGAGATATGATCCATACATGTGGGGCCCACAATCTGCGAGGAAATCAATCAGCTAGCGATATGCCACTTGTACAGTAGACAAGATAGAGAATACTATGCCCAGGTATAAGCATGAATTTGAACATGCATCATGTATGCAATGAATGGGTTAGCAATGCAAAACAACCTGTAGAGATTAGGAGAAGAAACTATTGACAGCAATGAGCAACTTATTTTAACTTATTTTGCAAAACAAATGCTAGTTGATGTGTTGTTACTCAATGGTACAAAGTTAATAATCATTAGTCATGGATGAATTCTGACATTTAAAATCTAAAAATTACAACAATTACAAAAGAGGACCTACCTGAGTTGAAGCAAGTTGTCTTCCTTGCCACACCAACCCGCATGAGGAAAGTTAAAGATTATGCGGTCGAATTTCCTCATCTTTAGATCTGTATGGAATTGCATCTTTGTTGCATCAACTCCATGTAAAATAGTGGCTCCCATCTTCTCTAAATAAGCCAAATTTGTTTTTGCTTCGCTGTATTTTTCTCTAACAACATCTTGTTGAGAAAACCACAAGAGAAATTCAATTAAACAGGGGAAGATTTTGTATGAACACCTAGTATTCTTTAGATGCATGTAGGGCTGTCAACGGGTCGGATACAGGCCGGATCAGTGATGATCCGTATCCGATCTGATTAAGGATATATCCGACCCGAATCCGATTCGGATCACAAGTGTATGATCCGAACCCGACCCGTTTAGATATTTTCGAAATCCGTATCCGATCCGAATATGATCCGACCCGATATCCGAATATGATCCGATATTCGAATATTATGATTTTCAGGCCCGCCCGGCCCATTGAAACCCTATGTAAATTCTGATTTTCAAGCCCGCCCGGCCCATTGAAACCTACTTTTATTATTTTATATACTATCTTTAATCGGATCGGGTCCTTAACGGACCGGATCACGGTCGATCCGAATCCGACCCGAATATTAAACGGATCATCTTTGGGTATCCATATCCGACCCAATTACCCGATTATTGATCCGAATCCGATTAAATCGGATCGGATACGGATCAAGATCCGTGCCGTTGACAGCCCTAGATGCATGAAAAACCAAACCATGCATCAAAAACCATCCAATACTCTAGAGCAGGCTTGGCATATGTTTACATTAATCTTAGACTATCTAAATGAGAAGCCTGTTTTCAATAGAGTATGGCCCAAAACTTACATTATTGAATGATCTTATCTGATCAATGGCCATCAAATGGACAGTCGTGATTTCAGTGCCCCACCCTCCAACGGCACAAAATTTGGACAGCAGGAACGGAATGACAAGTATGCAACAATTATGATCCACTACCTTACCAAAGTATGGTATAGTTTTTCTTTACCAAAAAACTAGAAATGAGAGAGACACTAATGTAGGCCCACAGCCCACCATAGGGCCCATCATGTGTTGATTTTAGGCTCTTTACTGCAAGATTTGGGGCCTAAATGTCAGAAATCACATTTATTATTTTTGAAAGATAGGAGGCTCATAAGGAAGATATGATTGAAGATTTTGGGCGTATTTAGTAAATTTGTTTTCGCTCTTTTAAACCAAAACTTTATTGATGGGATTTTTATTATCTTAAACAAATTATTCTGATTAGAAATTAAGATTGATTTGAAATCAATCTAATGGTTGGGGGACTTTCACTAGAGATTCAAAGGGATTGTCTTTAGGGTCTATAAACAAGGGGGGTAGCATTCCACCTCGTGGATGGAAAAGAATATTGGTTATCAATAACCACTACGAGTGTGTCTTCGCCATTTTTGTTGTTGAAAATTGGTTTGAACACGAGAGAATTCCTGTCAAAAGAAGACATGCAAGAAGACAAGACGCAAGAAGACAAGCAACAAAGGGAGAACCAAAAATGGATTATGATAGGAAAAACAGTGAAGAAGGTTTCCAGGGGAAGGGATGCTTCCTCTTTCCTGACTTTGTACGTCACTAGATTCCCAGAAGAGAGAGACATCTGGAGGCAGAGAGAGACATCGACACCATCCGGTAGCAATGGTGGAAGAGAGGTACTGCCTGATGGAGCACGTTTCCCTGCTCCACAGATGTTCCGGTTCTGAGGGGAGACGCATGTCTTGCTCTAATCAACGGAGATGGAGTTGGTGGTAAAGGAAGCGCTAGAAACTCGTCAAGGGACCTCCAGTGTGACGTAGGAGCACGAGAAGTTCAGTGTGCATCCCCAAACCTTTTTTCAAAATGAGGTTTGGAAACCAAACCTACCTCACAGGGCGTTACTGGCAATCATGCAACGATCTCATCTCAGGCTCGGGACGCATGTCTACTGGAGATCATAGGAGGTGATCCGAAGCTACGATCGGAGACGCAGGAGTAGCTAGCACTTGACACGTCGCAGGAGGTGGCATCAAAGACTTCCTACGTGCAACTCGAAGGTGATACACATGCGGATGCCTGAAGTCCTGCACGTGTCTCTCCCTCACCTCTTCAGCTCAATCCTAGATGCGGATTTGGCGCCTCTAAAGACCTTACGTGTGGTTCCAACACATGTGACTCATCAGCCTTTCATAAGTTGGGAGTCTCAAACCCTTGTTTTACTTCGAAGAAGTCTATCCAGCCCGATTCCAACTACACGTGCGGAGAAAGAAGAGGACAACGACAACAAAGAAGCTTTTATTGCGACGAAAGACACCCAGGAAGTCACGCCTTTCAAAAATCAATTCTGTTCAGCTAAGGAGGACAGCGTAGGGAGTCAAATGGCTCATCAGAATGCTGGGAGGTTGCGGTTTGCAAGACCAAGATGATTCGAATGAGGTGAGGTCAGCTACAGAGATAAGGGACGACAATCTAGCAGTGGCAGATCCTTTCGATGATCTACGAGATGCAATGATCGTCACTCCGCTGTGTGCAAAGAAGGTTAGCAATGATTTCCCAACAAAGTCTTGGGCCGACTTTGCTGCAGAAAATGAGATGCACGAGGTTAGAAGGGGGCCAGACTCAATCTCGCCAGAACAGTTTCAGTGGGCCAAAGACCTGTTGGGCCATGTGGGAGGTATGGTGGGAATGTCTTACAGAGTACAGGATGAGGCGTGTCAGATTTTTTCCATTTTCACAATAAAGAGGGGCCCAACTTCAACTCAATATTCAGGCTTTGAAGTATAAGAAATCTTTGAAGGGTTGGGAGGGAGGTGCTTAGTCTTGGGCGCTCCATAAATTATAACACGAGGGTGGGGTGAGGGGAAGGGGAGCAGGTGGAGGAAAAAGGGACAGATCAAGGAAAGCAGTTTCTCAATGTTAATCCTTTCCTGAAATGTTAGGGGGCTGGGGTGCAGCACGAAAAGGGCTCAGATTAAAGGTTTGTGTAAAAAGTCCAAGGCAAATATTATTTCTTTGCAGAAGTCTAAGCTTCAAGCAGTGGAAAGAGGTTTAGTAGACTCCATTCGGGGGCTTAAGAGCAAGGAATGGGCAGTTCTGGATGCGAACGGCACTGCCGGAGGCATCCTAGTTGCGTGAAATACCAACATCTGGAAGAAGGTCGACTCTTTCTATCGGGAATTCTCTGTTTCCGTTTTGTTGCGGGAGATATCTTCAGGTTTTCAATGGGTATTCTCAGCAGTTTATGAGCCGTGTTCCTATAGATTATGCGAATCCTTCTGGGCAAAGCTGGACAGTGTTAGACAGAGGCAGCACGAACCCTAGTGCATTGGCGGGGACTTCAATGTTATCCAGTTTAGCCATTTCTCAAGTAGCCGCTTAACTCAAAGTATGTCGAACTTTGCTGCATGGGTGGACCGGAATGATTTGGTGGATCTTCCACTGGGAGGGTCAGGGCAACAAGAGGCAATTCTATCTAGGTTGGATAGATTTTTGGTGTCTACTAAATGGATTCAAAAGTTCCCTTTGGTTTCTCAACGAACATTACCCAGAATTGTGTCAGACCATTGCCCGATTACTCTGTTTGTTCCTGCGGAGAATTGGGGCCCGAGACCTTTCATGTTTGAGGCCACATAGCTTGAGGTCGAGGGATTCGAACAGTTGATTTCTGACTAGTGGAATTCATTTTCTGTGAAAGGATATGCGGGGTTTAAGCTTGCTAGAAAGCTCAAACTCCTAAAGAACAATTTAAATACCTAGAAGAAGGAAACTCTTGGAACAAGAGAGGTAGAGTTTGACAAATTGTTGGAACAAATTCACAAACTTGATGCTTTGGAGGAGAATGGGTCTTTATCTATGGCACATAAAGATAGAAGGAATGCCTTACAGTTGAAGTATGTGAATTGAGAGGAGGCGATCAGATGGAGGTAGAGATCTATGCAGTCTCGCTCAAAGAAGGGGACAAAAATACATGATTTTTTTTTCCCATAACATGGCTAGTGCGCAAGCAAGGAACAATAGGATTTCCAATCTGCTGGTGGACCGGAAACACATGTCGGAAAAAAGAAGAAGAAGAAGAAGAAGAAGCAAATTTGCAAAGATATAGTCCAATTCTACAAGGAACTACTCTCTTCCGATAAATGGGTGAGACCATGCCTAGACGACCTTCACTTTCGACAGCTCTCATTCGAGGGCATCTTGATGCTTAAAGCAACGACATCAAAAGAAGAAGTGAAAGCTGCTTTAGAATCAATGTGTGGCAACAAATCGCCGGGTCCGGATGGATTTTCTATGCTGTTCTTATAGATTTTCTAGCCTCTTCTCAAGGTCGATATTATGGACTTTATTTCAGAATTTTTTTATCGTGGTTATTTGTCTACTAAGCTTGGGGCGACTTTTATAACTCTAATTCCAAAAGTGGAGGGAGCAGAACAGATAAAAGACTTTAAACCCATCAGCCTCATTGGGGGGCTGATAAGATTTTGGCAAAGGTGCTAGCATCAAGATTTAGGAAGGTCCTTGGAAATGCCATATCTGAGAATCAGGGAGCTTTATTGAGGGAAGAGAGATTCTAAATAGTGTTCTCATAGCCAATGAGTGCATTGATTCTGGACACAGAGAAGGAAAGGCAGGAAGAGTGTGCAAATTAGATATTGAAAAGGCATATGGTCATGTTGATTGGGAGTTTCTCGATTACATGCTCTTCAGATTGGGGTGCAGCGAAAAATGAAGAGGGTGGATGCGGGCATGTGTGAGGTAGCCTCCTCCGTTACTAAAAGGAAGAAGTTGAATGAGTGTTGAGCATGAAGACTACTAACACTTGACGAGACCAACACGAGCAATACTTGGTGAAATGAATGAATAAGCCCTATTCTAAATGAACATGGATCATAGGTAACAAATTGAAAACATTGGATCCCGATTCTACTAGTATGAGGCATCCAACTCGCCGGAGTTGAGCTTTTCCCGACCTGGAGGGAATGATGAAGGTCCATTATGTGCTGATTTTTAGATTGTTTGTTGTAAGATTTGGGGCCTAAATGTTAGAAATGACATTTAGAATTTCTAGAAGATAGGTGGCTAATGCGGAAGATTTTAGGGTATCGTAGATTTGGTTTTTCCATTTAAGGCTCAATCTTTGTTGATGGGATTTTTATTACCTTAAATAAATTATCGATTGATTTGAAATCGATCTCATAGTTGGAGGATTTTCATAAAAGATTCGTAAGGATTGTATTTAGGGTCTATAAAAGGGAGGTAGTGTAGAAGGTAGGCATTTCACTTTTTTTTCTGAGTTGTGAATTTTTTTCAAGTATTGTAATAGAAGAAGTTTGAATATCAATAAAGTTATTTTTCACTCTACTCAAATATTTCTTGTGAGTGTATACTTGTTTATTTCTTTAAGATTCAGGTGTCAAGATCTCATTGACTCGATAACCAATTCGCATCAAGCACAAATGCCCAAAGCAAGCAATCGAGAAACATAATCTTGCATTTTCTATAGCTGAAGAAAAAGAAGCAAGATGCACCACTACTTCCAACACCTAAATTGAATATCATATTATCCTAAAAATAGACCCCAAAAAAAAATTAGGATCTTGGGAAAAAGAATCTACTTTCTAAGAAATTTGATAGTAACCACAAGAGTTTCTTTTCTCTTCATCAAGACCATGATGCCTAGTTATACAAGGAGGATGAAATGAAATAAATAAATGTATATACAAAGAATGAAAATTCAAGCCTCAAAGAAATTCCTTTTCAAATCAATGAAATCCTTTTAAAAACATACATTGTAAAGGGGAAAAAAAAAAACTCTAACAAGATCTTGTGTTTCTTGATTTTTAGCTCTGATATGTAAAAATTCTTTATTTTTCTCGATTTGAAACAAAAGATGCATTTGTTAAAAGTAACCGACAAACAGGTTATTAATATATCAGCATCATCATCATAGTCTTATCCCAACTATTTGGGGTTGGCATTCCCATGATTGATAGGTGAAAGTTCAACGACAAGCTGCCCACCTGATGGCAAACCTCCTTTACCCGATCTATGGATTGGGTCACACCCGAGTTGCATGAAGCACTTATAACTAGGTGCAGCTTCTGCTTGAATCATGCATTCATGCTTCACACTCCTGATCCCTTCCTAGTTGTTTATACTGGCTAACATTTTGAAATGGACATTTCCCCACACCTGCACCTGAATCTGCTGTTGCTTCCCTTTATGCTTCGCAACTATGGGTGGCACATTACCACCATGCATAGTTAAGTAGGTCATTAACACACATGCATGTGAACAGAGAGAGAGAGAGAGAGAGAGAGAGAGAGATGAACATCTGTGAAATGGTTTCATAGGATTCAGACAATTGTCTGGGTCGCGATGAACATCTTTGAAATGGTTTCATAGGATTCAGACAATTGTCTGGTCGCAGGATATCATTGCAGAATGGGGATCAATGTTATCAAATGATTTCCTGCAATTTTTTCTAGTATGAAATGAACTAATCATCCAATTCAGTATCTTATTGAACAAAAAAGGGTGCACAAATACTTGAGGAGAGAAAAACTTCTAGTAGAACGACTTCATAGAGCCTATGCGCAATACACGCTTGTTCTTCCTGCCAAACGTACATTGACGCCAGCTTTTCATCAAGATTTTTAAAACAGCAATATAATTCCTGATATATCAGTGTTGTAATGTATTCAGGGCACCCTGTTATGTAATGGGCTCGCAAAAATGACCTATATTATAAATGTGGTTATATTCAATAACAGATTGATATATTGCATTATAACTTGTTATGGCCATAGTTATTGGTCTGTTACGTTTTGTATCTTACTAATTATATTAATCTACTAAACTATTTAATTAATTAAGCTTAAATAAAATACAGGGGCTGTCATTGCGATCCTATCATTCATGCCAATGTTCTTAAAGAAATTATAAGAAAAAAGAAATCAGTTCCAGGTTTCCCCATTCAATGACACAACCCGATAGCCATAATCTTGTGGCTCATGAGAGATTCAGCCCTGGCTGTTATGACCCAACTGGGGCTTTAAGCCTTGGTTTTCACTAGAGAAGACTACTATCCACACATACGTAATTGATAATCACAATCTACTAATTTTCACTTGCATACTCCCATTTCAAATTTTGGGAATTGAAATCATAAAAAAGCGAGCAAGTTCAATTCCTGATATGGAAAATGCAAATAAAATTCAGGAAGTAACTTGGGAAATTAAAAAAGCTGCAAAATGTGTCACAGTGAAGTTAATAGTAAGGGTACAAAAATCACCTATGGTTAGAGAATCAGTTAGGATTGAAAAACAATGGGGGTAAAAAAAAAAAAATCCAGCAATTTTTCAGATGTTTAGGATTATTGGGTCATTGTGGTGTTCTGTATCTGTTACGATATGGCCGTAAAAGCCGATACGTATCGGTAATGGCCATGACTGTCACACGATATGGGAGTGAAATGGAGCAGTTGTTTTTTGAGACCTATGGGCCGTTACAGGGCATAACAACCATAACCCCCATAACGGTCGAAAAACAACCACTTTTTTTCTATTTAAATCCATTTTTCTCCTCATTTTTTCACTTTTCTCATTCCAAAAACTTTCCTGGACCATTATATAGCAGATTTGACTACTCTTACTATCGTTTTTAGGATTAAAACCGTAGATTGAAGTGATTTGGGTGAAGGGAAGCTCCCAAGGCCATTTTTTTAAAAAAAAAAAAAAAAAAAAAAACCATATTTATGCCTTTTTCCGATTTCTCGTTCTAATGCTTGATTGTGATGTGTAAAAATTAGAGAGAAATAACCATGTTCATAAATTCACTAGACAACCAGATACAACACTCTCACCAAAGAGTGAACTGTTATGCTGCCATAAACATGTTAAAAAATAAATAAATATTTGGAATATTTACATTATTCTGAATTTTATAAATATTTTTTTGGACAAAAAAAAAACAATTTTCAACCGTTATGGGGGGTCATAATAGTCGTTACACCCCCATTTCGGCCATTACGGCCAATACCCGTATCAGTAATGATAGTGACTGTTACGACCACCGTTACTGATACAAAATACCTTACTTTGGTCCATGGTCCATTGATGGGGACGGGATTGCATCCTACCAGAAATCGTGGGGCCCACTGTGACGTATGTGTTTTATCCACACCGTCCATCCATTTTAACTAATCATTTTAAGGCATGAGATTTAAAAATAAAAATAAAAAAAAAGGAGGCACATCCAAGGCTGAAGGGGTCCACACCATAGGAAACGGTGGGGATTGAACGCTTACCATCGAAAACTTATTAGCGGCCACAGAGGTTTTGGATCAAGCTAATATTTGTGTTTTCCCTTCATCCAAGTCTATGTGACCTTATGAACGGCTTGGGGGGAAAATAAGCATCACAGTGGGCTCTAGGAAGGTTTCAACAGTGGCATCATTATCACCACTGCTTCCTGTGGTGCGGTGCATTTGAGCCTTGGATCTGCCTCCTTTTTGTGCCCATGCCTTAAAATGTATGGACGGCGTGGATAAAACACATATATCAAGGTGGGTTGCATAGAGCCCCTGCCGGGACTGAGTCCTCCTGGCAGGGGTAGAACACAATCCAGGTCCCATTGATGGATCCTAATGATGAATGAACAGTTCAGATCATCATCGGACAATCCTAACCATTTAAAAACCCAATAGGATACAGAATCACTAAAATCCGGTGTGTGATTTTTGTGGGACACTTTTACATGGTTAGGGTTGTTGGTTAATCATGATTTCTGGTCCATTGTCCACTTATGGCACATGCATGGTGTACTGATGATCATCATCAGACAATCCTAACAATTTCTAAAAATATATCAACGGGGTAAAAAAAAAAATCACTAAACCCCAGTGGTTTTTCAAATGGAGAGGAATTAGGATTCTTGGGTCATTTTGATTTTTGGTCCATGACCCATACATGAGCCCATATGATGAATGAACGGTTCAGATAATCATACAGATGCATGGTGTACTACAATGCAAAAACAAAGAGAGAGGAAAAATGAAAGAAGGATACCATATTGGTCAAGAGAAGTGGCGACAATGTTGGAGGCAGATTGAAAGGATTTTGCAAGAGATAGAGAGAAAGAGAAGTCTCCTTCTCCAACTAGAAGAATCTGATGGGATGAGGAATAGTATTTCAACCGTCTTTCAGACTCTTCTTCTTTTTCTTGTTTCTCCATCAGATTCTTCTTGCTCTTGCTCTGTCTTGTTGCCTTTTTCTCATAATAATGAAACGAAATGGAAGCAGAAGGGAATGCACTAAAAAAAAAAAGGAAAAGTAAGCGGATTGCGCAGTGAGTAGTTCAGTACGCTAGCGTACTTAGTAAACTCTGTGGGGTCCACCGTGAATTTTTTGTTTTATCCACTCCGTCCATCAACTTTATCAGATAATTTTACAGCTTGATCCCAAAAATGAAGTATATCCAGATCTAAAGTGTACCACATCAAAGGAAACAGTGTGAATTGAACATCTAACATTGAAAAATTCTCGGGGCCCACATAAGTTTTGGATCAAGATGATATTTGTGTTTTCCCTTCATCCATGTCTGTGTGATCTCATGAACAGGTTGGATATCAAATAAACATCACTGTAGGCCCCAGAAAGGTTTCATCGGTGGAAATCATTATTTCCACTGCTTATGTGGTGTGGTCCACTTGAGCTTTGGATATGCTTCAATTTTTGTGTCAACTCCTAAAATGAGCTGAAAAAATAGATGGACGGCATGGATAAACGACATACATTTACGGTGAGCCCAACTGAGTTTACACAATACGATAACTCAGTATGCAATCCGATTATTTTAAAAAAGAAAAGTTCTTCACGTACGGTTTTTCTTCTCTCTTAAGGAAGCTACTGGGAGAGAGAAAGGGCAAGCTCGTTATTTGGTAGAAAACCAGCTGCTTTTATTCAAACGAACGAGAAGAAACCTCTGGAAGCAGATTGCGTGGTGTGTGCGACCTCCGTAAAATATCGACGTCACCAAGTTCCTTGGAACCCGATATGAATATGTATGTGTTATATCCACACCGTCCTTTCATTTTTCATGATCATCTTAGAGCACGATCCCAAAAAATGAGACAGATTCAAACCTCAGGTGGACCACACCACAGAAAGCGGGACAATGATGCCTACGGTTAAAACTTTCTTAGGACCCACCATGAATCATATTTACCATCCAACCCGTTCATAGGGTCACGGTCCTGGATGAAAGGAAAACACAAATATCAGCTTGATCCAAAACTTTTGTGGGCATCCAACTCCAATGCTTTATGTGGTGTGGTCCACTTGATGTTTGGCCCTAAAATGATCATGCAAAATGAATGGACGGTGTGGATATAACACATACATCATGATGGGCCCACATAACTTGGTGACATCAACATAACAATGAGGTCCATGTGGCGTGGCAGGCCATGCAATCCGCTTCCTTGTTTATTTACGATGGGGACGTGAGGTCATCTCCCTAATTGAATAACTACTCGAATCTATGGAGTGTCTAGAACTCCTTAACTAGACTTCCTCGAATACACGGCATCTTTCTCGAATTCATGAAAAGAAAATTAAATAACTTCAAATTTAATTAAATAATAATAAGATAAATGACATTAAATGAGTTTAAACAACTATAAATATAGAACACTAAACCCTATAAACCCTAATTATGTAATAAAAAAGAATTATAGTCGAATTTGAAAGAAATTTGAAAATTTGTGTAAATCTACGACACATGCAGATATGCACTCAAATCAAGAAATTAAAAGTAATGCCCAAGAACATTCAATTCCCAAGTTGGTAAAAATTTAAGACGTTAAAAAGCAAGAGTGGCAAGCAGTCATCATTATCTTGGTTAGAATATCTGCAATCTGATCCTGAGAAGCCATGTATAGAAGTAAAATGATTCTAAATTGAAATTTTCCTTAAATAAAATGGCAATCCACCTCAATATATTTTGTTCATTCATGAAATACAAGATTATAAGCAATCTAGATGGCACTTATGTTGTCGACATGAAGAGAAGTCGGGTTAGGAAGAGCAATTCCAAGATTTCGCAAAAGTACACGAAGCCAAATGATCTCACTGTAAGCTGAAGACATAGCGCGGTACTCAACTTTCGTGCTAGATTTAGAGACGGCTATCTACTTCTTACACTATCAATAGATAAGCAATGTACCAAGAAACATATAATATCTTTTCGTAGAACGACGGGTGAGAGCATAGCCTGCCCAGTTTGTATCGGAATATGTGACAAATTCAAGAGGAGATGTCGAGGATAAGAATAGGATGTAAATGTAGGTCATTGGAGTAGGACCAAGGTTATTAGTTAACCTTTGAAAAACCTTTGTAAGTGGTTCTTATGTAGGACCACCACCGGACATGGGTATGTATGTGTTGGTCTTCATGGAAGCCTTTAGCAATAGTGTACGTAGAGCTTTGGATTATGACCGAGGTTATTAGTTAGGCTATAAAACACCCTTGAAATCTCCGAAGGAGCCTCCAGCAGGAGTGTATGTTTAGGTCCTTGTGTAGAGCTGTAATGGTTAGAGGTGAACCCATTGAAAACCTCCAAGATAGAAAAACTCGATACATTCGAAAAGAGTGCGTCCACCGGGAGTAGAGTAGACAATTAGTCGAACCATTATATATGTTTTATGTTTCTGATTGTGATTTGTGCACATTTATATTCATGCTTATGAGTTTAATTAGTTAAATTATATGAATGCTTAAATGGATTGTATACTAGGTAATTAACTATTTGCACACGCACAAACAAGTTCATTATCTCTATCCCATAGACTAGTAGCTCAAATAGTTGAATCTTTTTTAATCTGTAAGAATTGGACCCTTGTGCCTTATTCGTTTTAATTGATAAATTATTTAATTATTTAAATAGGTAAAGAATTTTTAAGTTGTCATATTCATGAGCCTATATCATTGAGGATAGCAACACCTCCGCCATTGACTTAGCAAAGGACCCCAAACACCACTAGAAATCCAAGCACATAGAGATAAAGTATCATTACGTTCGTGATCAAGTGAAAGAAAAGGAGGTTATCCTCAGCTACATTCCTACCAAGGAGATGATGGCTAATCCCATGACGAAACATATAGCTCGATATCTATTTCAGGTTCACGTCAGGCAGATGGGATTGGGAAAGCTTGATTGATATACTTGTATCATGTACCTTTGATCTTTCATGAATAATAAATTCTATTTTATTCAGTATTGAGCACTTGTTAGACTTGGTATGTAGATCATCAGCATTTTATTTGAGATCAAGTAGGCTTTTAACTTTTGTCGGCAGGCCGGTCACCGACTCGCATGCGTTGACCAACCCTAAATTTACAAGAAAGGTACACTTGGGGTGATGTTCATACATTAAGGTATGAACCACCTTTTATTGAAAATAATAGGATGGGGATGTGAATGAGTTGTATCCGCCTTTAGTCCTAAAAGATTGAAGATGAGACTAATAAAGTCGAATAACATAGTCGCACTATTGCTCTTTATGCGAATAATGTTATGGCCTAAATGATAGCCCCGTCGTGAGATTATGAGATGAGTCATACCTCATGTGAGACGACTTACGTATTGTAGACCCGACATATACCTAGTATTGTCTACTTTACGGCATGTATTGTAGCCACGTGCTAGGACCTTTTACCTACAGATTGCTTTGATTCGATCTAATCATTGCAACGTGCGAGTAGCCAGTCCCGTAGGTAACTTCTTGTATCCTTAGCTACCCTCCTCTTGTGTACAAGAGGATGAGATTGAGCGTCGCTACTTTAGTATACGACGACGAAAGGCCCTTGATTGGTCAGACTCGGTTATGCTAGGAAAGCGGCTTGATCGATTCCAAATTACACATCTGCATGGGGAACATCCCGTGACAGCTACATCAAGTTTTTAGAACTAATAATATACACTTGAAGACTTATCCGCTGGTAGTATCAAGTTTTCTAAGGCTTTTTACAAATGATATTCTCTTTAAAAAAACATATATACATAAGTTAATATTACTTTAAAAGGAATTCAAATTGATGATTGTGGAAAACCAAGTTTTCAGTAAAAACTTGATAAGTTGGATAAGTGCGTATGTTGGCCGAGTACTCCAGATCGGGAGATAACTCCATCCGATGTGGTCATGCGGACTAGGACAGGCATTACAAAGCTTGGGTTAATGAGTGCTAGTCAGGTGGTCACTTAGTACTCAAACATCTGTAAGAAAATAACAATGTTCCAGTTGGTCCGACACCTCTGATTCTTTTGATCGTGATTCTTTGGTTTTAATTGTTATGTTATGAGCTAGATGGACAATTCATGATGTGCCTATCCTACAATGTGATTGAGTGAGAGATGTTAGTTAATGGACCTGTGGGGCCCACTTGTGGACAACCACTTATGGGTGGGGCCCATAGGTTGTTCCCGTAACCTCTCTCTTTCAAGAGTTTGAAATACAGTTAGAGATTTAATCTTCGGAAGAAGATGAGATGAGATAAGGATAAACCAACCTTATCTCATCTCATCCCTTATCTCTTATTTATCTAATTATCTTATATATAGATGATGACTCTTTCCGTAATACGGAGCAATAACATCTACGGAGAGAAAAAGAGGAAAGCATAAAGAGTGTCCATTTGGCCCGTCACTTTCGATCTAAGCCATAGATATAATCCAGGGACCATCCTCACCGTATGACCAGAGGGGTGATCAGACCTACTTATTCCTGTAGCAGTTAGGCGGACCGCTGGATCGCACCGTACATCATCAGCTTTGCGAAGCTTCTCATCGTGTAGACCGATGGATCCTGGAGCCCCACACTTCCGCAAATACTTACACATTTTACCTCATTTTTAACCGCTGGATATCAATACCCCATGGAGAAATGGTTATCAATGGTTTGAAGATGAATTTTTAAATCAATGTATTCAAATTGGTAATCAAAATCAATTTCAAAAAATGGTATGAAAACAAAATTTTAAAATAATGTATACATTAATGATAATATTTGAAATCTCAATTATTCCACCATGATCATCCTTTCGCCCATATGGCATCATGACCATTTGTTTCCAATGGGTCCAACCAATTAGACACATTTTGGCCAAATATCCGTTAATCTAAAGTAAGGAGTAAACCAATAATCTGTTTTTAGTGAAGTGGTTAGTGCATTAGATTTCCAAGTAGAGGTAGAGGCGCATTTGAGCTATTAGTGATGTATTTGCATTCTTTTAGAAGTAGACCCACTTGATCCGCTCAATTGACCAGGTTTTGAAGTGACTCAGTCCGTTTTGGTCACAGTTCAGAAACCTGAAAACTCGACTCAGCTAAATGTCCAGATAGGTTGGGTCGACTCAAAAGTTTAACTTAACTTAATATTAAATTATTAATTTAATCATAATATTTAAGTAATAATAGCTTATTCATATAAAGATTGACATAAATAGTCATGATAAAATGCCTGGCTTGTAGATAGAGCAGGGTTTCATGAATCGCACACGGCCACACCAGCACTTTCTCCTTTTCATTCTAAAAAAAAATCACCTAATGAGTGGATGGGTGATCCGGGGTTAAACTCCTGGTAGTGTTACCTTTCAAAATAAATAAATAACCTAGTGAGTGACTTGGTTCGAGTCATGCCAAGTCGTCTAAACCAAGCCCGCGAACTGTTTCATTGTGACCTGGCTTGAATTCTTGTTGAGTCGAGGCTTGACTCGGCTGAGTTTCAAAGTCAGGTTACTAAGTTTTACAACTATGGTTTTGGTAACCAGGTGCAGTTCCATCCATTTCAGTCCAGGTTTAAAACACTGATCTCAATTTTCCTTGCAAATGGACCATTTGTAAACTAATTTTTTTTTAGGTGAATTGGAATGCAGCTTTTAGTTGCAGGTGATGTACCAGAGAGGCTTCCGACTACCTATAATCATCTGAAGAATCTGACCTTGAGGATGTGATGAGGACATCAGACCATTCAAGGTGTATCAACGAAGGAAGCGAGCGTCTTAGGCATCCTTTTGGCTAGACGAGTGGTGAGGAGCATTGAAGGCCCTACACATGTGATTTGACACGAGAAGACCCCATAATGGGAAAACACATGTGTAGGAAGAAAGAAGACCCTACTAGACGTCGTCAGGCACTCGACCGATGGTCATCGGGCACCCAAAATTCGCTCGATTTGAGAGTGTACTCTCTGGATAGTTTTCATTGTCTTTGGGCGCCTGACCGTTGGTCATCAGGTGTAACACCCCCAAAATTCGACACTCGAGTATATAACTCAAATCTCAAAATCAAGGGTGTGATGAATGAATCATTTACAATCACAATTGAAAATTTTATCCTCTCCATTCACAAGGTACCAAATATATGGAATAAAAATAAACCAACTTTGAAAATTAAACTAAAATCAACGAGTCTATGAAATTGTTCCAAACTGTCTAAGCTAATGGCCATCTAATGGGCCTTATTACATCAATGCTTTCAAACCAAAAATTAAAATAACTAATTCAAAGAAAATATCTTCTAGAGTATTCCCTCATCTGGAACCGCTTCCTCGAAGTCTTCTAAATCATCACCTGTCACTATGGTTAATCGCATAACACTGCGTCAGCTATGAAAGCCGGTGAGTAATCTCGTACGGTTTAGCACATGTAATTCAACATAGGAACACATAACTACTAAAATACAATTCATTACAAATCTAATGATAATTTCTCCAACCAAAATCTCTTAAACATGCACATGATGCAAGGTATGCAAGTGTATCCCAACAATCTCAGTACGGTTATCAACAGAACATCCAGTTGGTTAACACTATCATCCTGGAACATCGGTCCCTAGCGGCATAGCCAACTCGGATCACGAACTGTCCCACACCTCCGCCTGGCCTGCGTAGTTGGTCTGTTACACACACTTGGGTGCTCACCCAACCGGCCTCGATCAACGGAGCCTCCACCTGGCCTGCGTAGCTGGTCTGTTGCACACGCTTGGGTGCTCACCCAACCGGCCTCGATCAATGGAGCAACGGCTTATTGCAACACTCACGTGTGCTTAGCCCAAATCAACTCAAGTGATTAACCACATACTGGAATCCTCAATCACATGGGATGCATGATTCATGCCACTCACTTTTCTCAATAATTCCAAAACCAAACACACAACCTTTTAGCCTTCTCAAAGCAACAAAATCACCATAATTTCATAATGAAGTTATACTTCCTCTATGTAAAGTAATTAAACAATTTCTATGTCAATTTCTACTGATAATAACAAATCCAACGTTGGGAAGCCAACTTGAATCAAGCAACATTAATATTTAAACCGACGTGAACGTAGATCATGCAAAATATGGACGTCACAAATCTGATTCACGAATCAGATTTTCGTACAACAAACCAAGGAATCTTCTTCAAAACTGTGAAGATAAATAGAGAATTTAAATGAAGATTTATCGAGTGAAAACTATACGAGATGAACTCACCGTTTTGGATGTTTTTCTCTTTCCTCCCGACTCCACGTCCAACAAGAGTTGCTGGAATCCAGACGTGCAGCAACAAGTCTCTCTCTCTCTCTCTCTCTCTCTCTCTCTCTCTCTCTCCACAAAACCTCTACTCGCACTCACTCTCTTTTTCTCTTTCTCTCTCTACTCGCTCTTCTCTCTCTCTCTACGTTTCTCTTCCAGGAAAAGACACCTAGGGGGGTCTTATACACCACCCTAGATGAGATTGGACGGTCTAAGATGGACTTGAATGGCCTGAGTTCGCGGTACTACAACCGGACCGAAGGTGGTAGAGTTTGAGTTGGAGAAGGACTCCACTTTTCGTTTCTTGCAAAATAAACCCTAAGTGAGACGTTGGAGACCTAGGTGGGGTCCACACGACCCTAACGGAGCAGTTCCTCCCGGGCTACCATGCACAGTAATGGCCAGGATCTTGGTCCCTTTTGATTCGGACGGCGATTTAAAGAAGTTCGGATAGACGGCCGATGAAAGAAATACTCAAGAGGACTTCATGCGTGGGGCAGACGGATTGATTGGACGGTTTGGATTTTCTAGATGGGGTCCACTATGATGGACGGTGTGGACGGACAGAGACGGCAGCGCCGTCCGCTGTTTACACAGCAGCAATGAAGAAGAATTCGAGTAGAATTCTTTTGTTTTGTTTTTTTTTTTAAACGTGCGTCTCATGTAATATAACTTTTACGCTCCTCTTTTCATGTGGGGTCTACTTGAGGTTGATCTAGACCGTTTGTTCCATCTAAAATGTGGACCACACAAAATAAATCGCTGACACAAAAAATGAGGCAGATCCGAGTGACGGCGGCCCACTTATGGCCCGATTTCTGATTAGGGTATTTGTAGGATGATCGGATGGTTGAAATTTGATCTGAATGGTTAGATCGTGTCCAAGAACTAGTATATAGAGTTTCGTGAGAAAATGATTTCCAGAAATCATAAAACTTAAAAAGGTGGTATAACTTAAGTTTAACTAATGGCATTTTCGTAATTATCATAAATTTACGAGTTTTGTAAAATCTATCACTTTCATATTATTCTAAGGTTTATTCTAAGCAACTTTAATAAAGAGACCATATAGAAATTCCCTACGGATGATTTATTATTAATTTATTAATGTATTAAGTTAGGTAATTCGCTAAATACTCAATTAAATTATTATTTAATCTATTCTAAAAATTTACAGGGTATTTATTATGAATTTATCAATACTACAAGTCATGTAATTCATTAAACAAATATTTAAATTATTTTAAGGACCCGGTTTATTATAATATATAAGTTTATGATCGGTAATTAAGTACTTAGTGTACATAGACAATTGCAATGGCAAGATTAACGGTTTACACATTTGTATTAGGCAAATGTAGCCATTTGTACTCTCATGAAGGTATACACGCTCCCAAAATCTCGGGTCATTACATTCTTCCCCCCTTAATGGAATTTCGTCCCGAAATTTAAAGACTGTCTAACATTACGGCAAGTTAAATGTATAGTACCATTGTTTAAATAACAGTTCGGTTGAAATCCAAATATTTCATGTACCTTCGATGTTATGGTTTGCGTCATCATCTGCATTCATGTTTCTCATTTCCTCTTCCTCAGGTGGTGTCAGGGCAAAAGCCTGACCTTGGGACGCCTGTCGTGGAATTCGTCTGCCTTGACTTGATTCCGATTGAGGTGGTCTCGAGTAAACCTGCGATTGCTTCTGGTCTGGTAATTGGCGACGGGGTAGGGGGCAAGCTCGCGACATATGCCCTTCTGAGCCACAATTGTAACACCTTCCGGCGAAATTTGAATGTTGTTGAGAGGGTGTGGAGGGAGTCGAAGGTGTGGTCCTGAGTTTCTTATCTTGTCCCTGTGGTACTTCTGGAGTAACTCTATGTTTATTACCCACCACCCTCCTTTGTTCTCGGTTTTCCCATAAGTCTTCTAGGTCTTGTTCGACGACTAAGGCTTTGTTCACTACTTTGGTATATTTTCGAAGTTCGAAAGGGACCACTTTAGTGCGAAGGGAAGTCTTCAACCCTTGCACAAACTTTTTAGCTCTTTGCTTATCATTGGGGATGAGATGAGGGGCAAAGCGTGATAGTTCCGTGAACTTAGCTTCATATTGACTGACAGTAAGGTCCCCTTGTTCTAAATTCATAAATTCAGCCGCCTTCCTATCCTTGACACTCTCAGGAAAGTATTTTTGATCAAATTTCTCGCAGAACTTTTCCCATGTCCAAATTGTGTTTGTAGCGGCTGCTCTTTTGGTTGCCTTCCACCAGTGATCAGCTTCTCCTTCCAACATATATACGGCTAAGACCACTTTGTCTTCATCTGTACACCTCATTCCATCAAAAAGTTTTTCCATTTGATTCTTCCAATTGTCAGCCTCAAGCTGGTCATTTTGTCCTTTAAAGACGGGTGGTCGAAGCCTCCTGAATCGTTCTAATACATCTCCCCCTCTATCACCTTGTGGAGCCGGCATTGGGCGTTGATTTATAATATTATTCGTTGTCTGTACTTGTTGACGGAGGAGAGATGCTATGTCTCCTAAAATGTTGTATAGCCCCTCTATTGATTTTCCGTCACCTGCTACGTCGGGCGTAGGTGGAGTAGTTTGACTTTTCCTTTTAGGCAGCATGATCTACATTTAGTAGAAAACAATTTTAGTACTCCTTAAAGTATTAACTTGTCCAAGTATACACGCATGAATTATTCCAGTATTAATAGCGAAGTTATTCATCGTTGATCTAGATAGGTTATGTCACTCCATATATTGTTTGATGGAGGTGCAAGAAAAATCGGGTGGCTAGACAGGTAGTTACTCTACAATTTATTTCTACCAAACCATATATCCAATCGACTTGAAATTTGGAACAGATGTTACTGACTTCAATATGTATTACCAGAAAAATTTTCAGCTCAAAATACCTAATAATTCTTAGATTTTCTCCCTGGTAAAGGTAGTAATATGTTGCTGTCCAACAGCAGATTTCATGTTTCTTAGTCTACTACTAGAATATTTAGAATTTTTCTACAATTCCGTTTGTTCTGAAATTTTACAGGGATATCAATGGGTATGTTTTTAACCTTCAGAAAAATTTAAAAAAATTTTAAGCTTGTATTATGTCAGGTGTGATCATAGGTATGAATGTGGTCCATAATTTCAATCCTACAAGTGAAAATTAAGGAAAAAATTCAAAAATATCGATTCCTAGTTAATCCATTTGTTGTGATTTCGTGTGAATGTCCTTATAACCCTAAGAAAGGTCACAGAGGTTTAAAAATTTTAATTTCGATTACTATGATTTAGCAACACGCTCACTAAGGTGGGAATCCACTTCTCATGGTACCTAGGTACATGTGTCTAAGTTCCATGGCTATCCTAAAAGTATTTGGGAGCCTACGTTTAGAGTTCCTACATTCATGAAGCTACTATATATCCTAAAACTTTAGTGGACCTATTTCCCAAGGCACAGTTTATCTCATTCCTATTCTCTGATACCAACTGTAACACCCCCAAAATTCGACACTCGAGTATATAACTCAAATCTCAAAATCAAGGGTGTGATGAATGAATCATTTACAATCACAATTGAAAATTTTATCCTCTCCATTCACAAGGTACCAAATATATGGAATAAAAATAAACCAACTTTGAAAATTAAACTAAAATCAACGAGTCTATGAAATTGTTCCAAACTGTCTAAGCTAATGGCCATCTAATGGGCCTTATTACATCAATGCTTTCAAACCAAAAATTAAAATAACTAATTCAAAGAAAATATCTTCTAGAGTATTCCCTCATCTGGAACCGCTTCCTCGAAGTCTTCTAAATCATCACCTGTCACTATGGTTAATCGCATAACACTGCGTCAGCTATGAAAGCCGGTGAGTAATCTCGTACGGTTTAGCACATGTAATTCAACATAGGAACACATAACTACTAAAATACAATTCATTACAAATCTAATGATAATTTCTCCAACCAAAATCTCTTAAACATGCACATGATGCAAGGTATGCAAGTGTATCCCAACAATCTCAGTACGGTTATCAACAGAACATCCAGTTGGTTAACACTATCATCCTGGAACATCGGTCCCTAGCGGCATAGCCAACTCGGATCACGAACTGTCCCACACCTCCGCCTGGCCTGCGTAGTTGGTCTGTTACACACACTTGGGTGCTCACCCAACCGGCCTCGATCAACGGAGCCTCCACCTGGCCTGCGTAGCTGGTCTGTTGCACACGCTTGGGTGCTCACCCAACCGGCCTCGATCAATGGAGCAACGGCTTATTGCAACACTCACGTGTGCTTAGCCCAAATCAACTCAAGTGATTAACCACATACTGGAATCCTCAATCACATGGGATGCATGATTCATGCCACTCACTTTTCTCAATAATTCCAAAACCAAACACACAACCTTTTAGCCTTCTCAAAGCAACAAAATCACCATAATTTCATAATGAAGTTATACTTCCTCTATGTAAAGTAATTAAACAATTTCTATGTCAATTTCTACTGATAATAACAAATCCAACGTTGGGAAGCCAACTTGAATCAAGCAACATTAATATTTAAACCGACGTGAACGTAGATCATGCAAAATATGGACGTCACAAATCTGATTCACGAATCAGATTTTCGTACAACAAACCAAGGAATCTTCTTCAAAACTGTGAAGATAAATAGAGAATTTAAATGAAGATTTATCGAGTGAAAACTATACGAGATGAACTCACCGTTTTGGATGTTTTTCTCTTTCCTCCCGACTCCACGTCCAACAAGAGTTGCTGGAATCCAGACGTGCAGCAACAAGTCTCTCTCTCTCTCTCTCTCTCTCTCTCTCTCTCTCTCCACAAAACCTCTACTCGCACTCACTCTCTTTTTCTCTTTCTCTCTCTACTCGCTCTTCTCTCTCTCTCTACGTTTCTCTTCCAGGAAAAGACACCTAGGGGGGTCTTATACACCACCCTAGATGAGATTGGACGGTCTAAGATGGACTTGAATGGCCTGAGTTCGCGGTACTACAACCGGACCGAAGGTGGTAGAGTTTGAGTTGGAGAAGGACTCCACTTTTCGTTTCTTGCAAAATAAACCCTAAGTGAGACGTTGGAGACCTAGGTGGGGTCCACACGACCCTAACGGAGCAGTTCCCGGGCTACCATGCACAGTAATGGCCAGGATCTTGGTCCCTTTTGATTCGGACGGCGATTTAAAGAAGTTCGGATAGACGGCCGATGAAAGAAATACTCAAGAGGACTTCATGCGTGGGGCAGACGGATTGATTGGACGGTTTGGATTTTCTAGATGGGGTCCACTATGATGGACGGTGTGGACGGACAGAGACGGCAGCGCCGTCCGCTGTTTACACAGCAGCAATGAAGAAGAATTCGAGTAGAATTCTTTTGTTTTGTTTTTTTTTTTAAACGTGCGTCTCATGTAATATAACTTTTACGCTCCTCTTTTCATGTGGGGTCTACTTGAGGTTGATCTAGACCGTTTGTTCCATCTAAAATGTGGACCACACAAAATAAATCGCTGACACAAAAAATGAGGCAGATCCGAGTGACGGCGGCCCACTTATGGCCCGATTTCTGATTAGGGTATTTGTAGGATGATCGGATGGTTGAAATTTGATCTGAATGGTTAGATCGTGTCCAAGAACTAGTATATAGAGTTTCGTGAGAAAATGATTTCCAGAAATCATAAAACTTAAAAAGGTGGTATAACTTAAGTTTAACTAATGGCATTTTCGTAATTATCATAAATTTACGAGTTTTGTAAAATCTATCACTTTCATATTATTCTAAGGTTTATTCCAAGCAACTTTAATAAAGAGACCATATAGAAATTCCCTACGGATGATTTATTATTAATTTATTAATGTATTAAGTTAGGTAATTCGCTAAATACTCAATTAAATTATTATTTAATCTATTCTAAAAATTTACAGGGTATTTATTATGAATTTATCAATACTACAAGTCATGTAATTCATTAAACAAATATTTAAATTATTTTAAGGACCCGGTTTATTATAATATATAAGTTTATGATCGGTAATTAAGTACTTAGTGTACATAGACAATTGCAATGGCAAGATTAACGGTTTACACATTTGTATTAGGCAAATGTAGCCATTTGTACTCTCATGAAGGTATACACGCTCCCAAAATCTCGGGTCATTACATCAGGTGCCTGACCACTAGTCATTGGGCGTCCGAAATTCATTTGATTTATTAGTTTTGTTGCTAGACTGTTTGGGCTATCATCGGGCGCTCGACCAATGGTCACCGGGTGCCCGACTACCATGCAACTTGTTTTTTTTTTTTTTAAAGTTTGTTTTTCCTAATTATTAAGGGTAGTTTGGTCATTTCCTTTCTTAGTTAATGTTCATTTAAAGGATTAAGCCCTAAATATAAATTTTTTTAGTTAATTATAATTAAGAAAAGCTTGGTGGCTTCTCTTCTTCCTCTCTTTCTCTGTGGATCTTCTTCTTCTTCCTCAACCTTCTTCTTCTTTCTTCTTTCTCTTCTTCTTCAAACTTTCTTCTAAGGTAATTCCCTATTCTTCCCTCTTTCTTCTAACCCTATTTCTTACTATTCTTTACAACCTTAAAATGTGAGATTTGATCTCAACTTCTGTTTTCTCAAATTTTAATTCCCTAATTTGAGAAATCCTTTAATCTCCCAAACTAGAGAATCCTTATAAGCGTTTGGATCATAACCATACCCTGAAAAGGTCAAAGCGATAGTCGAGTGGCCAGAACCGATGAATATTTATGAGGTGCGAAGCTTTCACGGCTTAGCAACTTTTTCCCGTTGGTTCATTAGAGGATTTAATACGATTATGGCTCCCATCACTGAATGCAAGAAAAAGAAAGAGTTCGTGTGATCGAAAGCCGTAGCCAAGGCTTTTAGGGAAGTTAATGGCAAAATGTTAGAAGCTCTCCTCATGTGCTTACTTGATTTTTCTAAAGTCTTTGAGGTGGCGTGTGATGCATTAGGTGTTAGTATAGGTGGAATGTTGAGCCAGGAGAGCTACCCAGTAGCCTATTTCAGTGAGAAACTGAATGAGGCGAAGCAAAGTACTCCACTTATGATAAGCAATTTTATGCGGTAATGCAGTCTCTGAGACATTGGCATCACTATCTCCTACCGCAAGAATTCGTCTTGTTTTCAGAATATGAGGCCTTAAGATATTTACATTTCCAACAGAAACTTAATCCATGGCATGCGAAATGGGTTGCGTTTCTTCAGGAATACTCGTTTGTCCTGAAACATAAAGCCGGAGTCGAGAATAAACCAGCAGATGCCCTTAGTAGAAGAGTGGCGTTGCTCAACTCTTTGAATGTAGATGTCGTCAGTTTTGAGCAACTAAGAGATGAGTACCCCACGTGTCCTGATTTTGGGAGTACCTATACGTCACTCTCTAGTGACCAGCGTAGCATGGACAATTATGTTCTTAAATATGATTTCTTTTTTTAAAAGAGATTGCCTTTATATTCTCCGTATGTCCCTTTGTGAATTCCTCGTTTGGGAGCTTCATTCAGGAGGGATAGCTGACCATTTTGGTCGAGACAAGACCATAGCCCTCGTTGATGATCGTTTTTCTTGGCCAAGTCTCAAACAAGACGTAGCCAAAATTTTAGGGCAGCGTTGTACGTGTCAACTTGTAAAGCAACGAAAGCAAAACACTTGGCTATATACAACATTGCCAGTGCCACACGCTCCGTGGCAAGACATTAGTATGGATTTCGTGCTGGAACTTTCCAAGACTATAAAAAAGTATGATTCTATTTTTGTTGTGGTGGATCATTTTTCTAAAATGGCGCATTTCCTTCCATGTTAAAAAACGTTAGATGCATCTAATATTGCTAAAGTCTTTTTTGATGATGTAGTGCGTCTCCATGGTTTGCATAAGACCATAGTGTCTTACCATGATATTAGATTTACTAGTTACTTTTGGAAGACACTATGGCATATGATGGGTAGGTACGCCTTTATAATTTTCTATTGCATATCACCTTCAAACAGATGGCCAAACTGAGGTGGTGAATAGAAGTCTTGTTAACCTATTACGGTGTCTAGTGGGTGAGCATGCTAAGACTTGAGACTTGGTACTACCTATAGTTGAGTTTACTTATAATGGTTTTATCAACAGGTCGGTAGGAATGAGTCCTTTTGAAATTGTCAGTGGTTACAAGCCAAGAATGTCCATAGATCTTTTACCCATGTCTGTCACCCAAAGGTTTTCAGAGTCAGCCGATGCATTTGCATGACACATTCATGAATTGCATACATATATTAGCAGCGGATTAATAGAGTCAATGATAGTTATAAACGTTCAGCTGACTCGCATCGTAAGTTACACGAATTTCAAGAAAGAAATTATGTAATGGCGAAGATAAGGCCAGAGGGGTTTCCTTAGGAGACTATCAAGAAATTACAAGCTCGTAGTGCTGGACCATTCAAAATATTGCAAAAAATTGGGTCCAACGCGTGTAGGATAAACCCTCCACTTCAAATGGGCATTAATCCAGTGTTTAATATGGAAGATCTAGTCTTTTCTCCTAGTCATGCCATTAATACTTCTTCTCTTTCATGGCCATATTCTGAGTTTGCTTCACAACCCACTTCACCCCTTCCCTCACCAATTGAATATAAGGAAGAAGTTGAAAGAGATTGTGGATGAAGAGATAGTTTCCACAAGAGATGGAGGTTTCCAAAGATACCTTGTAAAATGGAGGAACAAACCACCATCCGACTCTACATGGTTGATAGAGGCGGAACGGCAAAGAATTGATCCAAACTTTCTAGAGAGCTACAAAAGTTTTATCTTGTCGGAGTCGAGTTTTTCTCACCTGAGGGGAGTTGATGAGGACATCAGACCCTTCAAGGTGTATCAACGAAGGAAACGAGCATCTCAGGCATCATTGTGGCTAAATGAGTGGTGAAGAGCATTGAAGGCCCTACACATGTGATTTGACATGAAAAGACCCAACAATGGGAAGACACATGTGTAGGAAGAAAGAAGACCCGACTGGACGTCGTCGGGCGCTCAACCGATGGTCATCGGGAGCCCAAAATTCGTCCAATATGAGAATGTACACTCTGGACAGTTTTCACTGTCTTCGAGTGCCCGACCGTTGGTCATCGGGCGCCTGACCACTAGTCATCGGGTGCCCGAAATTCATATGATTTATTAGTTTTGTTGTTGGCCTGTTTGGGCTATCATCGGGCACTCGACGACCATGCGATTTTTTTTCTTAAGTTTGTTTTTCTTAATTATTAAGGGTAGTTTGATTCTTTCCTTTCTTAGTTAATGTTTATTTAAGGGGTTAAGCCCTAAATACGATTTTGTTTTTAGTTGATTATCATTAAGAATAGCTTGGTGGCTCTTCTTCTTCCTCTTTTTCTTTGTGGATCTTCTTCTTCTTCCTCAACCTTCCTCTTCTTTCTTCTTCCTCTTCTTTTTCTAACTTTCTTCTAAGGTAATTCTCTGTTCTTTCATTTTTTCCTCTAACCTTATTTCATATCATTCTCTACAACCTTAAAATTTGAGATTTAATCTCAATTTTCATTTTCTCATATTTTAATTCCCTAATCTGAGAAATCATTTGATCTCCCGGATTAGAGAATCCCTATAAGCGTTTGCATCATAACCACGCAAGATTAAGAGGTTTCATCTCTTGCCGGATCCAATCCATGCAATACTTGAAATTCATACTACGTGGTTGTGACGATGACCCACATTATTGCGTACGCCCCTTTTGATTTTTTTAGATTATGATGGTGAATGTTGAATATTTTACTGTTATTATTTATGTTATTCCACTGAATTATCCATGATCATATGCATGCATCATAATTAGGTCATCCTGCATCAGGACGACCATAACTGAGCTGAATGAATTATTGATGGTTCTTTGCTTATGTAGAAGCTCTCCCAACTTGAATGAACTCTACATCAGGGTGAGTCACTTGAAATGTTTTTTTTTTTCCCCTACTTTTTTCACAGAGAGAAAACGAGTTAAGAGTGGGGTGTCCACCAATTTGCATTTGGCGCCCACCGTGCTGCATATTATACAATATAGGTTGTACCAACCCTTCATGATGTGGACTGGATGAATAGTCAGGCAAAAAATCAGAGGTTTTGCAACTCAGGTGGGCTCCAGTGGAAATATAGGGTGTGCATCTCTTCCTTGTTCTCATTTCTGTGGCCCATCTGAGTTTCAATCGGGCTAAGTTTTGAGCCCTTGGAGCAACTTGAGGGGACGCGTCTGATAAACAGGTTGGCTTGTGTTCAGTTGGCCAATACCGCCAGAACAGTGGTAATGGTGCCATGAAGCTCACATCTTTTCATCTTGTTATGGTTTGAAATATGAATCAATATAACGAGAAATGCTGAGGCAGTTTGTGGGCAATTAGTTGCACATGTCCATACTCAGCACACATTTACCAGATCAGACATATAGACTAGTGGGGCCAAACCTCATTGACGGCCCTGATCTTGCACATGGTATGCTACATGTACGACTGTGGGTTGCCCCCATATTTTGCATATCCATAGCAATCGCTATTTGAGTGTGTCTGCTTGGTCTAACACACTTGTGATTTGGTGGACATTTCATGGTGGAGCAATACTTTGGTACTCAGATGCCCCATGAGAGCTTTTGGGAAGTGCAAGGATGTTTGGACAGCTTGTTTGCAAACCTCCGGATTGTGACTGTAACCCACATCTTAGGTCTTCCAGGTGAACTGCGTTTTGTAGAGTTTGTACTTGCCAAAGCACCGGTGCTTGAGAAGATGAATATTATGATTTGGTCAATAGCAATTCCTGGAGAAGGAAGGATGTTCAAAGATTTGATGGAATTTCGAAGAGCTTCACCACAAGCTAGGATCATATTTTTGGGCTACCACAAGCCAGGTCAATAGACAGTGTATTTCTCTTTCTTTTTTTTCTTCTTTTTTTTGTTTCATATATATATATATATATATATAGAGAGAGAGAGAGAGAGAGAGAGAGAGAGAGAAACAATGGGTGCACAACTGCAATTTCATTGTGGCTGGTCATCAGACTTTACCCAACATGAACATTTCAGGCCCATTGAACAGCCCTATTTCAGGAGTGGGCCACAGCTGGGTCACGGTTTGAAATTAACCACATGGTCTATAGTCGATGTCTGTGGCCAATTGATGAGTAGACCAGCTGGAGACCGTGGCCCCATCGTACACGTATCTCCTAAGTTACTTCATCTCTCTCTCTCTCTCTCTCTCTCTCTCTCTCTCTCTCTTCTTTTTTCTTTTTTTCTGATATTTTGGAGCCCTTTATATATACCCTTAACTGTGTACTCATCTTAGACAGTGTATTTCTTTCTTTCTTTCTTTCTTTTCTTTTTTCGTTGTGGCTGTTCATCAGACTCTACCCATCACGAACATTTCAGGCCCATTGAACATCCCTATTTCAGGAGTGGGCCACAGCTGGGTCACAGTTTGAAATTAACCACGTGGTCTATAGTCGATGTCTGTGGCCACTTGATGAGTACACCAACTGGAGACCGTGGCCCCCTCCTTACGAGTGGCTTCCATATGCCACAGCTTGTGTGTATGCATGTAAAGTGAGAAGTGTCCTTCTGTTTTTTTTTGTTAGAGTAGGATTTTGATGCACAGTAAATTCGACTAAGGTGTCAAAAGCTTTGAGTTTTTATAGTGCATACACACAAGCTTATTTCAAGATGCTAGGGAGAGTTTGATTAATTTTTATAATTTTGTAAATTAAAAGAAATTATTATTTGATTAATGTTTATAAGTTAATTAACGTATTAGAAATATATATAATATAAGTTCTCAATTCCAACTATTTGGACTGTAAGTTATGATTCACCCAGCAGATTTCCATCTTTCATGTATGTGCAACATCCGTCCAATAGGTTACACTATCATGAGATTCAGCTTAGGAAACAAAATGAGCTATATCCAATCATATATTGAAATAAATTTTTATTTTGCCATTTATTAATGGCTAGAAATTACTTTCTATAATATAACTCTGAATCGTATGAGTCATTCACGAACTCTTTGTGCCCAAGGAGGGAGACCATTAACGTTGAGACCATTATCTCAGTCTTCCAGTCGAGGGCGATGAGAAAGAAAATTAATAACGTGGGTTCTCATTCTTTCTCAAAAGCACTGATTATGAGGGGAATAAATTCTGAGCATGGTGGATGATATTCTAAATCGGGACCTAAACTCAATGGCAAAGGAAATGCCAAGGTGCGGTGCTGGAATTGTGGTCAAAAGGGCCACATGAAGAGAGATTGTCATAATCTCAAATCGAAACAAGAGAAGTCTGAAAATTCTTCTAGAAATGGAGCTAATACCGTAGAGGATGTTGGTGATCTTTATGATGTATTGACTATATCCGGCAAGGGGTCTCTCGGTGGAAAGTGGATCCTGGATTCAGGTGCATCATGTCACGTTTATTCTGAGTAGAGTTTATTCATAACATACAAAGCATATGATGGTGGATTGATGTTTGTGGGCTATGGCTATGCTCACAAGGTGATGGGTATTGGTTCGGTGCGCATTAGGATGTTTGATGGGATCGAACGATTCTAGGAAGATGTGAAGCATATCCCCAAGATGAAGAAGAATGTGATCTCTCTTGGTGCACTCGAGACAAAAGGGTGCAGGTTCATCGGTCGTGATTGGTATTATAAAGTAATGAAAGGGACACTCGTGTGAATGAAGGCACGAAGGTATAGCCATTTTTACAAGTTGATCGAGAGCATGTTTCATGGTGGAGCTACGGGATCGCCAGCAGGATCCATAGTTGCTCATATGTAGCAAGTGCTCAAGGGCCACATGAGAAGAGTGGCAACGGGTGTGAAAGTTCAAGGATAGGGTTGATGGAGGCTTGAGAAGCAATGGAGCTATGTTGAAGTTGAGATGATGAAGAAAGCAAGGAATGCTAGATTCGAAGTTTGAAGCCTTGGTGGAGATTGTTGGTGGAGCTTTCAAACTATGCTGTTATAGGGTCCCACGACCGGTCGGCTAGTTTGTCCAACCGGTCGAATTTCGGAGTAGGAAGGCATGCATAATTGGTCTTTGGACACTCTTTGGGCGTTTCAGACCGGTCGCCGACCGATCGATGGTGTGCTCTGACCGGTCTGCCGACCAGTCGGCTGTTGAGGCTGAATGGGTCGAATTTAGAAGTTTCTTCTCTGGATAGTTTTTTTGCTATGTCTGACTGGTCGGCGATAGGCTCCAACCGTCAACGGAATGGCATTGATTTACATGGTTGCGCAAATCTACGTAAGTTGTTTCTAATTCTTGAATTCCTTTTATATAAGGGGGTTGTAACCGGAATTAGGATGTATCCTAAGGTATCCCATGTTTCCTAATTGTATTAGGGTGTGGAGAGAGAGAGAGAGAGAGAGAGAGAGAGAGAGAGAGAACTTGTGTTTTCTCTTGGGTTTTTCTTGCTTGTGGGCTGTTCATCTCTATAATTTTCTGATTTATAGTAGATTCGCTTTGTACCATAGTTTTTTACCCGTGAGGGATTTTTTCACGTTAAAATCGGATTGTTTCTGTGTGGTTAATTGCGTGTGTGATTGATTGCATTGTGTTGCTCGTTTGATTTCATACTCCGTGTGTTTGGTTTGCTTCCATTGTGGGCCAGTTTTTTTCCAAGATAACTCCTCCATAAAAAACTGTAATGAATTACACACATGCAAGCATGGCTTATAATAAAGGAGTACAGAAGCCGAAGCCTATGCACTGTTGAAACACACATCAAAGTGTTGTCTCGTATGATGGATTCACATAAAGTGGACCCACCTAATGGATGACCGGCATCAAGGTAGGACTACATAATGGACAATTCCCATCAAAGGTCCACTCTTAATGATGAATGGACGATATCTAAGGTGGGCCCCACATGATGGACAACCCAATCAGAAGGTGGGGCCAATACGTTGGATATATCAAATGTGGGCTCCACGTGATGGGAAGTGGACATTGAGGGCCCCACATGATAGATGACCTAAACCAAGGTGGACCTCATATAATTGACTGTCATCTTTGAAAGTCAACCCCTAATGATGAATGGTCCATAGGTAAGACAGGCCTTGCACGAGACAAGAAGGAATCACCTCTACATTGCAATATTGCATATAATGGAGTGCTAGGTTCATAGGTGGACCATGGTTTGGTGATCTAGATCATTATGTTAACGGGTTAAACAGGTTCATGGGTGAAACACTAACCCGACCCGTTATGTTAACGGATCTTAACGGGTCAACACGTTAGTAAGCCGACACAATAAGGCTAGACCCTAACACTAATTTTTTTCGTTTGGGTTTCGTGCAAGTTAACTAGTGGTGTGTAATTTTGCCAGGCCTAGGCTGGAAGGGGTGTGCCTGCTTGAGATGGAGTTGTTAAAACTTTTATAAAGACAACAAAGTATTCCTAAAAGGTTGTTTTTTAAATGTTTTACTAATTTCAAATTAGTGTTTTTTTGGGTTACCAAAAATGACATCACGCAATGTATTTATTATAAAATATGTGCTACAACAAAAAGTTCTAATTTTCCATCTCTTATTAGGGGGTGTTTGTTGCACGGAGTTAAGTGGGATTACATGGGATGGAATTGCAATGAAGGAAATGATTAGGTAGTGTCGGGGGTTGTTGGTGGATCAGTGTAACACACTGAATCACGCCTCTTTGTTTGGGATGTATGGTTTCAGGAATGTTATCCTGAGGTAATACGGATACCCGTTTGGATGTTTTTGAAAACTGATTGCGTGAGTGCGGCACACCACCTACCTCTGTGGTGTGTTTACGTCACCAAGTTCTATAGGCCCCACTATTATGCATGTGCTATATCTACCACCGTCCATCCATTTGGAGAGATCTGTTTAGGTAATGAGAAAAAAAAAAGTGTCAGATCCAAAGCTCAAGTGGACCACACGACATAAAGCAGTGGGAACAATGATTCCAACCGTTGAAACCATGATAGGGCCCACCATGATGTTTATTTGTCATCCAACCTGTTCATGAGGTCACAAAGATCTGTATGAAGGAAAAAACAAACATCAGATTGACCCAAACCTTATGTGGCCCCCAAGACGTTTTCAATGGTAAACATCAAATCTCCACTGTCTTTTGAGGTGTGGTCCACTGATCATCAGATCTATCTCTTTTTTGGGCACACGTGGGTAAAATGATATTGTAAAATGGATGGATGGGATGGTGTGGATATAACACATTCGTCATGGTTGCACGCCACACAATACGTCACCAGGTACGTCACCAAAATTTCCTGGATGAACGTTCGCTTGAAGGATATGGCGCTGGATGTTGCAAATCCGAAATAGATACATGAGATCCTCTTCAATCTTCGATGCATTAGGCGTGGTTTCCAAAGCTTTGAACAATCACCCCCAGTCTGCCTTACCAAACACATATATAGGATTAAAACGTAGGATTAGGAAGCCTATCCCATCTAATCCCTTCTACTACCAACACGCCTTGAAAACTTGACACTCCCAACAAAAGAGAAGACTTGACGCGAAAGTAAAATCTGGGCCCCAACTCATTGGAATCTCGCGGCACCCAACAAAATAAAACAAGAAAAGAAAGGATAGGGAAAGGGAAAAGAAAAAGAAAAAGGTGATTTGACACTAGAAAAGAAATTTGGCCGAAAGCATCTGGTTCGGGGCCCAACTCCTTTGAAATCTCCAAGCACCCCAATAAAAGAATTAAAATAGACTTGACTGGAAAAGTAGGTTCTAGAATCCATCCATTCCCATACCCACTCTTTGTAATATTGTAGATTTGGGTTTCCAATAACCGGGCGTTACAGGAACCCCAGGCGTTACATGCGTGGCCCACTTGATGAGCAGGGGAACCTTCCTTTCACGCTAAAGCAAATGAACAACAGAGTCATATGACGAGCGGCTTGGATTTCCCACGAGGTTGACACGTTGGCATGTCTGAGCTGCAAATACAGAGGGAAGCACCGAACTGCAGCAACCTGCAACTGAATGACAAAGGGGGCCGTTTGAGTCTTTGCTGGGCCCTCTGTGAATAAACAATGCAATGTGTTTCAGGAAAAGGCGGGCTGATTCGTGTTTTAGAAATGCTTATGTAGATTACATGGTGCAATGTAAAGATGGAAATGTCTATCCAACCGTCTCTTAATTAAATGGTCACGTGATGCACAACATACCAAGTAGACTCCTTTGCTAGTTCACCACCCTCTGCAAATGTAGAGGGAACTAGCAAACTCCTTTGCTAGTTCCCACAAGTTTAACACGATGGCATATCTGAGCTACAAATGTAGAGGGAGGCACCCAACTGCAGCAGCGTGCAACTGAATAACAAAAGGAGGACATATCGAGTCTTTGGTGGGGCCTTTTGTGAATAATTAAACAACGCAACGTGTTTCAGGAAAAGGCGGGCCGATTCGTGTTGCAGAAATGCTTTTGTAGATTACATGATGGAATGAAAAGATGATAATGTCTATATAGGGCTGTCAACGGACCGGATCTTGGTCAGGATCCGCTCCAGATCCAATTCGATTTTATCGGATTTGGATCAACAATCCGGATCATCGGGTCAGATTCGGATCTTGTTAATCAGATCTGTTTAAATTTCGGGTCGGATCCGGATCACCTCGGATCCGCTCCGATTAATATCCGATCCGAGTTTAAAATGAATTAAATAATATTATATATTTTATATATACATATATATATATATATATATAAGAAAACCACATATATTTTATCTCAAGTGGACCTACAGTATTTACTATCTAACCTATTGAATAGTATCCACATTTATTCGGATCGGGTCGGATCGGAGTCAGATTGGCCAAATCTCAATCGGGTCAGGTTGGATCAAATGTTTAATGATCCGTCGGATTTCGGGTCGGAGTCGAATCATCCGGATCACAAATCAGGTCGGATTTGGATCAGCCTTGATCCTCTCCAAATCCGATCCGTTGAAAAGCCCTATGTCTCTACGAGCAATGACACACAAGCAGCACCTGTGGGTGTTTTTGGTCGGGCCGGGTCGGGTTAGGGCGGGGGGGTTATGTTCTGATCGATTCAGGTCGGGTTGGGTAGAGGCCGGGTCGTTGTTAAAAAAAAAAAAAAAGCAAAGAAAAAAGAAAAGAAGAAGAAGAAGCAGTCTCTTAATTAAATGGTGGTTAAAGCACTCCTTTGCTAGTTCACCACCCTATGGAAAATGATGGTTACTCCCTAGAGTAATGGTGGTGCGTATCTCTAAAACCACGCCCATCAGGCAATCCTAGCCTAGGTCAACCACCGATCGATAGTTTGCTTACCAACTCTGATTTTATCGTTCACTAAGTTTGAGCCTCCTTTTTTATTCTACCAATGATAGTAGAAGAATCACATTAAAAAATAAACCGAGAAATTATCCAAGTACTAAACCTTCCAGACCTGACAGTGTGTTCATACGGTAAGGATGTTAACACCTCAGTTTTAAACACCACTCGACATCCACAGACCTATTTCCGGTGGTCGTTAAATAAACTAATTAGTAGGGTAAACTAGTTCCCTTGATAACTCCCACAAAAGTACTAATATACAATATAGCTGCGGCAGGAAAATAAAAGGTTTTAGTAAAATCCTGTACTCGATTCTTTGTTTCGTCTAAGTTTCGAGTTCACCGGATGTTACTCTTATTAATACAACTCGTAACTTGGGTGATTAAAGATACCACACCAGGTGAACTAGAAATTTAGAAGGAGTAACCACTTTAAATGTACCAGAAATCCCACCATTAGCTTGAGAAAAGTTTGTCCTCTATTTTCATTAGTAGTACGAAAATAGTGTGCGATGGTGGTAAATGTAGGTTCGGAATTTGAGTGTTCGTCTGATGCAGGTGAGCTCGTGGAATATACCCCTTTACTCCGTGTTCACAAACTAGACTAAGTAAGTGCTCTACAAGATGAGCCACTGACAAAACAACTTTTCTGGTACGTCTAAACTGATGGTCAATCCTGGGTGGGCACTTACTTTGTTTGGTCACCAACCCTATTCTAACCGGTTGACAGGTCCAAATATAACAAGTGGACTACATGTACAACCAGCGATAAAAAACCGGTGCGTACACTCTACACGCCCACACGTTTTTTACTAAACAAACCGAGCTAAGGTTGGGTTGTTGCTACTGGGGCTCGTGATCTTAACCGCCTATGCGGCACTAACCGGTATATAGTAGTCTTAGATACTTCTAGCCAGCGGATAAATCGGTGAACGAGTCAACAAAGTTACTCTAGTCTGCTATAAACTTCCCACCCTAAACAAGAGGTTTCTACCCAATGTGAAAAAGGAAAATATTTTTTACTGAAAAGTTATATTTCGATCTATGACATTTAGTTTATTGTTTTCCCTTATGAATATTAACTGGCACACGTTGTCTGACATCAAGTGGAAAGCTCTGTTTTACGCTAAACTAGATTTCTTTCTAATACAATTTCTATTTGATCTGATTACTGTCTTATCTTTTACTATTTAACTCTATAACCTAAACTAAACCAATCACAACCTGAAGTTTTGAACCAACGAGAAGGACGATAATATTGGAAGTCTGAACATTGGCGAAGTAAGAAAACCTGCTAACTAGAGGGCGCAGAAGGAAGGGAGTGATGAAGAAAAGTAATAGTAACGCGGCTTGAAGAAGACAGAAAAGTAAAAGGTATCACTGTACCGTAGGGGACTTTCACGGTTGACAGTGGTGTCCTAGTGAAGTGTGCATAGATGCTAGTGTGCACCTGAGTAACAATCTTGATCTTTTTACGAGCCTGCGTCAAAAGAACACTAAACAACAAGACCCCAAGACTTATTATTTTTGTAAGTATCTGTTAGTGTTCGTAAGTGTTTTCTGCATTGTTCTCTTC